>OX451215.1:4664662-5864662 GCA_949628195.1 Phasia obesa | reverse complement strand
GAAATACAAAATCAAAGCCTTAAGCATTAAGCCTTATCCAAAAGTTCTTCACAACTACTAAACAAAACACACTGAGTGTTTCGAACATAAGAGGAACATAAGATAATTCGTTTTACTCGGTCAGCTCATTGCGTTTATGATACGAACAGAATTTTGCTCACTAATAGTATGGTATGAGTTCAGTAAGCTAGTTTATATTCCAGTATGACCAGTTGCTCATGAGCTTAAGAGCACACCTATTAGATGAGCTTGCACATGCAATTGGTTAGTACATTGTATGTATCAAAATTGAATAATAAATCTCGTACCGCAGAATCAATATTACCTTTTGTTGTTGCTGTCATTTGAGTTTAGCAGTAGCTTTAATTAAACTCAATTAACTCTGTTAAATAAAATTTTTTTGTTTACTGCTTTCTTGTGTATAACTTTTAAACGAATTATTTAGTTTCATATAAATTAAGAGCACAAACATATTTAAAAAAAATAAAGGAGAAGTCAACTTTCAGTTTAAATTAAATCTATCTACTCACACCAAAATATAATAACAAAACTGTAACAGAACCATTTATGTACATAAAATATTTTTTTTTTGTAAAATTTTGTTGCTGCAGATATTAATCGAAATGGAATATAAAATACAAATTATTGGAATTTTTGTCTGTCTGTCTGTGTTCGCATCAGGATGAATTTTAATAAATTTTGGTTAAAAAGGTACCTTCGTGCCTCGGTTCAAATATGGGATAATATTTTCCCTAAAAAATATCTTATTTGAAAGAGAAAATAGAGATAAAATAGTAAAAGTACGCAATTTTACCAATTGGATGGTAGTGATAACTTGACAGCACTTTTTATTTTTTGGAGCGGGAAATTCTAGATAATATTTACAGAACTCTGTAACATTTTAAAAATTTTATATTAATTTTAGAATTTTATATAAAACGCATATTGCAACATCTTGAGTAATTACCCAGGGATGGGTACCTCTATATAAAGTAAATACATACATAAAATATATATATAATAAATATATATATAATAAATAATAAATATATATAATAAATATATATATACATAAAATATATCTGCAACACTATACAAGTAAGAGAAAGAGTGTGGATTACTTTTAAAGCAAAATTTAACAAAATATTATCAGAACACTGAAGACGTGTCGGCTAGTCTTTAAATAAAGTTAAAGCACACGATTTTGTAGCAAAAAGTATACTGACCATAATACTGGACAATACGTAAGGAGCTGAAAGTGTGCAACTTAATTCAAGAATATTGACTCGCCATCGTTATCAATAACTTGGGATGTCATGCATTAACATCAATAACTTGGGATGTCATGCATTAACATGGTGAGAATTTTGCACAAAGATCTCGGATAATTCGTTTACAAGGTCCAATTGACTCAATTGTGGGCGAAAAGCCATCTACTTCGAATATCGAATTTTGCTGTAAAGTTATGTGGCTGTTGGAAACGCCATTTCAGGGTGAGTCAATTGGACTTTGTAGACGCGTATAATCTAAAATCAATGTGCCAAGTTATCTTCAAGCCTGGTGTTATTGATTGTGTTCGACACTTTCGGCCAGCGCAGCCACATTGTCGGTAATATGCACTGTACTACCACGATAGGAATGAGTGTTGTCCAATACCGGCGATTGCTTTGTTTCGACTAAAACTTATTTTTGCACTCGGATTGGATATAACATACATATGTATGTATGTATTTGGACCACCCGGTAAAAATAAAAACGAATCAATATCAAATAATACAGTGGGAAAAATTTTTGCCTTTGGCCTTAAATTTAAAATGATACATTAATGTGCATGTGTGTATTCACACTTTTTACTTCATTACAACTAAGAAATTATGATTTTTATATTCGTATACACTTGTAATCTATCATGGACATCATTCTTGTTTCTTGAATTTTTTTAATTTCCTTATTTCAAATATGTCTTTTATGTGTCAGAATAATAAAAAGTTTTTTATGATTGACAACTAATTGTATTCGAAATTTAGAAATTATAAAGTGTTCATTTATATTGAGGGTTCTTTAAGTAATCGATTAAAAATATGTACATTTCTAAATTCAATTTAAAAAAAAATCAAATATGTACCAATAAACTCTCACTTACAATCGTTAAACGAAAAAAAAACTAATAAATTGGAAAAATTATTTATTTTTTTTTTAAGTAAAAAAATAAAAAAAAAATAAAAAATAAAATTTATTTAAAAAACGTCTTGTTTAATTCAATTGAAAAGTACATTCTATCAAATAACTATAGCATTTTTGCTTTCTGCGAATAATGCCTTCCTAATGTCGCACAGTGGTTCGAAAAATATTTATTTTGTACATAATTCGGTATCTCATGAACCACTAAAGTTATCTTAATAAAATTTCGCAGAGGCAAAGCAGAGGCGTTTCTAAGTCGAGCTGCAAACGGTCGGCTCCCTAGGGCAAAGGGGGCTTTCTAAAAAAAAGTCCCCAAAATTGGGTACCTCAGGTATAAAATTTTTTGGAAATGTCATAAAAAGTTTAGTTTTAACTCAAATATTAAGATTTTTTAAATTCAAGTAGACCTTGAAAATATCTATAAAAAATGTGCTTACATGTGTAGATTATCTCTTTTAGTTTGCAAGAAAATTGGCCAACAATTTTTTTTAATTTTGTTCGATATTAAGTTAGTATTTTTGTCGTGGTGTACTTATTAATAATCAGATTATTATTTTAAGACATTGGCTATATTCTTGATATAATTTACACTAAACTAGTTTCAAGTTTTGTTTTAATAGTGCTTTTCTTTAAAAAGTTAGATGCCTCTGAACTGGGAAAATGTAAAAAATACCGTTTTTTCAGGATTTTCCTTAAAAAGATAGTATTCTTTTTTTGCTTATGTAATTTAAACTTACTTCGGTACTAGTAAATTTTTTTAAACCATTTTCAAGATAACCTATAGATAAATTCGAATAAAAGAAAAATTAGGTCAAATATTATAACGGTCCTCCCTTCAGGCCTATCCAAACATAGCCAATTTTGGAACAAAATTTATAAATTATTGTTAAGTTTTAAGGACTGCAAAGCACCGAATAAAAAAACGTAAACGGATTTTTAAAGCTTCAAAAAAATTTCAAATTTTATTTCCCCGTTTGATTACAAGATCTTTTGTCTATTGTAAGAATATCTCGTTCCGTTTGGATTTAGTTGCAATTTCAATTCGATATTTTATTTCTCAAAAACCCACCTTGACTTGATTTTTTCAGTTTTTACGTTAACTATAATTTAAAAAATTATTATAAAATTATTAATCTAGAAGTCGAGAGCTTAATTCTGATACCACTTACATGTATATCGAGCATATATTTCAGCTATAGGAGCTTCCTAAACCTCGCCTCCTCATGATTTGTTTTCTAATTTCGTGTGTAAAGTCAGTAGTTGCACCCACATATACGAAATCAAATTCCACAATATTATTTTTTTCTTTGTATTCTAAACAATTGGGTAATGGCAGAGGTATACAACCAAAACGTCAGGATATGATGTCCTGATGTCTTCCTCCTAAATCTGCTGCGCGACCTATAGGTAAAATTAAAATGAGTATAATGGTACTCCTTCACTGAAAAATTCAGTTTAATGGTGCTGCTCCAGTGAAAATATGAGTTTAAAAATGGTACTCCACCAATCTTTTGATTGAAGTTACATAACCTCAATACTATATTTCCTTTTCTGAAAACTTATTTTATTAACAATAATATTGTATACTTTTTTCCGCAAAAAGATCTCATTTCCAAGAGAAAATAGAGAAAGGTGAACAATTGACAGCACCTTTTATTTTTGAAAGCGGGATATTTTAAACACTATTTACAGAACTCAAAAATAATTTTAGAATATTATATAAATTTTAGGATTGTATCGAGGGATGGGTACCTCTATATAAAGAAAATATATAAACCTAACTCAAGTACTATAAAAGTAAGAATCTTAAAGTTTGGAGTGGATTACTTTAAAAGCAAAATCGAACAAAATCTAGTATTATATAAATGAATGTGCCTTATTGATACCAAAGACAAAGACTTTGGCTGTTTCACTACAACGAGTGAAAGTCTGCATTACTACGCTCAGTAAATTAAGATAGAATATAATTTGTAATTGTATTGTAACATTAAATAAATAAAAATAAATCGTATATACAGTGTTAGAGAATCTTGTCGCCATTGAAAACAAATTATAAAACGTTCTGAAGTCATAGTCAGTGATATCTTTTTATATGGTGATCAAATGGCCAATTGGGTAAATTATTCCTTGCACATTGTCAAACGAGTGACACACATACAGTAATATTTTTATATGTACGTGTATGTACATACACTCTCGATCAGATGATTAGAACCACTTAAATCTCTGCTTTTAGTTTCTGCAATTTTTTGTCGACAGCTTAAATTTTACTACCATCTGAAAGGGCATTTGCTTAAGATTATAACAATATCAACAACACCATAAAAAGTTTATTTCAACAGTGTTTAAAAGTCTCTTTTCCAGATTAAGATACTTTTTTCTGCAAAAATATCTTATTTCCAAGAGAAAGTGGAGAAAAAGCAGTGAAAGTTCGCAGTTATTTTAGTAGTTCAACTTATCAGTAATTTCTCGTGATGTTATACGACAATTAGCGAAATTTCGAAACTTGATTTTCGTAAAATTGGTTTTCGACGAAATTTCGAAAATCAAATCACTCAAAACATCCTCTCCGTAAACGGCACATAATTTGTTTCTCGCTTGTACTGCATTTTTAGTCTTACGGTAATAAAAAAGTAAAATATGACGAAAATGTTCAAATGTTCATATTTGATACGACGGCAAAAAAACTACTTAACAGATCAAAACACAATAAGGTACTAAATGATGTTCGAAATGTCATTTGTCAAAATGTAAAATAATATTGCGGTTAATTGTAAGGTAATAATTATTACCTTAAGGTAATAATAATAATTAATTGTATCGGTAAATGCAATTAACGACATTTCTTTGATAAAAACGAAATTAGTTTCCGAACAACCCAATAAATTGTTGTACAAATCAAATGCGATTTCTTGCAATAAAATTTAAATCCAAGTAAATAAATGTTTTTATTTTTTTTTAGAAATAGGACTGTTCGGTCAGAAATGAAGCAATAAAGACTTACATACATACATACATACATACATTCTCGCTCATTTTATTATTTTTTAAAACGTTTATGTTCAACCAAGGACTTTTGAGTGTATAAAATTCACTTTATTTTATTTTCCTTAATAATTTCTGAGGTATGATTTTAAAGTGAAGCCTTACAAGAAGCCAATAAATAAAAAAATAAAATAAAATAAAATAAAATAAAATAAAATAAAAAAGGAACAACCAGTCACCTGTCAATACACATGCACATGTACAATGTTCATACGCACACTTTGAAACACAATACATACATACGAACATCATAATAAACTGTTTTGATTTTAAGAAGAATATTCGAAAAAGAGTGTTGTCTACCAGCAAAAGAAATATAACTAAAGCTTTACGTTGTTGTAATTTGAAAAAAAAAATATAATATTTCGAACATACAAAATTAATCAGTGTTAAAATAACAGATGATTTAAAAAGATACTTATGTGGTCTACATACATGTATGTATGAATGTACACATACATGTTTCATATAAAATATTTCATATAAAAATAACTAAATTAGCAACACTTTATTTTGCCATATTTTATGAAAGATGCATGTGTATATGTGTGTGTCTATGTATTTATGCATACATGTGTATATGTATTGCTTCTGTCAATCACTCTACTTTTTATTCTACTTTGACTGCAACTATCAATACATAATTGAATAAACATGTCATACATATGTACATACGTAGTACAAACTGGAAAGGATAAACTTATTTACATGAACGCATATGTATATGATTACCTTCTAATGCGGACTCTATTACTCGAATGCACAGTGGTCGGATTTAAAGATTAAATGCTATTATCAACCCATTTCTAAATATTCCCAGAGAAATGAGTTGCCTGGAAATTATTTTTTCCCGGGAATAAAATCCTTCTATACCAAACAGTCGGGGAAGGGAATAATAAGGTAGAGAGAATTTTAGATATTCAATGTCAACTGTTTTGCTTCTGCTGTGGTTTTATTTTGACTAAAAATCGTTGCTAAAGGTAAAACTCAAGATAAATGTTCATGATTTTGACTCCTACGCATATAATTTAAATAGGAGGGGAAATATTAAGGCGAAATATTTTAATTTTTTTATATGGATTTTGACAGTTAAATTTACAATTTTTCCTCTTAAACTGAAATTCAACTGTCAAACTCCATATAAAAAAAAATAAAAATTTTCGCATTAATATTTCCCCTCCGTCGTAAGGCCACCTGCTAAATGTGCCTTGGAATAACTTTCTGTGTGTATTTTATAAATAAAGCTTTGTGCTTTTGTTTAACATTGGGACGAGAAAAGCCATTACTATACTGAAGAAAATATAAATTTAAGGAATCAAAGAATTAAAGAACCACGAAACTCAGGATTCTAATCGCATGACTACGACAGTAAACGATACTATAGTAAAGTTAAGCAAAAGCGATTTTTTGGGTCGTCTAACATGTAGTTGTTTCGCTTACTTAGTGAGACTTCGTTCTCACCAAACTGACGATTGATAATTGAATACAAGTTTTCTCGTATTCCTTTATCTGGGTTTGGTTGGTTAAATAGATGATGCTTACAACTAAAACACTACCCTAAGTAGATTAGATACAAGTAGTGCTGATGACGGACGTGGCTGTCTAGAAAATGTGCATTCCACTCGTTTTGGTGTCTAAAAATTAAATTTCCCCAATTTTTCTTTAATATTATCACCTAATTTGTAATTTAATTAATTCTTTCTTAGAGAGAATTAAAACGAACTTAAGCTTAATTATAAATTTCATTGTATGTAATACATAAACAGTTCGACTAATAATAATTAAAATTTTCAAAATTGTACTATATATTTCAAACCGTCCCCCCTAGAAAACATGTCTTCCTACGCCAATGCACATAGGCTCTTTTCACCTGTGGTGAAGGATTTAAAAATTAAAATATAAAATGTCTTCATTTCTACAGCATTAAAATTTTAAATACACACTACTCTTAGATTTTTCCTTTTAGATTGTTATTATTGAGTAGAAGACCTGTCCTTTGAAATACATAATATTTTTTAGACAAGATGCGTTGAAATAGATGAATTGAAATGCAAACATCCATCAAATATGTATATCTTTTTAAGGCTCCATGTCATATAACAGTCAATAAAATCAATGCTAAAATTTTTGCACACAAACACAGGCTTATAAATCAACAAGCAATAATGCACACACGCCACACACGCACACACACACACACACACACATAAATATAATATACTTATAATGATAAAGAGGATGTCACAGACAATGTTGTTTTGTTGTTGTTTTATGGGTTTTTTGTAGGTCATTGTTACTCCCTCCCACCCTTTATTTGAATGTTAAGTTTGTTTGTTGCATTTAAGGTTAAACGAAAGCCACTCACCGTATTTTTTTACGTTTTAAAAACTATTTTCTACGATTTTGAAATTTTTGCTTTTTCTTTTAATTTTATTTAAATTCATTTTTGGATTCTGTGTATTCATAATTTATTTTTCTTCTGAGAGGTGCACATTTTTGTTTTATTTTAACTTAACTTTAAATATAATAAAGGTTTATGTTAGAATATATTTTTTTTTTGTTTGTAATTTTTTCATTTCTATTTAATTTATTCATTTCCTTCTTTATTTCCTTTCAATATATGTATATATAAAATTACTTGTAAATTATATGTATATACTTTTTTTCTTATTTTAGCCACATTATGTCTTTTATCACTTTTTACGTTACTTTTTTCGAAAACAACCACATCGAATGAAAAACACTCAAAAATTACATGTGTTTTACGTTTGAAAGGCGCGCAACAAATGAAGCGAAACAATTTTTTAAAACTAGAATAACGTTCAGATGCTGCGGCGTTACCAAACAGAAACGCAACACAAACCGTTTCTACTACATCCATCCAAACAGCAGCTAGTGAAGCTGGCAAAGATGTCAACAGTATTCACTGTGGCATGTTTTGTATTTACACAAACAAAATGTTGAATGTTTGTACTCTCGTTTGTACGCTCGTTTGTGTTTTCAACTTGTTGTAACCAGAAGCCTGGTAGTTGTCTACACAAACAACAAAATACAAACAACAACGAATTATTAAATCAAATAAATACACATACATACAACCAATTACGAGGACTTTGAAATAATTCCTTTTTATATTTAAAGTAATTTTTATTTGAAAAAGAGTGCAGTGCAGTCGTTGGGACTGCCAAACTTGTGATTACTTTTTCCCACGATTTTTTTTTTTAAATACAAAGCAACAAGATCTTTAATGAGGTTTATTATTTGGACATACATATGTATATTGCCACGTCTAATTTACCATTTGTTTTCTTAAATGTTTGCCTCTTTAGTAGAAGTGTTTGATGTCAGCACGAAAAATATTTTTCCCTGTTTCGTTTCAAGTTCCGAGGGTTTCTAATATGATTTTGTAATAACTTATTGACTTCCTCTCGTATAAACTAAAAAATAACTGCTAATATAGTTAAGCATCAACAACAACAACAACAACAAAAGCTCTCACATCATATTACTTTTACTGTTCATCCTGCTTAATCAGTGTTACCAACTCTACCTAGTTTAAGGCAGATCTACCTATTGTGGGATTATGGCTCAAATCTATTAACTTGTTAGAAAAAACTTGTTCACCCACCGCTTTTTACTAATCTAGTTTAAAATATCAATTGAACAATTTTTGTAAATTCATCCATCACAATACTTTTGCAATTATAATTAAATTTATTTTCGCTTAATAAATAATAAAGTAAGTGGATGTGAAATACTTTAAAGTTTTTTAAAGCTGTTGGGTAATCAGCCAATAAAATATTTATTTGGTTTATCTTAACATTATAATAAAGTTTTATTCAATAACAATTCCTTATTTTTTGACTTCTTCTTCTCTTTAGTTCTTAAAGCTCAAACTATTCGTGATTAGTAAATTTTAATCATCATTAGCGATAATTGGGGAGATTTGATCTTACTTTAACTCCAAGGTCTTTAAAATACAAATGTGTTCTTAGTAAGATTTCAAACGTTTCAAGTCGAATCTACTTTCAAGACAAATTTTGCGTTGGTAACATCGGACTTAATATTCCTTTCAACTTGTTGTTCCAAAACGCACTTGCCAGATTGGGTGGCTTATAGAAATTTTGAAAAATGTAGGTCATTTTTAAAGTTTCTTTAATAAAGGCCAAGATTCACTACCCTACACCATCGTACGATTTAATCACAAAAAATCTCAAAAGTCAAATGTCACACCAGTGTTCCAAATTTACTGAACATTATTTTGTGTATTGTACACGCATGCAGAAACGATATCTACTTGTTTAGTTAAGCATTTTAAAATAAAAACTTAAACGGTTACTGATAGTTAAGGTACAAACTATACAATTAGAGATTTTACGCAATTAAGGGCTTAATTGAGCTCAATTTACCATACAAAAAATCAATTATTAAATAGAGCAATTAGTTGATAATTGCGACACTAATTGAATAAAATATGAAATGCAACTCTGCTGTATGTCTACTGTAAATTATGTTCAGTGAGAAAACAGTATTTTGGGGGTTGAGATTTAATTTTAAGATGTCAAAAATAGCTGACTGTAATAAAAAATTACAAAGCAAATTATGGGTTTTTACTTTTTAATTCTTTCAATTGTATCAAATAAAACCGCAACAAATTTTTAAGTTCAACTTTTATCAATTTTTCGAAATAAAACAACAACAAAAAAATTGTAACGAATATAATAAAAACAATGTTTTTCGGCTGTCATATACTAATTGAGTAAGCTTAAGTGAGTATGTGTGAACACTAAATTAAATTGTTCAATTAAGACTAAATTGTCTCAATTAATTGTCTAAATTAAATTGTTCAATTAAGATTAAATTGTCTCAATTAAGAACACGTGTCTGAGCAGGGTATAATGTGCTAAACCAAACACAACTAAGTTTGTTGGTTCTGCACGAAAAACAAAACATAATTAAATGTTTTGATCTTTAAGCAAGCCATAGACGATGCGATGAGTTGTACAACCAATTCTAGGAATCGTAGATTGTACGAGAGTTATACACAAATCGTAACGTCTGTCGGTTGTATGAGAGACCAAAAAGTTTTGATTTTTTGTTAAGTTGTAGCAACACGTCGCAACGTTTGTGTGCCTCTCGCGTACGATTTTATGTCGTATTTGTGATTAGTAATATTTTGACCACCTTGCAATTAACATTGAATGTTAAGTATTATTTGCGGACGATATCAATTATAGCATATTAAACGTCATCTTACTTTGAGAGAGCTGGGTTGTTCAATGAAGTTGTACATGAAATCGCACACTAAATTGTATCGTTTGTGGAGCGCATACAACTGATTCCTAGAATTGGTTAAACAACTCATCGTATCGTCTATGGCTTGCTTTATGTTGTTGTTCAGTTCGTTGTGTAGAAAGATAACAAGAAGAATAACAGCTTTTTTGTATTTGCTACACAAACACTATTTTCATTTGTCTATTCAATATTCTACCGTACAAAACACTTAAGTACATTATATGAGGTAAATTTTCGAACATAGTGCCACACCATCATGTCAAAAGAAATTTTTATCAAATTTTTATCTATCACACACATACATTTCTAATCTAATAGCACACATGCTATTTTGGACTAAATATTAATATAAGCGATGCAGTTATTATTTACTTTGTATAAAGATTCCCCTCTCAGAATGATCAGGATGTTGCAACATCGGTTTTAAATAAAACTCTGCTATTGTAGAGTTCTGCAAATATTGCCTAAAATTTCCCGTTTCCAAACAAAGGTGCTGTCAAGTCATTTTATTCGGTAAAAGTTTGTCCAGTCAGGTTTTTAGCTCTATTTTCTCTTTTTAATATGATATTTTTACGAGAAAAAGGTATCCTATATTTGAATTGAGGTGCTCTAAGTTTATTTTATTTATTTACTCCTCTAACTCCCACTGGGGCATAGGGCGCCAAAGCTACTAAGTTACATTCCCATAAAGTTTTTTAAAAAAGCATCCAGTAGTTTATGCGTGATGCGTACACTCGCTGGCAGACGGACAGACAGACAAAAAGACAGACGAATATACCAAAAATGTGTGTTCTGTGTTCCACATCGATTACTATCTGCACCAGGAACAAAATTTTCATACAAATTTTTATTTTCCACTTTTATTATAAACTAGCTGTGCCCGCCACTTCGTCAGCGTTCTTACAATGTTTTGCTCGATTTTGCTCTGAAAGCAATGCACACCAAAGTCACTTTTTATTGCTTCAGTTATGGTTTATGTATTTACTTTATATAAAGGGTCTCATCCCTACTAAAATAAGCGCCTTAAAGTATGCATATTTATTGCTTTTTCTCCACTTTTTCTTAGAACTAAAATATTTTTGCAAAAAAAAAGGATGCTATATTGGAATCAAGATACTGAGGTACCTTCTCATAAAATTGCATTAAATTTCATCCAGTAGTTTTTACGTGATGCGAACACAGACAGACAAACAGGAAAAAATTTACTGTTTTATTATATGTATAGATACTCGTATGTATAGATCTTTAGATTGAATATCAATAATTCTATAAAACGATACACTCTAACATTTTAAAAATAAAAAAAAATAAATAATATGGCAACTATGTTTGGCTATAGGTATCCTTTCCATGTATAGTATTGCACACCTTTACATTGAAATGAGAAAACTGCTTTCGATATGCAATGAAATAACTTACGTAGAGAGGTTGACTAAATAAAACAGGATGTTTTAGTTATTTGTATCAAACATTTATATGGAAAACTCAAAGGTTTCTTTTTCATATACCAGCAGTAAATATTTTTATCAACATTTTTTTATTTTAAAACTGAAATATTCCTGTTGAGTTATGATTAATTTTTTGCAACATTATAAATAAATAAATTTATATAAATTTCTGAAGGACCCTTAAGTAAAAATTTTGGCACAAACAAAACACCAAAGTATAGAACGAACAAATTTCTTCCTTATGCCTTCTCAAAACATAAAACCGTTTTTAAATAAAATATTTTTAAATAATTACACAACATTGTTCCCTAAACCATTCAATATCTGGCACAATAATTACGAATAAAATATAGTTGGACTATATTTTCTCATAACAACCAAATTTATATAATAGAATACGAGAAGTTTTATTTTAATCAGCCGTCTGATGTATATTTTTTGGGGTTTTGTAACCTTTTCTAACTGGTTATTTTTCAGTAGCTTGTTCTCCTTGTGCTTATATTCTTAATGATTTTATATTTTTGCTTTTATTTTCTCTTCTTAGCTTCTGAAAACTTCATAAAACATTGGCATTATTACTTAAGCTAAGCAGGAATCGTATGTATGTACATATGTATATGAATGTTACTTGTCTAGTGGACGTTTTTATAGTTTTATATTTCAGTTTAATGGTGGTGATTTGATGGAGCGATTAATCAAGACTTATTTGTAGTTAACGCTGATGTTTGCTTAAATTTTCTATTCTGTTGGGAACGAACTTATACAGGGTGTTTTGCAGCAGAAAATAAAATATTTCAAAAGACACAGACGTATGCGTTATAATATAAATAGTCTTTAAATATATTACTTATACGTACGAGGGGGAATTGTTAAAATGCAAAAGGTAATAGAAAGGGTGTTTAGCAATAAGGATAACCAGAGTACCGAAATGCTCACTCACTGGTCAATCATGTCTGAGTACGTACATTTTAGTTTTTTTGTCTGCTTCTCTTCATACATGTGTGAGAGACTAGAAAATATTTTGTATTTGTTCATTTATAAGTGAGATGATTTATATTTTTCCTATCTATTCAAAAGTGAAATAAATTACCAACATTTATGTAACGGAGCATTAATGAGAATGAGCTAATTCATTGCATATCGCACTTGTTCCTTAAAAGCGTAACAACTCAAAATTTTCAAAACTTCACTTTTTGCAAAAAAAAAAAACTAAACCACGGAGCTCATATCTACCCACTGTAAACAGCTCCCTTTGATTTGTCTTCTCTTCCGCGAAAAAAAACCTTTATGACCCTCTTTGTGTTTTTAGAATAACTACTTTAGTCTCAATTACCGAAAACATTTTTTCGCCTCTACTGAAAATTCATGAATTTTGAGTTGTTACGCTTTTGAGGAACAAGTGCGATATGAATAATACGGATTATTTTCGTTTTTCACCGTTCATGTACTTATGTATGCTAAAAAAGAGAAATTCAAACAGCTGTACTCATTCATGTGTGATCGTTGGCAGAGCATTTTTTGTTTTTCATTTATGACCGTGAAAAAAAATAAAATTTTAGAAATCTTATTTATGAGAAATATCATAAATGTTGAAATTTCAATGCTCTTAAATCAAAAATTCAGAACCCTGGGTATAACTACTATATGCCAAACGCTCAATTGTTATTTCTTTTCACATTTTTTACAGTTCCAGCAGAAATTCTTAATTGTAGCAATTTATTTTTAAAATCAATGCTCTGTTCGGCGTACTTACCGCTGAATATAGTCATCCTTCTGAACGTGTTATTTAATAACTTATTAAAAAATTTGCACTATATAACATCAGGTCGTCAACAAGATAAAGAACTATTCGTACCGAAGAAATCATAGCTTTTGTCAAAGTCAAAGTGTTGACGATGATTCTGATTTATCAATCCTTCGCCGTTCTCAGCAACTTGAGCTTTGTTCGTGCACTTTGCGTAGATCTCTTTGTTTATATCCAACCCAGATTGAATTTGTTCAAGACTTCTGGCCTAATAACCATGATTTTTCAAGAACTTTTGAGCATTTGGAAGTCAACATAACATACGATATTAATTAAATAACACCAGAAGTTCTTGAAAAGTGGTCAAACATTGGACTGACAGGATGTGCCATGTAACAGTTAGTTGTGGTGGTCATTTATTATATAATGGGTTTAAAACATAAATGCCTTGGGATTTTACTCCAATCACAATAAATATATAATTTACTTCATGATTTTTTTGTTTGCTTTTATTTTTATTCCAAATTTTAGTTCTAGCTCAAAACAACAGAGATATTCCGATGTAATATTACATACATAACCCTGTCGAGTGAACTTTATGATTTAATAAATATCATAAAATATGGAGAATCGAGTATCGAAGCAGACCGCTTTCATAATGGGTTCCTTTTCGACACCCTTCCACCCTCAATGATTATAGGCAACAAAATTGTAATTATGGCAACCTGATTTTCATTAAGTTACGTGCTGCAAACAGCCTTTAATCTTGAATTGCATCCATATTTAAAAAGCTTCTACTAGTGGTCCTAAGTCTTATGCTAGCCAGTCTCGGACATTCACACACAATGTGCGCTGCCGTCTCAGCCTCTTTGAAGCACAGTCACAAATATCATCTTCGATTTCCATGTTGGCTAGATGACACTTGAAGTTTCCCTGACCTGTCATCTACGCAGTTATCCAGCTTAAAGTACTTAAAATAATTTTTAGTAAATTGGAGGCCTTGTTGTTGAATTGCGCCATAGTGATGTTAAACTTTTGACAGCGGTCACAATCCATCTCTTCGACGGTCTAAAATTTAAGATCTATAATGTCAATATTAGAATCGACTTAAAAGTTAAAAAAAAGCCTAAAATAGCCACTCCTTTTAATGCTTGATACTTTAATATCTTGAAATATTTGTTTGGCAAACTGATGGCCAATTTTGAATTTTTCTATCCCATTATTGATTCCTTAAATGCAACATAGTCCAAATGTTATCTTAGTGGATACAAATTTATATATAACTTCGAATTTGCTAGAGATATAATCGAAATTTTTTCTATAAATAAAATTGCTATAAAGGAACGATTTCTTTTCGGTAGTTTATAAAAGGTCGAAAATTAAATGACATTGCAAAAGCGATGACATCAAAACTATGGCTATCGATAGTTTAGTTTGCTATCGATATTTTAGATACTGTCTAACTATGGATAACACTATCGTTGACACTATCGGTAATGTCCCCTCTCTAATGCGAAATGGCAAATTACTGATTAAAATAATGTGCCGATCTGTTGGTTGATTAGCTGGCATTTACGAGTGCTTCAATTATTTCAATTTATTGTAACATAATTTTGTATAAAAATTGGACTTAAAGAAATTTTCCTGTTTGATAACGTTTCGCCACAAACATTTTTACTTCACCATTCGTAGTATAGGTAAAGTATAGTGATCATGAAATAAATCGATATTTTGTTTTCAACGGATTTTTACGTTTCGAGGTCTCCTAAATCCATTTTGACTCTTTTCGCTATGATGTTTATGGGTGGGTGTGTATGCCACTATTTTTGTAAACGCTCTACAGGTCATACCGTTTGACATATCAAAATGACATTCAGTATATGCCTTTGGTATATGGTATTTGGACATAATCGGAAGGGGCAAGGGGTAGTTTATTTTACAGGCCAAACCGAAAATATCTTTTTTTTGATTCGAATATACTTTGAACTTTTATTCTATATGTAATATATAAACCTATAAAAATATAAGTTTACATGACGTCTGGTTGAGTTGACTGTAGGTCACTTTAGATTTTTTAATTAATTTTTATGAAGATTATGAATTCAGATAAATATGGAAAGGCAAATAATTTTATTTTATTTTTAATAACGAGAAAAAAAATATTTCAATGCATGAATTAGGGTTTAGTTGTTTTAATTAACAGATAATAAAATGTAGGTAATTTTTTAACCTCAATTATTTTGCTGCTTTTAATCTGATGAACCATTGCGTGAATATTTTTACTGCACACAAATTGATTATTTTTCCGTACAATTTATTTTCCTTGAAGATGTTGACATCTTCATATTATGACATTAAGCTTTTACCAAACATGTATGTATGCAATTACATATATATACGCTTACATGCATATATGTATATGTTTGTATATTGTCTTTCCTTGTGATTTCCTAATCCTTTGTCAGTGTTGACATGACAATGAAAATTAACAAAAAATCAATACAAAAATATAGAACATTTTGCACCGTTGGGATCGAAGTTAACTAATTGCCAATTTTTGTATTCTTGTTTTGCTTTAAACTAAATACAATTAAATTAAATTAAATTAAATTAAATTAAATTAAATTAAATAAAATTAAATACAAAAATTGTGGATAAAAAAATAAGTTGTCAACGCTATTAAGCATTACAAAAAAATTTTATCACTTTGTGAATTTGAACGAATAAATACCTCAAAAATCCATTCAAACCGAAAACAGACTTTTGGTCATTATAAATATCTAATAATATCTGCTTAAATTAGATCACGCTCAACAGCATCAGCGGTTTGACAAAAGCCATCTCAATAAGAACCCAAATTTTTGTCAACTAATATTGTGGAGTGACGAATTCAAGTTCAATGTATTTTGTGAATAATGATAAACCCCACATGTACGACGTCCCGTGAATACAAATAGCAGAAAGCCGTAAAGCACGGCGGCCCGTCTCTAATGCTGTGGGGATGTTTTACCTTTACAAAAATCAATGGCAAAATGAAAGGTGCAGAATAATTTATACTGTTTATTTAACATTTACGTATTTTTAATGGCAAGATTCAACCCGAAGCATAAATTTCGGGTTGTTAAATCTTGGTTTGTGGGGAAAAAAAGTATCTTTGAATGGCCAGACAATCAGTAATTTGTATGGCTACCATTGGCATTAATCACTGCTTGCAGACACGATTTGATGGAATAAACTAATTCGATTAGAATTTTATTATATTCCTCCAAAATAAGAGCCTTTAACTCATCTTGGTTTTTGGAACTCCTCTTAGGAATGTTTTTTCAAGATAAGTTCACAAATTTTGAACTGGCTAAGTCAGGACTCTGAGCTGGAGTATACAGATTTAGAAAATCACGTCCTTACTAGAAGAGCCTTATGTTTGGGATCTTTATCCTGATGAAACTTTAAATTCGGCTTTCTATCGGTATAAATTCTATATTTATTGACCATAGAAATTACATGACCTGTTAATATATTCAGGTATTGATTCGCAACCATTCTGTGCACAATGAAACAAATTACTTCAACTCCCGTATTACAAATTATTACAGAAAGTTTTCCAAAATTTACTACTGGAATTACGTTCCGACTTTATAACGCTTTTAGAGGGTTTCCCCAAACTTTTTTGGATCCACCGTTATACAAATGAAACATTTTGATCTCTTTGTTAAATATAAAGACATCGTAGTACTTGACAGGTTTGGAAATATGCGTTACCGCAAGGAACAATCGCCTTTTCTAGTGTTGCATTGTAAGCAATGGTTTCTTTCGAACTATATGCGATAAATACCCGTTCTACTGAAAGACTTGCTTTACCATTTCGTGGGAAACTGTCACGGTGTATTCTTCTCTTAGTTAACTTAAAAGTATTCTTGTGGATACCAAAGGGTTTTCGTCTACCTTCTTCCTTAAAACACGTTCTCTTCTCTCCAAGGTCTTACGAGGGTGGCCAGTTGAAAGCTCTAATGTGAGCCGATTTTGATTTTTATTGCGACTTAAGACATTGTAAATAGTTAGCCTTGTTATTGAACACATTTTAGACAACTCTTGAACAGAATCGCGAGATTATAATAAACCAGTTGAATCAGATCAGTCGATGTTATTTTACTGGGTATTTTATATTCTCGTTAATTGTCCGTTTTTAACACGTTTTTATTTTTTTGAAAATCTAAATAAAATTATTAGTAAAACATACCAAGTACAAAAATGGTAAAAACAATTTCTTGACAACTCAATTTTGGTCTTTTGATTTTCTTATTTTCTTAATTATACGTAACTGCAGGTTTTTCAATTTTTTTGTTGTTGTTTGTTAGTTAATATTTAGATAAAATGGAATTAGTAAAAAACATTAATTTAAACATGCATTTATGATAAAAGCCAAAAACAAAGCATGTAAAAATAATTCCTTGACAGACTGTATTTATATTTTTGTATGCGACAATTTTTTAATTCAACAGAAGAAATTATCATAAAACTGAAAATTACAAATTTATTTACAATCAGAAGGTTTGTTATTATAAATAAAATTTTCGGCTTTGAGTTGATATTTTATTATATTTTTTTATATTATATTTTTTATTATAAAAAATATGTTCCACTGTATTTTGACTAATAATTTTTTTGCATTTGGAATAAATTTGTGCTGTTTTTTTATTACAAGCTAGCGATACGTCTGGAAAATTTGTATAAAAATAACTCAAAAAATTCAATGGTTTTCATACAAATTTTCTAGACGATTTGTCCGCTTGTAATACAGAAACTGCACATTAATATTTTGTTAAAATGTAATAATGTACCAATGACTTAAATGTATGTCCACAGCTGTATACTTTATTTTATTTAATGGGATGAAAATGCTTGCTTTTGCACGAAATAAGAAACTATAATAAAAAAGCAGTTTTTTTTCACTACTAATTAAATTTGTTTGTACATTAGTCAAATTAATTTTTGGTGTTTCAGTATCACTTATATGGTTTCCACTTTTAATTAATTTATGTACAGTCGCGGTAAAACTCTGCAAACATTCTTTGACATTTGCTTTTAAGGAATTTAGGCAATAAAATAATTTATTTAATAATTTAACGTATAAACAAATAAGTTTATTTAAAATATAAAAACATAAAAAACGATAAAAATTAAAAAAAAATAATGTTTGCAATAAAAAACGACTTCAAGATATAGATACCGGTGCTCATATAAAAATATCGGCGAGATTTATTTCTTAATTATTAGGCAAGATTGCAACGAACAAGATTTTTAGATTCCAAAATAATATTCATAAGATTTCTGCTTAATTAAAGAAAGTAGATATTCTCAAAATTTGTGGATATAGACAGGTCTCTTTAAATATCAAAAAAATAAATATTGACCCCATATTTTACAAATGCATATATGTAGATATCTTTACTTCTTTTAACCATAATAGACACATGCTTGAAAGAGTGTGTAATCCCGAGTCCGCTACAACTAAAATTAGTAAAAATATAAAATTATATATTAGAGAGGGTGACCTACTACATATATATATACCAGAGGTCTGCATGAGTGTGTTTAAAAACACTTGTTATTTAACTACGCAGTGATGAAATGTAGCAACAAGTGTAAAAAAATAAAATTAAAAATTAAAAGGTGACCATATACAAGACGTCATTTTGTCGCACAATCCTTATATGTACATATATATTTTCCGTTGTTTTGTATGCTTATAGATTGCTCCCTTTTAACTCTTAATTTTAGATTCTATGCTTGATTTCTTTATGTGGGTACATAAATAAGTGTTATTAACTACCTAAAATATTTTTGTCAATACAATTTCATTCACATAAATTGGGTTCCAAGTATTATGATCTTTTTGTATTTTTAAAAAATATATTTCGATCGATTAGTGGCATCTCGAATCAGAAGTTTATGTAAAAATTTCTAGGAAAATTATTGTAAATAATGTAAATAAATTCTACGGAAATTTGGTTTTGAATTATAACAAGTTATGCTTTTGTTCTAATACAAAACTTTGAATATTATGCATGATCTTATTTTACTGCGCATAGTGGTTTAAAAACTTTATTTATATAATTCGGTAGCTCATGAACCAATAAAGATGCCTTAATAAAATTTCATACAGCTTAATAGTTTCAAAATTGGCTACGTCTGGATAAAGATGAAAAAGGGTAAACCGTAAAATAAGAAATAAGCAAAAAAGGTATACTACCATCACATCCGATCATTAATAAGTCCACCACGTCAAAAATACTACGTTACGGCCGATCAAAATTTAAAAAAAAAATTATAATTGTATCCCATACTAAAACAGACATTTTCAAGAAGTATCTAAAGTTAAAAAATCTTAAAATTTCAATTGAAAACAAACTTTTGGTCACATTGAAAAATATGTATGCCCAAGGTACCGACAAGCATCCTGCATCATAGGGTGCCGACCGTCCCCAGCTCCATTCGAACACACCTATCCTCTATAAAATTTTATTAAGTGGTTCATTAGCCACCGAATTATTTCTTAAATAAATAAATAGTTTTTAAACACTGTGCTGCGTTAAATAAAAACTAATTTTGTTGTTGTCTTAAAATGTATGACTAAATAATTTAACTTAATTTTTTATATTTATTAATTAATTTCTAATTGTTTTTATTTTTATTTAAACATTCAAGGTGTTGACGCTTTAGTACGAGAATTGAAATCTGGCCGTGTTACATTAAGACGTAATCGTCGTAAGACTCAAACCAACGATGCATTGCAGGAAATGTTCCAAGTATTGGAAATTAGTCAAAAACAGAATCGTAATTCAAAAATTTGTGTTAATATGAATTTTTAGATATTTAACAATAACAACAACAAAAGCAATAGCAACAATTTGTACGATTGAAAAGTCAAAAGTAGAATGTAATTCTAAAATAAAAAACGAAGCTGCCTTAACCTTCCAAAATGGTCCTTAATGTTTTGACTGTATTTTAAGTATTTATGTAATATTTTTATAAAAGAAATATTATCTTAATAAACATATTTTTTATTTATACTTTTAAATATAACCGCAAAAAAATTATTTATTACACTGTATACTTCAGTTCACTATATAGAAGAAAGCTAATCGAGCTGCGCAGGTCACTAAAGTCTGTATGTAAGTATGTTTTAAAATTGCAGGCCGACTTAATCCGACGGACCTTTTTGGCCACCGTCTATAGCAGACAAGGATTTGCTAAAGACGAATAGGAAAACCTATAAGAAACTAGATCTGAATTAATTAAAGCCATATGGCAGCGATTTTTTTTTTTTTTTGAAAAATATTGGACTCTAAACCTTTTTCTGAACACGTACATCTCAAATTCCATTAATCGGCAGGATTTTCCGATTGGAACGGATTTATGTATGTATGTTAAAATAGATAATACAAAAGATATCAAGAGATTAATATTCACAATGCACGAATGGCTGGCACATTTGAAGATCAGTCAAAATATTGTTAATAGTAGGTTCGAAATTCATTCTCCAATTTCCTGGTTTAACTGAATAGTTCAAAGCTGAAAAGTTCAAAGTAACTTTAACAGCGAACGGTTTAAAACTTAAGTTCGATTAATATATGTATTTCTGACGTATGTATATCAAACTTGACATATTATGTAGATTCGATTGGATGACTTAAATTTTGGCGAGGTAGATGCTTTTAAAGTTGTGGTTAGAAGGCCAGAATTATGTGATCATGGTTTCCTTTAAAAAAATTTCTCATTTCTTCGGATGTTCTTAGGAATTCGACATGGTGGTTTCTTATAATATGCCAGGCCTCATCATAGGTGAGCTCAGCCGACCTTGATATTCCATTAATAGCCATAGTTACAAAATTTCGCCACCACTGTCATATTGTTTACACAAATAAGCTTTTGAGTGCTACCAAGTCATGTTATTTCTAACAAACTTTTTTTGGCGAGTGTGGAGCCATTGTCCATTCGAAAATAGAAGTCGAGACATACCTAAATCGGCGTCTTGACGGTCCATTGTTTTGTTTGAACATTAACAAAACGTCGGCAGAATAGGGAAGACAAATTTGCTTATTTTCTTCTATGTGAAGAAAACGTATCGATGGGCATGTTCCGACTTAACCTAATTTTTTGTTTGCCGTCAATGTTGTTTGAATGCTTATAGCACAGCAAATAGGATTTGCATGTTTGATCACCAGCTGGCGTTCTTTAAAAGTCTAAATTCTATACTAAAAACAACATTTGATGGCATACATCCTTGCGCGAACTAATGTTCTAACAATGCTGTTTGAACAAGAACATGACATTGATAACGAAGGCCTTCACGAGGCGTTTTAATGTTCGCACATGAAATTGTATAATGATTGAACAAATCAATGGCTCATCAAGACGTAGTGTAAGGTCAAAATATATTTAGGGATCCGCATGTTTTCTGGCGCATTGTAGTATTTTACATAGATTTAAATAAGTTCTGACTATTTCCACTGCAGGTCTCGTTATTCATTGGAAAATTTGAGAATACTAAATTTTTGAAACAAAGATCTTATAAATATTTGATTTTGAATACTTATAATCTCTAAAGGCCAGGATTCACTATCCTACACAATCGTACGTTTTAATCACAATAAATCTGACAGAATTCTGTCTTACTTAAAAAATCGTTTCAAAATGGCGTTGTAGATGCCACACTATCATATAAAACAAGATTTTGGAACTCTGATCGCATGAATTATGATTTTTTTCAAAAGATTATCAAATCGTACAGACTGTCAAAAAGTCTGTCACATACATACACTTTTAATCCTTAAGGTTGTAATTTTGTATATAATCAAGATATAACCTAAACTTGTGTTTTATTATTAACAAGCTATGCCCGCCACTTTGTCAACTTCCTTGCTTTGAAAGCAATCCACACCAAAGACCTTAACTTTTTTATTGCTTCAGTTATTTTTCATGTATTTACTTTATACAAAGAGCCTTTTCCCTACTAAAATATGCGTATGCATATCGTTTAAATTACATACTTTCACTACCTTTTCTCCACTTTTTCTTGGAAATGAGACAAAAAAATATTCTGTATTTGAATTATGTTACTAAGGTACCTCCTTACAACATTTTGTTAAAATTCACGTGATGCGAACACAGAGTGTTTTAGTGATTTTTCTGCAATATTTGCGACGCCACTGTCAATTGCTTACATTGAAAAAAAGCTTTTGGGTAAAGCAGTGCTACCAAATTATTTTAACGTTAAACATATTTAATGTTGCAGTGCTGCAGTACTACTTGCATTGCTGAAAGTTTTAACGATTTACTTCTAATTTTATCTGGCAACTATACTTACAATTTCAGTAGGCATTGCATTTTTGTTCTATTGGAAATGGAACAAATGAAAATAAATTAAAAAATTGAATTAAACAAATAAAAATATATAAAAATAAATAAACACAATTAAAAAAGAAAAACTTTGAAAAGTAAAGATTAGATTGCGTTTTTATTAAAAAAATACTTATGAAAAAAATAAGAAAATCGAAAACTATTTGTTACTCGTACAAAAAGCAGGCTCCGAAAAGGACCAAAAAAATATAGTGAGTAAAACAAGGAAACAATTGTATGCAAAAAAATGTGGTTTTAATGAAAAAAAGCATTCAAATTGTTAAGCCAATTCTATGTTTTCTTAAATAAAAGTTGTGATTGATTTAATAAAAAAAAAAAATGTACTTGTAAAATTTAAGCAAGCAAAAAAAAAATTGAAAGTGGTGCTATTTTAGCGCTTAACCTTTTATTCAAGTAATTGACAGTTTTATCAAAAATAATTCTGACTAAATATTTAATAAATATAAATTGAACATTCATTATACTTTTTTCGATGTTATAATTTTTAAATACATAATTGTAAGCTGTGTCCATTAAAAGGAACGATGATATAGACAAGCAAATCTACGCCCAACTGCATTTCAGCTATTCATACAGCTGTGATTTTTCAATAGCTCGGCAAGTGTAGAGGGTTTTTGACAATCTTAGTCTTAGTTGACAATCCTTGTTGATCAAAATATCCTCGAAAAGTAAATATTGGTTGTTGTTGTTGTTGAAACAGCTTAGCTGTCAAGAGTTTTTCCTTGAAAGATATACTAATTTAATTAATATATGTACTTACATATGTTTCATTTGGAAATGAAGAAGTTGTTTAACTAAAATCGATCTTGACCATTGGTCTATGGGGTCCAATACCGTAAGCCGTAAGTTAAGGCATTGAAACAAATGCACTGTCATTAGGGTTTTGTAGACAGGTTGGACAGCAGTGCCGGGAGCTATACGCTATACTAAACCATTCAGCTCATAGTTGTACTAAGGAAGTTCATGTTTGCATGGGAAGATGTCTCGCATTGTCTGCAATCGCTTGGGCTATTCATTTAGGACCCTACTACATCTATAGTCATTAAGACGGCTCCGGTATTGTATAGTTAGGAGCTCATGGCACTGCTTGACCAGTAGTATCGTGGCCTCCTCATCTATATTTATCATTCTAACACATCCAGTAGTGATTCGTAGTGCATTGTTTTAAGCAGTTTGTAAAACAATTGCTTTGAAGGTTGTTGTTGTTGTAACAGCTCTGCTGTTGTCGGAAGTTCTTTCCTGGAAAAAAACTTCCGGTTGATACAGCTGTTGCTGAGTTGACGATCTTTGGCAGAGTGTGACTCGGGTCGTTCCGGAGCGAAGATCCAATTGAGGTGGGAACGGAGGTTGTTATTATTGTCTCTTTTTTCATTCCCCAAGCGGTACCTGAGAGAGTTTTTAGGATTTTGTTCCGAGGTTTCAGATTGGAGTAAGATCGCTGGACGATAAAAGCGCATTACTATTATGCATGGAAGTAAATGCAGGTGTTAAGTACAAAAGTAGTAACAAGTAATTAAAAGTAGTAAAAGTTGCTAAAACTAGTTCCACATTAGCTGTCTATAGCACAATATCCAAAGATAGTTAGAATATGTTTTTTATATACCAGAGGAAATGAAAATAGGGGTACGAAATTTTTTTTCAAGACTCATTTATTTTATAGTTATTGTTTCTATATTGGAAGAGAGCATTTTTTGAGCTAAGAAAATATTCTAGACGGAATTTAATAGATTTTATAATAAGCTAACAGTGCCCGCCAAATCGTGAGCAACCTGACAATATTTTGTTCGATTTTGGTTTGAAAGTAATCGGCACCAAATTTTAACACTTACTTTTATAGTGCTTCAAATATGGCTTATGAATTTACTTTATATAAATGTACCCATCCCTAGTTAATTACTCGGAAACATAGGCTACAGAAAAAATATATAAAATTTTTGTAAAGTTCTGTAAATAGTGTTTAAAACTTTCCAAGTGATGCCAAGTTTGGAGTACCATTGAATCTGTCAATTTGACTACTTTTACTCTTTTTTTCTCTATTTACTATTGAAATGAGATATTAGTGATGCGAACACAGACAGAAATTCTAAAAATTGGTGTATTGTTTTCGATTGCAACAAAATTTTTAAAAAAATATTTCATGTACAGAAATTGTCCTGTTATACATAGTTTTTTATAGGTATGCATAGGTTACATACAGAAAGCTATTTTCTTATCAAAGTTACTCCTTTTATTTTGTTGCTTTTTTCTGCAATAATTTGCATCACTGTAGTTTAACAGAAGATACAAGAAACAAAACAAAAGTGTCTTACATATCTTTTCTTATTTGTTGTATCTTTTTTGTAATTCTTGTTTGTTTTTGTTAGGTTTTTATATCCTAGTAATATGCCCACTTTCTTTAAATTTATAATAAATTCGTTCACATAAATAATTACTAAAATATGTATGTCTGTATTGTTCATCATTATATTCAAAATCTGATTTGAAATTAATTCATTTGTTGTTATGACTTTCTGTTACAAGTATTTTTTTTTTCACACAGTCTATATAGAAAACAACGCCTAAATTGTCGGCATTTGATCCAATACTAATAATCCTGGATTTTATTACTGATTTGTAAACAAAAAAAGTAAATAATCACTATAACATCGTTTATATTCAATCCTTGGTAAAACGACAACTATACCGTATCCCAAGCATAAAAGCCATCAAAGGAAGAGGTAAGTAAGTGATGCTAATAAATTAAATGTACTTTAGTTTTTAATAACTTTCACCACTGTGTTAAAAAATTAACATTTAAATATTTAAGAAAATAATTCATTTTAGTATATCTGACAAATATTTTTTTTATTAGCAAAAAATATTTTAATTTCATTATAATGGTAATTAACTGTGAGTCCTGACAGTAGTTTGCTCGATTTTGCTTTGAAATTAATCCAAATTTTAAGACTCTTAAGTATTTACTTTATATAAAGGTACCCATCACTAGATAAAATTCTAAAATTTAGGTAAATAAACCGCTAAAATTCTAAAAATTATTGTAAAGCTCTGTAAAAGACACAGGAAATGAGATAATCATTATTTTAAAACACCGCCATCTGTGGCCCAATATTGCTTAAAATATACTGTTTTCAAAAATAGAAGACGCGTTAAGGTTTGCAGAATCCTATATTGGAATCAGGATACTAAGCTACCTCCTCACAGAATTTTGTTCAAATCCATCTAGGAGTTTTTACGTAATGCGAGCACAAAGAAAAAGACAGTCAGACAGACAGGAAATGAGTTAATGTTTTATTATATGTATAGACAGTGGTAATATTTTGTTGCTTTGTCTCTCATAAAACTCTTAATTTTTATAAAAGAAGTTTAAAAATCACTGAGCCAATGGATAATTCTTATATGCATCATAAACAATTGAAAAATCGTTTCCAGAATTTCTGTTAGTTACGTGGTTTAGCATATCAGCTAACGATGTGTAGTACGGTTGGCGCAATGCTATTACCAGATTAAATTTAGCAACAAAATTTGATCTTTAATCTGGTATAAAAATTGCGAATGTGAAGAACTATTGTGACAACCGTAAAAAGGTTGAATGTCTGTGTGATCGATCATTCATATATTTACTGACCCAAAACAAATGTTAACCACCTGAATAAACATTAACCTCCATGAAGTTTTTAATTAGCTTTTTTAAAATTTCTATTTCATTCGTTTGCTTAAGAGCTCGAATGTGCTTTTTGTAAGATCGCATTACAAGTGGGTGTAATTAAAACAACAGAAAATGAAAACAGTTTATTACGGCATATTCAATGTACATAAATGCTTAATAAAACAATAATAAATCAGCCAAGTGCAAATCAGGCTTAGACACGTAGAGTTCGTACTTTATTCAATATAAAACTTTTTAAAAATGGCTCTTATAATTTTTTAACGTCGTTGGGGGGTAACCCTTTACATTTTTTATTTTAAGTTTTTATTAATTTATTTTAAAAAATTGTTTCTGCTTAAAATAACATTTTCTATGTGAACATCCTTTATCTTTTAACTATTAATTGTACTTCTTATTATAGCGAGCATATTACTACTAAATTTTTAAGTACCTGCTTATAACGTTTACTAGATAAGTTCAAGTTCGTCATAATTGCGACTACACTTTAATTTTAATTGATTTTATATTTGATACATGTTGTAAAAGCAGACGTTTTAAAATTGTGTACATAATTTGTTTACAAACATTTTCAATATACATAAAATTGCATAAATATTAAAAAACTCTTTATATTTCAGTTTTATTATGCTTGTTATATAAATTGTCTGCCTCTTAAGGTTCTCAAAAATTAGAAAACTATATAACCTTTAGTAATTGTTATTATAGCAGCCTTAGTAGTACATATGTATATCTGTAAAAATTTCAAGAATCTAAATAGTATGGTTCAAAAATAAGACTATATACGTAGAAACCACATCGCAGCCAGGACACCCTTTAATTTTTGGTTTTAAACATTCTGTGTATATTTCAAATGTCAGTCTATTACGGTTCAAAAAATAAGCTTATATACATATAGTTGTTATAGAGGATATAAAGCAAGCCACAGACGATGTGATGAGTTGTACATCCAATTCTAGGAATCAGTTGTATGCTGTTCCATACAATTTAGCGTGCAATTTCATGTACAAGTTCATTTAACAATCCAGCTCTCTAAAAGTAAGATGGCGTTCAATATTCTCACATATGTTATAATTGACATCGTCCGCAAATAATACTTAAATGCAGACAATACTAAACACAAATACTACTAAAATCGTTCGCAAAAGTCATCAAACGTTGCGACGTGTTTTACAACATGACAGAAAATCCAAACTTGTTAATCTTTCTTAAAACCGACACTCAACTTTAATACAATCTGGTCACAAACGTTATAATTCGTGTACAACTCGCGTACAACCAACGATTCCTAGAATTGGTTGTACAACTCATCACATCGTCTATATGGCTTGCTTAAAAGTTAGGATGTTATTGGACACATTTTTAACTTTTGGTGTTTATACACATTTTACCATTTAACGTACAAAATAAAAAAGTTTTTAATTAATACAAGCCTGTTCTAAAAATCTCCAAAAAAAATTTAAAAAATATACTGCCTGTCTCACAATGTCGCTCGATAACTTTCGTTCACGTAAATGCATTTAAAACAAAAACAAATTCAAACATTTTGTTTTTGTTTTAAACGTAATTGTAGGAACAAACGTTATCGAGCGACATCGTGGGACAGGCAGATAAAATATTTTTGCAGAACAAAAATCACAAAATTTAAAGGTGTAAAATTTTCCTATAAATATATACATACGTAATTTTACTACAAACATGAAAAATAAAATTTCAGACAGATTGTTATAATATTAACAACAAGAACTCGCAAAAAAAAGCAAGTCATTTAAAATCACAGTTAGATAGCTAACCGATTTAAAAGCAAATGATTTTAATAATTTTCATTTGATTTCAAATCACTTTGATAAATAGTGATTTTAAGGCCTGATAGACAAGGTTTGCGGATCTCCTACAGCTTCAATACATATTTACACACATAAGGCAATACATATGTATGTATGTACCTAGTATACAGTTTTATCCAAGTAATTGGTATAAAACCATATTTCATCTATTATTGGTTTTCATTGAATTTGGTGTTTACAATTAATATTTCTCAAGTAATCAAATACTAATAAATTTCAAATATAAAAATTTTAATTTTTGATAATTGTATTGAACTAAAATAAAATTTGTTCAAAAGGTCTTCGAAAGATCCTCCTATGTTCGTTAATACAGGTGGGGGTGGGAAGACGCAGCAACAGCAGCCGTTACAAAATCAAACAAACGCATCGGTTCGTCACAATAACCCATACCAGAATCCGCATACACAACAGCAGCCTCATTATGAGCATCATCAAGGACCAGCAGTCACATTTGTTTCATATCCGTTTTGTAATATTGCTCAACCTGCACATGGTACTATAGGGGGTAACAATGTTGCTATCGGTGGCGGCCAGGCTGGACATGTCCTTTATCAGGCGTCTCATCAACCACAATCGCAACCCCATCCCTCACAGCAGCAAGTCGGTTTACACAATGCCGAACAAACGTTGCACTATTTTACAAAGACTGCTCCATTATCGGCACATCACCTGCACCATACGCCACAGCAACATTCTCAAATAAGAAATATGATTGCTGTGTCCCATCAACGACAGCCGTATATGGTATCACCCAATTATTACGCCTTAACACATGCTCTATTGCCACAGCAACCGCGTGGATCTATTCTTACCAATGCACCTCCTCAACACGCCGTGGCTGCAGCCAGCAGCGGTTCGATGGCAGCACAACTTCAAAATACTACACCCAGAAGTGTTGCTCCTAGCGGTCCAACAGCCTACGTTCCACCGCCATACTGTACGCCACCACTTATGTTGGGTGCTGCTCCCACAGCCGTAACACCACAGCCAGCTCCTATGCTAACGACAGCTACTGGAATGGGACAAGCACCGCCTTTGCAAGCATACTCGCACATTGGAGGTGGAGGATTGTCAGCGGCCCCAACATCATCTACACCAATAAATATGCAAAATGTTGGGCTGGCGGTGGGAGCTTCACACAATACATACACAAAAGAACGAAAACACGCTATACCAATTATACATCCAGATACCCTTGAAATAGTTCCATTAGATGCCCAACCCAAACCCCAGCCTCAAGCACAGATAAAAAGCGAAATTAGCGTGGAATCAGTTTCAATACAAACTGACAATACAAATGACAAGTCGTTAACTGCATCAATTGTTAGTGATCCCTCAGATGTTGTGCTAGCAACACATTCACAGTCGATATCAGAAACAGATACTGATAAAATAGACTGTCAAATTGAAATTGAAGAGGATAATTATGAAATCGCCAAGAAGACAAGCGAATTACCAATAGAAAAAACAACATTTCCTACCGTTCATGATGCAAATACCGCCACACAATCCCTACACTCTGCTAGTGAATCTCTTAAACTGTGTGCTTGCGAAGATCCAAACGATACAGATGCCGACACTAATGAGCACGAGCTGGACAATGAAGACGATATTGTTATTGATGCAACTGATGGTAATGTATCTATACCGTATACAAATCAGCACTCGCCAGGAAATACATCAATAGAACAACAAACAGAAGAACTTCCGAATACGGAACTCGTTATACTAAAAGCTGAGGAGGCATCTGACACTGATCATTCAACGGAAACGGATGGTAAGTTCAATATGCAGAACTCTAAACAAAAAATTTGAATTCTAATTAAGATTTTTTAATTACTACATCATTTCATAGTCAAATCAAAAGATGAACCGTATACGGTATCTGTGCAAACATCCTTAGACAGGAACGAAGAAGAAATTCATCCAGACTTGGAACCGTCTGTATCATCTTATGTTGTCAGTGAGTCAAAGAGTAAATAAAGAAATTTTTTTAACGTTTCTAATTCTCAAAAAACTCAGAAAATAAATTAATTTGTTTTTTTTTTTTTATTCTAGAGGGACGTAATCGAAATCGAAAAGGTAGTAAACGCAAAGACAAATACCAAAAGAAAACAAAGCAACAACAAAACAAATCCAACAATAGTAGTAAGAAAAAACCCTAAATAAAATATACAAAGGAAAAATTTTTAATTATTTAATTTTTTATTTTCAGTGTCGACACAAAATGAAGAAAACAAACCGAAAGAAAAATCGCAGCCTACGCTTTTGCGTTACACTTTGGAAGAGTTAAAGGCATTTGCCAGTTCACCAGAATCGTGTAAAACTCCAGTTGTGCCCTGTCAAAAAGGCGACTGTATTTCACAGCTCTTTGTAGCTCGCCAGCAGCATCATCACCATCTTTTATCGAAAGTTGGTCAAAATTTAACAGCAATTAATTTACAACCACACGTACAACAATCTTACCATCACATGAATTTTAACGAATCCATTGAGTTTGTAACTGGTAAAAGACGCCTAGGTGGAGGAGGAATTGGTGGTGTCATGCCAAGAAAGCATCAAGAACATCACATCAATTCAGCATCTGCCGGAAATAATAATATTGCTGGTCTACAATTAGCGGCAGCAACAGCTGGTGGCAACACGACCCAAGGTCAGAGAAAAATGCAGGTCATACGTATTAATTTATCTTTAAATGAAGAAATCAAATTATCGGAAAGTAAAAATGCTTGGCAGCCAAAATTCTTATCCAATAATTCAAATAATAATAGTTCATCTAAAGCTGAATCTTGTAAAAATGGAAATGACGATATTGAAGATGTTTTAAAAAAAGTACGAGGAATTCTCAACAAACTGACTTCTGAGAATTTTGACGTTTTGGTGAAAGAAATGACCAATATTACCATAAATACGCAGGAAAAAATGCAAAAGGTAAGTGGTATTTTCTGTTTGCTTCACCTCTTTTCACTTCAAACAATTCAAACAATTTTCACTTTTTCCAGTTTATGCTGTTAATATTCGAAAAAACCGTTAGCGAACCTAATTTCGCTCCTACTTATGCAAAATTTTCGAAAGTTTTATTTGAAGATGCCAAAGCAGAAAACAAAGAAATTTTCAATAATTTATTGATAAAAAGATTAGAAAAAGAGTTCGAATTAAATGTAAACAATGCAGATGCAAAAGAGCGTAAGTTGCAACAAATTATTGACAAATTAAAGGTTACAAAGGACCAACAAGAGAAAATTGAATTGCAAGCTGAACTGGAACACCAGGAATATCAGTTTCGACGTCGAGCCTGGGGTACCGTACGTTTTATAGGTGAAATGTATAAATTACATGCACTAACTGCTAATCGTGTGTTCCTATATGTGGAGTCATTACTTAAGCATGGTAATGAAGAAAAATTGGAGTACATGTGCAAGTTATTGACAACTGTTGGCAATCTTTTGGAGAGTAGTGAATCGGAATCGTTTAATAATAATAACGCAAGAATGAATAAAATTTTCACAAAAATACTAACTATTGTCAAGGATGCCAGGGATCCTAGAAATAAGAAAACCAAAATATGCAGCCGTGTACGTTTTATGATGCAAGATCTAATCGATTTAAGATCTAGAAATTGGGGCCAATCGTCTTATGCTCATAGCAGCCATACAGCAGCACTTCGTAGACGACAGCCTGAAGACAAAAGCAATAACTTGTCATCGGGTTCTTTAAGCAACTACGAAAGAGGTTCTTCGCAACGTATGTCCTTTGGAAACAATAACAATCGACATAATCAAACACGTACAAAAGAATCGGGTGTGAGTGGCGGTGGAGGTGGTAGTGGCAATTATTTTATGCAAAAATCAACAAAATCTCAGTATTCAGGGCAACGAGAACAGCATAGTATAGACTTGAAAAAATTAAATTTTTCTCGAGGGGATGACTCTTCTCAAGCAACTACTGAATTGGGAAACAAATCCATTTACATGTGGCGTACAATAACCGGTCGACAAACAAGTCAATCTAGTGGCCCACAACAAAGCGATCGAAATTCACCCACTTCTTCACAATCGAACACATCACATCAATACCAACAAAAACGCCAACCACAGCCACAACAGCCAGCACAATATTGGGGTTCTAAAAGTGCTGATGCCAATTGCGATATTAAAGCGATATTGGATTCCTGCTCCAGCAAGGACACTCAGAAACTTCTAAATCATCTCATGGAAGAGTATTTAGATTGTCCATCATTCCGCAGCAACAGATGGCGAGAAGAAGTGTTGAATACTTGGCAAAAGATCAACAATAAGCAACAAATATGTTTAGTGTATTACATTTTAATGGACTATTTGCATTTGTCTAATGTAAAGAGTTTAGAACGAAATGCCTGTGCACATATTTTCATTTATCTCATGAATTGTAAGGCACTTAATAAAACGACATTTACTCGAGCCTATGAACAGTTTGCCGAAGAATTTCCCGACTTGTTAATGGATGTACCTAATGGCTGGACATATGTATTTCAATTTTTAGGACCTCTGCTACATGAGCGTTTAATAACATTCAGTGATATCTGGCATACAAATTGGCGCAACGATGCATTATTTACCGACCGTTTTGTAAATGCTTTAGTGGTTTATTTTACCAAAGAGTTTGGTGCAAATTACATGAGAGATTTGTGGCATAAGGACTTTAAACTCGACCGAGGGCAACAATTCAAAAGCGATCAGAAACAATGGCATCAATTTGTTGCAGCCAATAAATTGCAATTTCTCTACGATTGTAATGCAAAGCCCGAAATCACACCACCCACTAATGCCAATAATAACAGTCCAGCCGTAATGGATCAACATGTGCAGCGTTTAGAAGTACTTTTAAGTTCACCCAATGACTCCAATTTAGCCTTAGACTACATAAACACTAATGTAAATATAAATAGTTATTTTCTTCAAAATCTAACACGGTTTCTTTGCTGTGATTATGCCACTACGACAAAAACGACTACGACACAACGCTTATCTCGGACAAGTAGCGCTACGATAAGTAAAAACAGTAGTACCTGTAGCAACTCCAGCAGCAGCAGTAGCATAAAAAATCTAGATTATCCTAATTGTGCGCAACTAAATGTCGATACATTTCGCAAAAATTGTTTACCTCTGCTGCGATTATGTCTCGATGCCCATGAAGACAATGAGATGGCTTGTCTCGACACGGTTGTAGATGCCATACAGCAGGAGTACGACACATATACCGCCGATGAATTAATCTGTGGAATTTTTGATATTTTTTACGATTGCGAAGTTATAGCCAAAGAATCGTTTGAAAAGTGGTATAAACAACGCCAGTTGAAACAGAAAAAACATAAACAACCATTAAGTTCCAATTTAGAGGCTTATTTGAGGAAATTGCTTTAGCAAAGCAAAAAGATGGCCGATTTAGATTTTAAATTCATTTCAAATTAGACAAGAAAATACAATCCAACAATTATTATATTATTATTATTATTTTTTTTGACTGCATTGTTTTGTTTTTTAACTTTTTTGTTGTTTTTTTTTTTTTAATTTTAAGATACACCACAATACTACTATTATTTATAATAAAAAAAACACAAGGCAGGATCCTTAAGAAAATTCAGAACAAGGCACATTCAACAAGGTGACAGCGTAAGAGAGCATAAAATATATACAAAAATTTTATGAATTTTTTATATGGATGGATAACAATTATTTTATTTTGTATTAAAATAAATGATTAATGTCAAACTCTATATAAAAAAATTTAAAAAATCTCTCTTTTCATATTAGCTCCGATTTGTGCTACCATCTGGTTAAATGTGCCTTGATTCAGAAGATAAAATTAAACTTTTAACTGAAAGAGAAAATAATTTAAAATAAATCAAAATAAAGTTATTACAAATGTATTTTGTATGTAATTTTTCGCTTATAGATTATAAGAAATTTGTTTTTTTAATAAAATATTTTTAGGACAAAATTTTGAGAAAAAAGAAATAAAGCTGTGATTTGTTTTAATAAATCAAAACTAAAAATATAATAAAATCCATTCCAGCAAATAAAATAAATATGGAAACAAAATTCGTAAAACAAAACTTTTTTTATTACAAAATTTTCAAGTAATTACTGTGTCTAATTTACAATTCGGTTTAAATGCAAAAAAAAATGTATTTGATTTCTTAAGAAATTCTGCCTCCACAAACCAACACAACATACCAAGTTCCTTAAACAAAATTAAGAGTGTTCTTTTTTAGTGTGTTTATTGTGCTTAATTCCAGAATTTATTTAAGTTTCTTCTTAAGTGTTTTTTATAAAGTTCAAATACTAATAGTATGTATAATTACTTTTTTTTTAATATTTAGTATTAAAACCTTTTAGTACAAAACACACACGTTTTTTGCATTCATTCGCTCGCTACATTAACACATATTTTCTTCTTTTTTATTTCATTTATGAAGCAGTCTGTCTCTCTTTTAATTTAAAACAATTTTAATTATTGTTAACAAAAATCTATGAAAAATGATTAAAATTGTCTTAGATTTAATAATTTAAAAAATAAATAGGTTTAAAATACATATAAATAAACTAATGGATACAAATAAAAGATATTTCTTAATTATTTCGATAAAAAAGAAAGAAAAAAGATTAAGTATTATAAAAATATACACGCAGATAGATTAGATGTATTATAAAATATAAAAGAAAAAACTTGAAAATTACTAGGCTTTAATAAAATATATAAATATAAACTAAATATCATATAAATTTAGAAAAATGAAATAAGTAGATTTTTTGTAAAAATCTTTAAATAATTAAATTTAATTTATACATAAATAAGTATAAGTTTCAAGACAAATTAAAAAAAAAACAACCTTATCTACTTTAAAAAAGTGTTAGGTGCTAAGAAAAAAAAAATACAGACTTTCGCCACTTAGTTGGAATATTATTAAATAAAAGAAAAAAATTAAAAAAAGAAAAAAATAAAAAATATGATTAAGTACACACGACTTAAAAACAAAAAAAAATGAAATCTTTTAGGGATTTCTTTCGGAATAAAAATATTAATCATTTAGCAATAATGCTAAATGATTAATATTTTTGAAAAAAATATTGTTTTCTGCGATTATGTAATATAGCATTTATTATATTATTTAATTAAAAAATTATGACGTCAAATTAAATTTTTGCGAATATATTTCCAGGCTAGATCAACATAAAGGACTCTCTCTCAGAAACATCCAGTCGATTTGTATCTTTGCACAAGAAGAAGGCGTCCACAAGATAACCTCCCATAATATTATGGTCTCAACTAACGAGTGATTTTTTAAGAGCTTGAGAACTTTTGTTTTAAAAAAAACGCATAAAATTTGCAAAATCTCATCGGTTCTTTATTTGAAACGTTAGATTGGTCCATGACATTTACTTTTTGAAGATAATTTCATTTAAATGTAAACCGCGGCTGCGTCTTAGGTGGTCCATTCGGAAAGTCCAATTTTGGGCAACTTTTTCGACCATTTCGGCCGGAATAGCCCGAATTTCTTCGGAAATGTTGTCTTCTAAAGCTGGAATAGTTGCTGGCTTATTTCTGTAGACTTTAGACTTGACGTAGCCCCACAAAAAATAGTCTAAAGGCGTCAAATCGCATGATCTTGGTGGCCAACTTACCGGTCCATTTCTTGAGATGAATTGTTCTCCGAAGTTTTCCCTCAAAATGGCCATAGAATCGCGAGCTGTGTGGCATGTAGCGCCATCTTGTTGAAACCACATGTCAACCAAGTTCAGTTGTTCCATTTTTGGCAACAAAAAGTTTGTTAGCATCGAACGATAGCGATCGCCATTCACCATAACGTTGCGTCCAACAGCATCTTTGAAAAAATACGGTCCAATGATTCCACCAGCGTACAAACCACACCAAACAGTGCATTTTTCGGGATGCATGGGCAGTTCTTGAACGGCTTCTGGTTGCTCTTCACTCCAAATGCGGCAATTTTGCTTATTTACGTAGCCATTCAACCAGAAATGAGCCTCATCGCTGAACAAAATTTGTCACATTTGAACATTTCGAACCGAACACTGATTTTGGTAATAAAATTCAATGATTTGCAAGCGTTGCTCGTTAGTAAGTCTATTCATGATGAAATGTCAAAGCATACTGAGCATCTTTCTCTTTGGCACCATGTCTGAAATCTCACGTGATCTGTCAAATACTAATGCATGAAAATCCTAACCTCAAAAAAATCACCCATTAGTATTAATCGTAGTATTGTTTGTTGTTTTTCGTTCAGTTATTTGGCTTTTAAACTTTGATTAGAGTAAAGAATGCACGTAGCACAAGTTAAAGGTTCTTGCATTTAGTTTATTTCTTCCTTATAAAATTGCAATTCTTACGACCGACCAGAAATTTTTTTCCACCAATTAAAGGTTTTAATCACTTTTAAATTAAAATTCGAGTAATTTTTTAATTGAATCAAATATATATTTGTTTAAAACAAAACTAAAAAAATTTAAAATTAAACAATTAATTGAATCAATTAATTATTTAATTAATTTTTATTTGAAACCAACTAAAACTTTTAATTGGTGAAAATATTTTTTCTGTGTATTTCGTTAGGTAAACTGCATGACTAGTATGTGAAATGAAATCACATTAAAGATGTTCTACATACAAAAATATTTTAAATCAAGTGATTTTAAATAAAAATATTTTTAATAAAACATTTTTTAATAAAATGACTGTGCATCAACACACAGTCTCAAATTAAGTGTTAATTATTGTAGGATGGCTGGGTGACATACACCTACAACAGAGAGATAATAAGCGAGTGGTTGCATCTTTTGAATAATTAAATGAGGTTTTGCAATAGAAAAATTATTTCATTTTTAGAAAATGCTGCATCTCACCCTAGGGACTTGCCACTAACCAATGTTAATAGAATCTTTCTGCCAGCAAATAGAACTACAGTTTTTCAACCTTTGGACCAAGGCATAATTCAAAAATGAGTTCGTCCAAATCAGTATCAGAACTTTCAAAGAGTATCACTGTGCCGGATTCAATATGTTTTATAAAAACTACTTGGAATAAAAAGATGCTGTATTATTAGCAACACTACCCTACATGAAATTGATGATCGAAACTAACATAAAAAAAAGCTAAAGTATGTTGTTTCACTTTTGCGCATATGCAAGAATAATGTTAATAAATTCGACGGAGAAAAAAATTCACACGTACACAACGTGTACATAATTTTTTGCAATTTGCCTTTAAGAACGTGATGGAAAGTTTTTCATACGCAATGATGATAAAACCCAGTGACAAATGACCTGTCAAATGACTGCCACTGTATTGTAGAAATTTTAGAAAGTAACGAGACTATTTTTGAAGAGTCCTTAAACATCGATTAAATGCATACCTTGATATTGATGACATTGAAATAAATTTCGAAGATGCAAAAACTCCAGACGTAATATCAAGCTTTTCAGCAGAAGAATTTGTAGAGCAAAAGAATCGATCAAATTAAATCGTTCGATAAGGCACTAACACAGAATACATATTTGAATGAACAAATGAGTTAAATGTGTTGAAATTTGTCTGTTCATTGGTCATAATAGCATATTTAATAGCACAAAGTCCTGACCTTTTTAATGAACTATTCCTTGAACGGACACCTCCCGTTAAGGGTCAAATCTTCTGTGACGGTCGGTGTACGCCTACGGGAGATGTCACTGTAAACAAAAAGTAGATTTCATAGCTAACCAAAGGTTGGCTGAAGCAACAACAAATATAAGGTGGTAAATATTAAAGAGGGAAGCTTTAGGTGGTGGTAGACTTCAATAGATGATTAAATTCGATTTTTCTCGTATTCCTTTATCTGAGTTTGGTTGGTTAAATAGATGATGTTTACAACTTGACACTACCCACAGTTGATAGATACGAAGAATGCTGATGGCGGACGTAGCTGTCTACGTCCTAATTTATAATTTAAATTATTCTTTTTTATAGAGAATAAAACGAACTTAAGCTTGACTTCAAATATCTTCTGTATGTAACACACATTTCTCTACAAATACAAAACTATACTCCTTGGGAGTTCATTTTCCCCGGGATCAAATTCTCCTATTCTAAACACACGGGGAGAGTGTTATTGCGGGAAAGGGAATATCGAATTTTCATAATGTGTGTGAAGATAAATTCGAATTTAACTAGCAGAGACAAAAACCAAATGTTTTTAAAGTGCAGTCAACAGGGCGCTGTTATTTGTATAACATTCACTGTAAATATCAATCCAATTATTTTGGAGGCTACAACTTGGGATCGGGAGAAGCTACACCTGAAAAAACACTTGGGGATGTTGCTCAGTGGGATACTTTTTGAAAGTAAAATACAAGGATTTCCGAAATATTTTTTTAATTTTTCCTGATGATGCTACACAAAGGAGTAGCGAAATATCGAGAATAAAAATAAAAATAATTAACGACCTAAAGCTTGAAAATAAAAATAATTAAATACAAAATATAACTTAAAAAAGGCTATAAATATACTTTAAATTTAAAAATATTTTTTAGTCATTATTGAACAATAGGGATGGGTGCAATATACCCACTATATACAAATGTTGCTCCAAGGGGTGCTTAATGAAACTGTATAATTGGAATTCCTGAAATAATTTTAGTTAGTTTTTGGTACAAATTTCTTGAGAGGATTTTTTAAATTTGTTTTACAAAAGTTCCAAAATCCACTTGGAATTTCTATTCAGAATTGGAATGAAAAAGTTTATCACAATCTTTTTCGTTTTCAGAATCGATTTCCATCACACACCCGCATAACCGTAGCCATGTGTAGTTGTTTTATAAAATTGTTATTTTCCGTTGAGTTATTTGGATTTTTAAGCTTTCCTCAGATTTCCTATTTCTATATCTCTAGGTAAAATGGCAAAACTGCGTGACTAATATACTTACATTTTTACAGAAGAAAGAAAATATAGTATTTTAATTTGATTATATGTACATATAGTAACATTCTATTGATTTTCTCTCAGGACATGGATGAATTCCAATCATTTCATCCTTTGATTGAGTATATTAAATTTTAAGATTGTTTTAGATGCTGCAACAAAAAGGTGAATATTTAATGTCTTATTGTAACAGTGATCAACTTTATGTAACTGTTGTAGCTTACGTTTATATGAAGCACTTATTCACAAATAAAAATATTGCAAATAGAAAAATTTCCTGTATAAACAGTAATTTTTTATTTGCGAATAGTTAACTCACGAAAGCAATTTCTGATTAACGACACTATTTGCAAATAACCCATATGGCGTTGCCACTTCTTTTAAATATAAAATGTATTGTGTGAGTTAATGGAAAATTTGTTCCCACCTTGCATTAATTTAATTGTAAAAACAATTATTATGTTCGATCACAACATTAAAGATTTAAGAAAACAGCACTATGCAACACAAAATTAAAAAAAAAATATATAACTATTATTAAGTGCAATTTTCCGCATAAACAGTAAGTTAATTATTTGCGAATAGGCTACGTATAAACGTAATTATTTCGTTATTTTGATTTGCATCAAAATGTATAGATCACCAAATTGTTAAATGTAAACAAATCAAATCAGCTGATTCGAATATGGGTTTTGTTTACACTAGAAGCAAAACCAAACCATCACAGATTCATACTAATTTAAATGAAAATCGATATCAATCTTTAGTTTCTAAAAAGCAAAGCAGTAATCCCCATTAGAATCCATATTACCCGAAAAAGATTGCATTTCGTAGCTGACTTGCTATTTCCGTGTCATCTTTTCGAATGAAAACAAAAAAAAACAGCATGTTATTACTTGTATGTATGTGTATAATATAAACATTTAATTTATTCTAAAAACGATTTTCTTAATATAAAATCTTGTATACACTTATAAAATCTTTGGCCATTTATTAAATAAAGATCCAAATATAAAACTAAAACAAAGATAAAATTATGTATTAAAGACTTAAAAAGAAGACACTAATTAAGGATTATAAGGCTAAATATAAAATTTAGACAAGCAAGAATTTCTAAAGAAGATACATAGATATTGCAACATTATTAATTGATTGATTGATGTCGTCAAAATGATTAAAATTTAGTTTTTCTTAAAAAAAAATATAAATAAATCTTAAAACTAATTAAAATTTTCACAAAATAAAATATTGCCAGGAGATAGCAAACTTAAAAAAATATCAATATCCTTTTGTTTAAATTGACTTAATTTTTCTTTTGATTTTTCAGCAACAACAAGTTAAAACTAATCGTTAATATCATAAGTTTGATTTTTTTTCTTTCTTTCTTTAAATTATTATTATAATAAATTTGTTGTGGCACTTACTTAAAATTAGTTAAACAATAATAATTAATTTATTTTAATTAAATTTAATTTTTGTGCATAATTAGTTTCAGACGAATACTGAGTTTTCATTTCAGTACGATTTTCTTTTGTTTCGGATAAATTTGTATCTATATATTTTTTAATATATTTACTTAATTAAAATTTTATAAAACGTTTTATTTGTTGAAAAATGACACAACATAAGATACATATACATACATATTAATATAAGTAGTAAGTAGAAATAAAATATAGGAAGACATTTATTATAAATTGTGAATGCTAATTTTTAAATATTAATTTTTCTTTTTCATAAAATTCTAATATCAATTTAAAAAAGTGTGCGTTTGTCAAAAATTAGTTTGTTTCGTTTTTTGTGATTTTTGTATTTTTAGTTAAATGTTTTTGGCACTTGTTTTCTCTTTTTTTAATTGATTTTTTGTTAATAATTAATTTGTTTATTATTATGGCTTAACTTTGGTTGTTTTGCTTCTATTCAGCTTTTTTCAGCTCAATTTAATTTCTATATGAAACCTGAAAAACTATGGAATGTATTTGCTATTCCTTGATGGCTTTGGTGGAGGCGTTGGCGGTCGTTTTTTGTCATCTATAGTTGTTATTATAAAATTTTTTGCTTCAACATATTCGTATGATGTATTACAAATACTGCTTGTTGTAGAACAGGATGTTGTTCTTGTAATCGTGCCAGTCGGACTCATGGCGCCGCCCAATGAAAATGAATTGGCGTTCCAATCCAAACTATAATTTAGACTTGTAAAGTCCGTCGAGTCGCGTGTTTTGGCAGGCAGTGGTGGTGGTATGAGGTCTTCTTCTGATGTCGAATCGGTGGTATCAACAGAATTTCGATTACTACTTTCAGCCCCCGATAGTGATTGTGAGTCAGCCGCTGAAAAGCCCTTCATGCTGGCTGTAGGTGTTGCTATACTAGCCGGTCGTGATAGTCGTCTTTCCTTTTCTTTTTCCGAGCGTAAAGGTCGTTTGGATGTTAGCTACAAAAAAATTAGAAAATACATTTTTATTAAGTTTCAACATCATAAAATGGCAAATGAAACATGTCATTTAAGATCATGGCTTTATATTAATTAAATACAAGAAGAACAGGGCAGAAATGAAAGGGAGTAGGACACGATTTTCGTTTTCAGTTTTTTCATATTCCTCTTTTCACTCATTACTGTTCAACCAACCCTGTATACAAAGAAAAAAATCATCGTCTAAAAGTAAATGATTTTAAAACATGTCTTTAAAAAAACACATGATTTTAAATCGCCGTGTAAATTGGGTATAAGTTTGATTTAAATGGAACCTTCACTTCATACATTTACATATTTGTGACAAACTCACTCACATCCGGCAACTTTAATATAAATTGTTTATTTAATTTGTTCAATTTAATTTATAATGAATAAACTAATGCCAGAAAACAACTGGTAATATATAAAAATTTATTTCGAAAACCCTGTTTCAGTTCGGCAATTTTTTGCGAAACCCGTATTTTTCCTAATAGTCCAGTCAAAAATGTACGATTTAACGCCTTTGGGATTGCATCGTCCTTGGTTTATGCGAACAAACCAGCAAATTTGGACGAATAAAATGACAAAAAAAGGTGGTAAAAAATTTAAATTCAGCAATACATCACATCTGAGCAAGACAAGGCGCGAAGTTATAGTCAAATCCTAATGGCATACTGTTGTGCTTGTAAAAAAGCCAATTCTTTGTTTTTAGTTATGAATTTTCAATATAAATTTGTAATCCCAATTTAAAGTAATACACTTTGGAAAAAATACTCCGTATTTTTATTAATGTAATTTTGTCACGCATAATTGTTTATATATAGAAACTACAACATAATAGAGTAATTCTGAAACGCACTATGTGGAAAACACTCATAAAGTTTCCTATTAGAGTTATGAAATATTCGACTTATTTACAAAACCGATATTCGAATAATTTATATATAATATGATTTTATAAAAAAAGGGTTTCGCTTTTTTATAAGAAATCCACTTCGAATAACCGGATTTTAAGAACAATCGGCCCTATTCCCGTTTGCGTTTTAATTTTAATAGTCGTTTCTATGTAGTTGTCGTTTTTATCGTCGTTTCGTTCCTAAATTCGTATTCTTGAAATATATGAAGAAACGATGAAGAAACGCTATCGAAAACAAAAAGAAAAACTAACAATTTTTTGTGTTGTTATTTATGACATTTTTGTAAATTTCTGAAAAGTTGTTATTTCTTTGCAAGTTTTAACAAAATATGGCGAGTACTGAATTTTATTTTTCAAGTTCAAGTGATGATGATGACATAATCGATATAAGTATACATCGGAAGATGCTACGACAGAACGTTAAATTTTTTCCATCCCAGATTCTAAGTACGAAACTCGATTAGTAGCGATCTAACTTCTTCATGATCGGCGAATATCACTACGTTTCCTTTCGGGTTAATTTGTTTTTGAAATTTTAATAGGTTTGACAAAGCTTCCTCCAACGGGACAAACGCACCTGTTTATAACAGCCTTCCCCTGTTGCTCTGGATTCAGTGCTTTCTTTTTATCTTGATTTATTTTAATAAAAAAAAAACATTTTAATGGATATTTTCTAATAATTTCGTTTTACTTTATGCCAACCTTCTCCATCAAGAACTGGAGGCCCAAACGAATTTAATTTCTCGGCAGTTTCGCTTCAAAAATCACAATATTTTAGGGTTTTATGCCTTTTCGAAAACCCTTAGCATAAACGGGATGTTTTTCCATTTAAAAAACTAAAATATCGAACTTAATGTAATTTTTTTTCTTGTAGTCGTTTTAATTTCGTCGCCTACAATTATGACGACAAAGAACGAATGATTTATTGTCGTTTCTATCTTCGTTTTAAACTAGAGAATACCGATATATTTACGACGAGTGTCGTTGACGCTAACGGTAATGCCAAATTGTCGTTTTTATTTCGTTTTCAAACTACAACGCCAAGGGGAATAGGGCCGAATATTTGAAAACGGAAATACAGTGTAAATGATTTAAGGACATGCGATTCCTTAATTTATTGTTTATTAGAAAGGAACTGCAAAAAAACGTGTTAATGTTGATTCGAAACTGATTGGTAAGATTTAATTTGTTTTTGATAATTTGCTCCAACAGTCCTAAACTTTTTCTGGGCGATTGTTTTTAATTGTTTACTTTTATGTTTTTTTTTTTACTTATGAACAAAAAAAATTAATTGTATGCGAGCTTTGCTTTGATTTTGACGAAATATTTGAAAAGGGTTTCATCTGTTTGTCGAATTATTCTACGAAACCGGAAAAATTAAAAAAAGGTTTATTAACTTTATTTTCTATCGAATAGTACATAACCAGGTTAAAAATTATGCAAATATAGACAGAGGCCTTGACACTTGTGCAGCTAAAGTCATTATACTCAAACTTTATTTATTACTAGCTGTGCCCTCTACATCGTGGGTAAGTAAACAAATTGCTTACCTCTTCAGTTAATACTTTTGGATCTGGTGTTTTCACAGATGACAAAGAAGTATTGGAAGCACTTATTATTGAAACATTAGAATCTCTTTCAGGCGTAGATGTTATTGTACTTAATGGTGTTGTATACCACTGACTATTAGCAACTGGTAAACTAAGTGTTTCCCGATCCAGCTAAAAAAAGACAAAAGAAAATGTTTAAATGTAAAAAATTACAAAATAGATTTTTTTTGTGTGTTTAATAAAATAAACTTACCTTTTTAATTGATCTTCTTTTTGAGGGAGTTTTATCTTTCGTTTTGCTCTTCGTACTTGGCGAATGACCTAAACTGGGTCTATCGTTTTATAACATCAACAAAAAAAAAAAAAACAGAAGAAACAAACAAAAAGAAATTAATTAAAATAAAAAGAGAACAAACAAAAAACAACGCATAAATCATAATTTTTGAAGGATACTTAAAAGAAGATTTAATTTAAATTTTTAAATTATAATTTGTTAAAATATAAGATAATACGAAATTTATAAAAAAATAATTACACAGCTAATAAATTCTTAAACTGAAGGAATTAAAATTAAATTATTTTCAAAAACAAAGAAAATAGAGAAAAAAGTTTATCAATAAAATGATTTTATTTCATTTATTTATTAAAATCAAGTTTGACAACCGAAACGAATAACGTTATTGGTTAATCGATGCGTAAGGCCGAACTACGTTATTCAACTTTCGTCGCTGGAATCTTTCTCATTTCTTCTTTAATATTGCATTTGTGTTTATATCGTGCAATTTTTATTGTAGCAATTTCTATGGATGTTACATTTGTTAATGTGTCCCTTTTTAGAATTGCGACAAAAGTTGCATAATGTAATTCGGAACTTATGTTGATACCGATAGGCTGTCATTATAATTATAATATTAATTAAAAAATAAAATAATTGGCCTTTATATGAATTTTATTTGAACTATTTTTGAAGTAATAAAAAAATATTTAGGCTTAAGTTCTTAATAATATAAATATAATAATATAAATAAAATTATATGAATTTTATTTGAGCTATTTTTGAATTAATAAATTAATTTTTTAGGCTTAAGTTCTTAATTATAAAGAGATAAAAAAAGAGTACTGATGACGGACGTAGCTGTCTAGAAAATGCATTTTGCTTTGCTGGTATCAAATATTTCTTTATCTCTTTATAATTAAGAACTTAAGCCTAAATAATTTATTTATTAATTGGCCTTTATATTAATTATTTAATATTATGCTAATTATCCATTACGTTTTTTAATAAAAATGCAATTTATACGTATTTCACTTTTCCTAATTTTAGAGAAGCCAAAAATACTCTATACGTAATAAAATTCTACAAAACACAATGAAAAGTATGCATGTTATAGAATAATATTACAGAATATTAAAGCTTCAACAAAACACCAAGAAACAAACCACGTTTTTATTTTTCCTTACTGTCCTTCTACAATTGGATGGTTTTTTGCCATCACTGAATGCATGAATGAAAAATAACAAGTGTTGCCAAAGGTTTGCACAAGCAGTTGCATATTTAGTTATTAATAAAATTTTATATTATTATTGAAAGAAGTACTAAAATTTGTTATAAGGTACAATTCCAGCATAACCTAAATTTGCCAAGGGAATCGGTGACCAGCGCACAGTTTTAACGCTACAATGACATACTTGTAGAAGAGTTTCAACGTGAACAGTTATGTTAACTTATATATACAAAATAAATAGAAATACAAAGTAGAGCCAAATCGCTACATAAACCTGATCATAGCTAAAATGTCATGTCTATCATGAAGTAGCTCTGGGTTGAAAAACAACGTGTTGTTGTTATTTTTTTAAGTCAACCAGGTCGTTCTTGTTTCTCAGCCTTCGAGTGGTTTGCGTCTCACTCTCGCATTGGATGATTGGCTGCCTCGAATAGCTGTACTGCGATACAGTTATTGGTACCTGCATGAATGGTTATCGTGTACAATCTTGTAAATTTTAATCAATAAGTTGTATATCAATGGAGCACCATTTATAACTCAAACCATCACTGGAGGAGCACTTTTACTCAACAAACATATTATTATTTATATTAAACCTAACCTAATCATGGATCCTTTTATGGAACACCTCTCAAAATTGGGCAAAGTTCTGTTGAAGTTTTCCAAATTTGTGCTTTATGGTCGGAGTATATAAACAACCTTGTGCATAATTTCGGTTTAGCTTGACTTTTTATATATAAAAATTATTTTATATATTAAAATTATGACTATGTTAGGAGTTATATAATTTCGAACTGCTGGTTTGTTCGCATAAATCACCCGAGAGAAAATAATCCAAACATGTTAAAACACAAGAAATCGGTATCCAAACGATTTGACAATTAGACGTTTACAAAAGGGTTTCTTTAGTAAGTCTATTCTTTAAAAAACGTGGCTTTATCATGCTTTTAAAAACACCCAAATATTGGAAATATCTGCTCAATACCCTTCGTCATTAACGGTAACGTTCTCGTCGTCCTTATTTTAAATAAGGAAGGTCCAATGTTTCCACCGGCACATTTAGGTGAACCAAACAGAGATTTTTTATAAACGGATAATTGGCTTATTGCTATCAGAAAACGGGACTATTAAAAAAACATCTCTTACTTTTTGCTAAATTACATGATTTTTTACACCGGTATTTTTTCAGTCAAAATTAAATGATATTTAATTTATCGCTGTCGGTTATCAACCTTGATAAAAAGATTGTCATTATAAAATTTCAATAATACTTAAGCTAGGCTTTTTTAAATTCAACTTTTATAATTCGTTATCTTTTATAGAGCATTTTATTACCACAGTTTTACAAAACTAAACTCTTTTCATTTAAATTTTACACATACCTGGGATTGAATGCAAATCCAAAAGTAGATTTAATCGAATTTGTCTGTGGCCTCATTGAAGAGGTTGATTTCGAAAGTCCACTACTGTAATGGGAAAACGTAAAATTGTGAAGAAATTTTTTTTTTTAAATTCAATATTTTCTTACTCTGACGAGCCCATGCTTGTTTCGGACAAGCGATTGTTGTTATCAAACACGTTGGGTAAAAATGAATTGTTGCGCCGCATTATAACCGAGTCTCGATCAATTTTTAAATCGCAGGACTAGAAAAAGAGGATTATAAAAACTTAATAAGAAATTTATATAATTAAACAGTAGTGAATTTGTTTAAAATAATTATATTTAGGAACACATTCCTAAATATCTTAAACAGGGTGGCGCAAATTTAATCGTCCAATTTGGTTTTCGAATAAATTTTTTGTTAAATAAAAAAAAAGTTTTTGGATGATGGATTTGGATCTTTTAAATGATATATCGTCGCGTTTATTTTTAAACCACATAAGCGCCAAAAAGTCGTTTTTCAGAAAACGAAAAAAAAAACCTAATAATTTCTTTAATATGGGTTTCAAAACAATTTTTTTTTACAAAACATGGCTGTGTGACTCTCTGAAGGGTAGAGAAACTTTTGTTTTTTTTTTTTTTTAATTTGTTACTTACAATTAATAGTAGCCAAATCTGTCGCTTACGTGGTTTTGGCGCAACCAACAAATTGCAAATTTCTGTGTGTAAAATTTTTGTATTTATCAAAAAAAAACTTTTAACTTTACCAAAAATTCTCCAATTGGCCTGAAACTTGTGTGATTTTTTTATTCTTAAATACAAAAAAGTAAGTGGTTGAGTCTTTAACATTTCCAACTTGAAATATAAAAACCATTATATTTTGCATGCAAATGTCATTTGTATGGCGCTTACGAGGTTTTGAATTTGGATTTTTTTATTTTTCATACAAATTTGTTAAGATGAGAATGTAGTCTGGTGGCAAATGTTATTTTCTACCATAAAAACCAAAAAAGTCAATTTCGAAAAAATGACGCTTACGTGGTTTAAGAAGAAACGCGACGATATGTTAAGTGTAGGTGATTGCCGCCAGTGTTGATACACATTTGTGTTCGTTTTAACGCATTTCTCATGACTTTTCGCTGCTACTTAAGGGCTGCTACTGGCTCTTGTTAGCATAAAGCCGCGACTTCAAGTAGCTTTAAAGAAAGAAGTTTGGGATGGTTAAATCGGATGATCATGGTGGCCATGCTGAATGGCCAAAACGGAAGATTACGCGACCAGGAAAAGCTTCCTTCCATTGTGACTCCTGCCGTATGTGCGATTGCACCGTCATGTTGAAACCACATATTCACCGAACCCCGTTATCAGGGGCCTGTAGCGTTCGCCAGTAACAGTTACCGAATAAAAATGCGCCTTGTCGCTCATTTTTATTTTCGACTCAAAACCGTGCTTTTCGTTTATGAGATTGAGGATGACTCTACAGTAATTTACACGCGACTGACGGTCAGCAGGCTGATGCACGGGAACATGTGTAAGTCTTTCACTAAAATTCGCTGTAGGGTTCGTCTGATGATGCTCAATTGCGTGCCACGTAGGATGGTTGATTTTTATCGTTCTTAGCGAAATCGCTAGACACAATAACCAGTGGCGTGGTGGTCATGCCCTGCAAAGCCATTTGTGGTTCTAGTCTGTTCAAGTCGAGCAGCTAATCGGCGGAATTATTGAAATCGTAGTCGAAATTTAAGTTGTGCTAACATTTCAGACCAGTTATTGTTAAAAAAAAATCGTCACAATTAGTCCACGCTCTTGCGGGTCAAGTCAAGAAGCTAAGCAGCGGAATCTTGGCCCAATTGGCGCTACACGATTAGGAAATCGAAGTTGAAATTCAAGTTACTCTAACAATACAGACCGGTTATTGTTAAAAAAAAATTACACAATATACTCTTGAGGAGTATAGCGCTCAAATATGATTGGACGCTAATCGCAAAAGTTATAACGATGGGGTGATTAATTTTGCGCTACCTTGTATATTTGGCAAAGTTGTAGAATGGCTATTCTTACTACTCTACCTATATGAGATAGATTAAATTATAATTAAAATTTATTTTCAGATAGACTCACCTTTTTGCCATACTTGGCTTCAACATTTGCTTGCATGTCGGCAAAACAACTTTCCATACGTTCATGGAATAGTTTCAGACTTTCCGGGGCCTTTTGTTTATGCAGAGAAATGGCTGAAATTATAAATTAATAATCGTTTCATGATTTAACTTCCTCGCTTCAACCTATCTATCTATACCCACCAATTTCCAATAAAGGTATTTGTAATGCTATTAAATCTTTTAACTCATCTATTAACTCTTTGTGGTTTGGATGTTCAACCAAATAGTCGCTAGTAAGGAAGGCATCTTCGTATTTGCTGAAACCACCCATAACAGCCGGATCCACGATACCATTGATTTTCATGCTCAGCTGATTTATGGGTAAATGTTCATCATTTTTATGGGCAATAATTAAATCTCTGATGTCTTTGTTGGTAGATTTCATTGTTTCAACGGCCAATTCAATGGGAGTTATCTAGAGAAAAAGGCAAATTAACATCCTGTTAACGTTTGTTTTATATAAAACCCTTATTTCTTACCTTAAACGTATGAGAATCCACCACTGGGAACCATCTTAGAATACCCGGCAAAGGAAACTGTGTGGTTAATACGGTACGTTCCAACCACAGATTTCTAACACCATCCGTATCACTACAGCTGCTCTCTCGGTAGGGACGTGAGTATTTGAACTTTTGTACATTGTTGTTGGTAAAATATTTAATTATTTCAGTTGAGATGATTTTTTCGTTTAACTTTGTACACGTTTCATCCATTATGGGTTCTACCTTGTTGATTTGTATGTATTGACCTTCGCCCTGCGTTATATCATCTCCCGGAATTTCTAGGGTATGCATTAGTTCGGCTTGAGGATGCTGCACCAATATACGAGTACTGAAATCGCTCAATCTTTCGTATTCTTTGCCGCGATAAATGTACGTTTTGTTTTGCAGAAATCTTGGAAACCCCAAACCATAGAAACACACACGGAAATATTCCGATGTATGCCTTAGTTCCTTCAGTATTTTCTCAAAGAATAGTGCCATTTTCTTAAGCAAATCGGCCAACTTGATGTAATCATAAATTTCATTCTCGTATTGTTGCACCAACACCTTGCACATATCAATGGCACATTCCCACATTTTTCCCTTGTCAAAGTAATCGATGACCTCAAAGTAAAGGGCTTCCTTTAGGTCTCTATGAGTACGACATTGTATGTGTCGATGGGATCTCAGCAGAGGCGATAGTTCGGTGTCATTCCAACACAAAAGTTCGGTGTGGAGTTTCAATGTAAACGCAGCTTCGGTATAATTATCAAATTCCATATGCAAATCACACAATTTGTACACGTAGCGTATGTACATTTCTTTACGATTGACTTCGGAATAGAATTGCAGTAGTGAAAAGGTGCAGGCCATGCGATTTTCCTTGCTTTCATCTTGAATTATGCAACGGTATTCCAAGAGACGATCCATCAGTTTGGTAACCATATTGACAAATTTCGTGCCTTCAATGTTTAAAATATTATGAGCATTGCATTTCTCCAATAAGATTTTGGCAAATAGTTCTTTATACTCGGCATCTCCTTTGCCGGCGCCTATTAAAATATCAAGTTTCTCTATCATTTCGGTTTCAAAGTCATTGAAATTGGCTTTATAGTGGGCATTATTGCGTTTGGTGTCACCATAACTGTCATGTATTAGCTTCGAGCTGTAGTATTCACATTGCATCATATCAAAGAAGATGGGTATGGTGGCTTTTCTCAATTCCACTTCGGGTATCATGCTCATTTCTAATATCGGCTCCACCAGTTGAGGTACAAATTTTGGCTTGTGTTCGCCCAATTGAAACCACATTTTACGTATCTCTTGAGCCGTATCTTTGCGTATGTCACGATAGCGAGCAAATATAACCTGTCGTTTGTTATCATTAAAGTCATTCAGCTGCAGAGGTGACTGAATTAGGAAGGCTATTGAACATTGAAAGAAATTCGACCAAACTTGTTTCTCAAACGGATCAAAGAAATGATCGACAATGACAATGGATAAATGCTGCAGAGAGCCCAAAATGACAGTGTTTTGGTGCATTATCATATCCATCCAATCACGTGGAAATACGGTCTTCTGGTGAGGCGAAACTAATTCCTCGAAGACCAAAAGGATTTCAATGATAAAATCTTGCAACTCAAAGCGATTGTTTAAATGTTTAACAAAAATCTCATAGTGTGTTGCATCCATCCGTTGAAGTATTCCCAACATAATGGCTACCAAATTTCCAACCAATTGATTTTCGCGATCCAACGCCTGAGAGGTTTTTATTACGGTCCGTAATAGTATCAGCATTATGTCCCGCACATCGTTATGCGTTTGACCAATGTCTTTGCGATAGAGAAGCCGGAGTATATTGTTCATAATGTTAATACATTCCGTCACCTGCGTTATTGGATTATAATATAGAAAATTATGTAAAAGTAGGTTAATACCTTGTAAATATTTCTATTTATTTTAAGTGGTTAAGGAAGGATTCAATTGAAAATTGGACACGAGTTAAATTGACGTTAAACTTTTACAAAATTTCTTTAATTTCGCTTTTAAAGCATCCGCGGATAAGTCTTGGCGAAGAAAAGTACAATTTTTATTTTTATTTGCCAAAAATTTATTAAGATTTCAATTTCCACACTAAATCAAAACAAAGTTTTTAGAAGGTAATTTTTAATAGAGTGTCGGCTGACAGGCACAAGTGTATGGCTCGTCGTATGTGAGTGTCCTGTCTGTAAGTTGTTTGACTTGCCTCTACTTGGAGGTTGGCTAAGTAAAGTCGAGCGAACTTTAGATACCTGTTGACCTTCAGTTGTTATTCTTTATTTAGGTAGCTCTGCAGGTAGCTCAGTGTGGGTGGAAATCTTTTCTTCATTGCTGGAAATTTTATAATTCTAATTTTTAATCAAAGAAGAGGACCGTTAGTATTCGACAGCAACGGACAACGAAGGTATCTCCAAAGCACTCCTAAATCAAGTTGCTTGGATACAATCGATTATCATCTGGCTAAGATGAAAATCGTAGAATATGATAATGACAGACTGTGTTTGAAAAAGTCTGACACGTTAGCGCAAATATTGCTTGAATGTCCAGCACTGGCTAGCATAATGCTTAGAACCACAAATTTGTTAAAGGAGTATGATGTAGGGATATAAGCCTCAGACAAATGCTTATATCTGTCGAGAGTGTGAAATCGGTATAAGCGAGAGTAAGAGCTAGTGTTAGCACGTGACTCAATAAAAGTTAGGGAGTCGTAACGAATTGGCTGCATGAAATGGTTAATAAATCAAAACTTGGTATAGATTTTTTTGCCTAGAGGATAAGAGAGTGATATAAAAGTTATAAAATGTGTATAAGTGAAAAACAAGAATTTTAAACACACTGAAAAAAATACTTTCACCAATAAAAGGTTTTAATTCGATTCAGATTAAAATTTAATTAAATAATTAATTAATTCAATTATTTGTTTAATTATGAATTTTTTACTTTACCATACATAGTATAAGGTAAAGTATAGTAATCATGAAAAAATCGAGGTCGGGATTTCGACCGATTTATATGTTTGAGGGTGGGTGTGTATGCCACTATTTTTGCGCGGAGTTTGTACACGTCATACCGTTCGACATATCAAAATGAAATTTAGTATGTGCCTTTAGTATATGGAGATGAAGAGCTTTATAGTTTTTGGGAATAATCGGGAGAGGGCAAGGGGTAGTTTTCTTACCCCCAAATTTTGTGAACGCTCTACAGGTCATACCGTATGGCGTATTAAAACGAAATTTAGTGCGTGTCTTTGGTATATGGAGATGAAGAGTTGTGTAAATTTTGGGCACAATCGGGAAGAGGCAAGGGGTAGTTTACTCCCAAATTTTGTAAACGCTCTGCAGGTCATACCGTATGACATTTCAAAATAAAATTCAGTATTTGCCTTTGGTTTATGGAGATGAAGAGTTGTGTAAATTTTGGGCATAATCGGAAAGGGGTAGTTTACTTAACACCCTAAACCGAAAATAATTAATATTTCGATTGGAATATACTTTGAAATTTTATTCTTTATGTAATATATCCATAAAAATATCTGTTTCCATTGTGTATGGTAAAGTTGAGTGTAGGCCACTCCAGTTTTATTTTGTTATCTTTTAAACACATATATTTTTAAAGCAATTAAAAAATTAATTGAATTTCAATTTAACACTAATTAAAACCTTTAATTGGAGCAAACAATTTTTTCTGTAAATAATAATTTTTGGGAATTAAAATATTGCCTTAAAGTTTAGTTTAATTTAATTGCATGCTATTAAACCAAATTAGATTTGTTGTGGGGTAAGCTATTCTCTATGGCCATTTCGCGAGGTGCTTAATTTTGCTCGAATTACCCGTTGTCAAGTTATTCTAATATATGCTAATTGATCTCTTCCATCCATATTTGACGTAACTTATGGTCTGAGAACATCATAATTGATTGCAAAATATCCAGGCAGGGTCATATAAAAGATCTTCTTGGGTGGTGTTAAAAAATACTCTTATATGTTACTGTGCGAATACCATTAATTTTACTTTTGAAACTAAAACTTTTCTCTAAAGTGTTGTGTGGCGACAATACATCATCCATTTACTTACAAATCAGCTCCGATAACTACAGTCACGAAGTGATATCAAGCTATCAAAACTCATATTCGGCTACCATTTAGAATATGATAAATACGAAATAGTTTCGGGAGAGCTTGTGTTTGGGTAACGTAAAAACGTGGTTCTTACTACGTTAGGAACAGGAATGTGTAAAGCTTTCGAAGTGCAGTTCAAGTGACCTGCCTGTATGAAATGAAAAATTATGGGACATTAAAATGCGAACACATGTTAACTTGTTTAATACATCAGTGAAATCACAAAATTAATAAATTATTTTCCAAATAATAAAGCTTTGTAATTTGAACAAGATTTAAATCGAGTATGTTTTCAATTGAATCGGCATTAATTAGAACTTAAAAACTATTTTACCTGAAATAAAAATTACTAAAAAATAAGCATTTATAGAACTATAATCTGCAAAAGTCCTGCTTAGTTTTAGTTAAGGCGCAATTTTAAAGCTAAGCTTGAAGCTTTTAATACTTAATAAAAAAAATTAATTGCTTAAAATAATTAGAAAAAATGGCAACACACAAGTATATTAATTTTAAAAGTTAAACAAATTCAAAAGACAAAAAGTTAAGTATTTATTTTTATATTCAAAACTCAATTATAAAAGACATAAAAACAATTTGCAGTATATTAACATTTGAAGGAGATGGTGGATGAACAAAACTATCAGTCCTGTTTAGTTGCATACAAGTTGTAAATAGTTTTACCATTTATAAAATTTGGTCATTTCTAATCAAATTAAATTAAAATATTAAAATACTTATAAAAAAAACATATTTGCCTTTTCTATTTGTATTTGTGGCAATTATACATTTTTTAAATATATTAAATATGTGGCAAAAAGGAATAACTGCTTAAGTCGACATGAGTTTAGTTATCTTTTATTTTAATGTGTTATTAATGAATGAATGCAGAACGAGATATTTCTTAATTTATAAAGTCCCAATAAAAAGAAATATCCTTGAATGCAATGAAAATAAATTAATAAAAAACAGCTATAAATTTTAAAATATATAAAATAAGACTTAAGCAGTTAATCAGTCCTTGTAGGCACAGAAATAATGAATAAAATACATTTATTGATGACTCCAGCATTATTGTTTACATATGTACATATGTATGTTTGTATGCGTGGAAGCAAAATATCGTCCTATGACCGTTAAACGGATTTCAACTAAAACTTATGTTTATACCGCCTTATATTATTTAAGTCTAATGATTGTTTTGTTTGTTTAAATGATTTTTTTATGCTAAATTATGAGGAAAGATTTTTTTTTTCTCTAGTGATTTTCTTTTACCTTTTGTTTGGCTGTTGTCTCACGAGTGTGCAGTTGAGATTTTAATTGTCCAAGAACTTTAGCTGCTTTCGAAAGATTTTTTTCTTGTTGCCATATATCAGATTTGGTGTCACCCTAAGTATTGTTTATATATATGGTTTGTATATGGTTTCAATCATTTGCACAAAAAATAAAACGATTTTTTGTTCAATTTTCTTTTATTATGAATAACAAAAAACCAAAATGTAAATGAAAAAGGAAGGAGGTGTTGGCGTTTTCGTTTTTGTTTTTGTTTCCAAACATAAAACCAACAATTATTTTGAAAATTATAACAAATTGTGCTCAAATTTATAATGAATACCATAAGTAAGCAAATAAGACATTATTATTATTATTCAAAGAGAAAATTAATAATTAGAAACGAAATAAAAGAAACACAAAAATAAAAAAAGTAAAGAAACTAACGAAATTAAAAAAGTGTTTATTTATTGGTGACTTTGGTGAACACATTCAAATAGTTGCGTGTGTGTGTGATGATGGTGAGGTAGTGTGGTAAGAACACAAAAAATGTTATAAGACGCATTTAGAAATTAAAAACAATAGGTAAACTACTCTCTTCTTAGACACATTAATCGAATTCAAAAACTAATAACAGCCAGTACGAGGCATATTTAACAAAGTAATGGTGGCATTAAGAAGAGGCTGGATGTCGTGACATTTGATTAGGGTTTGGGAAACGGGAATTCCCGCCCGGGAATATTCGAATATTTTTTCCCGTTTCCCGGGAAGTGAAAAAGTCCGGGATATCCCAAACCCTACATGTGATTTATTCTTTTATATGGAGTTTGACAGAGTTCGAGCCTCTAAAAATTACTGTTGGTTAAATATGCCTTGTAACAAGCAAATGATATTTAAATAATGAATAAATAAATCTAAAAATAATGAGCAAGAGTATGGATTTGTAATTAATTATGTGATGATGGTTGTTTATGTAACATAAATATTAATGAATTTTAAAATTGATATAATTTGATTTTCAAATGATAAGATGAAAATGTTTCTTGATGAACAATGATAAAACTGAAAAATCCTATAGAAAAAACGTGCATAAATATCAAAATAACTTAAAAAGTTCTAAAACTGTAACTAAACATTAACTAGGACTGTATCTAAACATACATTTTTTTAATGACAGATGCTAAATAAAATTGCCTTGTTTTCCTTTTGGAAAATTACATACAATAATTATTAAAATAAAAAATAAAAAAATGATAAATTACGGAATTCGATATCGATAGAAATTTCAATAGAAATCGAATGCCGTAATTTGTCCCCAGGACTTTTTAACAACCTTGAAGTATTTTTAAATACTTTGTTGTGCAGTACGCACGTTATTTCAACAAAATGAACTAATATACAATTAAGTAGACTTAAGTTCATTTATTATCTCTAACTAATGAGGTTGACCGAAAATTTGTTAAAAATTAAGAATTGCTAAATTGCTACATCCTTCTTCGACATTCTTTCTATCTAGATTGGAGTGTTTTTAGTGATAACCAACCACACTCAGATAATAGAATACGAGAATTTGTATTCCAACCATCCTTCGCCAGTTAGTTAGAAAAAAGTCTACCTAAAGCTTCCCTCTTGTTCGTGCATTTATTGTTGCTTCAGCAAACCTTTGGTTAACAAAGGTTGCGCATAGCGACACAACAAGTAGCAATTTTAGAACATAGCTGTTAGGATATTGTTTATGAGTTGGAGACTATCTAAACTCCTGACACGAAATATAAGTACAGAAGCACACCGGATTAAATCACCCTTCCTGCGATTTAAATACAAATCACACGGTTCCCGTGATTCCAGTCGTTTAAATACATTTATAACTCGAAAGTTCTTATCTTCAAGTTGTTGAAAAATATTTCAATATCAATCCGTTTTTACATTGCTTCGTTAATTACATGCATTGTTCATATGTGATTGTCGAAAACAAATCCATCCGCAACTAATCACTGGTTGGTGAGGTTTTTGGGCTCGAAGCATCGTTGGACCAAACTTCGAGAAAAAATGCTCATTAATGCGACATGACAATAGAACGAACCCAACGCTAGAACAACGCTAGATAAAATATTTTGTTTAAAACACACGTATTTTTTCTTTTTTATTAATTTTTCAGAAAAGAAACGGAACTTAATTCGATTTATGTATATTTTTTATGGATTTAAAAAAAATAATTTTTTTTTAAATTTCATTTAAATTTTATTTGCTACAACTTTTTCAATATCTTTGAGACTTCTAATTCATTAACTACAATGTTAAAATGAATTAAGGGTAATTGAAGTGCAGTTTTTCCAGAATATTTTAATCTACCAAACAGTTATGGAGTTATGCTTACACATATATCTCGAAAACTGTAAAATAATTAAAAAAACGCAATGCAGGTTTAAATTCACAGCTCTAAAAAACCTTAGATGTACGATTTCAAATTTGACCTGAATTTCTTAGCTTGTGTAATTTAACTATAATTTTTCAATAATTTTTTATTATTGTTATTTTTTATCATTTTATTATTGTGTATAATATGGGACAGAACATTAACATACATATGTATATAAGTGTACATGATATATACACGCAGATTGGATATATTAAAAAAAAAAACAAAACATAAAAATAACATGCTTAAGTTCTAATCGACATAAACATAACAACACTGACATGCTCAAATTAACATAAATATAAAAGACAAACAAAAGTAATAAAATAAAAACATAAAATTTGCTATATTAAAAAAACATTGATTTTATATCTTTTTAGCTGAAATAAAATCTAAATTAAAATATTGGGACTTTTTTTTCTTCTAAAATATAGATATTTCGATAATAATCCGAAAAACCGAATACTTGAATGCATTTTTGTTTTTAAATTGGCAAACTAGAGCAGTATTAAAAGACAAATTTCTAAATATATATGTAAATGTGTAAGAAAAGAAAGAAACAGATGGCTAATATGAAGTGCAACAAATACATATAATAGATGTTGACTTTTGCTTAAGACAGCTTTTAAATTTAAAAAATCACTACAAAATATAAGTTGAAAATTTTAAACTAAAATAAATTACATACATATATGCTGTAAGTTCAGTTTGGCGATTTTAGTGACAAATTTTTATTTATGGGCCTCAAAAAATTCTGAAAATCTATAGTCCCTTCAAAAAAGCTGTCCTCAGTTTTTGTCTAATATCTTATTCATACTAGGTAATACCGCTTAATTTTGTTTGGCAATAATTTAGCTGAGGATTCGTTAAACAAATTCTATTAACATTATATGACAAAAAAATTTAAAATTCCCGCACTTTTTCTTAAAAGAAAATTATTTTTTTTTACTTTTTTTCAGCATAACTTACAGGGGCTTCTAAATTTTTAATAACAATATATGAGAAAATTGGAGCCACTGTAAAACTGAACAACTTTTTTAAACATACCATTTCATAGCTACGTATCTATGCACCTTAAATAGCATTTCTAGCATATCGTTGGTCTCAAATAGAAAGGCCCTAACTCAAATAATGGTAACTTTACAGAAGAAGGTAGAAACACAATAGCAACTGTGTTATTCACAATGTAATTTGTAATGTACAACTGCTTGTAAAACAGGGGCTTTATCTCCGCATTCGATATCGAGTAAACTATCGTATCGACTAACAAATTCGATACGAGTCGAGTAAGCTTATTATGCCATTCGACATGTATCGAATCGTTATTTATATCAAATTATAATAGATAATTAATAAGTCAAGAAGTGAACAAGAAAACACGGTTTAAAAACATTTCCTTTCGAATGAAATTACGGTACTTTTTATTCGATATCGATATCGAGTGCCATGATACCAAAATGAAAAATTACGAGAGATTTTACTCGTGTGAAATATATTCGATTTTGGAAAACTGAATTTTTTTTTTAAATACCCTACTTGAGACCATCGATATGGGCCTGTTTATTGTTGTATTTCTTGGATAGCTTTTGGATTTGTTGTTTTTTGAAAAAAAAATAAAAATCTCAGTAAATTTAAGTTTAAAGGTACAAAATGATTCAATAAGCTAATTAGGGTGTCTATGCACATTCCGATTGTTTTGGTATGCTTTCAGAAGTTGTTCAATTTTACAGTGGTTACAATTTTCCAATATATTGTTAGAATTATGCTTTAAAAAGTTAAAAAACAAATATTTTTTAATTTTTTTGGAAAAAAAGTGCATGAATAATTTATTTTTTGGCATAAAATGTTAGTAACATTTATTTAACGAATCATCAGCTACATTATTCGTAAACAAAGTTAAGCGCTGTCACCTAATGTGAATGAGATGACACAGTTTTTGGAGGGCCCACTGATTTTCATAATATTTCGAGGCCTATAAATAAAAATAAGTCAACAATTTCGCCAAACTCGGTATAGAGTTTTACTACCCTTTGGTAGTAGAATCGAATCTATATTGTCAAGTCCGAGTATTTTTTCATTGTTGCACTGTGAAATTGAAAATAATTTTTGTAGTAGGTTGTACTAAAAATCTTCTTAAAATTTTATTTTCTCTCTTTTTAATTGGTGGTATCGATGAGAAATTCATTTAATTGCGTTTATTTCGTTTTTTTTTTATAACATGAGTTTGGCATTTCAAGCTAAGAATAATTGAAATCGTAGTGTTGTATTAAATGATTCAAGTAACAGTAACAGTGTAATTATATTCTCTACTCGTTTAAATAACCAAAGAAATCATTAATATTAAAGAAAAAAATGAATTTTTATTATGTCAAAATTAGACTTGAGTAATTGTGTTGAGTAAGTAGAGTAAAAATGATTGTTTGTGACCGCCTACCACTCAGTTAAAAAATTTAAGTATTTGATGAACAATTTTGTTGTATAAAAGTAAGTATTAAAGAGAAGTATGACAATGTTTTTTTTTATATATGGCAAACGTTAGAAAACGATTAGATATTAATACAAACGAAAAACAAAATTATTAAATAAACAATAATCGAACAATAATAATAAGTTTAATGGATTAATTTTAATGTACTTACCTCTTCTTTACTCTCCAGCCGATCTTTAATGTGGTTACAAAATACAGGCAGTAAAATGGCACGACACTCGGGTAAATTAAACAATTTTGAATCCACAAAGTCCTTAATGCAACCCATTTTTGATTGTGTTAAGCGGCGGGGTGGAAATTGTTTTAAAATATTGACAATAACAATGCTAAAATATTAATAATAATTTTATAATTATTTTGACAAATTAGACTTTTAAGAAAACTACCTTAAACGCACTGGATCAAACACTTGCATTAAATCGGTGGCTATAATGTGTAGGTTTTTTAACAAGGCTCCTTCCGATTTTAATAAATCCGTGGGACAACCAATCATTTTGATAAACATTTCCAAAAGTTCTATTTTAAAGAAAAGAAAAAAAATCAACAAATGTAAAAAATCTCTTAAACTTAAATTAAATTAAATGAACTTCTCACCATGCAGTTTGTTGGCAAAATCATCATTATCTGCATTATCATTTATGGCCGAAAACAAGATGCGAGATCTTATAATAAACTTCATAACGTAATGTAAATATCTGGTCGTTTTATAAAGTCGTTTGACCTCAATGCGTTCATCTGTTTCAGTGCCATCTGCGGACTTTTCTTTGGGTTCAATAGCTTCTTTAATATTCCTTTGTAAAACATCGATAAGTTTGCTTTGAAAGAAAATTTAACAAGTTAGTGTTAGTTTTTAGAGTATAAAAAAAATAACTTACGCATAAGCCAGTGTAGCTGAGAAACTTTCATTAATGTAGACATCTAAGACGGTGAGAAAATGTTGATATTTCAAATCCGAAACGGTTTCTATGAGATGTATGATGCTCATAAAAACCAACTGATCATATTTCTCGGGATCATCATTTTCCACCAGTATATTAAACAATGCATCCAGGATGTCTTGTAAAAATTTCACAACCTCTTCGCCCGGTACATTGGACAAAGCATTTAATGATTCCTCCAAAGATTCTTTGTGAGCCGACCAGTTTAAGAGACCCAAAAGTATAACACTTTGGGTTAATTTTGTACTGCACAGATTAACGCCGATAACCAATTGATCTTTCGGCAACAAAGACAAACCAGGCACTGAAGGTTTAGCACCTTGTAGTTCGCTAATAGTAGAAGGTAATTCCATGTACAAATTGTTGGAATTCGTTTTGTCCAGTTTCTTATGATCGATTTTATACACTGCCAAATTATGTTGTCCTTGCTAAAGAGATAAAATTAATTTTCAATATTTAATTATAAATTTTAAGACAAGAATCTCAATTTACCGTTATGGTGGTACCATTGTCCTGCATTAATTTAATGTAGGACAATCCAAAAGGCTTTTCTGATTTATCCTTTTGCTCATTGGAGCTGCGATGTTTGAAAACGAATTTTAAATGACATTGTTTAAATTCATCTATGGGAACATGTATCTAAAAAGATATAAAATACAGAGTGTGGCAACTAAAACTTTTTCTAGTCTTACCTTGAACGTCTCCAACCACTTTGGTTTATCGTCATGATAATAAACCACTGACTTGTATTCATCTATGGGTGATAGACCAGAGCCAATACTCATGACACCTGGAACCATTTGCCCATGTTCATTGCAAACTGTTATCGTTACTTCTACATTCTTTTCAGAAGTTTTAGCTATGCGCGCAAATTCACCAGAGCAAAGTGTTAAATACAAATCATTGCGCACATCTCCCGGCAATATGACTTCGGGGAAACCCATTTTACGTGCTATGGGCACATTTGTATGCAACAGGCGAGGAAATTCCTCTTTAATTTGCTTAATATCACCCTGCAACACCTCTACAGTTACACACATGCGAGAATCAATTTTTCCAATATCTTTGTTGGCTATTAGTTTTCTCAGTGTGCCGTCTAAACTGTCCTTTTCACACAATATAAAAGGCATATCCAAGTTGCCTTTGAAATCATCCGGTTTATTAATGATTGGTGTCAGATCTTTGTAAGCTACACCAAACGGTCGTCTCATTATATACTCAGAGCCACTAAAGGAACCACTAGAGCTTATCGACAGCTGTGAATGCTTTTTGCTAGCGGCTGTCAACATTGAATTTGTAATGCTGGCACGTTTGGAATCATTCTCCTTCATCTCCATTGAACCAATGCGCACAGCATAGCAAATCAAATACAGTTTGGGTATGCTGACATCATTCTTACTGAGATCGGTGAAAAGAACACGATTGTTATCGAACTGATCGATATCTCTGGCAATGCCAGTGCGTGACCATTTTACTACATAATTTTCGCTAATAGGACGATGGGATTCCCCATCGAAGAGAGTGAATATAAGATCGGAATCCTCTTGAAATTTGCAAACAAATGCATTAACATGCAACAGTATATTGTGGGAAAAATTCTTATACGGTTTAGGACCTAATTGTTGTGTTTGAGGTCGCTACAATTAAATTGCAAATATATTTAAAACAGTCTTGCTTGCAAATATTTAAGTCTGTACTTACACTAGCTTTTATGATGCGGTTCACCGCATTCATATGATGTTCATACAACTCGGTGGTACATATCGTATTGGTATCCAATATATCGCCACTTTCATCTCGCACCACCATATCTAAGCCCAACAGGTTGTTGCCGGTATCTATTTGTGAGGTGGCCATTAATTTGATGGTACGCATTTCATCTACCGGCAAGTTGCCCGATATTAATAAAGCTCGATTATTATTTAAATTATTCATTTTTGCCCGTATTGTATGAAAATCGGGATGATTGACCTGTTTTAACAAAAATAGAATAATAGATATTAGAAATATTCACAAACTCAAAAGAATTGAATTGACAGTTGTTTATGAAGAATTATTCAATAATTAAAATACTACACCATTTCCTTTTTAATATAAGAATTATTTATATAATTTGTGTTATATTTATATTATTTTTTTTAAATACATTAATAATATTTTAAGCTTAAGTTCATTGTTATAAAGAGATAAAAAAATTGATACTAGTAAAATGTAATTAATTATTTGGTTCGCTACGTCCCTCTTTAGCATTTTTCGTATCTATTTACAAGGCATCTATTCGTATCTATTTATAGGGAAATAAAATACGAGAAATTATATTATTTTTCTCAAACTACCAAGCAAACACATTTTCTTTGTGAAAACTTTAGCATTCTAAGCTACAATTTGAACTTAAAAAATGCAGTGGTACCCTAATGACTCAATTAGTATAATTTTAACTTTTTCCCAGTTTGATGTTGGGGACTATTTTAAAGGCCTACAGCATGTTTTATTTCAAAATTAAAAAAAAAATAGCTGTAAAGTTGCTATGGGTATCATTCCCTTGAGTGATTTTCTTCTCTCCCTAGCATTGGCTGATTGGTCTGCCTCGAATAGCTGTATTGCGATATATTTCATAAGGCAACGTAAGCTCGTAATAAACGTACCATAAGCTAAGAACATTTTAAAAATCCTAAATTGGTAGAGTAACATACAAATCTCAATTTTGCAGGTCACGCAGTAGACGAAAAGCATTAATAAAAAGCAACATTCAGACGAATTGATAAAGTGAAATAACCTGACAATATGTTTGATTAAAAGCAACTCCCAAAAAATCTTAATTTTAACCCATTTCATAATTACGGAAACAATAATTACAATACTTAGTTTTAGGTTAGGTTCACAAGTAGCCTGGATATTTTATAATTTTTTAAAGTAGAATTAAGCGTGCAAAGATCGTAAGAAAGTTCGTTAAAAAAAAAGAATTTTTTACTAAGGACCCACTTCAAGATGTCTAATCTAAATTATTTTTTACTCTGAAATGGTTAAATTTAAAAGGTGTTCCAACAGTGATGCAATTATGACTTTAATTTTAAAATTAAAGGCTGACTCATAAGACATGATAAAATTAACAACTTGAATTTTTAAAGTTGTACTAAACATAGTACGGAACCCTACGTGTGTGTGTCTAACTCGCACTTGACTAATTTATTTTATTATACAATTTTAATGCCTCGGTAGGCTAGTTGGTAGTGTGCAGTGTAGTCTCGCGGTTGTAGATTCGATTCACAACAAAGACTGGATGTTTTACTACAGCGAGTGAAGTACTATGCTTAATAACTTAAGTTAGAATACAATTTGTAATTGTATTTGCATTGCAAGCGACCAAATCGTCTAGAAAAAGAAAGAAAGCAGTTTAATGTCTCACAATTTCAAGTTTTTTGACGGCACTATACAGTGATATCTGAATAGTTAATGATCAGTCTAAACATTTTAATTCATTCACACACAAAAAAATATTTCTATTGATGACAACGATCCAAAGGATGTTTGATGATGGACCAAATGTGACATAATTTAATTAAAAATTGTTTTTTTCTCAATAAATGCTGTTTAAAAGATTGAAATAAAAAAATACTTACCAGAAAATATTGTTTCAGTATACTGCCCCATTCTAGCAAAACTTTTGTTATTTCCTCTACAATTTCAGTGCGTTGTATACAGTATTCATCATTGACAATTTTATAATCGCACAAATGAATGTATGATTTGGGAAATATGCCACGTTGTTCTTTATTTCTGCAATGAAACACAACAAAAAAATTCAATGTTATACTACAATAATAATGATGGGATGTTTGAAAAAAATCAGTTTTATCAATTAAATAAACAATGAAATGTGATCATTAAAGCACACAAAACTCTCTCACAGCGAAAAAGAAATAACTTTATACTGTGGTGGAGATCTGGAGGCATGAGATCTCGAATTTTTGTATGAGATTGTAATGTTGTATGAGATTGTAGTTTTGTCTAATGTTAGCTTAAAGTCATTTAATTTCATTTTATTGTGTTCTTTTTGTTAGAGAGTGTAAGGAAACATTTAAAAGAAATATTCATAATTTGTTTAATAGAGAGAAGAAAAGTTCACTTCAAATGACAAATAAAAAACAAATTTATGTCAACCAAAAAAACATGTTAATTGACCTTCAATTAAACTCATTTCCATTTTTATTTTATTAATTGAAAACTAATTGTGAATGATTTTCAGATAATATATAAAAATAAAAAAATAACAACAAAAGCTCTTAACAAGTTTAGAGGGGGGTTAAATGTTATCATCTATCAAAATAAAAAAAAATTATAAATAAAATTCAAGGAAAGATAATTTGACAAGTTATTTAATGAAAAAAAATATTTTTAAATCAGAAAATATAACATCATTCCAAGAAGGCACATTTATCAGGTAGCCTCACTACGAAAGGAAAATATTAAGGCGAACATTTTTAATATTTTTTTAATAGAGTTTGACAGTTAAACTTACATTAAAAGGGAAAAATGGCAAGTTTAACTGTCAAAATCCATATAAAAAAATTCAACAACTTTCGCCTCAATATTATCCCTCCTTAGTAAGACTACCTGATAAATGTGCCTTGATTCCAAACAAACAATTGGTTTTATTAGAAGCATAATTTATTGCTATAAGTGTTTGATTATGTCGAGCATGTTGTCGGCATGGAAAGTTCACATGTAATGCATTATAGAAGTTCAATTTTGATCCACTTTGACAATGGTGGGCATAATACTGCATTTCAGTTCGTCTAAAGTTTCCAGTTTGTTCCCATAAACGAACTAAGTAACGTCATTATGCAGAAAATAATCCGAAGGAGTCAAATCGTACCTCGAATAACCCGTTTCCATAACCCTTTCTTACGTAAATCTATATTTTTAAACACTGTATGACATGTGGCACGGTCTAATTGAAAATAACATATTTTTAGTCAACATACATATCATCCAATTGGACTCCAAATAATTCATAATCAAGGCTCTATACCGATACCCGTTGTTGGAAACGATCTAGCAGACATGGCAAATTAAAGGTAATTTGTAATTGCATATTCTACATTACACATTACAAGTAAATGTAATTTAAATCAGGGACTAAAGTCATTTACAACAGCTTGTAATTTCTAATTGAACATTTTCAATTGCACATTTTATGTCATAGTAATTGGAAATTTTCAATTACAAGTAATTGTAATTCAGCAATAATCATTACTTGAAATGGAACAAAATTCAATTATATTCTTTACAATTTTCCAATAGATTTAATTTTAATTGATATTTTGCAATAACATTACAGTGTTTAAAAAAAATCTCAATTACAATTACATTCAATTATATTTATAATTGTAATTGAGATTTTTTCCAATTGTAATAACATATAATTACGTAATTGCATTTGTAATTAATTACAAACTGTAATTGACATCCCCAAAGTCTAATTGAAAATATAAAAACATATTTTTAGTCAACATACCATCAAATTGGGCCGCAAATAATTCATAAACAAAGCTCTACATCGATCTTCGTTGACGGAAACGATCTATCCGGCCTCATGTTTACAGAAATAAGATCTATTGATTCCATCGGTCCTATTATTGCAATCTTTGATAAAATGGTAAACTGAGTAGGATAAAATGACAAACCGTATAATAGTTTAATCTCTGTCAGAAAATCGTCACGTCAAAAATCATCCCTATAAAAAATTAAAAACTCCGTTGCAGTATTGTCAAAAATGTTTTAGGGTAAGAATTCCCGATGTAAAAAGTTAAACGATAAAAAACAACTTGACATAATCGCCACACAGTGGACGGACGAAAAGGCGGTCAAAAATCCATCTGTTCTAGTGCCCACGGCCGCAACCTAGCGCATACATAATGGAGTATAGGTGTGTAGGGCCCTCTCCCCGGACTACAAACTGGTGAAAGTTTTTTTTGCTTTGATTTTAACGGTAAGGAACTCCTTATTCTATTAGGTCGGAGATTTAAGGGTAATATGGACCTTTTTTGAAAGTTTAAAAATTTCTGAAAGACACAAAGACTTTATTATATAATATATTATAACTAATAGCTTAAAAAATTACATAATTATTCAAAATTAATTTTGCATTAAAGTCTTGAAAGTTGTTGTCATTTAAATATTAAAATTTTCTAAGAATTTTATAATTTCAGCTAAATATAGAGAATGTATATTTTGGATTCCCTGTTCGCTGTGATATTGTTGAAATAGATTAGTAATATTTTTGTTCCCGAAATGCTCTTGTATTTACTTTCAAATGAATAATATAGTTTTGAAATCGGTAACCATTAAAAAATTATTTTTAGCCGCTTTCTCAAAATATGTGCCACAGTGCGGCGGCCGAGATAAAAATGCGTCTTATCAAAAAAGGTGTTTTCTGTCCAAATTCGTTAAGAAAGTCTAAAGTGTTAATTGTCAATTCAATCCATATTTTTTACAGCTACCATAGTTGTATTTTGTACATCAAAAGAACATAAAAAGATTGTAAATTAATTGAAAACAAAATGTATTTTGTTAATTTTAACAACCTATAAAAAAAATGTTTCAAGACCAGCGTATTTCAATTCGAAAGAAAAATTATTCAAATTTGCATGACTTATACATTGTGTATCGAAAATTTTTTCTTTCGAACCGAAATATCCAGTAACCCCACAGTTCAAATAAATAGGACTTTAGATTATTTAGTTTAATTGCTAATCACGTTAGTAAAATAAATATTTTCTTTAATTTTGAAATTGTTCTAAAAATTACAATACCTTGATTAAAAAACCCAATAAATAAAGAAATTAATTTATTGGGTCGTTGCAAAATGTTTATTGCTTGTTATGGACCATAATAATCAAAAAAAACATTAACCTTAACCTTACCTTTTAATAAACCATGAATTATTCCCCTTGAGAGCAATTTACTATTGAAATCTTATCAAAATTAATGAATAATTTATAAAAAGATTTTTTTTTAAATTAATAATATAAATGTAAATTTAATGCATTTTTTATAGATTAAAACGTGCACCTCCTTACAGTACGATATGGGTTTAAAAACTTTTTATTGTGGAAATTATTCAGTAGCTCATGAACCACTATATCTTAATGAAGTAAGTTTAACTTATTGAGGTGATTTTTAGCAATTTTATTTTGGCAACAATGTCTTGGGCAGTTTAGCCTGCTTCCGTGTAACATGTTACATTTAAACATGTTCAGTTCGGTCAAGGCGATTTTATACCAGGTGGAAGCGATAGCCCAGCTGATTATTTTCTACTCTATTTTTTTTTTGCTACTATCTTGTCAAAAATAAAATATTTTAAATAGATATGCTAGTAGAATGTTAAAGTAGTTGTTGCCGAAGTGATATCACCTCGTAGCAATTCGTCTTGATTTTGGTTTATAAATTAACCATAAATCGACTTAAAAACGAACGATTATTGAATTTGATTATTCATTAAGAAAGTGCATCGTGCACTTCTTCCATTTCATGGTCAATTTGGGGCGACCGTCCGAGGCAACTATTCAGAATCTTGTGGCTAAATTTCGCACCAAATTTAGATTATTTGACATTAAACCACCAACACGCAGTTGTATCTGGCAGTGTTGTTGATGGCCGTAAATTTTCGATTCGATGCCGTTTGCATTAATCGATCATATGTTACTCCACTGCGTGAACAATTTCGAAAAGCCTGACTTGTCTGACATGTGGTTTCAACAAGACGGTGCCACATGCCACACAGCATGCGAAACAATGGCCTAATTGAAAGGCGAGTTCGGTGAACAGTTTATTTCACGTTTGGGGCCGGTCAATTGGCCGCCTAGAACATCCGATTTAACGCCTTTAGACTACTTTTTGTGGGACTATGTTAAATCTCATGTCTATAAGAAAAACGGTGGACGCATTGAAAGCTAATAATAAAGAATTTATTCGTGAGCTACGGGCCGATCTGTTGGAGAGAGTATGCCAAAATTGCTCTTAGCGCATGAACCATTTACATAAAATCATCTTTAAACATTTAATTATATAGATCGTTCTATCGACTCAAATAAAAATTTCATATATTTCTTTAAGTTTTATGTGTTTTTTTTTTTTTTTTTTTTTTTGTTTAAACAAATTCGAAAGCTATTAAAAAGTCACCCACTATAAGCAATAAACCTTTTTGGGGAAACGCCTGAAAAACAGTAGTTTTTGACATTTTCCCAATTCCGAAGAGTTTAACTTTTTTAACAAAGCGAGCTACCAGGATAAAACTTGATATCAATCATTTGATTCTAAAGTTTATCAAAAGTACAGCAGAAAAAAAAACCGATCATAAATATGTAAGTCCACCAGTTCAAAAATACTAAGTTAAGGCCGGCCAAAAATTCTAAAAACAATTTTTTAAGTCAATTTTCTTCTACACTAATCTAAATTTCAAAAAAATATAATATTTGAATTATAAATAAATTTTTGGGGACATGGAAAAATTCGGGCATTGTTTGGTACCCAACTTTGGGTTCTTACTCACAAACCCTCCTTTAGCCTAGGCGGACGACCGTCCGCAGATCCGCTCGGAAACACCTCCGGTGTGATACTTCTTAAAAATTGGACTAGTGGTCATTTTATTTATTTCCCCATAATAACCACAGACTGAGCCTTTTAAGAATATTTATCACCAAAAACTTTTTTTTTCAAACTCGTTTAAAAAAGTTCTATAGTTTCGAGCTTCAATCCTAGGCTTATTTATAAAATTCTTCCCTTTAGTAAGCAATTGCGATCGAATCTTTGGTACAGATGTTAGTGGGTTATTTTCCAAAATTTCAAAGAATCTTCTAAAAATTCTTTTGCTGGCAATAGCTATACTTTTGACTATCTTTATAGAGACTTGAGTAACTGCGTTCTTTAGTTGAGAGTTTATAGTTTTTTTTTAATTTGTATGTCTTCCTAATAAAACTAAAACTAGAAGTTTTTACAAATTAAAAAAAAATTTTCAAATTAAAATAAATAAATAAATTCACCGCAAATATTAAATTTCTTTTTACTAATAAACAATTAATCGCCACATGTTTTCTACTGGAAAGTTTTTTTTTTTCAATAAAAAAAAAAATTAAAAAACTAGAAAATGAATAACCATTTATATATTTTAAGAGAATAATTTCTCAAACTTCATGTAAAAGACCTTTAACAAGAGTGATTTTTGAAATTATAATGATATTTCATCTAACACAAGTTTTTTTTTTACTCACAGTTCACCAATTTTTCTAATGTCGGAAACTTATTTTTTTCACATACTGTAAATATGTAAATTAAAACTAAACTAGATTAAAATTCATTATATTAAAAAATCCATTAAGAACCTATAAAGGCAAAGAATTTTATGCGTCAGTTTTCAATATGAGATCGGAATAAACAACTGAAAATGGAATTGGAACAAAAATGTTCTTTAAGCCTAAAATCGTTAGGGATAAAAAACAAGAAATTCAAAAAATATATTTACAGATGTGTTCAAAACAATAGTTGCGATCCCACCCAATATTTTACAATGTTGAAAATGTTACCCATTATTCTAACGGTAATTAAAATGTTTTATAAAAAGTAAAACAATAAACAAATACAATCTCATTTTTTCTCACAATTTTCTCAAAGTAAAATGGCGTTCAATATTTTTCCGTATGTTAGAATTCAAGTCGTTCGCAAATAATACTTAACATTCAATGTTAAATTGCAAGTTGATAACAACCTTACTAAATACAAATACTACATTAAATCGTATGCGACAGGCACATAAACGTTGTGACGTGTTGTACAACATGATAGAAAATCAAAATCTTTTTGATCTTTCGTACAACCGACACACAACTTAATACTTTAAGCCCACAAACGTTGCAACTGGTGTACAACTCCTCGGTTGTACGCATTCGCATCGTCTGTAGCTTGCTTAAGACAATGTGTTTGAAACAGATTTGCTTACTTTTTCACGTTTCGTTTTGAGACAGCAATCATTTTTAAAGTTACGTTCCGTTAAATTAATGTTTATATAATAAATATCGTAATACAAATTATTTTATTGTTACATTGCAATTTTATTTATAGAGCATAGTAACGAAGGGGTTCATCCATTGTAGTGAAGCTCCCAGTCTTTGTTGGAAATCAATCCAACAACCTTAGTAAAGATGGAGTAGCAGCTCGTAGCCTATTGCACGGATTTTTGCTTTATTTATCTAGCATAGTAACGAAGTTCTTCGTTGTAGTGTGGTTCCCAGTCTTTGTTGGAAATCGATCCAACAACCTTAACAAAGTCTCCTTTAAGCTCGATGTTTTTAGTCCAGAGTCTACTTGGGTTTTAATTTACTCCAAATAATAAGATTTCTCAATGCCTTCAAATTGGAAGTTTAATTCATTAGCCAGGGGTTAAATCTAAAGAGTAAGATAGATGGAGATGTCGAGTGTGAGCAAATACTCTGATGTACTTGCTCAGTTGAGATGCCTGTAACCTCAACTATCTCATGTACTTTCATACTCCGATCGTCTAATATCATCCAATAAATCTTATCAACTATTTCTAGCGTGACAACTTCTTTAATTTCGGTGATAGGTTTTTTACATAAAAGAATTATGTTTTATTACCACATGAAATTCACATTTTTCTATTTTCGTACAGTAAGAAGTCTAACAATAAGTAACAGTTAACGGGAGCACTGTTGCATTGAAACTGCTTTCAAATTTATCAGTCCTGTTAAGACAATAGCAATACATACACACTTTTTCACTAATACATGCAAATTTTTTTCAATTGTCTAAACTACTGTCTTGAATATTTTAAGACTGTTAATAGGACAATGATTTGACGTATGCTGACAATAATTCAATTTTTGGCACAGAAAAAATTCAAAAAGGAAAAATCAAAAAATTTAAATGAATTGTCTTAATTATTGTATGGACGTCTATACTACGAAGACAATTGTCAGCATTTTTTAAAACTAATACGTAATCTCTTATTGTCACGACAGTACTGCCAAATGTAAATACAGTGTTATACCCATATGCATGAACATTGGAGTTTAAGAATTAATCAACAGTTAAATTTGCAAAAGAAAAAAATCTTTAAATTTATATAAAATTTTAAAATTCTGAAATCACTAAAGTCAAGATTAAGGGCTGGTTTTAGCACATGACTCAATGTAAGTAGGTTGCCGTAAATTACATTTCGGTTGCCTCTAATCATAGAGGACGGAAGGGGGTCGAAAAGGGACCTATTATGGAAGTGGTCTGCTTCGATATTCCCCCTACATTATATACATACATACAAAATTCTAAAAATTATTGTAAAGCTCTGTAAAAGACAGACAGGAAATGAGTTACTCATTATTTTAAAACAGCGCCATCTGTTGCGCAACATTGCTTAAAATATACTGCTTTCAAAAATAAAATATGCCTTAAAGTATGCAGTACCTTTAAATCGGTAAACAAAATCGGCGTACTTTCACTGCCTTTTCTCTACTTTCTCTTGGAAATAAGCCATTTTTGGGAAGAAAAAGGTATCTTATATTGGAATAAGGATACAAAGGTACCTCCTAACAAAATTTTGTTAAAATCAATCTAGTAGTTTTTACGTGATACGAACACAAAGAAAAAGACAGATTAGATTAGATTACATACTAAATGAACCTTGTTACATTCGACTAATAATTCTTGCAAAAAAAAAACCGACTACAAAACAAATAACGAGTGATTTTTTAAGAGCTTGAGAACTTTTTTAAAAAAAAAAACGCATAAAATTTGCAAAATCTCATCGGTTCTTTATTTGAAACGTTAGATTGGTCCATGACATTTACTTTTTGAAGATAATTTCATTTAAATGTTGACCGCGGCTGCGTCTTAGGTGGTCCATTCGGAAAGTCCAATTTTGGGCAACTTTTGCATTTCGGCCGGAATAGCCCGAATTTCTTCGGAAATGTTGTCTTCCAAAGCTGGAATAGTTGCTGGCTTATTTCTGTAGACTTTAGACTTGACGTAGCCCCACAAAAAATAGTCTAAAGGCGTCAAATCGCATGATCTTGGTGGCCAACTTACCGGTCCATTTCTTGAGATGAATTGTTCTCCGAAGTTTTCCCTCAAAATGGCCATAGAATCGCGAGCTGTGTGGCATGTAGCGCCATCTTGTTGAAACCACATGTCAACCAAGTTCAGTTGTTCCATTTTTGGCAACAAAAAGTTTGTTAGCATCGAACGATAGCGATCGCCATTCACCGTAACGTTGCGTCCAACAGCATCTTTGAAAAAATACGGTCCAATGATTCCACCAGCGTACAAACCACACCAAACAGTGCATTTTTCGGGATGCATGGGCAGTTCCTGAACGGCTTCTGGTTGCTCTTCACTCCAAATGCGGCAATTTTGCTTATTTACGTAGCCATTCAACCAGAAATGAGCCTCATCGCTGAACAAAATTTGTCACATTTGAACATTTCGAACCGAACACTGATTTTGGTAATAAAATTCAATGATTTGCAAGCGTTGCTCGTTAGTAAGTCTATTCATGATGAAATGTCAAAGCATACTGAGCATCTTTCTCTTTGGCACCATGTCTGAAATCTCACGTGATCTGTCAAATACTAATGCATGAAAATCCTAACCTCAAAAAAATCACCCATTATATGTGCATCAATTCTTAACTAAAAATTTAAAAGGAAGTAATCTGTAAGAAATAGTACTCAAATCAAATGCTTTTATACTTGTTGCTCTAACGGACATAGTAATATACTGTATAATATTCTGTACATTCAAATGTCTATCCATAACGGTTCACCAGAAAAAGCCATATACGACAAATTACTTCAGATATGAGGACACCCTTTATTTTTTTACACTTATTATTACTGACACAGCAATAAAAAGTAACGGTTCCAAAGATATGGCCATATAGGTTAAACAATATCACCTAGAGGACACCCTTTAATGTACAATTTTAAATTAAACACTTATTTTAAAGGACAGATTCTTTGTAAATTTCAAATGTCTGTCTAAAACGATTCAAAAGTTTAACCATATGCATCAATTTACATCAACTATTGAGACACCCTTTATAACTTTAAATATTTATAAATGTTATTATACGGGACATAGTAGTGGAGATTCTGTCTAATTTTCAAGTGTTTGTGTATAACGGTTCAAAAGATAGGGCTAGATAGGTAAAATTGTATAAATTATGGGGACACCCTTTAGTTTCCAAATTTAAATTATATACTTGATGTTATAAAGGACTTAGATATACAGGTTCTTTGTAAATTTCAACCGTCTCTCTGTTACGGTTCAAAAGTTTTGCAATATACATCAAATTACATCAACTATTGGGACACCCTTTAACTTCTAATTATAAATATTTAATTTCTGATTATAAATATTGGAAATTATGTCCAATTTTCAAGTGATTGTCTACAATGGTTCAAATGGTTCATATATTTAAATTGACGTCACATATGGGGACACCCTTTTATTTTTAAGTTTATTTTTTTTATTAATTTCTGTTATTGGCAGCTATAGTGATATGCAGTTTTTTAAAATTTTAAAAGGGTGCTCTTTACGGTTCATAATACACGTAAAAAACACGTATGTTGTATGGGGACACCCTTTAATTTTCAAAATTCTGAACTTCTTTTAAAATGGGACCAATCTGTGTAAGCATTTCCTTTCTAATAAAGAAAAATTTTTTAAATCGGTTCAGAAATGACTGAGTTCTGCGGGCACAAACATAAAAAAAGCAACATTCAGACAAATAGATAACCTCCTTTTTTTTGAAGTCGGTTAAAAAGAAGAGATACTGCTTTTCTTGGCCGTACATCTGAGGGATGACCCACAAATGATTGCAACAACCGTGAAACAAACATAATTTTTGTGTACCACTGGCTGGACTTAAAAACAATATTTTTTATTTTAGACTTAAGATATGAGTAATTATTGTTAGTTCAAATGTATTGAAGATAAAATAAATAGCAAATGAAAGGAAAAAATAATATAATTCTTATTGTGTTTTAAGAATTTTATTACTTATAAAGTATTTTTGGCTTTTCCAAAATTAGGATAAAGGTTTCCTGAAGATCTGACCTAAAAGTGGTTTTACAAGACGTGTGTTTGTCATATGACTTGTCAGTTTAATAACCCATATGTAATTTCATGTGTTTGTCAAAGTAGGCATTTTACATACGGTTTATAGTTTTTGCTTTCATACGTACATGTGTAATTACATCTGACATAACCTATAATATATAATTTTTCCGCCACAAAGTTTTGTATGCCAACCACAGGTGATGAAAAGATGGAAACGTAGTGCTTTTGCCACGCTTTTAGTGCTTTTGGTACCACAAAAAACCTAAAATAGCAAAATATCAAGTTGGCATTACAGGATGTCAGATGCTTTGTCACATCAAAATAGAATACGTTCTAAATGAAAAATGTCATATGTATTGTACACATGGAAAATACACATGTTATGTTTGAAAGGGTTCACACGACATGTTTAGAATTTACACATGGAAAAGTGACAAGTCATATGACAAATACACGTCGTGTAAAACCATTTTAAGCAACCAGTGAAATACGTATAGAAACACTAGCTTTTCCCCCAACAAATAAATAATATTAAATAATAAATAGAACTTTTGTTTTTGTTTTAAAAAGGAGTCACTCCTATATTTATGAACACAACTGTATGCATTTTATAATTTTTCAACAGAAAATTCTTATCAGTTAAATAAAAAAAAATGTTTAAGTTAAAAACATTCATCTAGAGAAGGTTAAAACTGTAAAAAGAAATAACATCAAATAATAAAAAAGAATTATGGGTCAACAAAAATATGGAAAAGGTCAAATTTGTATCTTTTTTAAATTTTTTCCATAATGTGTGAGAATTTTTAAACAAACAAATAAACAGATTGTTGAAAAACCATAAATATGTTGAGAGTAAATAAAGAATGTATGACAACTCTTACATTCATTTCAAATAATTCTTTGTCTTTTGTTTTTATTGGCTATTTCAGAGAAAAAATATAACTCCAAGGAACTGATAAAGAAATCAAACTTAAATTAAAAAATAAATAAAAAATATAGACAAAAACCCGACTGACAGACAGGCTTCATTAAGGGTCAGAAATGACGATTGTATGTATGCACACTGTGTGATTTATTTCATTAAAAAAAAAATATGTGTAAACAACTATCAGTTAACAAACCATAGATCTCTGTCATCCATATACTCTCTACTGGGATCTACTAAGTCAACAAAACAAAATGGTCTTCAAACATACATAAACATGTTTTAAATACATGTTGAAAGTATTCAAAGCCAGAAAAAATGATGAATTGTTTAAATACAGACATTTTCAATCAGAAACAGAACTGAAAAAATATCCCTAAAACATTTTGGTTAAAGTAGAAAAATCGAGAGTCTAGGTTCACTACTATTACAGACTATAAGCAGTTTTTCCAAATTAAGTTTGTGAGTTTAAGAAAAAAGTGTCTGAAACTCAATTTGAGTATTACATGAAGGATTTTGGTCATAGTAACCAAAAGGAGAGGCGGCATGCAATAACACCACATGGAAAAACTACTTGTGCTATGTAGTAGTGCTGACCCTAGTCAACACTTTCCATGTGGTTGTAAAATATTTTATAGAAAGAAAATTTGGTAACGTCGTTTAATAACAAATTTTAATTCAATAGAATTTGAAATTGCTTAAATTTTATCTATTATTTGCAAAAAAAAAAAAAATCCTAAAAATTGCAAAAATGCTAAATTTTGGCACTCTGGCACTCCCCAAGACGGGTGATAAAAAAATTTTCTAAACCTGGCGCGCATAAAAGCCATGGATGAGATGTGAGTTTGTGTTACAGACTTTTTTTGACAGGTCTGTACGATTTGATAACTTTTGAAAAAATTCACAGAATGTTTTGCCACGCGTACAGAGTTGCAAATCTTCCTCTTGTATAGTAGTGTTGTGGCAACGACATTGCCATTTTGAAACGATTTTTTGAGTAGGACAGAACTCTGTCAGATTTCTTTTGTGATTGAAAATTACGATTTTGTAGAATATCGATTGTTTAATAAGCTACGACATGGTAAGTCATGGTGCTGATTCCAGGCCATAAAAAATTGTATTGGTTGACTGAAATGACGTTTCCAGATGCATTTTCGAAAAACATTGGGCCAAATTAGCCTACCACTTCAAAATCTACACCAAACTGTCACTCTCTATGAATGCATTCGCTTCTCGTGGATATTTTGTTAGTTGGCATAGCCGTTGAGATTAAAATGCGCCTCGTCAGACAAAATGATTTTCGTTCAAATTCCATCTCCGATTGAAGTTAGTCTTATACTGAGAAGCCGTAACAAAGTGGTTGGCGTTTGCCTTGAATTACAGCGTTCGTTAGACCTTGTAACCAATTAATCCGAGATATTCGTACAAAAGTCTCATCGCGGTTTTTGATCTGGCTAGTCTTGCGACTTTTTGAACAAACTTGCGTACAGCACTAGCCGTGTAGATGCGTCTTTCCGACCAAAACTTTTTTTAACAGTTTGAATAACTTCTACTTAGCTTGAGACAGAATTCTAAAATCTATATTACAGATAAAAAAAGATATAAAGCAAAATTTTTTCTTCAATAACTTCAAAATTTTGATTTTTTGAGATATGACTTTGTTGCATTAACTTAACTAACTAACTCCTGTATTTTTTAATTATTTTTTGCTTGCTACTAAAAGTACCTCAAATAAATGCTTAGTCAAATGGCTGTGCGAACCAGGTATAAAATAAAAAGGCTTGTTAAGCTAATTAATATGTACATATTTATTTATGTATGTATGGGCACTTAATATTCGTACCTTTATTAATGTACTCAGTTTGTAAGATTATTTAAAATTTTGATTTTAAGATTTTTTGTTTCAATTTAAGTAGAAATTAACAAACACGTTGCATGAGGAATGACAAAGTATTGATAACATCGTATTCATAATCTTTATTTTTTTATTTTTTCAACACATTATATGCAACCATATTTTAAAAATTTTTATTTTATTTTGCCTTAACATACTATGCGTCCAAAAGATAAAAACAAAGTGTAACTCCATAAAAATTTTACCAATAAAATAAACAAAATGAAATCATAAAATTGTATACGAGTATATGTATGTAGGTATCTGTTAAATTTGTCTTTGAGTTTAAAGAAAGCACTTAATCATCCGTTACTGTAAATTTATTTATGATTTTTTGAGTCAAAGGATTTTTTTCTTACTGTTTCTTAAATACCGCTATTTTTATGTCATATAAAGCCAAAAATATGCTTTGTTCATCTGTGACAAATTGAAGAAAAATACTGCATGTATGTGTACATATATCTTCAAAAGAATTTTATAGGTGCCATTCACAGTGATGCCAGTATATATACATATATACAAAAACTAGCAAAGTGCTTCAGTTATGGTTTATGTATTTACTTTATATAAATCCTGAATATAAAAAATTCTAAAATTCAAAAAAAAAATTGTAAACCTCTGTAAGAGGTGTTTAAAATATTTTAATAACAATGTAATTCCACAAAGTAAAAGTGCAAATTAAATACAAACTTTAAACAACTGGCGCCATCCGTTGGTCAGTAGTTTTTATAATATCCCACTTTCAAAAATAAAAAGGTGAGTTGAAAAAATAACCGTGCAACCGGAAATTGCGTTTTCACTGCTTTTTCTCCACTTTGTCTTTTCTCCACTTGCGGAAAAAAGGTATCCTATATTGGGACCAGAATACTAAGGTACCTCCCATTTTGTTAAAATCCATCCAGTAGTTTTTACGTGATGCGATCACAAACGAAAAGCAGACAGACAAACGGAAATGAGTTACTATTTTATTATATGTATAGATAAATGATTTTATGTGTAGGTATGTATATATTTTTTCAGGCAATTAATGCCTATATTAATCGTGTTATAATTCGTGTTAGAAGTAGATAAGACAGATGTTTAGTGTGCTAGTAAAGCTTCGCTTATGGCAACACTGCATTTGTACGTTGCAGAACAGTTTTGTCTGCGATTTAGTGCTATGTGGTATGTATTATTATAAAGAGAAATTAATACATATCACGAAAATTGATGTTGTCACTGTTGAGTATTGAACTCGTGACCATTGCTTTTATTTATTTTGTTAACATTTTGTATAAATTTTGAGTGTCATCTTTTTAACGTTTAATAAATAAGGCCATACACAAGAAAATAACGGCACTATCGGAACACCCTTTCATTTTTAGTTTTTTTTTTGTAGCAACAGTCATTCTAATTCAAGTTCTGTGATAATTTCAAAAGTCTACCTACTACGGTTCCATCTCGTCACTTTCGGAGCCCCCTTTAATTTTTATTTATTATTTTTTGTTTTGTTTTGTTAACATTCATATACATTTAGAGTGTCTTCTTTTTACCGTTTAATAAATAACGCCATATACAAGAAAATAATGTCACCACCCACCCTTTAGTTTTTGTTGTAATAGCAGCCCATTTTAATTAAAACTGAGATATTTTCAAGAGTCTATCACGATTCTAGAGATAGAAGGCGGTGATAGACGAACAGACGTTGTAGCGAAAGCAATTGGATTAAATTTTTACTCTTTGAAAAAGATATACATATGTATGTAAACATCAATCAAAATCGTTGCCAAAAAATGCTTGCAAACTTTAGCTACGGAAGCGTTTATTTACTATTTCATATTTTTTTTATATTTCCAACAGTAATTTTGTCACTCAAGATGGCACCATAATTACTGCCGGTTTCGTTGATATTTACTGCTCCAATTTCACAGCCGAAGCATTTGCTATTCTTAACGCAGTGCAATACGCCAAACAAAATTGTTTAAAGGTTGTAATCTCTTCTGACAGTCTATCTTCTATTCTAGCCATCAAAAATTCCCAGTACGAATCGCCGAGTTTTAATCAAATAAGAAATATATGTAGCCAAAACTTGGATACTATCAAAATTATGTGGGTTCCTTCCCATGTTGGTATAACTGGCAATGAATACGCAGACTCAGCAGCTGAAGAAGCGAAACAACGACCTCTAAGAAAATATTCTACTTGGGAACCATGTGACATTTTTAATAACATCGCTAACTCTCTTGCGTCTACAAAAGTCCGTAAATGGTCACTTTTCCAGCACAGGTACAAATCTATGAACCCAACGGGGGACAAAATACTATACCACAAAAACACATCTAGAGCTGAAACTAGTATGTTTGTGCGCCTTAGAATTGGTCATTGCAAATTTACTCATCAACATATATTCGACAGAACTGCAACCCCAGTTTGTCCCACCTGTAATACACACCTCAATGTAGATCATGTTCTCAAAGAGTTCTCTAACTTAAATTCATCCAGACTATGCATCTTCGGAACGAATACACCAACTGATTTCCTCAAAAACACATGTGAAAAAAATATTAAATTAATGTACAAATTTATAACAACACATTGTTTACAAAATCTAATTTAGAAAATATTTCATGTAATTAAGTTTAGAGTCGGAAGCCTTAGTTGCTAGCACTCTTTCCTGTTCCTTATTAATATTATAATTTATTTATAATTATTAATACCAAATAAATAAATAAATTTATTATTACTTACTTTTGTTTATAGCCATAATACCAATGAGTGGTTTCTTTTAATATGACCACTGAATCACCAACATCCAAATTCAAGCGGTGTGATTTATCGTCTTGATCGAAATTGCATTTTGCTAAAAATATAAAATAAACACAAAAAATATTAATTTAATTTAATAAATTATAATACACAGAAAAAAGAAATTATAAATAATTAAAAGTGTTAAATAGTTTCAGATACAAATTTAATTAATTTTTAATTGACTCAATTAAAAATGTTTAAAATTTTACTAGAATCAATTAAAACTTCTATCAAATGTGTATCAAAACCTAATTAAAACCTTTAATGGCTGCAAAAAAAAATGTTGTTTTCTAATAAATATTTAAATCTCTAAAGTTAAATTACAGTTACTAATCACAAACCTTTCCCAGATCGTTAGACAGGTAGCGCCGTTAGAGACAATTACTTATTTTTCACTTAAGTTTTAGTTTCAAATTCTAGTTTCACAACCTGATCATTTAACTGACTCTGGACAACTATTTTCGCGGCAAATAATATTAAAAAAAATAAAAATTTACTACTAGAGTAAAATAAATTCAGTTGAGTTTAGTTTAGTTCGTATCATTATGTGAAATAATGTGAAAATAGAAGCAACTAAGTACTTTGTTTAAATGCAAAACAACAAACTGTTTTATGGCAAAAATACAAAAAAAAAAATGAAAAACGACAAAGACAAATACTGTCTGTCAATTTGTTAAATTTAATTTTTCTCTCATATTTGGTTGTTTGCTTTGGAGGAAGTGGAGGAAGTTGGGTGAGTGTCCGATACAGTTTTTGCTATCACTAAACTAGGTTTAGGTTAAACTAATAACATCATTTAACAACCAACTAAAAGAGGGGAAAAAACCACTGACAACCATTTATATTATGTACACTGATGTTCGAACATAATTTTTGTTAAACTTATGTTTACTACAGGGATGGTAAATGAAATATATAACTGAACGGAACTGAAATTGTACTACTAAACAAATTTTGTTTGTGAATTCATATTTTAATCGGATAACAAGACATTCGAAAAACACACTCATCTGTGTGCATGGTCACGGGACCAGTATCTGTAACTGTTGAACTAAGAAGAAATAGAAGAGTTTTGTGAAATCCTACTCCTAGCGTTCCTAAGTTTTTTACGGGGACTGCATATTATTCCAGAATTAGAAAAATAGTTTTTATCTGTCAACTTTGCCTGGGATGATTTAATCAAGATTAACGTCCGCACCTAGTCGTGTTTTCCCTTATCTCACGTGTTCTTACCACTGGATGAAATAATAATGTGTAGACCATCACCTCCATTGCGTTATATAAATACCGCACACTACACAATACAAGCGTAATGAAGCGACAATAGCACCACCTTACAGGCCATTGTCCCATAATCGCACAGTGCACAATACGTGCGCTAATGCGTAGCAATTTTCAGAATACAAATATTTCATTTAAAGTGCATTTAATTGATTGTTTCATAAAACCCTTTTATTTAAGTAATAATATAAAAAATAAGAATATGTAACAGCTTGTTTCACAGCTCCCTAGAAGGAATGAATTGTAAGTGGTTCTAGACCGGTTCATTTCATAAATGAGGATGGATTAAACGCACCTATTTTTGATGATTTGTCAATGTGATAAATACGTCGAGTTAAATAAGTTTTTGAAAATGTATATTTAAACCCTCGCTACACCACTTGTGGCTTTGTGAAGACCTTTGACTTCGTGTAACTCTTACAGTATAAAATCACATGATCTAGGTGGTGGCTAATGTCTCATGTAGTAATGGAATTATTTAAGGGTCGTATGGCATTTGACACTATTTTTTTTGAAACCAAATTTACAATAGTATATAGAATTTAGACATCCGTAACACCTTATTTAAAAAAAGAGGTTTAAGTAGGATTTAACCCTCAAGTAAGGTTAGGAAGCCTTGTGCCTACCTACACTCGATAACCCTGAGAGTCCATTGTAATTTCCTTCAACATAATAAAATTAAAATCTATTCACTACTTTCCTAATTCTTAGGACTTAGCTATCTGTCTCCATTAACAAAGCCCAAACGCAGCGATATTGCTTAGCCCGTGGTGATATCTTTCGCCTATCCATATGCACTTGTGGCTTTGTAACATCAAGCGGTGACATATAATGGTTTATTATTCTTCTTTATCTTCATACATCTGACAGTAATCTAATGTAGCGTTAACACATCTTGCTCAATGTACACTTGCAATGCCCAGTGATACCCCTACAATAAGTCATAGAACTTTCTTTTCCAAACCCAGAAGTAGTGTACCTTTGCGTCTAAATGCGTCTAAAATGAGCCAATAGTAGGCCATGGTAGTGCCAAATTGGTGACTTTACCGATTCTACCTTTTCTGCAGTAATACCCTCCGAGCCCAAACTTCCAGTTCCCAATTTTCACGTATGGAGTTCTTGCGGGCGTAGTAGGCTTTAAGACTATTGAATCTCTGCTGACTGTACTATCATGGCCCTCTTCTGAAACACATTTCAGTAGCGCACACGCATGGAGTTGATGTTGAGAAGATAGATGGACTTTGATGAGGTTATGTATTCTGGACAGATTTTCGGGCTTTTTTAAAGAAATATGGTTACTCTTTTCAAACCCTTCCATCTCAGGGAATCAAATCTGGTGGCATGGAAAGACAGTGGAAGGGTGGCTATTTTCCTCAGAGAACTCCTATACTAGAAATTTTCACTACGTCACATGTTCAAAATGTTATAAAAATTTTCACAAATACTTTTGGAAAAAAACGTGAACACAGCTTGTTAGTATGATCTATTGTCTTCAAATTCTACTAGGTTTAACTCCCAAAAATGGAAGGGTTTGGAATAATTAACCACATTTCTTAAAAAGTCCGAAAATTTGTGCAGAATGCGTACTAAATGTATGGGAAAACCTTTTTATCGCATGCTATATTTTTTTACGTATTTAACTAGACGTATTTATCTTTACATCAACTATTTTTATCTTCTTTTTAGGTAGCACAAAGAAAATAGAATTCGGACTTATTTCTAATTAGGAGATTTGTGTAATAATAAATGAGAAGAATAAAAAAGAAAGTCAAAGTTTAAAATTAAATCAAAATTATGCCAGTTGACATTTCAAATCATCTAAAACATAAAACTAAGAAAATTATGAAATTGCACCAAGTTAGTCATTAGTACTAAAAAAAGTACAACTTTACCAACCCTGATTTTATATCTCTGTTTTGATTATTATTTTTCACTTGTTGTTATTTTTTTTGTTTTTAAAAAGGTGTCATAGATCATTTAAAGATTTTCATGAATAATATTTTGACTGACTGTTAGGGCTAACAATTCAACGATTATGGTAATTGTCGGAAATTCTAATAATTTAGCAAAATGAAAATACATATGTAGTGTAGAGAGTAATACTGTCAACCTGTTTTGCCTATTTCTGTGACAACTTGTTAACATAGATACATATGTATGTATTTAAGTACATACAGGGGCACATAACATTTCGCATATCCTTCTTGCATAATACATAAAAATATAGAACTTGTCGATTGTAAATAACAACTACAAAAGTACAGTGTCAAATACTAGATGACATTTAAAAAAATTCCTTGAAAACAGTAGAAGAAATGGCAAATCTTCCCGACTCAAATAAAGCCTCTTGAATCCACCTAAAGACAGTTCGAAAGGTCATCATTTAATACACGAAAAAACGCACTTGTTTTGTCTACTTCCAACAGTCCACCATGGGCTGTGGTTGTATATCTTCATCCGGTGTGAAATTGGTAATACCCTATCGTAAATCTATATCACTCATATGCAAGACTAGCTGTGCCCACTTCCTAAAAATATTTTGTTCGATTTTGCTTTGAAAGTAATCGGCGTCCTTTCAGTGCTTTTTCTCCACTTCCTCTTGGAAATAAGAGATTTTTGCGGAAAAAAGTATCCCATATTGAATCAGGATACTAAGGTACCTCCTCAGAAATTGTTGTTAAAATCCATCAAGTAGTTCTTACGTGATGCGAACACAAAAAAGGGAAAACAGACAGACAGAAAATGAGTTACTTTTTTATTATATGTATTATATTAATATTTATTATGTTTATAATGTGCGTGCTGCAGAAATATGTTCCGATACGACCTGTAACAGTACTATTTACTGTAGTAGCCCTACATGTGCTTTTGAAGATATGTAGCATTCTGGAATGTTCGCAAATATCCTACATATCAGACCATATCTAAACATACATAAATAAAACTGTAACAGGATCGTATATGTACATGAAATATATTTAACAAATATTGCGTTATTAAAATGTGTATGTACTAAGTTGTACAACTACTTCAAAACAAGCCACAATCAATTATTACAAAAACTATTTTCGAAATTGCGTTTTATTAAGATGGTATAATCGTAGATAAAGTATAAAATAAAACACAAGAACAACGAGTATAAATAAAGAAATTTTATTATTTTTATCATGCTAAACGACCGACGACTTCCTATATCAACAACGAAACAAAAAGGAAAACTATCCATGCAAATGCAAATGTGCAATAGAGTAGCTTTCGTTTGTTTACCCAGAAATACTTGTAGTAGTTTATATATTTTTCATTTATTTAAATAATTATTATTGTATTAAGTCTATGTTTTCTCATTTTAATAGAGATTTAACTTTAACACAACATCCGCTTACAGTCTTATTGAATCTTGACTGAGAATGATTTAGTTAATTTGTTGCATGGTTGTTGGCTTTGTGTGTTGGTTATGCAGCTCATTCATGTGAATACAAAAGTTTTATTTTTTTTTTCCTCAAATTTTCTGCATTCTTAGCTTTCTCTGCATTAAGAACAATATTTTCTTTTTGTTTGTGATAAAAACATATTTTGAAGATGTTTTGTGCAGACCAGGCGCACAATGACGATGCTGATGCTGATGACAAAGCATTAAGAGCAACAACATTTTAATCTTAAATTGCCACATTGAATTTGCATATGACGATGAAGAGACAAAATACAAATGTGCAAAATGACAATATACGTGGGCTGTTTAATAAGTGTTAATATGCAAAGAAAATTTTCCTTCAAATATAAATAAATACGACATTTTTCTAGTTTATGAATTATCTTTTTTTTAATTTAATTTTTTTAAAGCCTCTTAAAATAAAAAAGGATTCACTAAATTGGGTATTAAGCAGTAAACATATGTAGATAGCAGATGCATACGTACATTCATATGAAGAGACGGATAATGCTGAAGAAGGTCTGCTAGTTAGTGTCTGCATAAACTTTTCCTTTACAAAAATATCAAATCAGCCAAGTGCGAGCCAGACTCATACACAAAGGGTTTCGCACCACATTCAATATATACACTTGTGCCTCGATAGACCGATTGGTAGCGAGCTAGAGGTTGCGGGTTCGATTCCCGCCAAAGACTCTGGGTGTTTTCTGCAGACAAGCAAATAGCTTTGCAGGTAGTGTTGTCTTTAAAAAAAATTAAGTAAACTACTGTCCTTTTTATAATCCCCTATAGATTTTCTATGGGATTTCAGTCAGGTATTTGTGCTTGCCAATATATCATTGGTCATAATTTTATTCCCTGCAATCCTGACAATACATGAGTTGTGCTTGTGGTCATTATCTTGTTGACCTGTTCAAGCTAAGGGTAAAGACTCCGCGTAATCACATTCCAATTGATTTTTAATAAATAAAATCAAATGTTGTTCGTTCCTAGAGAACTACAATGGGTAGAGTCTTAAAACTTTGCACAAGTAACCCTCATATTAATGTACATAGTCTAACAAAATACAGACTGGATTAGGATAGTAGAAGTGGTGCCTCCCATAAAAAGTAAAATATTATTAAAGTCTAGCAAAACACAGATGGATGGGAACAGTAGGAGTCGTACCTTGCATATAAACTGAAACAGTTTTGTTGTTAGAATAGCGTGCGTTTTCGAGTTAAATGTTAACCATACTTTTCTTTAAAGTGTTTATTGTATTTTTTTTTTTTTTTTTTTTTTTTGGATGGGTATAGCGAAGCGCACCGCGGATAGCTAGTTATCACATATACCATTGTTTATTTTGCCCGTCATTTTTCCTTCAATTTCAATAATTGAACAACTCCAACTCTCTGAAAAAAAAACTTTGGAATACCGGCTCATACATGAGAGTTGTATTCAATTTTCAGTCAAATAGATGTGCTATAAATCTCTTACTCAGTCTCAAAAAGTTGGTGCACTTAAATGCTTCTTTTCAGACTTAACAAATGTGTTTAATCTTCACTGAATTTTCAAGCCATATAAGTTAAAAGCATGCGATTCTGTAATACTTATGTATACACTTATTAGCATATGAAGGCGAGTTTGGGGGGTGAAATGCTCCTTCCAGACTTGTTGCGGCCCCCAATAAAAATGGTTTTGCAACTCTTCGTTTACCAAAAACTATGTTTTGGTCTAGCAACGCCCTTCGCTAACTTATTGAACCAAAAAACCAAAGGCTAAGAAAAACGATATTTGATACCCTTCCCGCTACTCGCATGCATCAGCTTTTTGTGAGAGTGAACCTTTTGTTTTTAAAATAATCGCCAGATTTGCGATATAAAAATAAACTTTAAATAGTGGAAACCGTCTGCCCACTTTTCTATAGCGACTGTTTTTAGTTTGTCTACGGCTTTTGTTTTGAAATGAATCTATACCAAAAATAGTATCACATAGACGGACCTAATTTCTAAAGTACCTCCCTACAAAACTTAATTACAATTCTGAGGAAACAGACAGACACACAAAAATTGTATTCATAATCAATGACTATCTCCATTAACAATATTTAAGAAACATATTTCGTGTACACTTTTATTATATGTACATATGTATAGATAAAGATGTGTAGTTTTTATCTGTGCATCCCAAACAAGGTTTATCATTTGGAGATTGATTCCATTTTTTAAATTGCTAAATTTGTCTCAATCAATCGATTATAGAGACATATTGACTTACCCTCGTTTTTGTTATAATAACATTTTTAAAAATTATCGCACGATCCTTGCATGTGCAACAATAACAACAACAACAGATTAAGCATAAAGAAATTCATCAACGCCAATTGTGACACGACAATAAATACAATTAAAACAAATAAAAAACAAGTAAGAGTTCTATATTTGGGCATGTCGAATATTACATACCCTTCACCATAATGATGTTAGATATTGCTTTAAGACGTTATTCCTTTAATTTCCCTATACTATGTCTACAGCTTTTACTCTTATGGTTTATTATAATATAAAAAAAAATCTCAATAAGATGTTTTGCGTATAATTTATTTTTTTTTTTTTTTTTGAAAATGTAATATTTTTGTGAAATTTCGATTGTTTAGCAATTCCTTTTTTTCAAAATTTTCGGTTTTCAATACAACAAAGCAAGAAAGAATAATAGCAAACAAAAGAACAGCATAGGAAAAACGTAAGGAATATAAAGGTCCTCTCCTCTACATATCTCTACCACTTATGGACCGATATTGCTAAATTGCAATAGCAAAATTTTCGAAACTAAATGTGATAGATTGGTGTACTTAATTTTTCTGTAGCTTTTTTGGGGCCTTGGAACAATTTATTTCATCCCGATTACGGACAGACAGATATCGCTAATGCAGCTTCTGTATGCACAAAGGTCGGGAATATATTTACACTATGTGGTGGGCCGAAAATTAATATTATAGAAATTACAAACGTGGAACGGAAATGAATATTGTAGAAATTGCAAACGAAGAACTTACCTCTGGTGAAGGGTATAAAAACATGTTTTTAAGCTTCGACCTTTTAATCGTTTATTAAACAATAAACTCCTGATTTGTAAATACATATATACGACTGTGTTATAAAAAAGTTACAACAAATTTATATACAAATAATTGCCACATTATTAGGTGAAATATATGTCTATTTTTAATGTTACAAACATGAGTGTGAACGCAACTCCCCTACCCTACATAAAGTTCTAACGCATCAGCAGACAGACAGCCATCTCCGCACCACACACTGTGTTTATAAAAATAAATTTTACTTTTATTAAAGAGGGGAAACATGCTCGTTGTTATGCATGCATGTGCCATCGTAATTTTTATATTCCTATATAAATGAGTGCGTATGTGTGCATGTATGTATGTTTGTATGTTTACTTTTCCAAAACGACCTCCACAAATCCCACACAAAAATAAAATGCAATAAAAATTTAATTTGGTTGATTTTTTAATTTTTAACACAATTTTTATGACATGAATTAAATTTGCATATCAACTTTTAACTCAAAATCATGTAAAAATCATAAATTACATTTACAGTTCCAACGCCCGACTTTTGTTGGGTCATTAACCTGAGTGTGGTACGAGTACAAACTTAGCCATTGAGGCGTGTCTCTATTACAAATTATTTTATTTTTTACTTTATTTTTGATGATTTTTAAATGTTTATTTCTAATTATAAATTTAAAATTATAAATTTACACTTCCAGGTACAGACAGACATTTACATGCAATTGCATGCAGTATCAAGAAAGTAAACATTTTCCTGTTTGTTTCAAACTTGCATTTTTAAAAGTTTTATTTTATTTTAATTAAAAGTCAGTGCATAAGTTGTGATATAAAAGCTATCACTCTATTTTAAGCTACTTTTTTTAGTTCTTACTTTATTTGTAAATGTTTAATTTAGCAATATTTACTGGCGCTTTCAGCAACAAAACATATTATTTTTTTAATTAATCACCAATTCCTTTAAGTTCATGCAATCACATATCATATTTGTACATATCACCATATGCAATGCAACAGTGTGATCGCGTTAATCCGAAAATCGCTACCTTTTAATATTTTAATTGACAAATCAGAGGTGTTTTCGAGTGGAGCATACATTAGGAAAACGTAAAAACTGCCGTTTTTCAGGCTTTTCCCCAAAAAGGTAGCTTTAACTTATATAATCGAACTTATTTCGGTACTAGTAAAATTTTTAAACTATTTTGAAGACAACCTTCGCCAATGCGAATAAAAGAAAACTTGTGTAAGAAATTGTAACCGTTCTTCTAATTCTAACGCAATCCAATCATAACCAATTCTGAAACCAAATTTTTGATTTATTGTAAAATTCCTCTGAGTGCAAAGCACCGATTGAAAACAAAAATAAACAGATTTAAAAGCTTCAATCATCTCTTTGCAAAAAAGATTTGACAGCCCCATGATTAACAATAAACAGTTGCATGAACAAGCTCATCTAATGGGTACGCTCATAAGCTCATGAACAAGTGGTCATACTCGAACACAAACTAGCTTACTGTACACATGTGTACTCATACCATACTATTTTGTGAGCAAACCTCTATTCGTATCAGCTCACAAAATGAGCTGACCGAGTAAAACAAACTTTATATAATAGTGACCGCGGTGTTTAGTCATCTCATGTTCGAAACACTCAATGTGTTTTGTTTAGTAGTTGTGTAGAACTTTGGGCTAGCGCTTAGTACGTTTTGATTGCACTATTTATTTTTGGTTTTCTTAAAAAATAAAGGCCCTAAAATTAAGTGAAAGAAATGTTGTTGAAAAATTATGTGTTTTTTGTTTGTACTCTCGAACTGTGCTCGGGTTTCACTCAAAGCATGAAACTACTTGAACTCGCCCAAGTTCATTGTTTTTGTGTTCTACATTTGCTCGTACTTATTCAAACTTGTTTATGTAAACTCTATAAGCTCATCGCATTTAGCTCGTTGGTCTTCGCTGTTTATTTTTGTCTACTCATTGTTACTCGTTTATAATGATGGTCTTATGAGCAGTGTTTTCACGACCAAAAAAATTTTACAACCAAGTTTTATTTTAAATGTAACCAATTGACAAAAAAAGGAATCAAAACTAAAACCTATTTTGATTTATTTAATTTAAATTTGGTTTTTTTATTTACGACCCAGCTGATTACTTATTATACTTAAGTGTCAAGGCGATGAAATAAAAAAGGGTACATTGCAATGTTAAACATAGGTATATTAAAGCGCGATTTGAAAAATAAGCATATAAAATATATAATGTATATATGTAGAGGGTGGTTAAATTTTAAGGGCCGATGACCGCCACGACCTCGGCGATACAACTGCATCCGATGCACCAACTGTTTGATGACGCTAAAGCATAACTGAGCTTCTATGCCGTTAATGTGCCGAACTATCTCATCCATTAGCTCTTGAATTGTTGTTGGCTTATCGACGTACACCTTTTCTTTCAAATAACCTCAAAGAAAGAAGTACAACGGTGTCAAATCACATTACCCTGGCGGCCAATTGACATCGCCACAACGTGAGATAACACGGCCATTGAATTTGTGGCTGCATTGGTTTTTCGACAATCACTCTTGGATTATCATTCGCCCAAATGTGGCAATTCTGCTTATTGACGTATACACTGAGAATAAAATGTGCCTCATCACTGCATATGATTTTCTTCGAAAATTGATCATCCAATGAAGCCATTTTTGCCTCCATTCTAACCATTGACGACGTTTGGAATGACCACGTTTCAAATTGAATTAGTCTGAAATTGAGAAATGTCAAATTAAATGCAGAAACAAACTTGACGTTTAGGTGTGGTTCACATCTAATATCAGCCCTTAAAATTTTACCACCCGATATATATACATTTTAAAATTTGAGTTAGATAGTAACCAAAATCAAAAACAAGTACACATCTACACATCTACACATCAGAAATAAAAATAACCAATTTTGGTTAAAAGTAACCAAAACGGCAACACAGCTTATGAGCTTCGTTTCTTTGTGCTCATGCAGTGCTTTACTTAACAAAGACAAGGTAGCCATCTTTATAAACTAATTTTGATGGAACTTCATTAGGATATCTTTAATTGTTTATAAGATAATTTCAAAATAAAAATTTTTAAATTGAATCATATTGACAAAATTTAACACTGAACTTTGTAGAAAAAATAATCTATGTAAAGATAAATACGTCGAGTTAATTTCGATTTTTATATATATCATGCGATAAAAGAAGTTTTCTCACACATTAAGTACATGTTCTGCAATGATTTTCGGATTTTTTAACAAAAATATATACTATTTCCAAACCCTCGCATCTCAGGGCATCAAACCTAGTGTATAAGAAAGTCAATAGATTATACTAACAAACTGTAGACACATACATATATATTACACAAATTGAATATGAAAATATTTAAAAAATTTTTTTAAATATGACTTAATGATCTATAACTTTCTATTTACCTCTTTTAGTTTGTTATATAAATTATAAGTACTTTGTAGGGGAGGTGTCACAACCATACTAATCACTAGGGAATTGTCTTTTATAGACAAACCTTACGTCTTTAGACTATTCGTATACATTTTGTAACATTATTGTCAGAAATAATTAAAAAAATACAGAAGGGAATTAACGGGATTCCACTGTTTACCAATAGGTTTTAAACACTTTTATGCATAAACAATCATCGGCTTCTGTTGGTTTTATTTAAATTCCCAGAATGAATGAACTAAATAAAGATGAATCATCTTTTCATTAAAATTGTTTATGCAAACAATTTTAAATCAGTTGACTACACAGCCATTTGTGTATAATAAGCTGCATTCACTTTAGGACCGTAAAGCATTTTATCATTTTCGCTGCCAGTTTAATTTTATAACCACAACAACTACTGCTTAACCGTGGCGCAAAGTTACTATTAATATAAATAAATATACGTTTCAGCAGGTAAAATACGGACAAAATTATTAAAATAGAAATGCGAAAACAAATATAAAGATTTTTATTTTTAAATTATTAATAGATTTAATAGATGTGGAAGGGAGGGCCACATGCAAGTGGAACACCTGATAAGCATACAAATAAAATTCAAAAAATTAATATGAAGGGGAATAAAAAGGCTTTATAATGAAGCATATTTAAAACCAGGTCAACCTGTAGCTCTTTTTTGAATTGTTTATTATAAACAAAACAATCACTTAAAAAACATTTAAAGAATAAAAAATATTCTTTTGTTAACCTAAAACTGTAGTAAATTCTAAACAAAATAAAATATAAATATATATGAATACACATTTTTAACTTAAGGTAAGAGCGTACGGGGAAAATCTTAAACAAAATAAACGTTATCACTATTTTTAGCAAATGTTTATTCAATCTCGCATGACGTCCACATCTGCATCATCAAAGTTTTATATCTGAAAACGATAAAATTTTCCTCAACACTTTAATGCACAACGTCATGTTATCGACAGATCGTTTGTTACGCTGACGTACGAATATCGACAGACAATATACAATAGCCGCAACACCTATTCGTTGTCACAACTGAACGCACGTTTGGATTTATTCATTTTTATAATTTTTCATCGACGGCGAAACTTACTTTGTGAAACTTACTTTATTGTCTGCAAAAAGGATGATCTCTATTAAACTATCACTATTGGATTAACCTCTATAAAACCAAAAAAAAATCCTATACTAATAGAAATATTAATCGTCGTGTTATTGGCGCCGTATCATCGAAATTATGACATCAATCTTATGGCAAATGTTATCAGTAAGGTGAAACCTGATATCAATGTAATGACAAAAGTCATCAGAAAATTTTATCATATTTAAGTGTCATATAGATATGGTATGACTACAATGTCATCACTTCAATGTCACATTTTGTAAATTTTTCTTGGGTTAAATATGTATTCAAGAAAAAGCAAAAACTGTTCTAATATTTCCATTAGCACTTGGAATTTAAAATGGATTGTTTTATTTATAATTTTCCATTCAAAAAACATTGCAGCGAATGTAATTCATCATCATTATTATGACAGAACTCGTATGATAAAATAAAATTTTAAAACAAAACATGACATCGTATCAAGCCCTCGTTACTGGTGACACTTAGTCATCTTATTTGTTGTCAACGTAAAAAATGGGAGAGTATAGTTTCAAAAGAGCTACTGCAGTTGCTTAGCACCTCTAAGCATGTAATTAAATTGACAGCCATAGATATTTCCGTATCATAGTCGCTGTCAATTAACAATATACAATTTTTGTTCTGATACCTGAATGTGTCACTTCTCTTAAAAAAATAAACCGATTTTTTTTTATTATTGATTTTGATGAAAACTTGTCATTATATTCCAAAGGATGGTTATTTCACTGATGAATTTTTGTCAAGAAATTGATGTCTATTTGTCTGTGTGCCATTGTATCGATCACATAATAGTGATTGTTGGCATTGATAACAAAATGGCAAACTGATTTAAAAGTTAACATTACAATGATGACAAGTATCACTGGGTCAAAAAGAAAGTCACTTGTCATAGCATTGATGTCAAATTACATCAGCGCTGACTTGGTTTTCTTGGTTTTACCATCTGTGTCATATGCAAAAGCAAACAACATTGTTGAAAACAACAATAATTATTATCGAGAGACCCAAAAAATATTCTTTAGAAAATAAAATTTACGGATCATCCATCTACAATTAAAAGTTAAAGAACTCGGAGAATAATTAAAATAAACTTTAGTTGCTTTATGTCATTTGTTATAGCGATGCATCCGATCGGTATAGATACCGACACAGTTATCGGCTATATTTTTATTATCGATACAACGATATTTTACAAATTTCGAAATATTTGCATGCACAAATTGCAAAGCTAAAGGCAATAAGGCAAAGTAATACTTAGAACCGAAAATTTTACTTCGAAGAGGCTACAAAATTAGTCAGTTACACTACACAAATGCCTTGCAAAATATACCGTTTTCATTTACACCTAGACTACACACAAAAAACACGTTCAAGCTTAAAATTGTCAATAATTTTAAGCTTGTGAAAAGCTCATACGACGAATGTGCTGGCGGCAATTTTAATGTGTGTGAGAATAAATATTTCGAGTTACATTTTCGAAGAAATATAGCATGCGACAAAAAAGATTGAGAGCATATTCTGAAATGATTTTCGGACTTTTTTCAAACATGTGGTTACTTTATCGTAACCCTTCTATTTGAGGAAACCAAACCTAGTAAAAAAGAAGACAACAGATTAAACTAACAAACTGTAGAGTCACATTTTGTCCAAATTGTTTTGTGAAAATTTTTACAACAGTTTGAAAATGTGAATTAGTGAAATTTTTTTATTATAGGAGCTTTCTGAAGGTAGGTATACTGTGTCCAAACCCTTCCATCTTTTTTTATCTGCATACATACGTACAAACATTCTTCTACTTTAATTTTTCAACTAAAACATCATAATCTTTATTTAAATAATTCTACTGCTGTAGTCTTTTGGTTTTAGCTTTCAAAACAATTGTTAGGATTTAAAAAATAAATTTCCAGGACGTCCGCCCACTATAAAAAATTTTATAAATATCTACCCATCCAAAAAATTTTCTTTTAATAATAAATTGTGGAATTAAGCATTTTTGGTGGAAGGTCATCCTAACTCTTTTAAACTAGTTGAACTAGTTCAATTACTAATTCCTCTTTTTTCTAACATTTAATCGAGTTACGGAATTTGGTAAAAACAAAACCAAGTCATAATATGACAACTACTTCTTTTGGTGCCCAGTGTGCTTGTCTTACTTCGATTTTCATCTAAGTCAGATAATACCAAATTTTCATGACCTGTCACTAACGCATTTAACCAGTTTAAGGTACCCAGTTTATATCCATGCATCTTTCTGGTCGTCCTGCCAATTGGTAGTGAAAGTACCAGTCCTTGGTGAGAAAAGAACCCACAACCCCGGACTGAAACACTACCTACTAGCCGATTGGTTGAAAATTAAGAACATTAATGAATAATTATATTTTTGTAAAAAATAATTAATAAAAATTAAAGCTACTGAAATTATTTATGACATTCAACTTAATTTGCATTTTAATAAAAATAAATAAATAAATAGAAAAAAATCTAAACCATCCTTGATATTTTCAATGGAATAACAATGAAACTTAATTGAGTTGAGTTGAAACGTACTCGATTACAAGAAGATCTACAAAAACAAACCCCTAAACTTGTAATTACAACTCTAAACGGAAGTAATAAAAAACCAAATAAAAATAATAATAAGAACAATATATAAGGGAACAAACAATAACCGAACAAGATTGAACATTTCTTGCAACAACCAGACAAAAGTCAAAAAAGGCAGGCAAACAAAACAACCTTTTGAAAAAAAAGCAATGTTAAGGGTCAATGAATAATTATTGAAAACGAGTGCATAAATGCATAAATATTGCAGTCAGAATGAAGGGTATGTGTGCCTTAAAAGCATTTTAATGCAACAAGTTGTGTGCAACATTATTATTGTTATCGTACTTGATTTCACTACTTCTGGGTGCGACGACCAAAACATAATACATATATTTTTTTTAATTAATATTAAAGGAAAAATAGGAAATGATATGAAAAAAATGCAAATAAAAATTTAATGCTGCTGTTGACATAAAACAAATAATACCAACATAATTAAAATAGAACTAATGACTTTAAATGAATGACACAAGCTGAGAAAAGAAATAATTACAAAAAAATTACCTAAGAAAACTGTTTATTATGCATTGAAATAGAAAGTGACTTTTTTGCGGAATTTATTTAATCTCCGCAACACTCTTCACAGTAAATGTTACAACTCAATTAAAATAAAAATATAATAAAATACGAAAACAAGAAAATAACAAGGTTTTAAGATTCACATGCTCAACTCGAATGAAACCATCTTAATGGGAAAAAAATCCTTAAGTGTAGCACGCGTATGACATAATAAGCAACAACAAAATACTACTACTGAAGAGAAAAAACCAAACAACCAAATAAGGGAGGGACTACAAACGCATCAAAGTAGTTGAGCTAAATTGGATAAACTCAACAGTAAAAGGTAGTAAAAGGGACATACAGTCAGGTTATGTTATGTTCACTCCCTTAATTTAAGAAGTAGGGTTTTTTGGGAATTTATAAATTGCCATTATCGGGAAAATGTTAGATCCTTTAAAAAAAAACAGGAAATGAAAGTAAGCAATATATTTTTTTAATCTGACACATTAAAATCTTTAATCTGACACATTAATTAATTTTTTTTTTTTTTGCAAATTTATGAGATTTAGTGTCACAGATGTACGTAGGGTTCCGCAAGAATAATAAAAACAAGATTAGGCCATCCCGCACATACAATTAAAATTTTCTGCGCATGTTAGACTAATTACGTCACGAAACTGTCTTCCTATTGGCTAATAATTGAAAATTTAATTACAGGGCTGGAAATGTTCCCATATTACATACATTTTTAGTACGAAGTCATATGAAGCAATTTGTTGCTTAGAGATTTGGTAATTCTTGCTATGGAAGAACCACATAATCTAACAGTAAATCATGCGCATGGCGTAATCTTGTTTCTATCATTCTAATATAAACTATTAATATTTTCGATAACATCATATCACTAGCTCGGACGGAAATAAATTAAACTTTTTATACCATGTTTCTACGACAAAACGAAGCACTTCGCTCTCTAAATCATTATTGGGAATCATACCTTTTACACGACACATTTATTATTTATTATTTATCTATTTTAAGTTGTATTTTAATTATTTACTTATATATTTTTATTTAAACATCACTTTTAATTTCATTTTTTTCTAGCTCTAGTTGGAACTAGTTCAGATAAACTTGCGATTAATTAAGAGAAGAGAAAAATTATTTAGGCTACCCAAGTATATTCACACTGAATCATCACAAAACAAGGTGTTTCGCTCTGAAAATTGTATATAGCGAAGCACGTTGATGCAAATATGATTGGAGTGTGAATCAATGTTGGGATCGGACAATGTTTAAATTGTATCGTCACAATGATAGAATTGTACCAAATCAATATCAATTCTACCAAAATTTGGCATCAAGAAAAAAAAACTTAAACATACTCGTACATACAGAAGCCAAACATTAAAATAGGACAAATCAAAACTTTTATTGAGGGGTATTTCAGAATAATGATAATATATAACAAGTAAGAGTCCTACATTCGGCCGTGCCGAAACTTCTATACCCTTCAGCGCGGTGATTTTATTTATACAGAATTAGGTACAAAATTGGTTTAATTTAAAAGACAAAGTCATTAAAAAAGAACTGCGCTTTTATACACTAATCAACAACTGTATATGTATATCGTCACCTAAAATTCCAAACCATGTACAAGCTGTATAGAAAATATTCTTGTAAAAATTTTAATTAAAAAATGTAAAAATTGTATAGAAAATTTTATAGATAATTGTTTTGTAAAAATTTTACAGAAAATTGTTTTTGTAAGTATTTTATTAAAATTTTTTTGTTTTTGAAAATTGTTGATAAAAATTTTTTGTAATTTTTTTGAAAATTTTATTGAAAATTTTTTGTAATATGTTTTGTAACATTATTTTTAATAATTTTGTGAAAAATTTTTTTTGGAAACATTTTATGTAAAATTTTTTTGAAAATTTTTTAAAATTTTATTTTGAATTTTGTTTAAAATTTTTTGTAAAGTTAGGACCTTCCTGCATTATATATTACGTTAGAATGGTGAGACTAAAGCAAAAAATCCTTAAAAAATATTTCCTAATATAGACTCTCCCCAATGGGCTATTGACTGATCCTAGTTACCAGTGGGCACCCTATAAGTCTATTGGCTACCTCTATATGTATTGTTTTCTATAAATATATTTAATACAAATCAAAGCAGAAAAACCTTACCAACCTAAAGATAAACAAAAAGTAGGCACTCACAGGTCAATCCCCCGTGATCTGTATGCACTCCTTGTGAATTACACGTTGCGGTCTAGTATTTATTTAGCAAAAAAGGCAAAATAGAGTCATTAAACCCGAAAGAAAACAACGTGAAAAATATAGGGCAGCCTCCAATGGGAAGGGGTGATGTTACTGAATTGCAATCCAAAAATTTTCGAAACTGTTCCTGGCAAGATGGTGGTGGGCTTAAATTTTCTGCACCTCGTATTGCGTCTTGACGGACAGATAGTCCAGTTTCCAGAAATAAAATCATCTTTAAATATGAAAAACAATTTACTTTTACAACTTCAATTTCTTCATTATCCACGTTGACCAAAAGTCAATGAAAAATGGACAACAAAATCGCCAGAAAGTTGCTATGTCGCCAAATCAAAAATTTGATCTAGAAATATAATTGAAAATTGACACGTTTGGTGAGAAATTGCCATATCTGATAACTCTGGTGGAAAAACTAACAAACAAAAAGTTAATAAATTATGAGAAATACCTTTGAAAAACTAGACGCCAGCGAAAATATGGCATATTCATCAAAATAAGCACTACATTAAACGTTAAAAGAATAATCACTCCGTTAGCGTAGAGGAAACTTTTGGCTTAACGATGTGACCGAAACATCCTAATTTGAGCTATTAGTAAGTTATAGAAACCGCCCTTAAAAGTATATGTATTGTGAATTCTATCGATGATTTTAAAGTTACCACCTTAACAAATCCTAATTTAATTAATGTTCTCTCTCTCTCTCTCCTCTATTTCTCTTAGTAGTTATTTTATGATTTTGTAAAGAACCTTGCATATAAAATTAAAAATTTAGCTAAATTATACCTATTAGTCCAATTCAAACATAAATATAGAACTTTAATTCAGCAATACAACTTGTATTCTCTCATGGTCATTGCTACGAGTAGTTTAATGTCATTTACATATATTGTTTTCAACAACAGCAGTAAAGCTCCATACATTTTTTTTTTTTGTGAAATTTTTAGTGTTTGTAAAATTAGTTGCAACTTGCAACACGAATTGAAAAATAAAACGTGTTTTTTTAGTAGCGTAGCACTATCTTTTGTGACAGTTGTTGATTTGTAAGTTCTTAGTTTTTTGGGGTTAGTTTGGTTTTCAATTTACCGTAACAGACTAACGGCAGAGCAACTTTTGCAAATTGTTTTGAAAATCATTTTTCATCGAGCATTTTATGGTACTCATAATCTTTCCACCAAATCGGTTAATTCGAGAAATTTGCGAACAGAACAAGCGATCATTGCTCCACGTGTGTTCAGAACGTTAGAATCAACGATCGTGAGTGGTATAGAGAAGTTCTTGCTAAGAACGTTGTCACATGTCGTTGACACATTGGACAGAGAGAAACAGTTGGCGAACGAATTTCAAGAAGTGTACCAGTTAACTGGGGCCCTCTTTTATCGTGACTCGTTATTGCCGAAATAAAGCCTCATTTACTGCGAAGGGTGTGAGATAATTATACCCCCAAGATACGCCATGAACGCGTTAGCCGTAACGGCCACATTGCCGTAATCATCTGTTTTATTTCAATTAAAATTTATTCGCCTCTATAAAAAACACCCTTTATTTAACAATTATCTACAGAATAAAAAAACATCTATTGTTTTCTTTTTCACTGTATTCATTTAGTAGTTTTAATAACAACACTCGCATTATAAATACATATTTAGTACAGCCGTAAGAGTAAACTTTCACATGCTTGTTGAAATAAAACAATTATTTCTTTATAAATTCACACAGGCAACAAAAAACAGAAACAACAACAACAATGATAATAAAATTAAAAACATTCGCTCATTGTTTGTTACATTATTCAAAGTGGAGAATACTATTTTGAGAAGATTCGTCATCAAAACACCTTGTTTGTCAAAGCAACTTTATACACAACTTCAAAGACAGGCTTGATTATTAAAAAAAAAATAATAATAATAAAACAAAAATTTTGTGTTGTTTTTACAAGGTGGTGCAAAATTAATCACCCTATCGGAGGATGTTATAATTTTTCTAAATGGCTTCGCACTGTGGGGTCGAATGAAAATATTTCGAAAATAAATCAGCTATTTGTAAAGGGCTAGGCCGATTGACTCAAAATTTGACATGGTTATAGCAGAGGAGTATTTGATAAAAGTGTGATAAAAATGGAAATACTCACATTTAAAAGCACATACATAGTTTTGCACGGAAGAAAGATATTGAGCTGAATTTTTTGTTTGATAGCAGTCTACCTCATTTACATTTATTTACACAAGAAAAATATAATATTAGAATAAAATTTTTAAATTCGTAGCTGTTATCTATTATCAAAGGCGTACTCTAATTATAGAGTATTTTTGGCTTCTCTAAAATTATGAAAAATATTTCCTCATGATCTGGCCTGAGCAACCAGTGAAATACGTATAGGAACTAGCCAACAAATAAATTGCATTTTTATTAAAGAACGTTATGGGTAATTAGCATAATAATTAATAAATTATTGCCTAAAATTAGAACAATTTTTTTTTTAGTTTTTTCTACAAAAACCCTTCTAAGAGACTAGCAGACTATTTTCGGAAGACCTTCTGGAACGCTCGCCGGCAGAAGGGACAACCTATGCTATGACAACCTGTATAATAAAGACATGAGAATGGAATGCGAACGGAATGCAAACAGAAGGCCTTGTGCCTCCAAAAGAAGGAGTAAAGAGGCCTTCTGGAAGACCTTCATACTCCTTCTTTTTACCACTAGGTATATTTGTATACACATACAAATGTATATTTATAATACATATGTACTTTAATATACGGAAAACTTAAACAACTAAAATTTTTGTTTTGGGGGACTTTTGTTAAAACTGGGATTAATTTAGGGGATTTTTTTATTTAATAAAATTGGATTTGATTTTTTGAAAATTATAGAAAAAATTTATTTATGTAATCAAGAAAAATTATTTTAGGGGATTTTTTCAAAAAAAGCTTGATCTTAGGGGTTTTTTTTTATTTGCTTTTAGGGGGAAGAGAAAAAAATCTGGCAACCGTGGACAGTAGCTATATAACATAAAAACACTTCATCATACTCTCTTAGCTATAAGAATATTGAGAGAGTTCAGATTGTCCTAAATGAAACGCTTTCTCAAACAGTAAGTGTTTTTTCAACCTTGTGGGTTGAAGATGTAATTAGCGTGTGACGAAACACCTTCCATTTACTTCCTTTTGGGCTATTTGAAGAATAGAGTCTACGTGGACAAACGTTTGAATTTTGACTGAATAGTATACAACCAAGAAATGTCTTATGCAATACATAATTGAAGGGTTTCATATGCTATGTGTCATAAAGCACATTTTTTTCTAACTACATGACATTCACATCAATATTATCCAACTTAGACCAATTATTATAACTTGCCTTTAGCTAAAGTTAGGATTTTGTTGGAACGATAAGTAGTTTTTCGTTGTAATAATGAGGATAATGCTCATTGGTATAACTTGTGCTTATTGTACGCGATAGTTAAAAGTGGTTTTTTAGCTTACTTTTAATAACGAAAAACTATTTATCGCTCCAACAAAATCCTTACTTTAGCTAAAGGCAAGTTATAATAATGGGCCTTAGACTGAAAGAATACTGTTGTCGCCCTGTGTAATCATTAAATATGTCCCTTTGTTTTTAAATATATTTAACTTAACTGTTCTGAAATACTTTAACAAAACATTATTTCCCCCCATTCATACATTTTTAATTGCTCATACATTAAGAAACACATTGCATTTCTGTATTAGGAGCTGAAAGTATGACAGAAAGTATGCATGAAATTAAATATTTTCAAATGGGGTAGTGCAATTAAACGATTTCAATTTCAATGCATTAAATTCACAATAGATTTACGAGTAATATGATATCAATAGCTGGATGGCACTGTATAGTTCAAAGTCATATTTATTAAATTCCAATTGTTAGATTTAAGAAATGTCGTTAATTACTTTTCGTAAGATTGAAATCACTTTATTTTCATTTGCAATTTGAATTCTGCTATACTTCTCTCAAATCTTCTTTATCAAAGAAATAAATCTTTATAACGCATTGACCCCATTTTCTTACAACTTGTGACTTTTGCTGTTAAGCTTAAAAGTTCTTAAACTAAAAAGAAAGCTAAATAAAAAATTGTTCCTATCTTCCCTGTAAGCATTAATTTCAAAAAGACGAAAAATAAAATTCAAAGGAAGTATTATATACATAATTATGTATGTTTGTATGTATGTATTTTTTATGTATTATATATTGTATGATTATATGATTGCATACAATCAGCGAGTCATTATTCAGCCATAATAAATAATAATAAAATTCCTAATTTCATATACAAATTTTTTTCTTTTAAATTGTTTATTGTTCTTGTCATATTCATTGCATTTTAGGAAATACTTGCCATAACTTTTATTATTTCAACAACAATTATTTTTTTTGTATACATATACTGTGTACATTACATTAATTATATGAAGGGGAATTTTAAAATTATGTTGAAAACTTTATTTTGACTATATGACAATCTTATGACGCAAATAAATCTTTTATTTTTATTATCGCGCCATTTGGTATCTGTCAAAATAACAGCTGTCATATATGCATGCATGTGGAAATCCATAAACACTGCATTCATAGTAAAGGGTGTTTCAAAAGTCGAGCAACTATAAAAGCGTTTGCCATGCGATACATTACCAACAAAATTAAATTTATTTTTAAGCATCTTTACAAATGCAGCCATGGATACCTCATGTAATTATTTCGGTTTACATAATCGATCTTCTGATCGCACAATTTGGGATTTTGTCTAAAAGTGTGAACAAATAACATTAAGATAGAGTCACAATTTAAAAGCACAAAAAACGCCAATAATAGGTGCGATCCCGTACTTTTTGGGAAAAGTTCGGTAAAATGAGAAAATACAAAAATAAACTCTCTTAGAGACAAAAATGCCCGAAGGTACGGGAAAACAAAAAACCAACTTTATATCCCAAAACTTTATGTTAAAGTGTATTGTATGCATTCGTAAATAGTAAAACTTAAAAACACAAGTATTTTAAATGTAAATAACAGATTTAATGCACTTTTGTGAGCATATGAACACATATGTATATTTTTTTAATTTTCTATTGATTACTTTCAAATAGCTGATTGTTTTGCTTTTACACAATCAACCCGAAGAAAAAGTTTGGGCTGTTTCGTGCACAAAGAAGAAGAATACTCTCTCTCAAAATTACTCTCTTTTACCCAATCTTGCAGTACGGGAACAGTTTTCGGTATAATTGGGATCCCGCGGGATCCCAATGTTGAGTACGGGATCACACGTTATGTGACACAAATTTTCATTTTATAATAAAAAAAAAATAAATGAATAACATGTCAAAATTGTCAAAAATAATTTTATTTTACTGTTGACATTTTAGTTAGCTTAAAGTAAGGTCATAAAAGTTAACTTAAAGTGTGTTATTTTTGTAGTCGACCACCGGGTTTTGAATAAAATTTTCCAAAATTTCCCATTTACAAAAATATAAAGTGCTGCCAAGTCTTTTAAATATATGTACGTGACGCGAACACAGACAGACAAAATTACAAAAAATTGGTGTTTTGTATTCTATATCGATTATCAAGGTACATTTATCTTACAAGGTAGTGGCAGTGGTCTGTACAACAAATACAACAATACAAGAACAAGATGGCATTTTATTGTTACTTTTTAGTTCGAAATAAAAAAAAAAAACATGTGCAAATTTTAAAACATGTATTTTAAAATTTGCACACTAAAATTTTAAAACACATACAGCTTTTGACAGGTTGAACTACTAAATCAGCTGGACGACTCTACCTAGTAAATAAATCTACCTTGTCGATTACTATCTGTACCAGAAACAAAAAATATTTTAAAAAATATTTCATATACACACACGGTTTTGTTACAGTTTTATTATATTTATTACTAGCTGTGCCACACACGTTGTCGTCCTGACACTATTTTGTTCAATTTTGCTTTGAAAGTAATCCCTACCAACATTTAAGACTCTTACGTATTAACTTTATATAAAGGTACCCATCCCTGGATAAAATTCTAAAATTTATGTAAAATTTTAAAAATTATTGTAAAGCTCTGTAAAAGACAGATAGAAAATGAGTTACTCATCATTTTAAAACAGCGCCATATGTTGGGCAACCGTGTTTTAAATATATACTGCTTTCAAAAATAAAAGATGCCTTAAAGTATGCACTACCTTTAAATCGGTAAAAAATCGACGTACTTTCACTGCTTTTTCTCCACTTTCTTTTGCAAATAAGATATTTTTGCGAAAAAAAGTATCTTATATCGGAGTCAGGATACTAAGGTACCTCCCCACGAAATTTTGTTAAAAACCCTCCATTTTTACGTGATGCGAACATAAAAAAGAAAGACAGACAGGAAATGAATTACTGTTTTATTATATGTATAGATATATGCATATAAATAAAAAAAAATCAAACAAGTGAAACTAACATCATTTCAAGTACTCGTATTTTAAAAAAGCGTTTTATTACAAAAAAAAAATAAGTACATCACAAACAAACCAATACAAAAACAAATTAAATACAGTAGTGTAAACTAAAGCAAAGTGAGTATCAAGCAATTAGAGTAAAATTGTATAGAGTTATAGTGGTGAAAAACTACAGGGTGCGTTGCCTTTATTTCACTTGCGTACGCTGTTCAAATCATTTGGACTGTATGGATGTGAGTTCCGAATTCAGCAATGTTGCAACTACAACTAACGACAATTGTGAAAAGCAAAAAAAAAACCTAGAAAAAAATGTGTCACACATCCATGATGAATATAGGTATGTATATAAATGTAAATCCATATTTATATTAAATATATAAATATTCACACACATAAATAAAATATGAATGAGTGAGACTGACTGAGTGTAGCTTAGGGATTGAGAATACAGGAAAATATAATTAAAATGAATGGTTTGATAACTATAAACTTTACATCAACTCAGATAGATTTATAACACCATTTGCAGATGTGCTTATGTTTTTTGTTTATTATCCGCAACTTACAACGATTCCTTTAAGAATTCACTGAATAAAAAAATTGCTTCAAAATTAAATTTTGTTCGTTTTAACTAAACTCTGCTGTTTGTATGTTAAAGAACTAGAGCTACATACATACATATATGTATGTATGTATGCATGTGTATAGCAAATGTGTTTGTTTTTTATGAGACATTCTAAAGCATCAACTCGTTGTTAATTCGTCTGATTGCCTGCATATATTGATGCAGTACGAACCAACTTTTACTTAAGGGCAATATTTAACCCCCGCTATGACAACATTAATGATGTTTGTTGTTGTTGTGATGACAGCAGCATCAGTGCTACTGCTGTTATTGCTGCTGGTTAAAGGGCTGCACAGTGAACTTTGTTATTTCTAACAACCTTATGGGGAGGTTTTTTTAATCTGAAAAACTCGTATAAATAACACAAACAATAAGCAAATTAAGTAAAACATTTAAAGAAAAGAGTTGAGATGAAGTACGACTTTGTAAAGTAAGTAAAAACAAAGTAAACTATAATAGTTGTTTAAAATTTAATAATGAAATAGAAAATGCTTGTGCTATTATCGTAAATGGGAAATGCGTCGTTAGTGCATGTAGAGGCCTTGAGTGTGGCACGCGTACTAAAAAATATTTTAATTGCATAAACGTTTTTATCTGAATATATAAATAAAATCAAATGGCGTTCGTTGGTAATCGCATCACTTAAGAACGGCTACATAGATTTGGCCATTTTTTCTTAATCTTCAACATAACCCAACTTAGGTCTTTACGGAAAGAAAAAATGACCACGCCCACTTGTACGCCCACTTTTGAAGTAGATAGAGAACGATAAGAGGTAGATTTTGGAAATTTTGCACCAGTAACCCCCTTATTAATATAAATAACTAAGCGCAACACAGGCTGGATTAGAGAGACGGTACCTTCCAAACAAAGTGAACAATTATTATTGTCTACCTGGAGATCTCCAATACTTGAAACTTTGTAATGTACATAGTCGAACTAAACACAGACTGAATTGGGACGGTGAGCGTGGTACCTCTCATACAAAGTAAAACATTATTATAGTCCACCTAGAGAACTACAATAGGTAGAGTCTTGAAACACAGAGTGGATAGTGATAGTGGAAGTGGAAGTGGTAAAAATTATTAGACGTAGAGTCTAACAAAAACAACAGTGGGAGTCGTACCTTGCATATAAACTGAGACATTTTTGTCGTGAGAATAGCCTGCGTTTTCGAGTTAACGGTTGACCATACTTTTCTTCCTAGTGTTTATTGTATTTTTTGTGGATGGGTGTGGCGAAGCGCACCTGTGATAGTTAGTTTATCATAAAAATTAATACTTTTCATATATTTTATTATTTTTGTTTACTTTTTAATGAAGTTAAAATTTGCACAACATCGTGGATAATCTAAAAAATTTTTTGTATTTAATGAAAAAATTAACTTTCCAAAGTCAAAGAAAACTTTCCAAAGTATCAAGTATAAGAAGTGTAGCCAATGTAAAATAAACACTATTAAAACATAATTTCATGAAATACTTCTTTGAGTAAAGCGTGTGATACCTCCTTAGTAATACAAGTTATATACCAAAACCCTCACCAAACTCCACAAAAATAAACACTTTGTAGCTAGCAAACTGGTGAAAAATATTATTTCCAAACTCACTCCCAATAAGATTCAATGTTTGCAAAAGATACTTCCCACCAGCCTGCAAACCGTATTAAACAGAGTATTCTGCTGGATGATCACTTATCTAACCGTTCAATCTAGATTTTTTCAAAATCACCGTGTTCGAAGCTGCCCAATCGATTTAAATAAAATTTCTCTTTGATTTGAAGATAGAACTCAAAATTTAGCGCTGTGGTTAATATCTAAATATATTTTTATCTTCGGAACCACACCTGTTTTAAACCTTTGGGTATGGAACCGTAAAAACTGATTACATATCCAGTTTCTTAGGTCAAAAGTATTACTTTTTTACTTTACCATACGTAGTGTAAGGTAAAGTATATTAATCATGAAAATAATCGAGGTCGGTATTTCGTGGGATTTATACTTTTCGAGGTCCCCTAAATCCACTTTGGCTATTTTCGCGATGATGTTTATGGGTGGGTGGGTGTGTATGACACTATTTTTGTGGAGTTTGTAGAGGTCATACCGTTTGACATATCAAAATTTAGTATGTGCCTTTGGTATATGGTGATAAAGAGATGTATAGTTTTTGAACATAATCGGGAGGGGGCAAGGGCTAGTTGGCTTTTCCCCAAATTTTGTGAACGGTCTACAGGTCATACCGTATGCCATATTTGAAAAAAAAAATTGTATGTGCCTTTGGTATATGGAGATAAAGAGCTGTATAAATTTTGGGTATAATCGGGAGGGAGCAAGGGGTAGTTTACTTAACACCCCGAACCGAAAATAATTAATTTTCGATTCGATTATACATTGAACTTATATTCTTTATGTAATATATCCATAAAAATATCTGTTTCCTTTGGGTATGGTAAAGTTGAGTGTAGGCCACTCCAGATTTTTTCATTTGTTTTATTACGTAGTTTCTAATACGAACATACATACACTTTATTCGAAATTTTATCTTTTTGAGTGACTTTAAAAACTTTCTTCATTTACATATAAATTGTAATCTTATTACTTATCAATAATAATGGGTCTAATAAATTTAGCAATTTGTTGACTTTTTAGTGTACAATTTTTTTTCAGTTTGAACGAAATATTTTATATACAAATATCACATTAATTAATAAGAATGTACATGTGCATATGTATGTATGTATGAATGTAATAAATATTACATTGTACTAGTTATGATCGGTTGTCAGACTGTAAAAACTAGTTTAAATTATTTTTATTGAGACGTCATTATAAAAAATTTAATGTAATTATTAAGCTTAAAGAGAAGACGAATGGCGAGTTGTAGTATGAAAAAAGTTAGTAGAACAATAACAAAATGAAATAAATAACAATAACAAAAACAAAAATTCTAAAGATAAAAGCAAGTAAAAAAATATGTATTATAAAACAAAAAATTTCAAGGTATTTCAATCAAAGTGGTCAAAAACAAAACGGAATAGTATACGAGTAAGCTTTCAGAGCTTCAGCGTAGAGTTGTCTGGTGCTACAACGTAATGACATGTTAAATAAGAGCGCCATCGCTCTTCAACAATTACACTTTTTTGCAGCCAAGTTCGTTGCCTAACGTGCTGTGACGTTAAAATGAGAATTTTTGATAACAATGATTTAGGTTTGCCTGGATTGGCATTTATACGAGTATTTTTTTTTATTTCAAGTGAACTTAGAATACAAAAAATATAATAAAAAATAGGTATAATAAATAGATTTAACGAAATATTTGGGTGAGGTTATAAGGTAACAATATTTGACAAAGTAAGTCTCATCGCTACTTTGTTTATTTTTAATTCATCATGACATAAAAGGGTTACCAAAAATTCAGACAATATGGTCACCATTTGGGAAGTAAAATGTTTGTACCCCTTAAAAACAATTTATAGTTTAGGGTTGTTAAAAAGTTAATTTGATGTGTTCCGCCAGTAAATAAAATACTGTAAATTAAATAGTACTAAGTACTCGAGTACTATCTAAAACGTGACTTAATAAAGATGTTGTCACATCGAATGTGCTCCCTAACCGTACCAAACAAACAGCCAGTGACAATGGTCTGCACCGGAAGGTGTGACGACAATAAAACTGTGGGTATTACTCCCAATTCCTCCTCGCGGAGGCGGCCGATAGCAGACTTCTAGCAGCTAGGCCTTGTTTCTTCCAGAAGACTGATGAAATGAAGTCAAGTGAACCCTGAATACTTTACTACCTCCGGTATTGTTCACATTTTTTTATCGACTTGTGGGTTAATTACTGGGAGGAGTTTTAGAATTCCAACTTTTGATAAAATTAAACAGTACCGTAAGTATCCAACAGCTCGGGACAAGGAAGCCTCGCACGAGGTGATGAGGCCAGTCTCTCAAGCAACTCCGGTTTATAATGACTGTAAGAAGTGGTCACTAATACCTTTTAAGAATTAAACGGGTTAATGGAAGCCATAGGGTGTCTGAGGCAAATGATGACAATTACAAAAGAGTCCGTGATAAAGAAGAAGTTCGATAGTTACCAGCTGAAATTTTGAAAGCACTACAATCGACAGTACTTATTAAGTCGAGTTAACTCTGGATACCTGTTGAACACCTGTTTTAAACTTCATTACCGGTTCATATATTGCTTGAATATAATCGAACTGGACAGATTATGGCAACTTTAAGTGTCATCTGACCAAAACGAAAATGAAGTAGACGATACTTGAAGAATGTGCGTGGAAAAGGATAAGTGGTAGACACGGCCAGCTGCATATAAAATGTCGATGCTATGGGTGAACTCAGCAATTATGAGAGAGGAAGAAGATCGACACTTACCACTAATACCTCTAAAATTATTACAGTCGATGAGGCAAAGGCTAGTGTCAGCACGAGACTTAATGAAGTAAAGTAGTCGTAAATTGCCAATCTAATACCAGAAATCATTGAGTAATAAAGAGGGTCGAAAAGGTATCTAAAAGTTTGTGGCCTGTCTGCTCAGGGAAATTTTTAACTTTTTAGATATTTTTTAATTAAAAACTAAGAAAGCTGCATTTAATTTTTTTCTTTCGTTTATTGTTGCTTTGGTGGCTTTATTATTCGCCGAAATTGTAGATAATCAACAAAAATGGACGAACATTGTAGCGAAAAAAAGGGTAACGTTTTTACCCTTTGGGTACGGAACCCTAAAAACTGTGTTTTCTATACAAATTGCGTCTTGCGTAACTATTAGGTCACCTCCTTTGAAATAAAATTAACACAAAAATAATTTTAACAGGTTCGTATAAAAAATGACATTAACAGAAAGAAAGGTACGGTCATTAACAACTGATCAAACACAAAGATGTTGAACTTGAACAATAAAATAAACTGTGATGATGCTATGAGAGAACAAAAGTGCATATCTGCAATTATTAAAATCTACACATCTTGTGCGCACTAAATACCTATTTTGTTACAAAATTTATAATTTCTAAGAAAAAACAAAAAGATTATAAATGTAGATCAGTGATGGGATTTGTGGTACAATTGTACCAAATTTGGTACAATCGACACATCAGTGGTACACTGGTACATGTTATACTTTTTTAGTACAATTTCATATAAAATTATTTCAATGATTTTTTTATTTAATATTTTTTATTTCTTCTAAAACTTTTAATTTTACAGTTCTACAACTGCCCAGAACTAACTCAATTGCAACATTATTGATTTATATTTAGGATTTTGAAGTAATATGTTATTTGGATGCAGGCCTTTCTGCTGAACTACAACATATGAACCTTTTTTCATTGCCTCAGTCATTCGACTGATTTATTTTTCCATTCTTTCTAGTGAGAAACCGTAAGGTATGTTTTTGAAATGAGATGACTCTTTAATTATTCTTTCAAATAACTCCAGGCTTACTCTATCGAAAATTAAAACCGGTTAGTTTGGTGAAGTTTCAAGCAATTGCTGGATTTTTTTTTAAGAGAAATAACACTCAGGCAATTAATGCCTATATTAATCGTGTTACTTCCTTTGGATAGTTATATGGTTAGAGAGTTAGCAAAGCTTAATTTTCGGCAACACTGCAACTGTGTTGTTATCTAGGCGCATTAATTTAAAGCTTGTATAACCAATTTATAATTATTTTATTTCGCCGGCGATTTAGTGCAATGTGGTAATGCTGGCGAAGGAGGGCGCTGTAATATGCATTATTATAAAGGAGAATAAAACATATCACTAAACTCGATGTTGTCACGGCTGCGTATTGAATTCGTAATCATGCTTTAGTAGTCAACGTGCTAACTACATGAGCTACAGCACCCTCAATATCTGAAAATTGTAGAGTAACCGGCTCCTAACATTGCAAGCCTTTTGCTCATCAAATAGGTAAATATTTTGACAAAATAATTGTTAGGAAATTAGCAACACAAAAATATAAACGCAAGGAATCAAGGTCAATTCTCATTATTACAAATTATATTACATAATATATTCTAGTATACAAGTTTTGATTTGTCCTATATTAATGTCGAGCTATTTTATCTATGTTTTTCTCGAGTCTTCATTTGATGTCAAATTGTGGTACAATTGATGCTGATTTGGTACAATGTTATCATTCGGGCGGTACAATTCAACTATTGTCAGAACCCAACACTGATGTAGATCAAGATTTTTTATTTTTTATTGTTGTTCACATCTTTTCTTTAAACGTATATTAACTGTAATAAATTAAGATAAACCAAATTCAAGTATACAAAACAAAAAGGAAAGGAAAAAAAAATGATTTTTTTTTATAATTTTAGCATTAAAAACGTAACAAAGGTTAACATGTTATGGTTGCATTTTGATGAATAACAATGGCCAGAAATATAAAATGTTCTTTCATCACTCGTGCAACAAGTTACACAGCAGGAGGTCGTTAGCCTTTAAAACATATACCTACATATGCACACGTCCAAAAAAACAAAATTGAAATAAACCAGAACAATGAAAACTATTTCTTATTCTTTTTTTTTTGTGTTTTTGGTAAAATTCGGTTAATGAACCACGTCAGCGCACAAGTTACACAACTTTGAAGAATAGATTATTTCGGACGATGAATTCAAATCTGCATTCCGCAGCTACAGTTACTGGGTTCCGCTAAGGTGGTTCCATCACAAATGACGCAAAACGTTCAGATCGCCCAAGAAAGGGCGCCATTTTGCGTTAATATTGGATATGAAAAAGCTAAGTATCTGCACGATAGAATCCACAATCAAGGAAATGAACGGGTGCACACATCAGAATAAGACACAAGCAGTGTCAAGCGTTGTTGCAACGCAGATGTCAGCGGTTTAGAATGTTAACAAACGAAAACTTTCTAGGCTGTTTAAATTTGAAGATAACTGTTTGCACTACATATTTGGTGATCCAAATACAAGTAGGTTTTTTCTAAAAATTTAATAAAATGAACTAAACTTAATATACTTATGGTATATTGTGGTTAAAAAAAATAATAAAAATTAGTATTTCGATTATTAATGGTACAATATTTTATTAATGAGACAGTCAGATCAGTCAGTCCAATTTCTCAAGACTTTGTTGAGAGTTTGGGGAAGTTTATCGCTATTTTTTTTTTAATGAAAGGATTTTTTTTTTAAATAAATAGAAGTATATTTTTTTGCAAATCTATTATTCGATATAAGTAACATTCAAATGCGGAAATGACACGAAATGAAAATCCTAGTGCAGCTTTGGTTTTATATATGTATATATTGAGTAACACCGGTCGAAATTTAAAGATATGTATATTTTTTGTGCTTAAACAGAAATTTGTATCATTAAACACACGTTTCTTCTTCGTATTCTCTTCTACGGAATTCCAGACACCGACTGTGATTGCTAGAATATTTCTGCCACCTTTATTGTACATATAATCCAATTTTGAAATTAACTGTTTTAATTTAAATGAATTAATCATTTTTCAGGCTTAAGTTCGTTATTAGAGAGGGAAAAAAATAGATATGTACTATAAGGTAAACATTTTCCATTTTCACTTTTTACTTGTTATTTAAGGAAACACATAGTATATGTATGTAGTGTATTTAAAGGTCTTTGTTCAGGAACTGTTTGCAACAACAAATTACAAAATTACATTTCCACGACAATTAGATCTTCGCTCCGGAACGACCCGAGTATCACTCGGCCAAAGATTGTCAACTCAGCAACAGCTGTACCAACCGAAAGTTTTTTCCTCAGGAAAGAACTTCCGACAACAGCAGAGCTGTTACAACAACAACAACAAATTACACAAAAAATTTTTAAAAACTAATAAATAATACTTTCTGAAATTCTATTTCCTTTACATTCTGCACTTCATGTGCTAATTAAATATTTTAGAATACCCACAACTCCGTCATTTAAGAACAGATTTTACTTTTTTTAATGAAATATTCTCAGTATAGGTATTTAGGAAAAAGAACATAAAAAATGAATTTTCTTCAGGTAACTTACTCTTCTAATTTTTCCTAGTTTTCCTGCGTAACACAAAGTAGGTACATACAGTGGCACAGAAAACTCTACATTACCCCCTATTTATCTCAATTCCAAGAAATATAAGCAAGATATAGAAATTTATTTTTAACCAAATAAACTGGCAATACGAACAAGTAATATTAGTAGATAAAAAATCAAGGTTCAATTTATATGTTAACAATATCTATGTTTTAAAACAGATCTATTTAATAATCAAACGTATTTAAAAAATATATGTATAACTCTATAAACATATATTTTTAATATTAAAAATAATATGTTATTTATGTTACACTAATGATTTTCATAGAAATATCGAAATTTTTTTAATATTTTATTTAATGTTTATGTTATTATTATTTATTGTTATGTTCAAATCGAATACATTTTTAAAGAAAAATATAACTTAGTTATGCCTATTATTCTAAAACATTAGCTATCAAGGAAGTTATGTGAATGGTCTTAATCAAATGTATAAAAAATAATATCAAAATGTTGTAAGATTGAAAAGTTATGACAATTTAAAATTTCATTCGGATTCAATTTCTCTCGGTTTCGGATTACAGAACATACCCGAATACTAATAATAAAAACTGACTTAATTTCTATATTATATGTTTCTGAAGTTCCAATTAATATTTTAAGGGTCCACATATATGTGTTAAAACCCCCTCCAGCCTATTTTTCATTTCTCCTAAAATATAATTCCATTCATCAGTTAGTCAATTATTTAGATCATGCTTATTTTTTATAATTTCTTTTCAATCCTGTAATTTCCAAGTATACTTCGAATTGTTTCTGGGTAAATTGATTTTGTGATTGTGCTGTTTTTCTTCGATTCTCCCAAGAATCTGACGTTTTTTGTGATTATTTACTTTAGGTCGAGGACCACTCCTTGCCTTACTTTCGCAGAATTTTAGGTATTTCTTTACAGTTTTTAATTATAGTTTGTACAAATGCCTTGCAACATTCCACTAACTCACCACTTTCCCGAAGAGATTTTCCACCTTGGTGGTACTCAACAATAAGTTTCCGTAAATCCAAACATATTTTTTTTTCCTTTTTCACACATTTTATAACCGTTTTTGAAAAAAAATAATAATAAAACAAAATAAGATTAAAATAGTAACTACCTATGAATTTCTTAAGAGCTCACAAAAGTTGGTAGCACTATTTATTCTCATGATTGATAATATTAACATTTCTACGCTAGCAGTATGTAGACTTTTCTGTGCCCAAAAATATAATTTTTGGTGTTTTTGTTAAATATACTATTTTATTTACAATTATTATTAAGTTTTTATTTTTTATTCCTGCCTAAACGATAACATTATTTAAAATAAATTTCTTTTATAAATGTACCTCGGGCTTTCCAGAATTGAAATATACATAGGTATTCAGGGGTATTTAGAGTTTTCTGTGCCACTGTACCCACATACTTAATGTATTTAAACATTTTGTTTAAGTAAAAAATAATAACTTACCAATTCCAAAGACTTTTTTTGGATTACAATCACTCCACACTGTCATGTTTATTTGTTTTTTTTTTTTTTTTTTTTAATTTCAAAGTTTTAAAGAAAGTTTCTGCAAACTGCTACTTGGTATTGAGGTTGTTTAAAGTTAAAACCAAATATGAATATTAATATCCACAATCATGTTTAATGAAGAACCTTTGGCATCTAATGAATAACATACATTCATAAGTCGGTATTAAACAAGTGAAAACTTAAACTAAGTTTAATTTAAAATAAAATTAAATTTCATTGTATGATTGTCATAATCAATTACCAAACAATACACATATAAATAATTTTCTTCTTATTTTTTATTAAATTAAACAAATGAAATGAAGATGTTGACGCATGTTTGTTGTCTCACGATGAAGAGAAGTAGTCAAGTAGAATTAACAAGCATAAAATTAAACTCAATTTTTTTTAATTATGTTTCATATATACAGCAATTAATAAAAACAAGTAATTTGTCAATAAAATAGTATTGGGCTCAAAATAATTTTCGTTTTTGTTTTAAATTGGGAGTTGGCTGGCTAATTTTCAGTTGCCTGGCACACTCAAAACAAATCATTCGCTCTGTTCAGTCCATCAGCCGTTCTACTAATTTAAAAAACAACAACAAAAACCGAAATTTTTTTCTTGGTTTGCTTTACACTTGATTCGTTGTCATGATTACAATATACTTGTTGTTTGTGTGTTACCAGCAGAAAACTTGATTATTAATTAGAAAATTAACTAATTTTAGTTGTGTGAAACTTTTTGCCACCATTAACAAACACTTCTACTTTCTTTAAAATTCAATTTTTATATGTAACTTTTATTTAGTGTTTTTTTTTTTCATTTTTGTACACATTAAAAAAAACAAGTAAAAGCACTCAACTATGTATTACAAATATCAATTTCTCCGTTCGTTACTTTTTTACAACCTCTCGTCGTTATGAATGAACTGCAACTAAAATACGAAGAAGAAATAAAGAATAGTAAAAATTAAGAAGTGTTGCCAATTTTTAACTGAAAAATAAAAAACGCAGAATAATTAAAAACATAATATTATTAGCTTAAATTTAAATAATTTGGACCATAGTCATTGTAAAATCCACTTTAAATTAAAAAGTTGTTACTAACAATTTTACTATTATACAAAAACGTAAGTTTATTTTAAGTGTTTTCTATATTTGTGTGCTACCTTAAAAATAGAAAATGTTTCTATGCAATTTTTTAAGCCTAGTTCTTAAATTTACCACATTGTTTTACAAAATTTTCAACAAATAATTCCACATGAAATAATGCCAATTTCCTTTATTTCACAGCTTTGATAAAATGTTGCTAGAAACATTTCAATGTTTTTCGACAGTAAAAACAAAGTACTACTTCTGCAACATTTTTTCTTGACTTCTCCATAAAATTTTTTTGTGTATGCAGTTTGACAGCATTCCGAATGAAAAACTGAACAGAGTACCAGGCTTTAAGCGAAATTTAAAATTTTTCTTTTCTAGCTCAAGATGCACCAAACACACTTTTTATGAATTATTATACCCTTCACTAGAGGTGGAAAAGGTTTTAAAGATTATTTTTGCTTTAGTCCGACCATTCTAACTCAATATAGATTGAGGGAGGTCCTAAATTAAAAAAACAAATTTTTAATAAAACTTTTAACATTTTTTTAAATATTTAAAAAACATTTTCAAAAAGAACATTGCAGAAAATTTAAAAAAAAATTTTAAAAAATTTTACAAAATTATTTCAAAAAATATTTTTATAAAAAAAAATTGCAATAATTTTCGAAATATTAAAAACATATTTCGATATTTATATGAAAATCATTAGTGTAACATAAATAACATATTTTTGATATTAAGAATATGTATATGTTTATAGAGTTATACATATATTTTTTTAAATGCGTTTGATTCTTAAATAGATGAGATCTCTGTTTTAAAACCTAGATGCATTAAAGACATAGACAACATCAAACTGTCAAAAATAAAATACAAACGTTTATTCCTAAACGATTATTTTGATGCCAGCAAAGCTAGTTTTGGAGAAAATATTTATTATTTTTTGAGAAAGTTCTTTAATTTTATAAAAGCAAAATATGTATTTCGTCTTATGTTGTTTTTGCTGTAGACTTTCATGTACATGATATAAATATACTTTGGTTGTATCCAAAATGTGAGCATTGCGGAAACAACTACAACAAAACAACAACTTTGACAGTTTACTATAAAATAATACATCTTGATGAATTAAAAATTAAATAAAAATTTTAAAAATGTATATGCTGGTCTATGGTTCATACCTGGTAAATTTAATTCGCCTTGGTTGTATGAATTCGTCTTGGTTCTATACAAACTAAGGCGAATTCATACCAGGTGGAGTCGATAGCCCAGCAGACAATTTTTTGCTTAGTTTCAAGGCGAATTCATACCAGGTGGAGGCAGTAGTACAACAAATATAAGTTTGCAAGAACAACATGCGATTTTGTTTTTGTTACGGCGAATTCATTGCCAATGCAATGTCAAAAACAGCTGAGCAAAATGGCACAAATTATATTTTTTTGTAGTGGTTATTGATTGTCAAAATTATATTCGCCTTATTCCTAATTTGTTTTGTGTTTTATGTTTATTTTTAAAGAAATAAACAAAACAAAAAGTGAAGAAACTTGTTAAATTTAAATTATTTTTTTTTATAGTGGTTGTGCCAATCATTCTGCCTGTCTCTCCATGTATAATTTAATGTTCTAAAAATTTTTCAATTGTTCTGAAAAATAAAATAAAAAAAAATTATTTTTTGTTTTGTTTTCCGTTTGTTTTAATCCCTTCAGGGACGAATTTTTTAAAGTGAAAAAAACTTTGTTTTTATTTTTCATTTAATTATTAGTTGTTTAGCTTATATTTATAACAATTCAGTAATATAATATAAAATTAAAAATAGTAAATTTTACTAAAAAAGATAATGTCGACATATGTGACCATTTAACGTTGAGTTCATCTATAAATGGAAAGATTTCATGCACTCAGGGCATACGGGTTCTTTACACTTTTCACACATGTAGTTAGTTCGTCTCGTACAGTTTTTATCATGACATTGTGGGGGTTTTTTATGTTCAAGGATGGTGTGCTATAGAATCTAGTCTAATTTCTGCAATATCTTGAATCTTGTTTTTTACTTTTTAGATGGTTCGGTTTTGTTATGTTTACCTATTTGCATTAGTGAGCTGGCCAGTGAGTTTTTTAACTCAAGAAGAGACATCTTTTTTCTTTATCATAGTTAAAAAAAAATGCAAGAATTCGAAATTGATATATGTATATATAGTATTGCAAAATTGGAATGCAATTTTTTGCTAATTCCTCTTAAAAAATTTAACACATACGTGCCAATGTCCCTGGAGAGGTTAATATTTTGTTTATGACACAAGGGGTTTTTTTCACAAACAAAATACATGTAGTTGTAGTTGTTGTAATAATAAGACTACCTTTTTAATATGCCTTGGTATGAGCGATTCCCCAGCGAATTTTTTTTTTTTGCTGTCCATTTTTAGCTAATGGCTTGTCAAAAATACATGGTTTTATATTTGTTAGTAGAATGACAAAGTTGTTTTTTTGTTATAGTTGTTGCCGTACTGCTCACACATGGTATGAATTGCCCTTGATACAAGGCGAATTTATATAAGGTGGCATCGCCGCGACAACATATACAACACCAAAAACACCCACATGCATTTTGTTGTTGGTTACATGTACGACAGACGCCAAAAGCACTAATTCAAATATCACATCCAACAACTAAGAACACTTCTTCCTTACCTTTTCTGGTGGTATTTTGTATTTTTTTTTAATATTTAAACATTTTTTTAAAATAATTACAATTTTATTTCTCAAATTTTTCAAATTAAAAAAACAAGTTAAAAAATATTTTACTTCGCCGTGTTGCCACCTAGTAAAATAGATTCGCCTTGCCTTGATACAAACAATAAACTGTTTTATTAGCATTTTGAAAACTGCAATACCATATACAGTCCACAATGAAACACAACTGTGTGATCTCTCAGCGTGAACCAAGGCGAATTCATAACAGGTAAACTCGAGAGCTCAGCTGACTATTTGTTGTCACCATCTTACAGTGTCAAAATGTACTAACATTTTTTATTTTGACAGCTAAAAATGATTTATACAACAACAAAATGTACGTATTTTTATTACAGAGTTGTACTCTTTTTTTCGCCGCGAGTCTACCTTGTTTATTGTGCCATGGCGTGAACCATTACTGTAGGTTTACCAACACTACCGAAAATCATAATCCCCTTTTTTGAATATACCGTACTTTTTTCTATAAATGGGTTCAACAATTTCTTAGCAAGAATTAAATTTAATTTTTATTCAGATTGTTTCAACCAAGAGCTTTTATAAAAAATTCAATCACAAACTATAATAGGATTTCAATGTTTTCGTGGTATTAACCTAAAATACATTATCAAATACATCCAAAAAACTAAACCTCAAATTAAAATTGTGAAATCTATTAAACTAAAACGGTTAATAATTGTTATACTAAATCATTTATAATGATTAAAGAATCTATCTCATCTGGAGCAGCCGTCACTGACCCTTTTTTTGTCAGTTTTAATAATTCTGCGACTTCACATTGGGGACGGTCTGCATTTACGAAACCAGGTCTTAGCGCAACTCTTAATTTTGGCACGCAAGTACCAGATTTACTAATAGATATCAACTCCTCTACGATCTTTGGAAACACAACAACGACACAAGATGCATTCGGCAGTAAGTTTTATTATTAACCAAATAAAAATTAATTTTGTTTTTTTTTTAGTTACTTTTGTTTTAGATTTTTCACAAACCCAACATGAAGCTAATTCCGCATACAAGACAGCGGATGAACTAACTGGCTTTACAATTTTTGGTCAAAAAAACGTAGCTGCGGCGGTGTATTCTGGGACGTCAGTTACCAAATTCCAACCATTTATTGGTACGGATACTCTTGAAGAGCCAATTAGTGTAAACTGCAAATATAATAATATTACAGCCATGAAAGAATATGATGGCAAGTCCTTAGATGAATTGCGCATGGAAGATTATTTGGCTAATCGGAAAGGTCCCCAAGATGGAGCAGCAGTGGGCTTCGTTCCTCCAGTATTATTTGGCCAGCCAACTGCAGAAGCTACCAAAGACAAAGAATTTGTCTTTGGTCAACCTGACAAAGACAAAGAATTTGTCTTTGGTCAACCTGAGTCTAAAAATATTAAAGCAACAGCAAGCCAGACATTTAAAGCTAGACCTTTTAGTTCAACAAAATCTCTTCCTTTCAAAGTACCATTTACATTTAGAGCTAAATCCGCTATTGGACCATCTTTAAAAGGTCAACCAGCAACGGTTGAAAAGGCTCCGGCATTTGATTTTGGCCAAGTGCCTGCTGACAACACTGGGTTCAATGATTTTGGAACTGCAGCATCTACCACCTGTGCAGAACCCACATTTGCAACATTTTCTTTCATGTTTCAATGTCTTCAATGTCATAATTATAAAATGCAAATTGATTTTCCACTAGCCACAAAACCAGGCCCACCTTCTAGTTGGAAAGAAAATAATAAGACTTCCTTGCATTTAGTAAGTAAACCAACTATTAGCCCAGCACTCACATTTGGCTCAGGTTTACGTCAAACGGCAGCTTTATTTGAAGGTGCCAACACGTCAACGGTCTTTGGTAACACAACAACACAACCAGCGTTCGGCAGTAAGTTTTATTGTGTACAAAAATGATAGGTACAAAATTTCACAATTTTTATCAATTGGTTTAGTTTTTTCACAAGCTCAACAAAACAATTCGATTTTTGGTGCTACTCAACCTCAAGCAAATTCTTCTTCTCTGTTTGGACAAACCGGAGCCACTTCGGCCTTTGGTGCGGTCATTAAACCGACTGGCTTAGGTACTTTTGGTCAACCTGAAGCTCAACCTTATTTGTCTTTATTCGGTCAATCAACTGCTTCTACTAGTACTAGCGGTTTCGGAACTTTTGGGCAAACTGCACCCACTACCGGTTTTGGTAGTGCGACAACATTGGCTTTTGGTCAGCCGGAAAACGAAGCTAATGCGGAAAACTCTGGGACATCAGTCAAATACGAACCAATTTTTGGTACCGATGTTATTACAACTAATAATGGCCGGCGACATCAGAATATAAATACCAAATTTCATTGTATTACAGCTATGAAAGAATATGAGGTTAAGTCTTTAGAGGAACTACGAATGGAATATTATTTGACTAACCAAAAAGTTTCCCAGGCTGGAGCTTCAGGAGGCTTCGGAGGATTTGTAGCTAAAACTCAAGCGAAATCAAGTACTAATGAACCATTCACAGGATTATTTTATCAGCAAGCTGCTGAAGCAACGGCAAATCAAGCAACCTCATCAAAACCTTTTGGTGAAACAAATGTATCTTCATTTGGACAAACATCAGCCACTCATACTGCATCAGCTTTCGGTCAAACCGCTTCAGGTTTTGGTTCTGGTTTCGGCGTAACTGCTAGTAAACAGCAACTATCATTTGGAAAACCAGTAATGATTGAAAAGAAGACGGCATTTAACACCGGTTTTGGTGCAGAACCCAGTATCGGTACATTTTTATGCACGTTTCGATGTAATGATTACAACATACAAATTGGTTTTGTATTACCAGCAACAAACTCGGCTTCCAACTAAGCTTGATTTATATAAAAAAGATGTGATTTTTAAAGTTACTATCAGTGCATACATTAAAGATACGTGAAATCATTTGCCAAATTAATAAACACAATTTTTTTATTATTTCTGTTTTTTGAACCACTAACGGAATAAATCTAGTTTACGGTCATATCATACATATGCATGTTGCCATATTTTTTTCTCAAAAATCATTAAATCAAAGAAAAAAAAAATCTTTTTCATTAAAAATCTTTTTTATGATACATGATCTTTAAGATATGTACAATTATTTATATTAATTTTGCTTAACTTTTAAGTACGAATATTATTTTAACAGACTACAATTGCTAAATATCACTTTTTTATAAATCTTTTTGTTGGTTAAAAAATATTTATCTTTTAGACATTTCAAAAATAAGATAAATCTTCACAAATGGTAACACTGACTGAGTGTGGTTTACTATGGGTTTACAAACACTAAGCCGAAAAACGTAATATCCATCCCCACTTTTGAAAGTATATAAATACTTGTACATGTTTTTTACTAACAATTGTTAGAAATATTTTGTGTGCTGTGTGTCTTTTCTTTGCTTAAAATACATTGTGAAATATCTGAAAAAAAAAACAAAATAAATCTAAATTATTTAACATTGTGAAATCAATCAAACAAAGAAGGGATTAATATTTAAATCCATCAGAATGATTAGAGTAGCTATTTCAACTGGAGCAACCATTCCTGACCCTGTTTTTGGTAGCTTTAATAATGCTACGAGTTCATTTCATTGGGATCAGTCTGCATTTACGAAACCAACTTTTAGCGCAACTCTTATTTTTGGCCCAGATTTAACGATCTTTGGAAATACAAAAACGAGACAAGATGAGTTGGGCAGTAAGTTTTATTATACATATGATGAAATAATCAAAAATTTAATTTTGTTTATTTCTTAGTTACTTGTCATTTAGATTTTTTACAAGCCCAACAAGAAGCGAATTCTGCACCCACGTCGGCAGATAAACTGAATAGCTTGAAATTTTTTGGTAAAACAAGCGGCTTTGGAACTTGGGAGCAAGTTACATCTACTAGCGATTTTGATAGTGGCACATCGTCGGCTTTTGGTCAGCGGGGAAACGCACGCATTGCGGTAAATTCTGGGACGTCACTTACCAAATTCCAACCATTTATTGGTTCCGATACTTTTGAGGAGCCAATTAATGTAAACTACAGATATAATAGTATTACAGCTATGAAAGAATATGAAGGCAAATCCTTAGATGAATTACGCATGGAAGATTATTTGGCTAATCGTAAAGGTTCCCAGGATAGGGCTGAAGTTAGCTTTGAGCATCCAGTATTATTTGGACAGCCAGCTGCTGAAACAATGAAATACAACGAATTGGCCGGGTCGCCCACCAGAACTTTTTGGCAAACCGCGACTAAAGATAATCAGCAAGCCAGCCGTTTGAAGCCCAACCTTTTGGTTTAATAAAACCCACTCGTTTCAGGGCACCATTTCAACATATAAAGCCACTTGGAGCTGAATCTGCTTTTGGACAAACCGCAGTACCCTCGTTTGGTCAAACGCTGGGCAATGGTACAGCACCGTCTTTTAGTTTTAGCATAACTGCTAATCGACAAAAGCAATCATTTTCATTTGGTCAAACAACAGCGGTTGAAAGGTATCCGTCATTTGGTTTTGGTCAATCATCTGCTGGCAATATTGGGTTCAATGCTACCACTGGCTTAAGTGCAGAATCTCCCGTTCTAAAATATTCTTGCCTGTTTCAATGTTATGATCATAAAATACAAATTGATTTTCCACAAGCTGCAAATGCGGTCGAAAAAACTGGGCCATTTCCTAGTAACATCAAAAATACTGCGACTTCCTTACATTTGAATCAGTCTACATTTAGTAAACCAACTATTAGCGCAGCACTTACTTTTGGCTTAGAACAACCTCAAATATCAGCAAAACCTTTTGGTTTAATAAAACGCACTCGTTTCAGGGCACCATTTCAACATATAAAGCCACTTGGAGCTGAATCTGCTTTTGGACAAACCGCAGTACCCTCGTTTGGTCAAACGCTGGGTAATGGTACAGCACCGTCTTTTAGTTTTAGCATAACTGCTAATCGACAAAAGCAACCATTTTCATTTGGTCAACCAACAGCGGTTGAAAGGAATCCGTCATCTGTTTTTGGTCAATCATCTCCTGGCAATATTGGGTTCAATGCTACCACTGGTTTAAGTGCAGAACCACCCTTTCTAAAATATTCTTGCATGTTTCAATGTTATGATCATAAAATACAAATTGATTTTCCACAAGCTGCAAATGCGGTCGAAAAAACTGGGCCATTTTCTAGTAGCATCAAAAATACTGCTACTTCCTTACATTTGGATCAGTCTGCATTTAGTAAACCAACTATTAGCGCAGCACTTACTTTTGGCTTACAACAACCTCAAACATCAAAATTATTTGCAGGTGTCAGCACTTCAACGGTCTTTGGTAACACAACAACACCATCAGCATTCGGCAGTAAGTTTCATTAAATAAAGAAATTTATAAAAAAAATAATTCATGTTAGTTCTTAGTTAATTGTATTTTAGATTTTTCACAACTTCAATATGAAACTAATTCAGCTGCCACGTTGACCGAAGCAAAACCTTCCACTTTATTCAGTCAACCTGCTTGTAATACCAGTTCAAGTGGTTTTAAGACTGTTAAGCAATCTGTATCTACAAGCCCCTTTGGTAGCGGGACAATTTCCAGCTTTGGTCAGCTGGGAAAACAGCTACTGCAAAAAATTCTGGGACGTCAATTGCGAAATTCCATACTTTAATTGATTCCGAATTTCTTGATGGTCCATTTATTGTAAACTCAAAATATAATAGCATTACAGCCATGAAAGAATATAAAGGCAAGTCCTTAGATGAACTGCGCATGGAAGATTATTTGGCTAATAGAAAAGGACCTCAGAAAAGTAGTACAGTTGCTAAAGTTACTGAAGACAAAGAATTCGATGGGTTGACCACCAGTGCAAAAACAAAAAACCAGCCTTATGACCCAAACCCTTTTGGTTTAAAGGAACCTACAGGCTTCATAACATCATGTAAACATTATATGCCACTTGGAACTAAACTTGCTTTCGGACCAACCGTAGTACCCTCGTTGTCTGGTCAAATACTTGGCCAAACATCTATTGGCAATACTGGGTTCAATACTTTTGGCACCCCAGACACTATCACCAGTTTAAGTGCTGATCCCACATTTGGTACATTTTCCTCCACAATTCGATGTCATGATAATAATATGCAAATTGATTTTCCACGAGCAAAAACTGGACTTTCCTTATGTTTGGATCAGCCTAAAATTAGTAATAGTAAACAAACTATTGGTGCAGGACTTACTTTTTGCCCACAACAACCTCTAACAGAGGTATTTGAAGGCGACAACACTTCAACGGTCTTTGGTAACACAACATCAATACAACCAGCATTCAGCAGTAAGTTTTATTGTATAACGCAATTTAAAAAATGAATTCAGTTATTTCCAAGTTAATTGTGTTTTAGATTTTTCAAAACATCAACAAAATACTTCGATCTTTGGAGTTGCTCAACCTCAAACTAATTTTTATATGGTCAACCTGCTGCTGCCACTAGAATAAGCGGTTTTGAAACTTGCTCGCAAGCTGCATTAGCAACGGAAAGCGGTATGGGGAGTGGTACCACGTCGGCTTTTGATCTGTCTGAAAATGCAGCTAGTGTGGCTCCTGGAACATCAATTACTAAAAACCAACCAACAAGTGGTGCCGATGCCAACACCAAGCAACATTATGTTACAACAATGAAAGAATTTGAAGACAAGTCCTTGAAAGACCTGCGTATTAAAGATAACGATGATAACCGAAAAGATACCCAGGCTGGAACTTCAAATCGCTTTGGAGGTATTGTAGCAACAACAAGAACGCACGAAACGGTCACAGGATTATCTCGTCAGCCTGCTGCTGAATCAACTGTAACTCAGGCGTCCTCTCCAAAACCTTTTGGTGAAACAAATGTAACTTCAGATAGAAAAAATCTATTTCAAGGTGAAGTTGCTTTTAGTCAAACCCCAGATTAACTAAAGGCCTTTTTACACTGATCAACATTGCAGTGAAATGAATGGAAAATGCAACATCTCACATCAACTCAACTGTCAAAAAAAATAAAAGATAAGACAGGTGATTTTGCGAATAAAAAAATTGAAAAGATGGTTTTCAGCTTTGTTAAAACAAACTCAAGAGTTAGATTATTTAAGTTATAGAAGTCCTTTTATGGGTCGATTATGGATGGCACGCGAATTTTATAGGTCGATTATAGATAGCAACCCAACCTCAGTTGCGTTGTCAGTTGCCGAAATTGTATTACTTATGGCAACTGGCAACTAAAAGTTGCTAATATTAATTGCAGAAATGGCAACCATAAACTTGTGGCTGCTGTTGATTTTTTTCACAAATTATAAAGTTTAAACTGGGCTACAACTGAGAAATAAGTTTTTATTCGCAAATTTTGTATATTTAAAATTTTATGTACATTTATATGAATTAAAAAAAAAAGAAAATATGTATATAGAAAAAAAATTAAGAAAAATGTTTGCTTGGTAGTATCATATAAAGAAAATAATGATCATTGCATACTTACTTTTGTGATCACGAAATTGACAATTTCTGAGAAAATTATTTAAATAAAATAACGGGATCAGTCGTAAGAGTTATAAATTTTGTTTTTGTTATCTAGATAGTAACAATTTAATTTATGTATAAAAAAAATTAAATAAATTGAAAGCAAAATAGGAAATATCATTGATTTAATGAAAGATATAAAGTGCATACTTATTAAAGTGATACACTGTAGAATATAAAAATAAAGGAAAATGTTTAAAAGTGTAAAACAATTTAAAAAACTCTATCTCCTATAACAGTAAAAATCCATACATATAAAAGTATATATACAACTCCACCAATTGGCTCCCCAGCCGAAATAAGTTGTAATAAAAAAAAAGGGTTAACAAACACTGTTGCCAGATTTGCTGATTTCTCTGCATTTTGCTGATTTTTCATCATAAAATTGGCTAGGGGAGATTTGTGGATTTTCTTCCTTAAATTGCAGATTTTATGATCTTTGTCAACTTTATTTCGTTGAATAAAAATTCTTTAGGCGTTGAAACTTTTTCTTGGCCAATTTGATTATTAGAAATAAAACATCTGAACATATTGCATTCCTGCCAATCTCATTAGCTGTAGCATTAGTATTTGTAGATCTATACGAACTATCAAAGATTTATTTTGCAGTAGTGGAAAACGTAGAAGATACAACTAAAATAATTTAAGACAATTTAAATTAAAATATTCAATGAATTGAAGCCGAATTTGGAGAGCTAAAATCACTTGATTTTTAAAAGTTTATAAACCAAAATATTTGTGAAATTTATTGATTCAAGCAAGGTATATTTATTTTAGTAGGTAGTGGCGTCCCTACAACAAAACAAGAACAACATGGCATTTTGTTGTTGCTTTGTAGTTCGAAATGTCAAAAAACATATAAGAAAATTGAGAAGGCGTGTATATTATTTATTTCTTTCTCACCTCTACACTATAAAATTTCTGGACACATACAACTTTTGACATGTCGAACTACTAAATCAGCTGGGTGGTCGACACAACCTAGTAAGATTTTATTTCTAAAATTGTTCGCTTTATAATTTTGTTCTAACACATTCGTCCTCTAATGTGGAATAAGTGCTTAGCGAATTTAGTCTTAATAAAACTAAACAAGAAGTCAATTGCAGAAAGTTTATATAGTAAAGACTGTATAAAAACAAAAACAATTTATTCAATACTCCAATCGAGCACTCGATGCTAGTTTACCAGTCTGAGGGTTGCGGGTTCGATTCCTGCCAAAGACTGGGTGTTTTCTGCAGACAAGTAAGAATCAGGTAGTGATGTCTGATGTTCTTTAAATTTTTTAATAAATGATTCTGAATATTTATTGTTTCATTTTATTTTACATGATTTCTTAAAAAAAAAATTATAAAAACGTAATATTATGTGTTTTGTTATTTTTTAAGATTTTTTGCCGATTTAAAAAATTTTATCCAGGCGGATTTTTTAGCACAACTTTGAAGATTTTATAGGTAAATTTTCTGGCAACACTGTTAACAACTCATGGTAATTAAAACAAAATATTTCACTCAAAATTAATATACAATGTTCAAAAGTATTAGTTTAAACAAACGAGTACATCATCAATGAACATAAGAAAAATAAATTAGGAGTTTTTAATGAAATGCATTATTAGAGTAAGGAAAATACACGTAGTTCCAAGGGAAAATAATTCCAACGCCTTGCAACCCTAACAATAAAAGACTGTTCAAAGAAACCACCTTATACGAGGAATAACAATTTGAGGATTCCTAGTTGATGAGGAAAACTTAATTTCAGGGGGGTTGCTGCGTATTTCGATTCGAAAGAAAAATCATTCGAATTTGTATGTCTTTTACATTGTATTTCGAACAATTTTTCTTTCGAATCGAAATACGTAGTAACCCCTCAGAATATAGTCGTAACGGCACTCAATTCTTAACAATTCTATAAAAAAGCAGTTAACAACGAGCATTAATAAAATTCCTAAAATAACATCCTAGAAAAGTGTTAACATAGCCAGAGATATGTATTCGTATAGGTACATTATAAAGATATCGCACAATAATGTTTGTTATATGTATGATTTTTTATTATTAGTTTAAGTACTATTCAGGATTTTCTTTGCAATATTTGTATTATATTATTCTTTGTAATATATTACTTATTATATTACTGAATTTAAAATAAATAAATAAAGTACCGGAGGGTTTTACCTATTAATTAACGTTTAAAAATGTTCCCACAAACTTTTCTAATAGTTTTATTATTTCTAAGAAACAACATCGAAAAAGTTGTTAGGCGGTTGATTTTAAAATTTTTTTTCTTCACGGCGATTAAGTTTTTATAACACTCAGCTTTAATTTAACTGTAACAATAGTTTGTACATGCACTGCATTATCACGATAATAATCGTATTGCAACCGCCATTTTTCCAATTTACCAACACTAGACTAAAATTTGCAGTCCTCTTTTTTTGACGCATAAATACTTTGGTTTTTCGGTAGTAACTTTAAAAATATTGCAAAATATTATTTAATAATTGCAGTTAATTTATGGAAAAAGTTATTGTTATTAAAAATATTGGTACTCAAAAATCAAATATTTTATATATAAATATTCTGAAATTCAACAAAGAAAATTATAGACTTGCTTTCGGAGAGGGGAGGGAAATCACGCTATTTCCTTTTAGAATTTTTATAAAATTTTTTAATTAAGAAAGAACGTTAAGCTGGTAGATATCAATTAAAATGTTTGGAGGAACTAAACCAACTTTTGGAGCAGCCACGACGGGTACAGGATTTGTAGGCTTCAACAACACGGCGACTTCATCACCATTTGGTCAATCTGCATTTGGTAAACCTGCAACTAGTGCGTTTGGCGCAGCACCTACTTTTGGTGCTCAACAGACAACTCCTTCCTTGTTTGGTTCTAATGCAGCTCAACCTCAAACGTCAGGTTTATTTGGAGGTGCCAGCACTTCAACTGCCTTTGGTACCACAACAACAACACAACCAACATTTGGCAGTAAGTTTCATTGTGTGATGAAATAAAAACATAATTTCACATTATTTATCAATTGTGTTTTAGATTTTTCACAACCTCAACAAAACACATCGATTTTTGGTGCTACTCAACCTCAAGCTAATTCATCGTCACTGTTTGGACAACCGGCAGCTACATCGGCCTTCGGTTCAGCCGTTAAACCGACTGGCTTAGGCACTTTTGGTCAACCTGGAGCACAACCTTCTTCATCTTTATTCGGTCAACCTACTGCTTCTACTAGCGCTAGCGGTTTCGGAACTTTTGGACAAACTGCACCCACAACCACAAGCGTGTTTGGTAGTGCCGCAACATCGGGTTTTGGTCAGCCTGGAAACGCAGCTACTGCTGTAAATTCTGGGACATCAATTGCCAAATACCAACCAACTATTGGTACCGATACTCTTATGAAAGGTGGACAACCAAATAGTGTGAACACCAAACAACATTGTATTACAGCAATGAAAGAATATGAAGGCAAGTCCTTAGAGGAACTGCGAATGGAAGATTATTTGGCTAATCGAAAGGGTCCCCAGGCTGGAGCTACAGGAGGATTCGGAGGATTTGGTGCAACATCTCAAGCGACAACAGGAACAGGTCTTTTTGGTGCCACGTCTCAGCCATCTACAGGATTATTTGGTCAGCCAGCTACTGGAGCAACCGAAAACAAAGGATTGTTTGGATCAACACCCAGTGCTTTTGGGCAACCCGCGACTGGCGGTTTTGGAGCAACAGCAACCCAGCCGTTTGGAGCGAAACCTTTTGGTGCAACAAATACTACTGGTTTCGGAGCAACAGCTGCAGATAATTCAAATCCATTTGGAGCTAAGACCACTTTTGGACAAACCGCGGCACCCTCTTTGTTTGGCCAAACAACAGCCACAAGTACAGCACCGGCTTTTGGACAGTCGGCTTTAGGTTTTGGTGCTGGTTTTGGCACAACTGCTGGCCAACAACAGCAGCAACCATCTTTATTTGGCCAACCTGTCCCGGATGCAAACAAGCCGACATTTGGTTTGGGCCAAACGTCTACAGGCAATAGCGGTTTCGGGGCCTTTGGAACCACAGCTACTAGTACTGCTACTGGTGGTCTCTTTGGAGCCAAACCTACCACCGGTTTTGGTGCACAGCCAGCATGTGGTACATCTCAAGCCAATACAGGTTTTCAAAATTTCAGCCTCAATACAAACGTTGGTGGTGGTCTTTTTAATTCGAATCTTAATAAACAACCAACATCAGGTTTTGGCGCTTTCGGCACAAACACTTCAGCATCAGCACCATTAAATTTCAATACTGGTACTGGGCAAACGTCGCTGTTTGGAATTTCTGCTGCCAAGCCCGGAGGTATTTTTGGCACAACACTGGGGACGACAACGAATAATTCTAGTGGAGGTATGTTCGGCCAAGCAGGACAATCAGCATTTGGTCTAGGCAACCAAACGAGAGGTTTTGGCCAACCAACAGCCGATTGCTCCTTAAGCACATTAGGAGGATTACCTGGTACGCCTCAACAACAACAACAAGTACCCATTCATCAACAAATTTTATCTAAGGTGACCTCGCCCTACGGAGATAATCCCATTTTTAAGGATCTTAAGCGCACTGAAGACAATGATCCCACCAGAGCAACCAATCCTGCTGCACAAAAAGCAATAATGGAAAATACCAGCAACAGTGGTCAGCAATTTAAAGTTTCTTCTAATTCGTCGTCAAGTATAATTAAAGTAAAACCAATAGGATCAGCTTTAACCAAGAAGTCGCTGTTTGAGGGTCTAGAAGAATTTGATGCCAGTGTAGAGAGTTTTAGTCTAAAGCCGAACGCAAAACGTTTAATAATAAAATCTAAGAATAATAATGCTATTGGTGGTGTTAGTGTTGGTTCTAGCCAGCAAACCACCGGCTCAGGCTCGCTGGCAAACACACCGCATAGGCAACTTGCATCTCTTAATTCATCCAATTCTAATACGAATAATAATCAGCAAGACATACGTAATGAGTCCTTTTCTGCAGAGTTACCATCAGAGCCCCTAAGTTCACAATCACCTCTAATGGGCGGCAATGTAGTTTCATGTACTACAAATGCACCACAAATCTCTTCATTAGATGCCAGTCGTCGTGAATCTTGGCTGCATCCAAACAACTTGGAAAAAGTCAGACAACAAAATCTGAATGCCGGAGTTGAAGCTGGAAGTTCACACAACAGTACATTGACAGAACTTGTGCCACGTAAACCATTAGATACTTATAAGAACCCACCTGCTAGCGGTCGGTTATCGGTATCTACGGTACCAGAAAACCCATTTGAAGAGGATATCAGTATTTTATCTAGACGTGAAACTAGTGCCACAGGAAATGATAGCATTGTTTCGTCCAATCGTTCTTATGCCGTTGACGATAAGTCCATACTAATTGAAGATGCACAAGCTGAATATGAGGAGCATCCCACTGGCATTACATTAAGGAGAGTTGGTTATTATACCATACCTTCGATGGACGATTTAAAGTCATTTTTGGCAGAAGATGGTTCATGCGTTGTCCCAAATTTCACGGTCGGTCGCGAGGGCTATGGCAATGTTTACTTTGGCAAAGAAATGGATGTTGCTGGTTTAAATTTAGATGAAATTGTTCATTTTCGCAATAAAGAAATCATAATTTATCCGGATGATGATAACAAACCCCCCGTAGGTCATGGATTAAATCGTGAAGCTCAAGTGACCTTGGATCAAGTATGGCCTTTGGACAAAAGTAAACACGAACCCATTAAGGATCCTCAACGTCTACTGGAAATGGACTGGGAAGCCAAATTACGCCGCGTCTGCGACAAAAACGAAACACGCTTTATTGAGTATCGTCCTGAAACTGGTAGTTGGGTATTCAGGGTCAAACATTTCTCCAAATACGGTTTAAATGACAGTGACGAGGAGGAAGATATACCAACCGATCCAAAGAAGGCAAAAATGGCAGTATTGGCGGTAGATGCTGCAAAGCAGCAGGGATTGGCTCAAGCTGCTGCGGCTAGTGGCATAAATGTTCATGATAAAATGTCATTGACAGCTTTAACAAATGCACAAAAAGTATGTTACCTATTTTTTTATATTTTTTATAATTAACAAAATATTTTTTATAGATATCTGAGGATGCAGCTCGGGCTTTAGATCCAAAATCTTTGACGGCTGCCGGCTTCTATCCTATGGATGAATCCGCCGAGTTTATGTTAGTGGACAAAACAAGTACGATTGATTTTTTTTATTGGAAGGCCGTTGTTTCATAAATTTTTATATTTGCAGAATTTTTTCAAAACAGAGGTAGGAACGACTTTTCCATGTTCGATCGTTCCCAGCCTGTCTTCAAACAGGGTTTAAAAAGTCCAACCGCTTCTCTTGCTAAGGACATCGGTACCGATGCTTATAAATTGCAACTAATGAAGGCTTCATTTTTTATTGATGAAGACATTGACAATAATAAATCAGGTGCAGTTTAATTACACATTAATTTTACCTTGTTCAAGTTGGCACTTTAACAAGATTTCTTTCGTTATGTAGAAGCTTGTCAACAAGACTTTAATCGCAATAAACCAAGTGGTTTATTTGGAAAACGTTTACAGGAGATGTATGGCTCGTCTAACTCATTGTGGCAGCAATCAAAGAAACAGGACATGTTTATGGTTGATGGTATAAGAGGCAACTTATCAGAAGCCAATTCTTCGTCACCCCATCTTTCTTCTTCAAGAGATTCTGATTCGGCGAGTGTCTTCAAAAACCAACAGCAGGTAAAACATATGCTATTTAGATTTAAACATGTTTCATACCTAAATTTCATAGCAAATGGAAACAGAAAAATATCAAACTCCTCACAAGTTGCCACCACTTGTAGTGAAACCCAAAGTAGCAGCGATCAAAAGTTTGGGACCTTTAGTACCTCTTGTTAAATCTGCGGCATTTCCTCTACGCCTTAAGTGGCCTGCCGATTTGGGACTTTACAACAGTCGCCGCTTTAAATTGGGGTTTGGCCCACAAATAACTTTAATGGTTCCCACCACAAAAAACAATTTAAAACGAGAAATTAAATGTAAGTGCACACAAATAGGGAATTAAGGTTTAAAAAATCAAGTTTATTACTTATTCAACATCAACTCAATTCCTTTTTTATGTCAGCTAAAAATCTACTCGACATCGCGCCTTTAGTATTCAAAAGTCGTGGCGAAAACGATTACTCTTCCATTATATTGCAACATTTGAAAATTTCCGCCACCGAAACATATACAAATTTTAAAGAAAGCGTAGTTGATCATTTGCGAATACAACTTCGAAATTCACAGCAACAAGATGTTCCAGGCAGTGAGTGTCCTTTTATAAAATCTGATAGTGGTACTGACTTAATTGTAAAGCACTTGGATGAAGCCATTAAACTTATTAATCTTGGCCCCCTAGAGGATTATTCAGTGTCGGTATGGTCACTGTGCTTGGCCTTATGGGGTGATCACGATGAGTTGGAGGGTCGAGAGCCCACTTCACATTTTGTGGTCATGTATCGCCGCAATTTGTTGTCAGAATGGCTGGAAAATACTCTCACTGATAAAGATTTGCTGACGAAAACTGTTTCAAAACAGACGTACTTGGAACATTTGTTAGATCTGGTAACGTGCCATAAAGTGACTGAGGCCTGCGAATTAGCTTTTAATTACGACGATGTCAATCTGTCTTTATTGATGTCACAATTGTCGTCGGGTCCTGTCGTAAGGCAACTAATGGAAGATCAGTTGGCTGCCTGGAATGCCGAGAAAGCGGATCAGTTTATACAAGTTGACCGTTTAAAACTATTTATGTTAGTGGCAGGCATTTCTCTAATGGCTTCCAATCATGGGGTTATTAATTGCTTGGAGGGTATAGAATGGATAAAAGTATTAGGGGTAAGTAAAACAGTACAATATTTGTGTTAATTGGCATTTTAATAAACGTATGTTTTGTTAAGTTGCAATTGTGGTACCTAACTCCCGCTACTTCATCAGTTACGGATGCATTATTGGCGTATGAGAAATCGTTCAAATCTGAAGAGTTTTATTCTCAACCACCTAAACCCGCTTACATAGGCAATGTGTATCACTACAATGAAAAAGATACCGTTTATGACCTGCGTTATCATTTGCTGCAACTCTTTTCGAAACGAAGTCATCCTTTAGAGAGCTTACTAAATCCTGCTACTCACACTTCAGATCCCATGGATTATCGTTTAAGGTGATACATTTTGTTAACCATAAGAATACAGTTTAATTGATTTTATTATTATTTCTGTTTTTGTAGCTGGTTACTTTTACAAACTTTAGAAGCGTTGGGCTATCGTCATTGCTCCGAATTAAGTGAATCTCAATTACATGTGGGTTTTGCTGCTCAACTGGAAAATAACGACTTGTGGGAATGGGCCATTTTTGTTTTGCTACACATAAAGAATAAACATCAACGCGAGTTGGCTGTACAAAATGTTCTCTATCGTTATGTGTCAGTTTCGAAAGATGTGGCCTTAAATGATAAGGAGAAATTCGTGATCAATAATTTAGGTGTGCCAGAGAAATGGATTGATTATGCAAAGGCGGTAAGGGCGGGCTCTATACACAACTATCACTTGCAAGCGAAATATCTGCTTAAAGCCAAGCAATGGTCTCTGGCACATGAGATAATAGTCCAACATATAGCGCCAGATGCTGTCATCAATAGTAATTTAAATGAATGTTCATTATAATTCCCCCATCCAATTATTTATTTTGTCTTCTTAGATAATTTGGATTATTTGCATAATTTATTAATGCAATTTGAAACCCCCGATGTGAATAAAAGTATTAAGGTGCCCAATTGGTCAAATCAAGGACAAATATTTTTGGACTTCATAGATATAAGCGAAAAGGTAGACAATCGTTAAGACTTAGGTTTTTTAGCTAATAAATACAATTTTATTTGCAGTTCAAAAGCTTAAAATCTTTAAAAACTGAAGCTGACATTGAAGCACGATGGAAAAACTTAAAGCCGCAATTGGCTGATCTATGTTCGCGAATAAATCTTTTACCATGTCCCACGCCCAAACACCGTCTGTGCCAGAGTGAAATTGCCCAATATTTAGCATGTTTAGTACGAGGAGTCTTACTTGTTTGTCCCATACTAAATCCCTGTGTTATAATAAAAATTGCTTTAGAACGTCTGCCATTACCGCAAGAATTTGCTCAACAAGAATTGAGAACTTTGCTTGATACATTAGTGGGTGATTTGTCAAAAACCCAATTAAGCAATAGAGAACATACAAGTGTTAAATGATTTTGAAAAATAAATAAGAATGATAATAAAAAAGATTTTTTAGGATGTTAATAGGGTAGGTTTTTTTAAGTCTATTTCTTTGGATAGTTCATTTATGTTTTCTTCTGTTTCCCCAAATATTTCTCTTTTTGTTTTAATTGTAGAGTTATCTAACTTTTATATTAATAAAACTTATTTTTAGATTATGAAAAAAGCAAACAAAAACGCTTTTATTTTTACAAAATAAAATTAATAAAATACACATAAATTGTTTTAAGAGAATCGCAAAAAAATAGAAATTCCTTCATTATTTGGTTTTTATTCATGTTGAAATTCATAATTTGTAACATTTTTTGGATTGTTTTAATTATGTATGTTTCTATAAGCTGCTTATTTACCGAATAGTTAATTATTAATAAGGCCAATTTTAATGATCTTTATTTTATTGTTGGTTTATAAATTAAATTATTTTGTTGCCTTTTTTCTTTAAAGCATATTTTGCTAAAAAATTCTTTTGTTTAAGTTATGATCATTAAATCTACAATAGAATAGTTTTCCAAATGATATTTAGCTTCCTTTTAATAGGGCTAATTATTGATTGTAGAATTATTAGTTATTATTAATTTAATAACTATAACTTATATAATAAAATTTGAAAATACAATACAGCCCTACAATTTTTGTTTAAATTTTTTTAAATATTTTTAAACAGAACCATTGGACCATTATAAACTCTTTAGCGGGGGTTTATAAGACGATTAAAAATCCCGGCAATGTATGCCTGAAGATATTCGAGACGATATTCTATATATTGACCGCATCTCCATAGTGACAGCCCAAAAAAAACTATTGCAGGTGGTCACGGCTACCATAAATGGGTGTAGATGCAATAAAGTTCTGAATGACATTCATAACAGTTTCGGATCATGAGAATGTCTTAACAAGGTAAACACGATTAACCCCGGCATAGTTGAAAGCCTGAAAAACTGCTACCGAGAACGAATAGATTCTGAAACTTTGAAGCGCTGCACATCCTGTTCGCAGGGTCTTCATGACACCATACATTTACAGTGCCCCATTGACGTATGACTAAGACGAGCTAGTGTTGCATAATTTTTCTAGCTCCAAGTTCCAACAACGTGACTCTTCATAACTATTATACATATACATATATAAATTAAGCCTTTTCATAGATGAACTTCCGATAGCTGTAGAGCTGTTACAACAACTACAACGAGAGTGATGTTATAAGAGAGGGAAGAAGCTTAATAAAATATTTAAGTAGGCATCCTGAAAAATGTGTCTCAAAACTTGCATAAAATTAAGAGACTCACCTATATTTTGAAAAAATATTAAGTTTGTGGGAACGTGCATATTCACATGGTACACAATATTCAATAAAAAAACTATTTTTAAATTTTTCTTACTTACACGGTTTTACGTTTCAAATGACGAATTATTTAAACTTTTTCAAAATATTCGATTTTATTTGTAAATATGTACTTTATATATTTATTTGAAATTGTTAAAGTAGAAAAGAAATGCATTTTTTTATGCTCTAATTGGACGGTGACATTTTCAACTTAAATACTAAAAATGTATATAAAATTATAATTTTTACTTAAAAACTATTTTTAAACATTGTGAGATATATTACTACAATAAAGAATATATGTTTTCTATTAAGGCACTTCTAAATACAGAATATGTCAATCTTGTAAAATAGTTTGACAACGTTTAAAAACACTGAACATTTTCCCACGTTAAAGTTAAAAAGTTAAAAATGGACGGTTTCCAAAATGTTAAAAAAAAAACTAATAAGAAATTTGTGTATGTCTATTAAATCAACCAACTGGCATAGTAGATACGGTACTATGGGGGGTAGTGGGACGTGAACCGGCTAAGGAATTGGCAGTGGAGACATGTAACGAAGCCATAGTACCCATCTAAAATAATTAACAGTATAAATAAAAACAAAACACGAAAAGGATTAATCGTTAATATAACACAACTTACTCTTAAATGTGCTAAATCTTCTAGTTTCGTCAAGTCAACCAATTCAAGGAATAGAGAATAAACAGCACACCAACCATAAACGCAAATTATTATAAAAACGGACCACAAAAATACCATGACAGCATTGTAGGCAAAGTACAAATCATTAACAATACTGAAGAACAATAGAGACAAAAAGCGCCATAATATAAATATAGCAAATGTCCAAAGCCAAGGTAAAATTTTGCGTTCATATTCCTATTAGAAATAGAGAAATTATATATATTTTAATATTTGATTAGTTAAACCATTTATATTAATATGCAAATGAATTTTTGAAATAAGGCTCAGTGAGGTAAATAGTAAAGAAAAATATCAAACAAGATGTAGTGGTAGAATTCATGCTCACCAGATAAAGAAATACATTTTTCTCGTATTACAGTATCTAAGTTCGGTTGGTTAAAAAGATGATGTTTACAACTAAAGACCATCCAAAGTAGATAGATGTGAAGAATGTGTCTAAAATAAAATTTTCCCACTTGAGAGAGATTTAAAACGAATTTAAGCCTGTTTACAAAATTCATTTGCATGTTAATAAATAGATTTAAATATTTAATATTAGAAAATGTTTTTTTTTTATTCTAGACCCAAGCAAATTGAAATGCATTTTCCTTTTTCAGAATTCTTGGCATCTATCTACTTTTAGTAGTTTTTAGTTGTAAACATAATTTATTTATATTTAACCAGCCAAAAAAATACAATACGAGAATTTATTTTCTATCGTTAGTTGGTTAGAACGAAGTCTACCACCACTACCCAAAGCTTCTCTCTTGTTTGATGTGTTTTTCTTTAAGGTGATGATTCACTATTATACGATCTGTCAAAAATAGCATGTGTGCTAAAAAAGAATGATAGTGCGTACTACAAATCTATGTGTATGACATACTTTTTGACAGGTCGTACCATTCGATAATCTTTTGAAAAAATTCATAAAATATTTTTTTCCCATGCGATCAAACTTTTTGTATACGATTTTTTCAGTAGAACAGAATTCCGTCAGTTTTTTTTTGTGATTGAATCGTACGATAGTGTAGATAGGCCTTTAATATTTACCACTTTTATATGAAAGTAACTTTTGTTTCTTTTTTGTTTAAAATATGAATCATCTAATTTGTAAAAAAAAATGTCGAATAAAACGAACTTAAGCCTTACTTCAAAATTTCATTTGTAGAGAATTTAAATTTAAAAATTAGTATTAAAAAAAGGAAAATACAAATATCTCTGATTACAAGTTATATAAAAATAAAAAATACATGTATGTTTTTGCGGATGGTATCAAAGAAATTAAGAGTGTGTTACCGGTATTAAAACAAATCGATTTTGTTTTCCATATTTTTGATGCTTGTGATAAATTAAAATAATATTGTTTGGTTAATGAAATGAAAATGCATTAATTATTCATATGTTTTGAATTATGGTTTGCGTATATTAAACAACAATCGAGGACACATTTATTTTTCAGGTTATGTTTCACAATTCCACAATTTTATCTATATAAACATGTAGATTTGAAAGCCACAACACCAAAAAATGTGAAAATGTGGAACTATAGAACATGCCGTAACATATTTTATATATAGACTTTTGCTTTCGTATTTCAAATTCCATATAAAATATTTTTTTTTTTAAATTTCCAACTAGGCTATTTCAATAACCTGATAAATAAATGAGCCTTGCAACAACCATCAAATTAATACTAGTGAAAGATAAAGTAAATGCATGGTAACATTAATAAATCCTTGATTAAAAAGAAATAATATAAAAAGATTTAACACGAATAAAAAGTTTAAACAAACCTTTCGTAATGCTATGACCAGCAAAATACTAGTAAATAATATTATAACGCCCAAAACTAATGAAAATAAAGCAAAAACCATCAACATGTTGCGCACTGAAATGAAAAATTAATTTTTTATTTATGAATAGGTACTTATGTATAATAAAAACGTAACCTTACCATGCTTATTGCCAACGTAAACAAACTCATAGGATATAATATAATAACCATAATGTGTGGAACCAGGAGCAGCCATTGCCAAACAATATATATCAAAGATAGCATTACCAATTGTAAACAAAGCCAGAAACTTTAAATTAAAAAATATAAATAAGAAATAGTTTTAGATTATTGTTATCGCGAATGCTTACAATAGAGAATAAACCAATCATCATGGCATTTTTTTGTATGTCAATATATTCATTGTTCTTCAGTATGGGTCTTTGGTACCATGGTATACGCACCGAACGAGTGGATCGCGATTTTACAGTGTGTAAATTTGTTGATGATCTAAAATATAAAATTTAATAAGATTAGATTAAAAGAAAATATGTAGGTATTTGGAAAACTACCTTCCTGTAGTGTGTGAGTACACAGAGGGGTTTGATCTATAGGTCGACGGAGTCTTTCGTCCATAATTCATAATGCTGCCGTTGTGGAATTGAAATATTATTCTAATTATACCTATATGAAATTAAACTGAAAATATATATTTTAGTTTTATTAATTATAAATTTGGGAAGACAAAACAGGGCGTTACCCCTGGTAGCTCCAATGTTTCTTTTTGTTTTCTTCACGTAATAACTTTTTTCACTTTTGCTTTTTTTGGAAATATTTCACATTTATTCTACATACAACTAGTTTATTTTTAATTAATTTAAATTACCAAAAACTAAATTTGTAAATTAAACAATATAATGGAATGTTTTCTATAATTACGATAGACAAGTGTCAAAACACAAGCATAGTGAAGGTAGTTTATGACTAAACATTTTATCGATAATTAAGCATTCATACACAGAGTTGTCAAGTAACATATCAAGGCGAATCCATTTATCAGGTGGAAGTGAAACGACAAAAATAAAATTGGTTTCAGTGTTGACAGTTTTAAAAAAGACTGAGACGAAGGCCGGGTTTGCAGGAAATTTGTAGTAACCCCATGTCTACATTAGTAATTAACATGTCTTAACAAAAGTAAACCTTCATATAAAAAGAAAGACGTATTAAAAATAATGTTTTTTTATATGAAGTTTGACTTGACTTTTGTTAACACGTGTTGATGGCTAATGAAGACGGGGGTAAGCAGGCTAATGTTGGTCATACCATAGAGGAGAAAATCCGTTCAAAAAACATTATTTTTATACCCTTCACCACAGGTGGAGAGGGTATATATAAGTTTGTCATTCCGTGTGTAATTTCTACAATATTCATTTCCAACCCCATAAAGTATATATATTCTGGATCCTTATACATAGAGAAGTTGACCCCATAAAGTATATATATTCTGGATCCTTATACATAGAGAAGTTGATTAAGCGATGACCGTCTGTCCGTGTTGGGTAGTAATGTCATTTGCCAAGGCACCAGAAGAGATACAAAAATCTGTCAGGCATAGTTTCGAAAATTTTCGGATTGCAATTCAGCAACATCGGATCATTCCTTTGGAAGCTGCGGGCCAAAAACCACGCCCACCTATATTTTTTCACGTATTTTTTAATTTTTTTCGGCTTTAATGATTCTCTTTTTTTGTCAAATAAATATTAGACCGCGACAGGTAGATCGCAAGAAGTGCATACACATCTGGGGGGTCAATAAATTTTTTAAAGGATTTTTTTTTTGCTTTATAAACAATTTTCGATTAATTAAAAAAAAATTTCAATATTTCTGTGAAAATGAAAATCATGACTGTAACATAACATATTTTTAATATTAAGAATATATGTATGGATGTATATAGACTAACATATTTTTATAAATGCGCTTGATTTTTAAATAGATGAGATCTCTGTTTTAAAACATAGTCAACATCAAGATACCGACTACAAACTGTCAAAAATAAAATACACACGTTTAAAGGTAAACGATTATTTTAAAGCCAGCAAAAGTATATGGCTACAAGACCACCGTTGTGGCTGTAGTCAACTTAGGCTAATTTCTATTTTATTCGACAAAAGAAAATGTCACAAAATAGTAAATTACAAATTCATATACCAACAAAAAGTTTTGGAGGTAATATTAATAATTTTTTGAAAAAGTTATTTAATTTTATAAAAGCAAAATAGGTATTTCTACAACGATGTCAGAGTTTACGATGTAGCTGTCGGCTTCAATATCATTAAGTATGACAACACGGCGACAACTGTAGCCATTTAGCTGCGTCGCCGCTTATATACTATTTCTTTAAAGTATGAGTAATGAGTTTTTCTCATACGACTTATTTTAAGTTATGTAAAGAGTCAACAATATGGATAATGCTGTACATGCCTGTAAAAATAAAATCACCGTGGTGAAGAGTATAGAAGATTCGGCACGGCCGAATATAGCACTTTTACTTGTTAATATTGTTTTTGTTTGTATGAAGTTTGACTTTTGTTAAGACATGTTAATGGCTAATATGGGGGTTATGATGAGTTTATGACACCTTGCGAATGTCCTAAATGTATGAATAGAGTTTAAACCACACGTTATGTGTAGTAAAACAACTAACTGCTTAAATATTCCTTTGAAAAAGTATTGATTTATTAAGTTAGTTTTTATTTTATAACAATAATTAGATAAATTTTAGAATTAATTTAATAAAATTTACATATACATAATACTAAATGATATAAAATATATAAAAACGAACAAATACCATAAAATGCTCAAGAAATATTAAAAACTTGAAAAGCTTTTTAGTAATATTTTCTAATCACATAATTTTCTATTCTTTGTTTTATTACATACAATACTAAAAATAAAATAAATTTATTTTAAATAATTTAAAAAGGTAAAAACCATACATACAGTAATAAAAGTAAAATAAATTTATTTTAAATGGACATGATCTTTGCCAATAATTTCAACGATTTTATAGAATACTCTAAAAAGCTGGTTAGGTCTACAGTTGAAGATAATTAAAACAATTTTGTTACATTTTTCGATAGTTTATCGACCTTATTATTATGGATTTGTTTATAGTTTTTAAGTAAAATATAAAAAATATGACTATTGAACAATTTAAGAACATTAAACATTCCGTACGAAAAAATTAGGCTATTGTATTAGCATATAAAATACAAGTTTAGAAAATGTTGTCGAAAAAGAGGTAAAATAGATAGTTAAAGTTGCTATTAATCTGTGAGATTAAGTTAAAATGTGTTTATAATTAAATTTTGTGCTGGAATATTTCCGTTTAATGTTAAATTGTTGTTTTTAAATTATTATCCTTAATAAAATCCAAGCAATAAGCGAAAACTCGGGAAAAATATTAATTAAATTGTTTAGTTACATTTAACTGTGGCTAGTTTGACAGCTTAATAGAAAATTCTATAATAGAACGGTGGACTTTTGATAAAACATCTTCTTAAAATTCTCAAATTCTTTATAATTATTGAGCATTTTATTTTATTTTTTCTCTAAATTTAATTTGCGAGTACTTTATACTATAAAAAGGGAGATTATGTTATCTAGACTAATCTGTATGTTTTACCAAAAGGCCACAGAAATATTTCGTTAGATAAAAGTCGTAATAATATTTAGAGAATAAATTTAGAAATTATAGAATAATGATAAATAACAACTGAAGCAGCTAAATCAGAAGCACGATTATGTGAACAATGTCAATCTACTGAATAGTGCAACTGCGTACCGAATTACTAAGTTTTTGATCATCATCTTGAATATCTTTGGCTTTCAAAAGGCTTTTAATACTCTCTGCTTCTTTCATCCAAAAGTCTACCTAAAAAGGGCAAACCATATTTTATTAGCTTTATGTTATATTAAAATTTAATAAATACCTGTTGTAATAAAAGAGTTCTTCTTTCGCCTTTGGGCTCATTATTTAGAAACGGCACTAAGATACCCAAAGCTGATGTAAATGCTTGTAAAGCTTCCTCAAATTTTCGTTCATATAAATAAAATTCACCTTGTCTACCTATCTCTAAAGCTGTTTTTAGTGAAGGGCTCGAGTGAGATAATGCAACTGAAAATTTAAAATAACAAGAAATTCCTAAAAATATAAATGAATTGCTTTTGTAAAGTGTTACATAGTTGTTTATAATGGGATTCTGGTTCCAAAACTTCAGTAATTATGTTCGTAGAAGTAGAAGGTTCGTCTCTCTTTTCTGCCCTAATTTGGCGTAGAGCTAGGGATTTATATTCTTGCTCTATTAAAACATTTTTAATTTCTTCAGCTCTTTTTAGGTACATAAGGGCTCGATTGCGTAGGGCCATGCGTTTGCTGGCATCTGCTTCATCTGCAATTAAAGGTACAAAATAATGCAGGGAACTGCAGTATAAGTAATAGGCCTCTTTATAATTTTGCTTTGCATCATGTTCTACAGCTTGTGTTGCTAGCTCTGCAGCTTTTTGAAGGGTCTGAAATTCAAATGTAATTTTACCAAGTTGTACATGCAAGTAAAATGTAAATATGCAACTCACTTCTTTCGAGGGAATAGTTTTGAGATCTAAAAATGGATGATTGAAAAAATCATTAAACGAAATTCGTTTTGCTGGATCATGTTGTAAAAGACGACTCAACAAATCTTCACACTCTTTACTAATGCAAGCACTAGGAGGTAAATTAATTGTTTCGCAATTTTTTATACGTTTCAATAGCTCCTCTAAAGAATTTGACTTATACGGAGCTTTACCGAACAAGCATTCATACAGTATTACCCCTATACTCCAGAGATCAGCACGAGCGTCGTATTGTTGTTTATGCACTAATTCAGGTGCCATATAGAGCGGAGATCCTTTTAACTGCATGTTAATTTCACCCAATTTCAGATGTTGAGCAAATCCGAAGTCGGCCACTTTTAAGTAAACATTTGAATTTATTTTGGTCAGTAATAAGTTTTGTGGCTTTAAATCAAAATGACAAATATCATTGATGCGCATATATTGAACAGCAGCGGCTAGTTGCCTAAGAAAATATTTGCAAGTGGCCTCTGGCAATGATTTTTTTAAATGTATAAAAGTTGAAAGGTTGCCGGCATTACAATATTCCAATACAATATATATGTTTTTATCATCCCAAAAAAAGTCCTCTAAGGCAACAATATATTTATGGTTTAAAGAACGCAGCAGCCGAATTTCCGAAATAAGGTCTTCACGTGAACTTGAGGACAATGAAGACATTGCCACAAATTTTATGGCATGATAAGTGTTGCTTTTCTATGTAATAAAATAAATTATACATATACTAGTAATATTAAAAAGCATTATGATTAACCTTCCGTTTCGCCTTGTAAACTGTCGCATAACTGCCCACTCCTAATTTTTCCGATATTTCAAAGTCTGTGATGCGTGGCAGTGCCATATCCTACATCTATATTGTTTTCTTATTTTTTAATTTTAAATTATAATAATATAAATTGAAATTTTTACACACGATTCAATTTATTTAAAATGTTACAAAAAACCAAAACAAACCAGAATTATTTTTTTTCAAATAATTTTCGATCAGCTGTGTGCTAAAAAAATTGTCAAACAACTGGTGTAGGTGTTGCCGTGTAAAGGTGAAAGTACATAAAAAAAATTATACGTCAACGCGTTGCAAGCTTGTATACTTTGTACGCTTTTAAGGTAAAAAGAAATAACACGTTAAAACGCTTTAACGCGTTACAAGCTTTGTATACTTTATACGCTTTAAGTTAACTAACACGCTTTACACACTTCTTGTTTAAATCAGCTTTTTAAAAATTTGTTGACTTTAGCACGCTTCTGTTAATTTTTATAATCCTTTATTATATAAAACTTTATGTTTTTTTTACATTTTCTATTTCTATTTTCTATTCCTCCATTTGAGAAGAATCTTTATAACAAAACGACACAAACGTCAAGTTATGAGATGTCTACAAGTATAAAATTTTAATTTGGAAAATAAAGGTTGTCTCCATAGTTGATGTATATGACCAAACAGTTATAGACAGACATATGCAATTTATAAAGAACCCGTATTTCTAAGTCCGCTGTAACAACAAGTATACAATTTGAATTTGGAGATTAAAGGGCGTTCCCATAATTAATATAATGTGACCTATACGGCCTCATCATTGGAACCGGTAAACATAAATAATAAGTATAAACATTTAAAATTAGAAATTAAAGGGTGTCCCAATAAATGATATAATTTGGTGTAACTAGCCACACCCTTGAACCGGTGATGTTATTTGACCTATATGGCCCTATCTTTGGAACCATTATAGACAGAAAATTATACAGAACGTACATATATTACTATAAATAACAAGCACGTGTTTTTATACAAACCTTCTTTTTGCTTACAATATAAATTTTAGTCATATTACAATATGACTAATATTGTATAGTCATATACAATATTTTTACCTATATACATATACTAAAAGGCTTAGTTCATTTAATTTGGGTAGCTACAAATATTGTTCCAAATCACTAGTATATACGCCACAAGAATAGAGAAGATCAGTACAATATTGCAATTTCTTTTGATTCCTTTAATATGATTAGCTACAAACGTTGTGCCATGAAGTTAACATATTAATGTGAAGTGTCAACTATTACACGTATGTTGTGTATTTACACGATAAGTGTTATTAGTTTTCACTTCTATCGGCAGTGTTAGGGACTACTCCGCGTTTTTTTCTTAGTTCGTTATGTTAAAAATTCTTTATGTTTTACGAATACACTAGTATTTATTTACAAATTTTATGAATAGTTAACAAGTCAGAAAGCAATAATATAAGCAACACTTACACATACCCTTCTAATTTTTTTTTTCTATTTTAGGGAGCTATTTTTTGGCATTTTGAACCATAATTATTATTCTTACATACTTATGTATTTGTTTTAGATTCGCTAATACCTACTAAAATAAATCTCTATATCTTACCCTTTAATCCTTGATACTATTTTTTGAAAAGAATCTATTATCTGTCTCTAATCCGACCTATTTCCACATTGTTCGCTTAGACAACGGAGTTTCTGTATTTGCATTCTCGCGTAATGATAGATAATGTCCTTCACTGTTTCTAGCTGTTCCTTATCCTCAAATATTCTCAAAAATCTGAGGTGAAAATTTTAACTGATCTTGGCTGTAACCAAACCATGATCCGTTATTACACCTATAACGGACAAGCTATTCAGATCTTTTCAGATCAGAAGATTCTAGACGTTTTTATTTGCCTATAAATATAACATGCAATTCCTAGCGGCATGGCATGACATACATACATACATAACTGCTCAACCTAAACTTCAATAATAATCAATAATGGTGACGACGGTTTTTGAATTCAATGATTTTTCTTCAACAAAAAAGTGCTCAACGTGCCTTAACAAGTTTTCACTTCAAAAAGTTTTATTTCTCGACAAACTCTCCTTTAAGCGATATATTAGCTTAGCATCTCTATAATTTTATTTTATTACCTCCAAATAATATGATTTCTCAAGTTCCTTTAAAATAGGCATTTGTTTTAATGATGCCCTCTTCGTTATATTGTCGATCTTTCAATGTCATTCCATGGAATTTATTATCTATTTTTTGGCGTGATGTCCTCTTTTGGACTTTTTAAGCACTGAAATCGAAGATGCATAGTCCCCATATAATTCGATAGTCCTTACATTATTTTGTTCGATTTTGCTTTGAAAGTGGTCCACACCAAATTGTTACTCTTAATTTTATAGTGCTTCAGATATGGTTGGGTATGGTACCTACATCCCTGGGTAATTGCTCAGTAACATAGGCTTTATCTAAATTTCCAAAATTTATGCAAAATTCTAAAAGTATTGCAGAGTTCTGAAAATAATGTTTAAAATTTTCCGCTGACAAAAGAAGGTGCTGCCAAGTTTGCGGTACTGCAAACTTTCGTTATTTTCTCTTGCAAATGAGATATTTTTACTGGAAAAAAGTATCCTATATTTGAGTCTAAGATACTAAGGCAAAAAATAAATTTTATTTAAATGAATTTAGTAGTTTTTGCGTGATGCAATCACTGACAGACAGACATACAGAAACTTACAGTTTTATTATATTTATAGATTAGTTAATACTTACAATTATTTTAACGGGTTTTAATATTTGGTTCAATTCATTAATCTAAATTTGTTAATCTATCTTATCGGACTTAAAAATTAACTTTACTACCAGAATAAATTCAGTTATAGATAAAAATTTATTTCAGCCCCAAGATAAGATTTTTTTCTGTCAATACTTATTATAAATTTCTTTCCTCAAAGAATATAAACGGTGGATTATATTATTTATTGTTAGATTTCTGTAGAGAATTGAAAAAATATGTCGCATACATTTTTTTTATTGTTGACGGTGATTGGTCTGATTGGCGCTGTTAGCTGCTTCCCTGAAAGCCGTGTTGTGAACGGTACTGCTACCGATGTAAGAAAGTTTCCATTTATTGTTTCTTTACGTGGATTTTATGGTTCTCACTTCTGTGGTGCCAGTATTATTGCTCCTCGTTGGTTATTAACGGCCGCCCATTGTGTTGGAGGTCAAATGTATTTTCAATACGCTACGACTAAAATCAGTGTCGAAGGTGAAAATGTTGTTAAAATAAAACGTGCTTTTGTACACGAGGGATACAATCCATTCAGTTCATATGCCAATGATATTGCTTTGTTAGAATTGGAGGGTTCATTAATTTTTAATTACAAGACACTAGCGCCAGTAACGTTGCCTGAACCATATTTTGAAATTCCTCAAACCCAAGAGGGGGCTCCCGGCATTTTAGCCGGTTGGGGTTTGAATGCTGTATGTGTTAATTTTAAAGTAAATTTTCAAATTCGTAATTTTTAATTTGTATCTTACACTTCTAGACTGGTGGCTATATCCAAAGCAATTTGCAGGAAGTGGACTTAAAAATATATTCCGACAAGGAGTGCAGTTCCAGACATAATGGTGCTACAACAACTGATCATATTTGTGCTGGTGTTGATGAAGGTGGTAAGGGCCAATGTTCAGGTGATTCTGGGGGTCCATTGTTGTATAACGGTTCTGTACAGCTGGGTATTGTTTCATGGAGTTATAAACCTTGCACCATACCTCCATACCCCGGTGTTTACACTAAAGTTTCACATTACATCGACTGGATTCGTAGCCACATCTATAAAGATTAAACATTTACGAGGATTTCCTTACAAAAATAATATTTGAAGAAAATTTTGTTTAATGAACATTTAATAAATTAACATATTTTTAATAAATTAACGGTATCGAATTTCACAAAACACTTCTTAAATAAAAAAAATTGGTGCGGAGAACTTTTAGAACAAAAGGTAAATTCGATCAATCAATTGTCAGACGACGTCGAAGGCACTGCCAGTTTTTTTTTATAAATTTCTTCGTTTATTTGTGCAATCAAATTTTAAACATAGACATATGTAAATCCTTATCTAGAAGGTGCGATTTAAAAAATACTACCGATTTTACAAAGTCATTTCTGAACGGCTAAACCGATTTTTATGAAATTTTAAGCATATGTAGATTATTCTCTAAGAGGTGCAACAGGTTATGTAAGTTTTCAAAACTGGTATTATATGGCAAAAAAGGGAAAAATCGAGTATTTTTAAGCTTCTAAACGGTTTTTAACAAAATGACGTCTGAAAACGTGAAACGATTTTAATAAAATATCCTTATTTATCCAGTCCAAAACACTATGGTTGTTCAAAAATGGAACTTAAAGGAAATTTTTTATGGCTGAATAATAATATTTTTGTACATGAAATATTTTTTGAGGATTTTGTTGTTGTTTTATATAGTAATCGAAATGAAATACAAAAAAGGAATTTTTAGAATTTTTGCCTGTCTGTCCGTCTGTCGGTCAGTGTTCCGGGATAGGTACTTCTATATAAAGAAAATATATAAACCATAACTGAGTCACTATAAAAGTAAGTCTTAAAATTTGGTGTGGATTACTCTCAAAGCAAAATCGAACAAAATATTGTCAGGACGCCTACGATGTGGCGGGCACAGCTAGTAATATTATAAAATAACTAAATAAAATGTAATATTAATAAACCAGTTACTTATGGATTTACAATTCTCCAATATCATAAACGGATTCCAGAGTCTTGTAACGCGACGTAAGAAACTTATCCATTTCGCTCCATGTCTGCATCAAGTTTTTCCGACTGTCACACAGACTTAATGTTGTGTCAGTGAGTTTTGTAGAAGCAATGTAGACAAAAAGTCACATCCCAGCTATCAGTGTTTTCATTGAGCAGTGAAAGATTAGATTAATTATTGACCCCCCAATGTGCCTATTGACTGTTCCTGGTTCTCACTGGGCACCCTTCGGGTCTATCGAGTACCTCTATGTGTATTGTTTTCTATTAAAATTACTGAATTAAGTTACTTACAATCTACTGTTTAACTCTAAAAGATTAAATTCGTCCCGCAAACGTGGACGAAAAAATGAATGTCTCTTGTTTCTTCTTTCTGAAGCAAAATATTGCACCAATATTAAACATTTTATTATATTTTTATTATTGAATTTTAAATTACAAAAAAAATTTAGCAGCTTATTCTTATTGTTTACATTCAATGAAGGGAACAAAAATATCATGGGAGAGGAATACAAATTTCAAGGGAACAATTTGTTTTTCACCATAGGGGTGAATATATAAATATATATATTTTCTCATTTTACCATCATATATTTTTATTGAACTATAATAGTTAGAACAAACTCGGGTACTTATTATTTATAGATGTTAATATGTATACCCTTTCTACCTGTGGAAAAGTTTATTATTAAGAGCTTTTCCTACTTCACCGCTTAGCTAAGACATTTACCTTAAATTCTGCTTTCTTAACAGTTTTTAAAATAACGGAATATGCCAATCTAATGTTAAACAACGTCCACATACAACGATAAATTTTAAAACTATACATAAGTATGTATATTGCTGCTTTTTCGGTATTTGCTCTGTACACTGGTGTGTGTTTGTTTGGATTCCTTACGATTCGTAAAAATTATTTGTTGGCTCGTATCTGTGTGATGACAATGTGTGTTTAAGGCATGGCTTACGACTACAGCATCGTAAGCAATGTTTAGTCTTCGATAACGAGTTCAACGTGCATGGCGTAAAGCGGAATAAAAGGGAAAAAGAATAATATAAAATAAAGAATAATATAAAAATAACAAAAATAAATAGAAGAAATAACGGTTAAATCAAAAAACTTGGTTTACTTTGTTCATTCCTTAACAAAAGAATTGAAACACATAGGAAAAATAAAAACAACAACAGTTTGTGTAAAAAAAAGTAAATTGTTGCAAATAATATAAAAACTACATAAATAAAACAACAAAAAAAAAATCTAAAAAATTAAACATTTAAGAAAACAAAATACTACTTGGTAATTCAAAACTCAACTTAAACGAAAAACAAGAGAAAAAGAAAACAACGCCCCTTTGAAAGTTGCATTTTGTACCCTTAACTAAACTACAACCAATACAAAGTGCATGATTCGACATCGCATCAATTCTACTATCAAACTGTAAAATAATTCGTATTGCAATTGTTTTTGGTTTTTGTTATTGTTTTTGTAATTGCTGATAATAAAATTGTAAGCCAACCGTTGTTATTGCTGTGATTTTATATCGTTTTGTTCCTTAATTAGTGCTAATGATTAAATTTAAGGCAAATCTACTTTACAAAGCTTGCAAAAAATACTAGAACTAAAAGTATAACAACCTTCATATGCGAAATGCATATTCATTTCAAACTAAAATAAGTGAAAGTTTTTTAAAACTAGTAAACAGCTTCTTTCTCTCAAAGATTTGAACCGTATTTTTGGTTAACGGCCTAGTCTGTTTGCATAAATTTCTTTTTATTGTTTAATATTTTGGAGAACAACAAATAAGCAACTCATTATCTAGGTGTAAGAGATTCACTTTATTGTATTCACACACAGCAGTTTGGCCTCTTGCCAGGGTTTGAAATGCACTAATTTTTCTTTATTTTTTTTAACATTAAACTTGAAATATAGTTCTCAAATGTAAGTGCAATAACAAACATACATTCATATTTCAAACATACTTTAGTGTGAAATTCTCAAGCGGGAATATATAAGATAGGAAAGATTTTTAAAAGAGATAAAGATATATATAGTCTTGGCTAACAAAGCCTTTAACAAAAAAAAAAAAAAAACGCTAACATTAAAATTTATTTCCATATTTATTTTCAAGACCATTTAAGATTTTTATTAAAGCTTTGAAACCAAAAAACCAACTTGGAGACTAATACTAACTGTTTTCCCTTCTATTGGAGCAAAAAATAACTTAAATTCCCCAGATCAATCAACTGAAATCAATAGCGTTTACAATTACTCTAAGAGTTTTTGATTGAAATTTTAGCTACCCCCCGTCTCCATTAGACATTAACATGTCTTAACAAAATTATTTTTAATACTGCCTTTTTTGGGGCAACAAATACTAAAACTTATAGGGTGTTCCGATAGAGAGGTGTTATTCACGAATATATGTTTATTTCTTGAACTGTAGGAGGCATAGACTCAAGATTTAAAAAGAGTAATTAAAACTTAGTTCGCTATATAAACAAGTATACAAAAATAAACCTAAAAATTAAAGGGTGTTCCGATAGTGGTGTGATTTGCATGTATAAGGTCTAAGTTTTGAACCTTAATAGGTAGACGCTTGAAGTTTTCACAGAAGGTGTATAACTATAGCCGCTATAATAGCAAACTCTAAAATTTATAGGGTGTACCGAAAGAGAGGTGTTATTCACGAATATCTGCTTATTACTTGAACTGTAGGAAGAATACACTAAAAATATGCAAGCAGTAATTAAAACTTAGTTCGCTATATAATTAAGTGTAAAAAAATAAATCTAAAAATTACAGGGCGTTCCGATAGTGGCGTGATTTGCATGTATAAGGCCTAAGTTTTGAACCATAATAGGTAGACTCTTGAAATTTTCACAGAAAGTGTATAACTGTGGCCACTATATATATATTAAATATTAAAACTTATAGGGTGTTCCGATAGAGAGGTGTTATTCACGAATGTGTGTTTATTTCTTAAACTGTAGGAGGCATACACTAAAAATTTATAAAATGTAATTAAAACTTAGTTCACTTTATAAACAAGTCTAAAAAATAAACCTAAAAGTTAAAGGATGTTCCGAGAGTGACGTGCTTTACGTGTACATGGCCTAAATTTTGAACGATAATAAGTAGACTCTTGAAGTTTTTACAGGAGGTTTATTACTATGGAAATAATAAAAATTAAAGGGTGTTCCGACAGTGACGAGATTCTCATGTATAATGCCTTATTTCTTGAACCGTAATAGGTAAACTCTTAAAACTTTGTACATGAGATATGTTGCCACGGCCGATATGACAATTACTAAAAATTAAAGGGTGTTTCGACAATGACATGTTTTTCACGTATAGTGACTTGTTTTTTTTTAATCGTAATAGTTAAACTCTTGATATATAGAAAAGAATTTCCGTTATGACAAATAACAAAATTAAAGGGTGTTGCGACACAGACATGATTTTTACTTAAATAGCCTTATTTTTTGAACCGTAGTAGGTAGACTCTTGAATTGTTTACAGTAGATGTTGTACTTCGGCTGCTGTAACAATTACTAATTACTAAAGGGTGATCCATCAGTGACATGTTTTTCAATTATATTACCTTATTTTTTGAACCGTAATAGGTAGGCCTGATATTTTTATAGAAAGTGTATTACCATGTCCGTTATAACAACAGTTCCTAAATTTTAAAGGGTGTTCCAATAGCGATGCATTTTTCGCGAATATGACTTTGATTTTAAAAATAAAGGGTGCCCCATAATACAAAAGTCTAAAAAACACGTACATAGAATCTATACCCAATTCCAAAATTCCAAAAAAAAAAATTGTAATTATTGTAACCTATAAACATTTAATCAGCCATAACTCTAAAAGTCAACATTTTTTTGTTTATTTAAAATTTAGTAAAACAAAATACATTTTTATATGTATTTCTTGTTATAGAGGCCACACTATTACCCAATCTCTGTAACAGATTAACCTAAACAAGCGCGCAAGGCATAATGCTATCTAGCGCTTAACTTTTAACAAACCTAAATAAGAACGCAACGCTCCGTTAAGAACAGTAATGTTAACTTATTTTGTTTAGTAAAATCGAATAAATTTAAACGCAAAATAGAGATAACATCGCTAGATAAAGCAGAAAATAGCTAAAATGGCATCACTCTTGCACAAAAAAACTGTAACAGTTGGTTTGCATTCAACGTCACTACCTAACGTTCTCTCAAAATTGGATTTTCCAGTTACTAAACGCTTGTTTAGGTTTGCTGAAAAATTCGAGCGTTTCCCTATTACAATTTAAAATATATATTCGAAACACGTGTTATAAAGAAGGAGGCTATCAATTCGTCTGAATGTTGCTTTTTTATGTATGTAACCACAGAACTTAGCCATTTCTGATTCTGATTCAGTTTTTTCCCGTTTTAACAACAGTTCATTATATTAAAAATTAAAGGGTGTCCCCAGACAACAGACATGTTTTTTTACGTGTATTAAGAACCGTAAAGGGCACCAAACAGCAGAAATTAATAAAAAAATAAATTTAAAATTTAAAGGGTTCCCCTAAGTGTGACGTTATTTGACCTATATGGGCCTATCTTTTGAACCGTTATAGACAAAACCTTGAAAATTTGACAGAATGTTGATTAATATGACCGTTATAATAAAATGTTTCAAAATTTTAAATTAAAGGGCGTTCCAATAGTTCATTTGGCCATACTTTTGAACAGTTGTACACCGACCGCTGAAATTTACAAAGAACCTGTATTGCTAACTCTATAAAAACTATAAAAAAGTATAAAATTTGAAAACAAAAATCAACATAAAATTTGAATTTGGAAATAAAAGGGTGTCCCAATAGTTAATGTGATTCTTTGTATGTGGCCAAACTTTTGAACTGTTATAGACAGACAGCTGAAATTTAGAAGGAACCTGTATTGCAAAGTTCTCTATAGCAAGTATACAATTTGAATTTAGAAATTATAGGGTGTCCACATAAATTATGTAATTTGATCTACATGGCCCTATCTTTTGAACCGTTAAACACAAACACTTGAAAATTAGGCAGAATGTCCACTTCTTTCTCTGGTATAATAACAAGAATAAATGTTTGGAATTATAAAAGGGCGTCCCAATAGTTCATGTAATTTGATAAATGTGGGCAAACTTTTGAACCGTTATAGACAGATAGTTGAAATTTACAAAGAATCTTTGTAGCCAAGTCCTCTATAACAACAAGTCTTTTATTTAAAATTGTAAATTAAAGGGTGACCCAATAGGTGATGTTATCTGATCTATGCGACCCTATCTTTAAAACCGTTATAGACAGAGGCTTGAATGGTGTCCCCATAAAAGACGGATGCTGGTGAAACAGTAATAGGGATAGGCTTGACATTCACTTTACTTTTTTCCCCTCTAATTTTGGCGCATCTTTTATTTGGCTTAAATTTAATTCTTACAGATTACTTCTTACATTTTTAGTTTACTATTGGTGCCCTTCTATCTGTTTTGAAGTCGGTTTTATTTTTGCAAGAATTATTAGGTTTCGAATTGAAGCAAAAAACCATGCAAGTTTACATTCATATACATATTATCAGAAATTTATCGATAAAATTAGAGATAACACAGATATTTTTCAAAATCTGAAATTTTATTAGTCGATCTATTTATTTACATATGAAGTTTATAGTCAAGCTTAAGATCCTTTTAGTCTTTCCAAGAAAGAATAATTTAAATATAATAACTTAGAGAGAATAAAATGAACTGAAGCCTGACTACAAATTTCATAGATAACACAGATATATTATAAATAAGCAGCTTAATTTAAAGGTATGTTCTATGACAAAATTCCCGAAAATTTAACCTTTTTTTTTCCCCGCTATATGGAGTTTATTCCCGGAAATCCTTAGAATAAAAACCTACTAAAAAAAATCAGAAACAGAGCAGCACCTACATACATTTCAATGTCAAGACTAGATGGAAAACCATGGCATGGACGATATAGTCATTCTAAAAAAGTTTGAAAATTGAAGGACGTGGATAAACTTCAGCGTTTACCAAATCCACTTTTACACATTTTTGTTTACTCTATTTTGTTCTCGAAAAAAATTAGTGAATCACATTGCTTGAAGATTATTGTCAAGTTTTCATAATAAGTTTTTCCGTACGATTGCGTACTGTCACTATCTTTTTCCATTCTCTCTTGAAAATTTGATATTTCTATACAAAAAAAGGTTTCCCATATTTGAACCGAGATACCAACATTTTATTAAAATTGATTTAGTAGATTTTACGTGATGCAAACACAGCCAAAAATTCAAAAAATTGGTGTGTTTTCCGTATCGATTAATATCTGCACCATCATCAAAATTTTCAAAAAATATCTCATTTACTGGCGCGGTCCTGTTACAGTTTTATTATATGTATAGATATGTTTAGATTAGGTGTGCCCGCCAGTTTGTCAACGTCCTAACAATATTTTCTTTGATTTTGCTTTGACAGTAATGCACACCAAATTTCAAGACTCTTACTTTTATAATGCTTCAGTATTTATTTAGTTTATATGAAGATAGCCATCCCTGGGTAATAACTCAAGAACATACCCCTTATATAAAATTCTAAAATTATTGTAGACTTCTATAAATAGTGAATAAAATTTCCCGCTGATAAAAATAAAAAATGCTGCCACGTTTGCAGTACCATTGAATATGTAAAATTGTGTAAAGAAAAAGTATACTATATTTGAAGTGAGATACTAAGGTACCTCTCCATAAAATTTTATTAAAATTCATCCAGTAGTTTATACACGCAATAGAAAAACAAGGTTGAGATAACCATAATCTAAGAGCAAAATATTATGGTTAAAATATATGGTTGTAGTGAAACCATATTATTGTTGAACATTATAATATTATGGTTAAATTACCGATTATAATATGGTTAAAAAATATGAAATGTCATGTGAAATGGATATGCAAGTTTTTTTACATTTTAAAATAAAAAATTATTTATTATTTTTTATTAAGGATTTATATAAAAAACAGATTATTTTATTAATACATAGATACATAAATAAATTTAATTAGCACTTTTTTTCTTCCAAACCGTGTTTCAAGGATATAAGGGAGGGGATAGATTGTTCATGTTGTTGTTCAAGACGTCAATTTGATCGGGGGATCTCTTTTCCACTTCAGCCAAAACCTTTTTCATGTAGTCTTTCAAGTACAAAATAAAGTGTTTCTTGTCTCCGAAAGCAAAGTATTCTTGCAAACGGTGATTGAGAACAACATCAACGCCCGTCTCAACGGTTAATTCTGTATCCTCATTATCTTCTTCAGCTGATGGATTGAAATCTGCAATTTTAATGTCACCTCGTAAATTACATCATGGAGCAATTTCGGTTGGTAACATTTCATCATCAGTAATATTATCCCTGTTAATTTTCATGATTTCGAGGTTTTATTAATTTTTCTGGTCTAAAAATAAATTACAGTCTCACACCGAGAGGACTCGAATTGGGGGTATCCAGAGAAGATGGTTGCCACGCGCTGAATTCAACAGCGAAAAAGAAATAATTAAATATTTAATTTTAAATTGAATTCCCGAAACAATTGTTTATACATTTTTTATTATTTTATTAAAGTACAAACCATAAACAAACAAATAATTTTTATTTTTAAAAATCTTTTGTTTACCTACGAAAAAACTTTGGTTGTGGAGTAAACATTAAATAGTTAAAAAAACCATGTTGAATTTCTTGTACGTAGTAACCATTTAATGATAAAATTTTAAACAAAACTTTTTTTACCGGGACCAAAGTAATGTTATAAACAACTAAAATTTGTTCATCGCAACCATATATTGTTACAGAGAACATAATGTGGTTCCTATGACCATACCATTACCATGGTTTTTCTTTGCGTGTATGTGATGCGAACACAGACCGACAGACAAACAGAAAGTAACAGTTTTATTATATGTATATAGATAAAGCACTTAGGTCCCATGGACTTTATTCTTAGCGTATTTTTTAGTTTGATAACATTAAACAAACTACAATCAAACAGAGCTCTATGTCAAGAAAATCAGATTATATACATACTTACGTCGGAAATTTGATAATTCTGTAACTTTAAGGATAAAATATATTTTTCCCTCCAAAATAATGAGATTTTTCAAGACCCTTAGAAATAGAAATAAATCAACGATGGCGCCTCATATGACCCAAATCTCTTAACATTTAGCCATTTCTTTAAATTTAGAAATGGTAAACAGAATCAAAAGGGCTAAATCTAGAGATTATACTGGATGGGGTAGCAGTTCGTACGTAACTCATGGAATTTATCTTCTTTTGTTTTTCATAAACGACCACGAAAATTTCGTTGCCATCACTATATTCTTTAACTGGAAAAATACGTTGAAATTTGAATATGAATACCTGAAAATTGGCAGCAGGTTTTTAAAAACAGCTTTTTGTGTTTCCTAAATGTTGTGGCTTGAGCCACCTCATGCACTTTTCGATCGTCCAATATCATTCCATGGATTTTATCGTCTATTTTTGAGGAGATCTGAAGTACGATCACAATGGAATTCTGTAAACCACTTTTTAAAATTTATAATGCAGAGTATTTATCAAACCTTTCTTTGGTTTCGTTTATGGTTTTTATGTAAAAAATAATGTTTAATTGCAACACGAAAATGATTCTTTTAATTCTCGTTAAACTCAACGAGGCTGTCAAAAACTAATTGCTCAAAGTTCGACAGTAGTATGGAGAAGTGATTCATTGAAAGTAAACTTTAAACAAGCTAACATGATTTTAATGTTTAAAAATTAAATTTAAGATGGCATTTAAATCGGATAAAATAATAAAAAGATTTATTAAAACACGAAATACTCCTCTTTATGTTAATCTAAAATTTTATGTTTATCTTACAAGCTGTTTATAAATAGCTTATTTATTTCCAAAATAATTTGATACTGTGCCACTGTGTTGTATTACGTTTTATCAGATTATTGTGGGAATTGTCAAAGTAGTTCATAAAAATAAAAATTCCAAATATGTGGTTTGTTTAAGTACTATGGTTATTAAACTCAATATTAGATAGCAATAATTCTTTATAACAGATTGTATCAATTTTTCAGAAGTCTTATGTTTATTGTTTATTATTTTTAGTTGATTAAAATTTTTATTGTTGATAACAAAAGTTAAGTTTTTAAAAATACAATATTTTTTTAGTAAAAACGGATAACTGGAATTTTTATTTATGAGGTTTCTAAAATTTAATATTTTTTTCACGGTCATAAATTGCTCTGCCTACGATTACACATGAATGAGTGTAACCGATTGTTTTTTTGTTTTAGCATACAAGCATAACGAATTAGCTCATTCTCAATAATGCTCTTTTACATAAATGTTTTTAATTTTTTTTAATTTATGAATGTTGTCATTTATGAGTGTTTATTTATGAAATACACACTGTGTAATTTTTTAAGTCATGGCAAAATAACCATATACGGACACCACTACGTTATAAAAGACCAAAAAAGAAAAGACCTCTGTCTTCCAGTTTTGCCCAAAGACCTTCAGCTTTTTTTTATGGGCCCTCAAAGATGTGGGGCCTCGATGTCATTTTTGCAAAAAAAAATTTTTCACTTTTGCGGCTACCTAAGCGCTACCTAAACGGTGTTAAGAATCATTCCTAGGAAGTTCATATGTTCTAGAAAGTTGTTTATTGAGATCTTAGGTTCATTTTTGTAGTTGATTGTTTCCTTGAATTTTGAACGGTTTGCTACCTATGGACCTGAACAGGGGAAAAAAGGTAAAAAAATGAATTTTTTAAAGTTTTTTGCGATTTTGACCTTGAAGATGAAGTTTTTATGATTTTATATGTTCACAATTTTTGTTCTTTATGACAAGAGCTACAACTTTGCCTCAGAGAGTATATCAAAATTTCAAACGGTTTGCAAAATATGAGCTTGAGTAAATGATCATTTTTTGCAAGAATGACATCGAGGCCCCACATCTTTGAGGGCCCATAAAAAAAAAACCTGGAGGACGTTGGGCAAAACTGGGAGACAGGGGTCTTTTTTGTTTGGTCTTTTATCACGTAGTGGTGTCCGTATATGGTTATTTTTTCCGTGTTGCACTGTGATATCTAATAAATAAGATTTCTAAAACACATTGCTACTGCATACGCCGGCAGTTGCACATTACAAAATACATACGTATGTGCATATACAGACACGCATACATAGATACAAACAGTTATGCGAATGCTTAATGCGAACATTTTTCTACGATCTTGTCATTTATGAGAAATTAACGAAATCGTATGCACTTGCGTGAAAAACTAAATATTTTTTCAATTAAATCATCATAGATAGGTAGATAGATAGATAGATAGATAGATAGATAGATAGATAGATAGATAGATAGATAGATAGATAGATAAACAATTTTCTAGTCTCTCACATATGAATGAAAAGAAGCAGAAAAAACTAAAACACACATGATTGAGCAGTGAGTGAGCATATCGGAGCTCTGTCTCAGAGACCATTGTAGGTCATTAAACTAGACAAATATGCTTTCACAGAAAAATAACAAAAATAATATGTTTTTTTTATCACACATATAACAATTATCATCAAACCGGTTAACCGGGTTTTCCAAAACCTGATTTTCTAAAACCAGGTTTTCCAAAAACGGGTTTTCTAAAATCGTCTTTTCTAACAGCATATTTTTCGAATAGCCATAAGCATCCGCCTCATATCGAGAAGAAAAATTTAATTTTTTTAGATCTAGATTATTCAAACATTCCACTGAATTTGCAGCAGTTTTTCACTTTTTCATAATACATTTAATATAATTATGGATAAATATAATTTAGTAATATAATTAATTATTTTGTAAAAAAAGTATAGGAGGCTAGATGTAACAGTTTACTTTGGATATAAAGAATTATGTAGGGACTTTCTAATGCATTTATTTATTTTTTATAAGATTTTACATAAAAATAATAATCTATTTCGTCACTAGATTCCATTCAAGCAAGTTTTCTTGGGAAGGAAAGAACCAAAATAAGTACATATGTACATATATACTCATCTCTCTACCACAAGAAAGTACAAGAAAGCTTGCCTTGTGGAACTCAGGTCTAATGTTATGAAGTTTTGCTTGCTAAAGAAAAAAAAAAAAAAATGTGCAGTGTAAACGATCTAGATTTTGAGATGTGTATTTTGAATCAAATCTACTATACGGATTAAGGTGTAGTGTGAATGGGCTATAATTTTGTTTTTTAACTAAAATTATCTGCCATGTAGGCTTTTGTTGCAGACATTATCTTCTTAAAATTGAAAGCACAAAACACTTGCTAGACTTCAGCTATAAACTTAATTTGTTTATTTTTGTTAACCAATATTTTAATAGAATATTGTTTTTCTTCTTCAAAGTGGACAATACAAATTATTCCATGTACAGTCCAAAAATCAAGCTCACAACCAGTAAAAATGTGTATTGTCTGTTGGCTTATTTCTGTTGTATAGCGTTGAATCAATGTTGCATCAACAGTAAGGTATGCGCGAGAAAGGATCGCGATGGAGGAACTCTAAATATTATTATGTTTATTTTCGATTTCATCTTTTCTTTAAAAAACGGATCCCAGTGATATGGGCGAAGTATCAACTAGTTTATTCACTTTAACTTGTTGTTCACTCAAATTTCTAATTTCCAAAGTAACTACCTCAATTCGAAGTCCTGGTTTAAGGTGTATAATTATTTATAATTACTTAATTGTCCATAAAATAATTAAAAAAAAATAAATGAAATTAATTTTATCTATTTAATATTAAGCTAATTACCTATAACATTTTATAATAAAAATGCAATTTATTTGTTGGGGGAAAAGCTAGTTCCTATACGCATTTCACTGGTTGCTTACGCCAGATCATCAGGAAATTTAAATTATCTTTGAATCCCCTAACAAAACAAAAGTAAGGTTAGAATTTCACTAGATGAGAGTTCTTGTTGTGCTAAAATTTATTTTATTTATCTTTTTTTTGTAGAATAAAAATATTAATTTTAATTTACAGCAAAAAAAAGTAAAAAACAAAAATTTTAACAACAAACTAAAAAGCAAGAGTAAAACAACAATAACAAGTCATTAACCCTCTAGCTTTGCCTTCAATCATTACTCTTTTTGACACATCATAAAGAGATAAACACTAAAATAACGGTACTCGAAATAAAACTATAAAAATAACATTTATTTTATAATGTCACCACTATTGATGGAAAATAATCAAATTACAAAATCATCGTCGTTCGCAAAGATTAGTGTTACAACAAACACATCAACAATAACAACTTCTACTGCTGCTAATGTTGCAATTCATACAAGAGACACAGCTTTGCAGCACAAACATCCCACAATAAAAACAACAACTACAACAGCAGCCAAAACAATGTTATCGCCATCTGTAAAAGCAACAACATCAAACGTTAGTGGTGTCGTCTCGTCTTCTTCAGTTTCAGAGATTTCTTTGTTTTCCATGGCAGAACAACAACCAATCGAATTAACACATATAACATCAGCATCACCATCACCATCATCATCATCATTAGGATCTGGCAGAAAAGTATCTAGGACAATGCCATCATTCAAAATCATGAGTTATCAGAATATTATTGCCTTGTTAACTGTGCTCGTGTGTGGCCTTGTTACTGTTAACGGACTCAAGTGTTACATGTGTGGCCAATATAATGAGGGTGTTGGTTCCATCACTCCCTGTCTCAATTATTCCGAACAGTATGCTCATCTATATTTAAAGGAATGTTCAAAGAAAAGCGAAAAATATTGTGTGGTAAGTAAGTGCTACGTCAATATAATATACTATTTTTTATTTGACAATATGAATTTATTTATCAATATAAGTGTGTGCATTTCCTTTTTTTACGAGGTATGTTCAAATGTTGTTGGGAAATGATATACGAGAACTTATCGCGGTACTTTTTGCCAACTTAAAAACTTCATGAATTTTATATAACACAAAGCAAGAATGATAGAAAACAACATTACGCCATGCACATGTTTTCCCGTTAGAGGGCGTAGTTCGGCCGAAGTAAGGTTGCCAAGTGTGTAATTAACAAATTGCTTCAAATAAGTACGTACAAAAATAAGTACGGCAAAAATTGGCAACCTGCAAAAAAACTCTCATATTTTATTTTTAAACTCTTATAATTTATGTTTATTTCTCAATTAGAATTCATCGTGACGTCATTAGACCGACATGTGCAGAAAATTTCCGTTGTATTTTCGGGATGCCGTAATCTGGTTTTCTATCATTCTTGACACAAACCATATATGTAGGTTTTCAAGAGCGCCAACGACTTATAAATATACTGGTTGAACAGCGTTTTTTGTGAGTTACGAATAAGTGATAACTACCCCCTGTGTATATTAGCCATCAACATATCTTAACAAAAGTCAATTTTTATAAAAAAAAGTATTAAAAATAATGTTTTTTTATATGAAGTTTGAATTTTAAACATTCATCGTATTGCTGTGAAATAAAAATCTTAATTAAAATATGTCATGTCTCATGTCATATCGTTTAATGACCGATAATTACTTGTGATTTTGTTTGTTTGCGTAAATGAAATAAATTAAAAATATGTCAATGCCACATATTGTGAAATGAATGCAGTACCCTGCACTTCGGTAAAGTGGTCGCCAACTTTTATTTTACTGTATTATAAGCAAAGGCACGCACCGAAACCCCTGAGTATTTGTGAACACACACACACACAGTCTCAACAAGACTCTCACAAAGAGAACATATGATAATAATCAATCAGTAGGCGAGCTTTAAAAAAAGTAGGTTTGTGTCGCTTTGTGTTATGAAAATTGTACACTCTAAATAATTAGCAACAAATTAAGAAGTTGGTAAAATAGGGTACTTATTTTTTGATATTCGACGTGGGTGTGGCTCCTCCCATATAAAGTAAATATTTATCATCGTGTTGCTTCGTAATAGTAATAGGTAGCGCCTTGAAATTTTGCACCAGTAACCTCTATATTAACGTACATAGTTTAGAGAAACACAGAGTGGATTGGAATAGTGGGCGTGGTACCTCCTATATAATGTAAAAAATTATTATTCTGTATCTCGAGAACTGCAATAGGTAGCGCCTTGGAATTTTGCACCAGTAACCCCCTTATAAACGTAAATAGTTTAGCTAAACGCAGATTGAATTGGAATAGTGGGCGTGGTACCTCCCATACAAAGTGAAAAATTATTATTCTGTATCTCGAGAACTGTAAAAGGTAGCGCCTTGGAATTTCGCACCAGTAACCCCCTTATAAACGTAAATAGTTTAGCTAAACGCAGATTAAATTGGAATAGTGGGCGTGGTACCTCCCATACAAAGTGAAAAATTAATATCGTGTACCTAGAGAACTGCAATAGGTAGAGTCTTGGAACTTTGCACAAGTAATCCTCATACTAATGGGCATAGTCTAGCAAACACACAGACTGGATTAGGATAGTGGGAGTGGTATCTCCCATAAAAAATAAACAATCATTATCGCGTTAATACGTATAGTCTAGGGTAAAACAGATTGGATGGGAACAGTTGGCGTCGTACCTTGCATAGAAGCTAAAACATTTTTGACGAGAGAATAGCGTGTGTATCGAGTTAAGGTTTACCATACTTTTTTTCCAGGTGTTTACTGTATTTTTTGAGGATGGGTGTTATTATTAATGTTATAGTTGTTACATAAAAAAACAAAATTTATTAAAATTAGAGTAAAAAATAATTTTGAATTTTAAAAAAATATATTTATATATTATTTTCTATTTATATTTTAAACATAAATTCCTGCTCTTATTTACATATTCATTTGAATTGAAAATCGTTAAAATATTTATTCATTTAATTACACATAATTTTATTTATATTTATATTCATATTCAATATGTCACACATTTATTCTTAAATATAATTAAGTTAAAAAATAAGAAAGTGCAAAAGCGAACAAACATACTGATTTTAAAAATAACTCTAAATATAAATAACTAAAATTATTAAACACTGTTTCGTATGGTTCGAAAAACCGGGTTTTCTTGACTCGAATTTTTGGCTAATTTAAATTTTTTTTATTTATATTTATTTTATATAAAGCAACTCAAAAAAACGAAACCAGATAAACAACCTTTAAGATTTAAAGCATTTCGATGGTAAATATTTTCAAACAAAATATGAACATAAAAGAGAGTTACACGAATATTCTATATTATAAAAATAAATGGCAAAACTAGACAATTTGAAAACAGTTACCTAAAACAAGATTTTAAATATTTGGACAAATTTTCAAAAATATCAGTTAAATTTTAGCATTCAATTCACCTTTGGCTATAAGTGAATTTAGAGAAATTCAAATCACATGAATTGTGTTCTCTTTTGAACAGAAAAAAAAGAAATAATTTTAATTTAAATTTTTGCTAATGGCAGCAAATGGTAAAAAATATTATGAAAATTTAAAATTTTATTAGTCGAACTGCATATTTATTTTACATACATGTGACATATGTAGCCAAGCTTAAGTTAAGTAAGAAAGAAGAATTTAAATTACAAATATTGATAGTGATAATATTAAAGAAAAATTGCGAAAATTTAATTTTTTAGACACCAGCAGAGCGAAATGCACATTTTCTAGACAGCTACTTATGTCATCAGCACTTCGTATCTATTAATTTTGGGTAATATATAAAAAATATTCTAGAATCTATTGGTAAAAGTTCTACGAAGTTTTGAATTATCACTGTTTTGGGGAAAGCAAAAACAAATTTTACAAATATAATTGAATATCTTTCAATTGATGATATTTTTTTTTTATCCAAAAGTTAAATTCAAAACAAAGTCAATAATTTGTTAAAAATAAACAAGGAACTAACTTTCTTTGATTTATTTCTTTTTTTACTTTTCACCTTGATACATTTGCTGTAGAAATTCTGCAACCGATATAATTCTGCTTCGGAAACATCCTCAAAATGGCCTTGAATTTGTGTTCGCTAAAGCATTTATTTTGATTTGAAATCAACAAAAGTGGTGGTACAAGCGATTTACAGAAGGCCGTAAAGATGTTGATGACGGTGAGTGTCCTGAAGTCACATCAACAAGTGAAGAAAACATTGAAACAGTGAAAATAATTGTTTTGGAAAATCCTCGAATAGCTATTAGGGAAGTTGCAGAGACTGTTGGCATATCGATAGGCTCGTGCCACACTATTTTCTCGAATGTTTTGGGCATGAAACGTGTGAGAGCGAAGTTTGTTCCAAAACTGCTAAATATTTGTTGCTGTTGAATGACGTCAATGATCCAGGTTTGCTCAAAAGGATCATAACATGGTTATGACGTCGAAACCAAGGCCCAATCATCCCAATGGAATCGGACAGAAGCCAAAAGTCAAAAATCGAAGGACACACACAAATGCCAGCAACAAACTCCAATTTCAAATTAGCGGATAATGCCAACATATGACTAACACATTTGTTCCAATATAACAAAAAGAAAATTCGAGTATTGAATGAACACAGCCCGCGAAAATTCGAAAATCCCTTTTATTTTGCACAGACCTCGTATGTATATTGATAAATAAGTTCATAAGTTTTAAAAAACACTTTGAGGATCATTGAAAATCTAATTCTGTAAAGTGCTTAGTTTTAAAAATGCTGGATAATATGTATTAAGCTAAAATTTGTTTTGTGGTCACACTAGGCACATTTATTTACTAATTTTTGTTTGTTCAAACAAAAGCAAATTGATATTTCGGAAAACATGTTTGCCGTGTGGTCAGACTAGAGAAAATATTTGACTAAGAAAAATATTTGATTGAATTGTCAAAAAATATATTTGCCCAAAATATGTATGCATGTACATATGTACATAATTACATACACAAAAATAAATATTTATATGGATGTACATATGCAGAAGAAAGCTAAAAACAAATTAAAGAAAGAATAGTATGAATATGTTGCATTTGTATAGGCAGATACATATCGCACACAAAATCACAAACAGTCACAACTAGAGTCAAAAAAAGTTTTTAAAAACGTGGTTGCAATGGTTTATGCAACATAAAATTAGTCATAGAGGTATTTGAAATATAACGAAATTTCCCTGATTTACGTCTCATCCTCTTCCAGGCATAGTCTGCAAGTATCATATTCTTCGATTTTTATTTTGGCTAGGTGATACTTGGTTTCCATAACCTGTCACCAACACAGTTATCTAGCTTAAGGTACTTCTATTGGAGAGTACCTTAATGGCATTCCCATGGGCTCCTTGAGCACCACTCGAGCCTGCCTACACGTAGTGATCTCCCTCCACCATATCAGGTTTAATGAATTCACTCATTGTAGGACCTCAGATCGCACTATGCCATTACTTAGTGCTAGTCTTGGTTCTGGTACACTGAAATTCACAGCAGATTCCCCTTAAGCTAGTTGGTCTGCTGCTTATTCCCAGCTGTGCCTATGTGTTCCTTAACCCATTTTAATTTTTCCTCATTGACCGAGGCACATCTGTTAGTGTTATAACACCTTCCAGCACTAGTTTGTAGGACACGTACACCTGCCGCATGCGTTTTATAACCGACTGGTTGTCAAGTGCAATGCGAACCATTCTTCCCTGCACCCGATATTCCAACAGGTGATCCAACACATTCCAAGTAATTCTACCTGGTAAACGGAGACGTACTCTCCCAAACGCAGATTACAGGACATATTTGGCTCAGCTGAGTATATATTTGCTTCTGCTCTACCGTCCATAAAAGATCCATCAGTAAATATGCTGATATCGTACTCCAAACATTCATTGTGTATAACGTCTTTCGCAATGAGAGTCGGATGTAGTCTTTCGACTATCCTTCTTCTACTCATGCGTTCCATCGATAATTGAGTTTTTCTAACCTCCTTACTAACTAGGTCCAGGGTGCTCTTATACTCGATGTTAGGCCCGGAACACCCTTTAATTTTTAATTAAAATTTACATAAATAGTTGTTTTAAAGGTCTGCTATAAGGGTTAAAAAATTGAGACCATATATTTAAGAAAATCACGCCTCTATTGGGACACTCTTTAATTTTGTACTTCATTTTATTATTTGTTGTAGCAATCAAACAATACACCTTTTGTAAAAACTTCACGCGTGAGCACTATTACTGTTCAAGAGATAGAAATAAGGTCTGAAGCAGACGGACCAGCAGACATTGTAGCGATACTAGGGGTTACGTTTTTAGCCTTTAGGTACGGAACCCTAAAATCAGTGTGTTATCATGTGTAATTTTATTTTATTTGCTAAGTTTTAAAAGCAAAAAACTCTGCTGGAATCAACTTTTATTTGCCCCTATTTACTCTTCCAAAAACTTTGTAAGAACAACATATTATTTGCCCAAAAAAGAAAAAAATATTTGCCGATGAGTTGTCACATTGGAAACATGTTTGTTTGCCAAGAATCAGCTGTTTTGTTGTTTGCCTATTTTGCGGCCACACTATGGCAAACAAATACTTGACGATTTCAAGCAAATGTTTGCCTAATGTGACCGTACCCTAAGACGTACATTTGTGTCACTTTCGCAATACCCTTTAATTATTATTTTTTTATAATTTTTGCTATATCGGATATAGTTTTACATATTTTGTAATACACTTTCTATAAAGCTAGATATGTTTAAATTATACCACTGTCGGAACACCCTTTTCATTTTAACTATTAGTTAAAGTGACCATAGTAATATACCTTCTGTGAAAATTTCAAGTGGGACAGACATTGTAGCGAAAACAACAGGGCCACGTTTTTACCCTTTGGGTACGGAACCCTAAAGCTTTTGTTGTGGAGTTATTTATAATTTTTATTCTAGTTTATACATAAATATAAACTTTATTACTTTATTTTGTTGCTCACAGTAATACAGAGTATTATTAATTAAAGGTGTATCTTTTTTCCTTTTAAATTGAAACTTTTGTTTAAACTTGAGAAAAAAAAACTCGTATTATATAACATTGAACAATTGGCAGTAATAAACAACCTTCAAATTAAAGAACAATTTATAAAAGGCTGCCGAAATCTTCTTGGTTTCATAAAAGCAATTTCTAATTAAAACTTAATTAGAAGAACAAAAAAACACAAACAAAAACAAAACCGAAACCGAATACCAAAAAGAAGTCGTGCTGTTTTTTATTCCTTATTTCCATTACATTATTATTGACAATAATTATTAAATGAACATGACAACAATGCAGTAGATGTGTCACAATAAACAACAATAGCGATACAGAAAGCACAAGAAAAAAAAAAATAACAAAATTGCAAAATCATTGAAAAGTTAAAAAACAAAACAAGAGAAATATTCAAGGTCTTCTCTTTTACTCTTTCACACTGGCTGAACACAGAAATAATACGTTTAAAAAATCAGCTACAGTTCTTGACGTTTCAAGTGGAGGAAAGATGTGTATTTGCTGCAAATAATATTCTTATTTTAAATATGAAATAATTTAAATTGAATAATTTAACTTATGAACTTCGATTTACATATCTAAAAAACAAATTGTGGCAAGTTATATAAGCAACTTTAAAATTTTTTAGCTTTTCAATGCAAGTTTGTTATATCACAGAAGAGTGTAGGACTAATCTACATCTATACATATAATAAAATAGTAACTCATAAAATTCTAAAATTTATATAAAATTCTAAAAATTATTGTAAACCTCTGTAGGAGGTGCTGAAGATATTTTAATAACAATGTAATGTCACAACGCAAAAATAGAAATAATATAATAATTTTTTCAATTGGCGCCTAATGTTACGCAATAGTCTTTAAAATATCAAACTTTCAAAAGTAAAGGGTTTGCAACCCTGTTTAAATTATCCCAGTTTTAAACCGGATATTGCGTTTTTTCACTGATTTTTCTCAACTTTCTCTTAGAAATGAGATTTTTTCGGAAAAAGTATCCTATATTGGATTCAGGATGTTAAGGTATCTCCTCACAAAATTTTGTTAAAATCCATCCAGTAGTTTTCACGTGATGCGAACTCCATTGAAAAGCAGACAGACTATTGGATTATATGTATGGATTTTCAAAACATTTACTTGACAACCTGTATGTACATGAAGGGTGAAAGACAAAGAATATCCGTATTATTCGTATGTTAGCTCATTCTCATTAATGCTTTTTTTCATAAACGTTTGTAATTTTTTTTTTCATCTAGGAAATTTCTCACTTACTTCTAATGCCTGCAATTGCATATTTCAAAATATATTTATATTCACATATACATACATACTGCGAATGCTTAATGCAAATATTTGTTTACGATATTTTCATTTATAAATACTCACACATGATTGAGCAGTGAGTGAGCATTTCGGTAATCTGGAAATAAGGCAACTTTTGAACGCTTTGAGATATCTTAAACATGCATAGATAAGAGAGCTTTTAAACAATTGATAATAAAAAAAATTATATGTGAATATCTGAATTCCTAAAACGTGAAAAATATTTCCGTAATTAAAAATTTTTAACTTTTTATTTAATTATTTGAATTAAAAAATTCATAATTTTTAAAATAATCTGTTTGCATTCATATTGAAGCAATAAAAAAATCCAGTTTCTTCTTATTTTCAATTCACCATCTTTTGGCTATGAATTTTTGCCAATTTAAATACATTTTTAAAATTTCTATTAAAACTAATAAAAATAATTATTCAGTTTGCCTTTTGTGTAATTACAATAATAATCATTAAATTTAAAACAACTACAAATTTTTATCAAAACCACGACTCGACGAATGGCTGGACGTAACATAGTTTCGTCTCTGACAAGATGTTAAATTTGTATAAATGGCCAGGACGAACGAAAAGCAAAAACAAGGAAAAAGACAACGACAATATTTTTTTAAGCAAAAAAAAAAATGCCAAAAGGAAACTTTATCCATGAACTAAGGATATGCCGGTTATGCCGTTTTTTTTTCTTTGAATTACTAACAAACTTTTAAGAAAAAAAAAACTTTTTATTTAAAACAATAATAATAATAAAGAAACAATGTTCAAGAAAGATAATAAAAAAAAAAAAAACTAAACAATTATGCCCAAGGATTTATCTTACTTAGAGGGAGCGATAGACATAGAGTGAGAGGAATATAATTAAAGAGTGTTCCAGTCGGTGCGTGCAAATGATAAAATTGTTTTTATCAAAATGCGTGTTCTATTCAGGCAATTTGCATTGAAAAATCATCTCTCACATGGCCAGGCCAGACCGTCAACGGGCTTCACTAAAGGTGGCTGTATTGTTGGGAATTTCAGTGTTATTTTTCAGTTTAATCCTCACAAGAATTAGCTTTCTTCCAAAAAAACCAACCTTTGGCCCCTGTGAATATTGAGTCTAAATAAATATCAGAGGCCAAATGTTGGCATTTTCTGACCAAAATTAAGTTTAGGAATAATAAATAAGTATTGGTTGTAAAATACGATTGAAGAAAATAAGAAATTATAAAAAAATACCTATTTAAAATGTCAAAATATTCAACTTTTACATGGAAACTCAACAAAAAATTAAAATGCATTTTTAACTCCACATTACTTACGTTCCTATCAGTCGATTTTTACGTTTGAACACGCAATTTGAAGCTTAAAGTCCCTCCTATTGAACAAAACAAATTGCGTAAAAAAATACCAATCCGGTCAAAAGTTATAGAGTTTTGACCGCTATCTCGCGAAATTGACCACTGTGCGGCGGTTGAAGTTCTCTTTTCGACTTAAAGCTTTGCACACTTCTACTTGCAACTGTTTTTTTGAAGATGATGGTGGCATTTTGTCCCATAGGGACAACATTAATAAAAATTTACATAAATAAATATCCGTGCTCACAAAAATTTGTTAATTTATTAAAGGTTAATTTAACATATTTAGTTTGGAAATATGTTTTATAAAAATCTCAAATAAATCAAAAATATATTATATTCTTAAAAAATTGTTTAAAATTAATAGATGTGGCTATGAATCCAGTCGATGTAATGTGAAACTTTAGTGTAAACACCGGGGTATGGAGGTATGGTGCAAGGTTTAATACTCCATGAAACAATACCCAGCTGTACAGAACCGTTATACAACAATGGACCCCCGGAATCAGCTGAACATTCGCCCTTACCACCTTCATCAACACCAGCACAAATATGATCAGTTGTTGTAGCACCATTATGTCTGGAAATGCACTCCTTGTCGGAGTATATTTTTAAGTCCACTTCATGCAAATTGCTTTGGATAGCGCCACCAGTCTAGAAGTGTAAGATACAAATTAAAAATTACGAATTTGAAAATTTACTTTAAAATTAACACATACAGCATTATAACCCCAACCGGCTACAATGCCGGGAGCCCCCTCTTGGGTTTGAGGAATTTCAAAATATGGTTCAGGCAACGTTACTGGCGCTAGTGTCTTGTAATTAAAAATCAATGAACCCTCCAATTCTAACAAAGCAATATCATTGGTATATAAACCGAATCCCTCGTGTACAATAGCACGTTTTATTTTAACAACATTTTCACCTTTGGCACTGATTTCAGTCGTAGCGTATTGAAAACTCATATCGTCCATAAAAGCACAATGAGCGGCTGTTAATAACCAACGAGGAGCAATAATACTGGCACCACAGAAGTGACGACCAGAATATCCACGTAAAGAAACAATAAATGGAAACTTTCTTACATCGGCAGCAGTACCGTTCACAATACGGCTTTCAGGGAAGCAGCTAATAGCGCCAATCAGACCAATCACCGTCAACACTAAACAAATTTTATGCGACATATTTTGTCGATTCTATACGAAAAACTAACAATAAATAACATAATCCACCGTTTATATACTTTGGGGAAACAAAATTCGTATTACGAATTGGCAAAAAAAAAAACTTATCGTGGAACGGAAAATATGGTTTATCTCTAACTGAATGTGGACTTGTTCGCATGTTAACTTTTGAGTCCGATAAGATGATTAACAAACTAGTACTAGTAGTACGGTAATACATAACAGTTAAAGGGAGAAAGCTACTGCGCTGGAAAATTTTTACAATTGTTATGACTGCTTTTCATGTTGTTCTATTAGTTAAACTAAGTTTGTTAATCATCTTATCGGTTTAAAAAATTAAATTGAGTGATAAAGTATAATTTCAGTCCCACGATAAGTTTTATTTCCCCAAAGTATATAAATTTGTTTAGTGTTGACGGTGATTGGTCTGGTTGGCGCTGTTAGCTGCTTCCCTGAAAGCCGTGTTGTGAACGGTACTGCTACCGATGTCAGAAAGTTTCCATTTATTGTTTCTTTGCGTGGACTGACCTGACCTGAAAGCCGTGTTGTGAACGGTACTGCTACCGATGTCAGAAAGTTTCCATTTATTGTTTCTTTGCGTGGACTTTATGATTCTCACTTCTGTGGTGCCAGTATTATTGCTCCTCGTTGGTTATTAACAGCCGCCCATTGTGTTGGAGGTCAAATGTATTTTCAATACGCTACGACTGAAATAAGTAACGGATGTGAAAGTTGTTAAAATAAAACGTGCTTTTGTACACGAAGGATACAAACCTTACGATTAAAAAGACAATGATATTGCTATCTTAGAATTGGAGTGTTCGTTGATTTTTAATTATAAGACACTAGCGCCAGTAACGTTGCCCGAACCATATTTTGAAATTCCTCAAACCAAGAGGGGGCTCCCGGCATTTTAGCCGGTTGGGGTGCAAATGTTGTATGTGTTAATTTTAAAATAAATTTAAAAATTCGTTGTTTTTTTTAATTGAGTCTTTCACTTTTAGACTTGGAGCAACAACCAGAAAAATTTGCAGAAAGTGGATTTAAAAATATACTCCGATAAGGAGTGCAATACCAGATACAATGGCGCTACAACGAATGATAAAATTTGTGCTGGTGTTGATGAAGGTGGTAATGGTCAATTTTCAGGTGATTCTGGCGGTCCATTGTTGTATAACGGCTCTGTGCAACTAGGTATTGTTTCATGGAGTCGAAAACCTTACACCCGACCTCCATACCCCGTCGTTTACACTAAGGTCTCACATTACATCGACTGGATTCGTAGCCACATCTATTAATTTTAAACAATTTTTTTAAGAATATATATTTTTGATTTATTTCAGATTTTCAAAAACCTAACTTCCCAACAAAATTTGTTTAAATATAAGATTTTTTATAAAAATTAATTTTTATAAAAATTAATTTTTATAAAAATTAAATTAATTAAACAATTTTTTTAAGAATATATATTTTTGATTTATTTCAGATTTTCAAAAACCTAACTTCCCAAGAAAAATTTGTTTAAATATAAGATTTTTTATAAAAATTAAATTAGTTGTTCACCTCTTTGTGGTTAATTAAATAATTTAAATTTAAATTTGTACAGAGCAGTAGCACTCAGGAACCTAGTGCACATATTAAGCGTTTAAGTTTTTTATGAAAGGGGTGGGAGTAGATGAGATAGATGGTTAAAAGAAGAAGTAAAAAGTGTAAAATTTTGTTTAATACCTGATAGAGTACTATTCATTTCAGGGAAAAAATATATCAAAATAAAATTATCAGACAAGAGGGAAGCCTTAGGTAATGGCAAACTTCGTTCTCACCAACTGACGATAGATGATTGAAGGCCATTTTTCTCGTAATCCTTTATCTGAGTTTGGTTGTTTAAATAAATCATGGTTACAATCCAACACTACCCAAAGTTAATAGATGCGAAGACGTTCTGCTAGTGCCTAAAAAAAACTTTTACCAATTGTTATTTTATATAAAGCGAATAATCACCTAATATGTAATTAAAATTATTCTTTCTTAGAGAGAATGAAACAAACTTAAGCTTGGCTTTAAATTTCATCTGTATGTAAATAAAATAGTTCGACTTATAAAACTTTCAAATATTCAATACTTAAAATTTTTTTTAATTTAAAATTTTCAAAATGGTTAAACCATCTATTCGTATAGTTCATTAACAAAATTACGTTGCAAATACTTTTAGTTACAACTATAGAAGTGTCACACTTCGAAAAACCCAGTTTTAAACTACCAGTTCAAATGGAAGTTCATAAGACGCTCATTTTAAAATTTTATTGAATTCATGTGTGTTCATTGCACAGCGAGCTAAATACGATGAGCTTGTAGAGTTTACATCAGCAAGTTTGAATAAGTACGAGTACATGTTGAACATAATAACAAACAGTTTAATGCTTTGAGTGAAACACAAACACAGTTCGAGTATTCAAACGACAAGCAGAAAATGTTAATTTAATAAGATTCATAATTTCTTAAGAAATACAAAACACAAAAAATCACTTGTGCAAGCAACATGCACTAAGCCTTATCCAAAAGTTCTACTCAACTACTAAACAAATCATACTTAGTATTTCGAACAGCAAACGAGTAAACATCGAGCATTACCACTTACTTATGAGTAATCATGAGCTTGTGAGCATACTCATGCAACTGTTTATTTTAAACCTTATGCTTTGGCGAAAAAGGATAAAAGAAGTTTTAGTTAAAAACTAAAATCTCAACTACCTTATTCGGTTTTCTTTTTATAACTGTTTCAAAACGGAAAACTATACTAAATCGATGGCAAAGTAAAATAATTATAAATTGGTTATACACTGACACTGTAGTCACCATATTTTTTTTCTAAAATCTTCAAGTATACCAAAACTTTTAATAAAAGTCTTTTAGTTATACATTTTTATATTCACATATTCACATATTTCTTATTTTCTTTTACAAACTAAAATGACTAAATATCATATTTTTATAAATCTAAAAATTTAAATTAAATAAAAGATAGATAGATCTTCACAAATAGTAACAATGCTATTCTAGCTTGATATTCATACGCCTAAATAACACTAGAGGCATTGCAACACTGTTATAAAAATGATTTCCATCACCCTAACTAACAATCTATTTTATCTACTTCTATCCCTTTCCGAACCAAGTAAGACGATTAATACAGGCATTAATTGCCTGAGTATTACTACTCTTTTTATATAAATGAGAAAACATTTTTTTTCGTATATTTTTCATTCGAATAGGGTTTTTATCTGTCTATAATTTCTCTTTAAAAACAAAAAAAAAAAAAAAAAAAAAGTTCATGAATTAATTCCTCTCTTGGCTATCGTTCAACCCAATGTGAATCGTGCCGAAGTTGTTTTCACGTAACTCCAACCAAATAATTTTATCTTGGGATACAAATTTTGTTGTATACGCCACCTTTTTGGGAAATATTTTGTAGTTTATGGCGCATACTGGAAAATAATCTTATCCACATGCATGTATCTCTATGTATGCATATACAGTGAGGAGCAGAAGTGAGTGCACATGTTGGTATTTTTGGCATTTGTAGGCTCATAAAAATAGTAATAATGATGCGATTTAATTTATTATTTTTTTATTCTATTTATTATTCACTTGTTAACAGTAATGTTAAAAAAACAAAAAACTAAATATTCCAAGAAAAATCTAAATAAAATTAAAAAATAGCTTTTATGTACTCAATTTTGCACTTTCTGGTAACTTTTAAAATATTTTGTATTTCTAAACTTGTCCATAGCCACTATTCATGCGTTTGGGCATACTTTCAAACGAATTTTTGTATAATTTTGTCTAGAAATTTCTGCCACTCCACAGTGGGGAAGAATCAAAAAATATTTTGGAAATAACTTTGTAAAGGGCTAGGCCGATTCCAAAATTGTCATGAGCATAGCAGAGGAGTATCTCAGGTTAAGTTTTGACGGTGGGCACCATCCACTTCCCAGAGGTGGCGCTATGTGGTCTCAAATTTAGGGACCTCGCCTCTTTAGTTATTTCTTTAATTTTTGTTTAACTTTTACATGGTCTTAAAGGTCTAGTTAATATCTATAAAATGATGGTTTAATCTGTAAATTATGTTTTAAAATGAGAGAGTTATAAGCAGTTTAAAATTTAAACTTTTAATTTTTTTTAACCCTGGTCCAGTTTTTTCAAAATATTTTTAACAAATTTTTTAAAATTTTTTCCCATAGCTAGTGAGTGAAATTAAAAATATTGTGGAAAAATTTCAAGATTATATCTTTTCTGAGTTAATAACTAGACGATTTTCAATTTAAAAATGACAAAATTATTGCATTTTTGTATATTTTAGCCTGAAAAACTAATCAACCTTTTAGAAGATGGAGGTCCTTTAATTTGACCTATGCCTCCATCGCCATGTTAAAGTGACAGGTTCCTTTCATATAAAATGTTAGAACTCGAACCAGTCTCTATTACTTTAATTCCCTTTTTTCTAAGGTTAATTGTATATAATGCTGTGCATCGATTTTAGTGAGATATGGTTTGTTTCGTTGGAAATATCATAATTTATTAATTTAAACGTTGGCAGAAAACAAATGCGAGTTTATTCTTATTCTATTTCTATTTTATGAACTTAAAAAACAGAAATGTTAAAATTTTTCATGAAATAATTTTTATTTGTTACAACTTTCGAAATTTCTCTTAAACTTCTAGCAGATTAAAAAAATGTTTGTTCGATGTAAAGCTTTTCTTTAGAGCGGATTTTTTTTTATTAATCAAAGAGGGAAAACTTTTATGGAGCTTTGCTAATTATCTAATGCAACTTTCTCTAGTTGAAGTATCTCAAAAACTAGTGACAATTGAAGAGAAGGGAGTTCAGATTGATCTTAAAAAATAACTTTAAGTTTATCCAGTCCAAAACCGTGAATACTTGTGTTACAAACCCCTTGACTTTATAAATACATTCTAAAATCATTTGCAAGTGTATTGCTATATCAGCAAAAAAAAAAAAAAAAAAATTAATTAATTAGTTTCAGAAAAAAAAAATTAATTATATTTTAACTTTACATTTAATTATAAATTTAATTATATTTTATAATTTGGGCAAAAAAGTAAATTTTTACTCCAAAAAACGCTGAAATGATGATAAATCGCCTAATCTGGCAACATTGGTTATGGGTATAAGTGCTCTAGTTTTTCACTCTCCGTATTTTTTACCGTTAAAAGGTTTCTTTCTTATTCCAACATTTCATTTTGTTGTGTTCAATGTGGCACAGAAAGAAAATACGTTTTCATAAAGCAAGTGCTTGCTACATGCTTCAACTATAAACTTTGTAAAACAAGAAGCACAAGACCTACAACAATAAGAAACCCAAATGATTGATCTGCTGACATGAATTAAAGTTTTTTTTTTTAGCCTACAAAAAGCATTTCAACTGAATATTGCATTTTGTGTTTCCATATTGAACAATCGAAGTTAAGAAGAATTCTTATGAAACAGAAAACGCTGTTGACCAACACAAAAAAATCTTTTTTTTTTGTTCATTACAATGGCAAATATAAAAAGTATCTGTTCATTTTGTAATCCAAATTAGTTTTAAAGTGTTGTCCAACGAAAATTAAAATGTCTTGGTTATCAGGTTATGTACAAGGTTTTTATTTGACAACATTAAAATTAAAAAAAAAAATTAAAATTTACATCCACAATTATTTGAGTGGCTGAGAGTACAAGTGGTATAAGTAAGAATTTTCAAGTTGTTAAAAAATTAACTTAAAGTTAAATAGCAATAAAAACTGTTAGAAGTGGCGAGAACTTAACTTTTTGGTTAAATCGACACATAATTTGTTAAACCTTTTGCGAAGATTTTTTAATGCATAAACTTGAAATGCTAGAGTTGTTCGCTACATTTCATGTGAACTCAATTTTAACAAAAAATTTACCTATTACACTTGTGCTCTATAAAAATCATTTATAGGGTCATCCTGTAGGACTTTCGATCTTTGACAGTTTATAGCGGCCATATTTTTGAAGCTGTTTTCCACGTGCAATTAACAAAAATATATTGTCAAAAAGTTACGAACTGACCCTAATTTTCATCGAAAAATTATCTTCAAAGACGAGGCCCATTTCTGAATGAATGGGTACGTCAAACAAAAAAATTGTCAGATTTGGGACGTTGGGAGGTTAAAAAGCGTCTCTTAAAATTCACTATTTGGTGTGGATTTTAGGCTAGAGGCGAGTGCAATTGGTCGATGATTACCAACTTTGCATGGGATGTTATGGACACTAATGTCATGTGGTTTCAACAGGACAGTGCTGTGTGTCACACAGATATGTTTGTATCTTTAGCACGTGTAAGTGAAACTATTTTCACTCCGTTTTATTGAAAATCTCGCTTTAGTGCAAACAAAATTTCTATATCTTTTTTATTTTCGCTTAATCAGTCAATCTAAAATACGCACCAAATGGTGACAAGCTGTAGATGTGGAAACCTCACAGTCTGAACCTCAAATGCAGTAATTTTTAAACATTTTTTAACAAAAAAAAAAAAAAAAAAATGCGTTGTTCCCTTGCGTAATAAACAGTTGCATGAGCAAGCTCATCTAATGGGTGACTCATAAGCTCATGAGCAAATGGTCATACTTGAACATAAATTAGCCTAATGAACACATGCCTATTCATACTAACACAAGACATTTTATTTATACCATACTCTAGTATCATAAACGCAATCAGCTGATCGAATAAAACGAACTTTGTATACTAGTGAGCGCCGCGTTTACTCTTCTCACGTTCGAAACACTCAGTAAGTTTTGTTTAGTAGTTGTGTAGAACTTTTGCATAAAGCTTAGTGCGTTTTGCTTGCTCTAATGGTTTTTTGTGTTTTTTTTTGTATATCGTAAGAAATGAAGACCTTAAAATTAACGTAAATTATATTGGTAAAAAATGCTATGAACTTTGTTTGTATATTCGAGCTGTGTTTGTGTTTCACTCCAAGCATAAAACTGCTTGCCTAAGTTCACTGTTATTATGTTAAACATTTACTCATTCTTATTTAAACTTGCTTATAGAAACTCTGCAAGCTCGTCGAATATAGCTCGCTCTTCTTCACTGCTTATTATTGTTAACTCATCCTTACCCGTGTGCAATGAACAGCCATGAAGTCAATGAAATATTTTAATGAGCATCTTATGAGCTTCACTTTTTGTGATTATGTAGTGCTTTATTTTGTAATGATCAGTTTTTAGTAATATAAATAGTCGAATTTCAATGTTGGGTGAAGATTGGGAAACTTTTTTGTAGTTGAGAAAAGAAAGTTTTCAATTAAGTTTTTTCCCTCTTCTTTATCTTAATAAAAATATTGTACAATAAACAACAGTAACAACAATTTATAACTTCATTCGCATTTGATAAAATCGTCATTATCTCTTTTAAACAAGTAGATATTGTTTCATTTTTGTTTGGGAAATGTCGGTTGGAAAAATGTGTTTGTCCTTGTTTTGTTTTGCTTGTCCTATTCAGTTTAAAAAGTTTTATTTTCTTGTGAAATAAGCAAAACTATTTAGCAAAATATAACAATAATAGACAGCTAAATAACAATTTCCATTATAAAATACAATAAAAAGTTATGTGGGAATCAGAAGTACAGTCTTTTGGTTATAAAAAACATTACAGCGATATTTATTGGTCATTATTATTTAAAAATTTAATTTTGAAATTGTGAGTAGAAAGTGAAAATTGACAAAAATTATTTTGTTCAGAAATATTTTAAGCTGAAGGAAGAAAATGTTTAGTATTAATAAATGTTTAAATATAGGAGAGAGTATATTAAACACATAAATTTATGTTAAAAAACAAGAGTTTTCATAATCAAATGTTTATGCAAAATAGGAGGCAAAAAAATTTACAAATTTTTAAAATTTTTGCGAATTGATGTTTCAAATAGACATAACATGACTACAAAAAAAGGGATTCGAAATTTTAAAATAAATTTAGATATATCTTTTTAACAGTTTTTTTTCTTAATTTTTAAATTTGCATTTTTTGAAGAGTGTGGGCGCTATACTAATTTTTTTATAACTACAGAATTATCCGATTTCGGGTGATATATCCAAAAAGTTAAAATCAATTTATCTTCAAGTTATCCCAAAATCAATTTTTAAAATCATCGGTAATTTCAGTCAGGAAAAGATTTATTTAGCATCAGTATTCAGGGAATGTGACCCCTACTCGTTCAATGCATTGTGACGGAACTAGGAAATTTCTTTGGACATATAAATTGAGAGAAATTACCTTCCCAGCGAGTTTATTTCACATACAAACTGTTCGGATAAAAATGAAGACTTATTGTAATGCGTGGTACGATTCATTGGACAATCGCTAACAAATGGATGGGCTCTTAACTTAAAAGTGCGTATACCGGTCACAAATTTCCTGATTTCGATACCGAAACATGAGTCAATAAAGTCGAATGCGATACTTTTATCGATGAGCTTCTTTGACCTCCAGTACAAATCGGGTACAAATTCCTAAAATTCATTACAGTTCATACCATCGAGATAAGGACTCTTTTTTTATTTTTATTTATTGTGTCTTCAATGAAGTGTGTGAAGCAGTATTTTAAAATTTTTAGCCTGGACACAAACCTTTAAATTTAAAAGAATGACTGAATGGAATTTTTGGGATTCTCTAAGGGATGAGACACTTTTTTCTTGGAGAGAACGAAAAATGGCAAAATAAAAATAAATAGGTTTTGTTAAAAATACCAAGTTATCCATCTAAAAAAGGACACTCCCTAGACGCAAAACCTATTCATTTTTATTTGTTTGTAAATAAGTCCCTAAACATTGTGAACGTTATGTTGTTACATTTTTGTTCTATTATCTTTATTCTCTATTACTTCAACCATTTTTTTTAATTGAGTATGTATGGAACTCCTGGTTCGATTGGTTGAGGTGAGCATAAAGAAATCTCCTTTCAGTATGAACATTCATTAAATAACTTCCAAGTAGGCACGTGGGTGATTCATACACACAAATAGAGTGAAAAGAAAATCAGTAGAAGGAAGATAAAAAAGGAGGGCATAGCTGCCTTTAAATAAAAATGATAAGCCCTCTGTTTATCCACCCAAAGCAACTTTGTGACAGTAGGTTAAATTTCGGCACACTTTTTCTAAAAATATATAAGAAAACAAAGATATAATAATATAACCACAATAACACGTTAACGTCTGCCCGAATACATTGATAAAACCAATTAAATGATTTTAACCTTAAGACTTTGTTGTTATTATTCTTTACTTGTTACAAGTGTTTAAGAGGAAACTAAGATAATGACGTCACACAAGAGGCATTTATTTCCAAAGAATTTAATATTTAATGAATAAAAAGACTTACATTTCTATAGAACTTAACAGTTTAATATTTTCTGAATAGAAGGACCTCTTGAAGTCATTGATTTTTCGTTATTAACCTTTGAATGCTCATGAGGGTTGCAAGCTAGGTTATTGTTCATTTATACTAAATAGTATAAGTTTGATTTGGGGTCTTTTTTAGTTAAATTAACAAAAACTATTATTATACGTTTATGTTTTATACAATTTTAAATAAAAAAATTACAACTTTTCGACTTAAGACAACTCGTGTTACAGTTGTTAGGAATTTAATTTTTTATTGAAAACTCCACAGAAAGCTACTCGGAGAAAAATAAATAATAACTAGGAAACAAATCTCTAACAAAATTTTTTATCAGAGTATTTCTATAAAAGCATAACATAAAAAACCTACATTATTTAATGTTAACTTCCATTTTGATTTATAATTGTTTCTACCGACAAGATTTATCTAATCATGTTCGTTTGAAAACATTCCGAAACATTCCAGGTGATTGTGGAACAATTCAGAACTCTCTGAGGTTAGATTATGTTATGCTAAGCCGACCGCGCAAATAAAGTTCACATTGCGGCCCATTGTGATGCCTTGCAGTATCTCTAGCTCGTAAGAGCCATCTGGAGTTTATCGCACATCTATGAGCCTGAGTTCTTGCAGCGCGCGGCAGAGTAGATGTGGAACTGATTCTTACTTCTTTTAATACAGACGTTATATACATCTCATACCATGAAAGAAATTCATACCTTCCCACTTCATTCCAATTATATAGTGACGGTATAACGCCCTACACTGAAATATTTTTTTGCAGCAATTAAAGGTTTTAATTCAATTAATTTTATAATTGATTCAAATATGTATTGGTTTGATTCAAATTTGTCGAAACCTTTTTTGTGTTTTTGTGGGGTTACCACAGAAAAACTTTACCTAATTAAATATAAACAATAGATATTGCATGTGGTGGTAAAATATTTTTTTTAAGAAGTATTGCTTATTGCTCCTGATATACGCATTTTTGTACAGACTTTGTGTTTACTAGAACGGATTAAGGCTAGAAATGAAACCAATTGCCTTTTTCACTGAGAGACCATATGTATCATCCGGAGGTACTAAATCAACGCCTAAGTAATGCAGGACATTCCCAAATCACATGCTTCGAAGTCTCATCCAGGGTTGGGAAAAAGGTCATTGTTTTGTCTTCGAAATTTAAAATCGAACTGGTAGTATGCAAGTCCACAGTGCACGGTGATTCAGAATCAAAATATTTTGGATAACTAAGCCATTTTTAAAGCTCAAGGCCGATTGATCCAAAATATTTTGAAAAACCTAGACCAGGCTACCGAAAAGTCAAAAATTCTAATTTTAACCTGTTTATTACTTGCTCACTTTAAAACAAAATTTATAGATTAAAACATCATTTTGTAGGTATTAACAAGACCTTTTAGTCCATGTATATTTTTAAAAAATCAAACAAAAATGTAAGAAGTGTTACGCTTTAAATTAAACCCTAGCAATTGGATGGTGCCTAGCGTCAAAACTTAAGCTCAGATACTCCTCTGATATGCTCGTGTCAAATTTTGGATCAATCGGCCTAGCCCTTTACAAATGGCTATGCTACCTAATGGTAAACAAATTTCAATCTTTCGCATCAATCTTATCAATAGAATAGCCGGTATTCATGTCAAAAAAGGTTTCCATTTTTTTTATAAAAAAGCGTGGGATAAACAGTAAGCCAGCTTATTTTCCAAATTGACTTCATGACCAGGCGACTAAACACAATATAGGTCTTTTGATAAAGATACATAAGCAGGAAGCAGACAAATTGTGGTACTCTAACACTGAGATAAAAACATTGAAACTCTTTTACTCTTTGCAATTTTACAAATCGGGGTTTCCGGTGTTGATGTCAAGATTTTACAAGTACCCGGCATTACCGTGATAGATGAAATCTAATTTATTTTACAAATTGTTTAAAAAGAACACAAAAATTGTAGACAAATTTGTATAATAAATGACATGTGGTTACAGACCTAAAACAAGCATTCTTTATAGGAAATATTTTAGACAATAAAACTGCATAAAAATTTAAATCTGAATACACAACTTATAATTTATCGTGCATCCTTGAAAATATTAAAGCTTTCGTAAGAAATATTCAAATTCAGATTAAAGGTCATATTTGTCTTGCATTGTTTTGTCCTTATTTTTAAATCGCAATACATCTTCAAAATGAATTCGTACAAGTTTTATTTGCAATGCACAATGGGGAATTTGTCAAAATAAAAAATTGAAATAAATGTGTAGTTTTTAAAGAAATAGTTAGGCTGGTTTAATTTAAGCTTTATACTCGGAACTTGGAGGAGCTTTAGCTCGCATTTAAGTTTTTAATTTGAAGCTTATGCTGCTAAAAGAGGTGAGACCATACTGCATTAAATTAGGGCGCCTTCTCGGGTATATGAAAAGTTAAACCGATAAAAATTTTTAGTTTTTGAGTCGACTTGAAAAAATTGATTTTACATCAAACCAAATCCTCTCAGTTTGTTTTTTGTTGTTGTTTGGATTGAAAACAATAGAGGAGTTCAGTGTTTGATGGAAATAGTCTTGAAAAAAGTGCAAGGGCCTAATATTACAGAAATTCAACAACGAAATAACTGTTTTATTTAAATAAAAAAAAAACAATGCTCTGATGTAGCGCATTCGCGCTTTCGCATAGTTTAGTATTTTAAAGAGAGAATTGTTTAAAAATAATTTTTAGTTAAAAATTATGTATTTAAAAATTTAAAAAAGTATTGTAACGGCTCACATAGGGGTATTTTGCCAATCTAGCCGGACGTTTCTTTTTTTAGCTTTTATTTTGCACTGAAAAATTACTGAGTGTCCCTAGATTAATGACACTTTTCAGTAGAATCTCTTATGGTCATGGGCTATTAAAGCTATAAAATAAGAAAATTGGACCAAGCAGAAAAAAGTTCCCCTTACAAGAACTAATCCTAACTCTTAAAAATTAAATTTTTTTTTTAAGTTTTCCCATACTCTTGACTAGCAAACGCAACTTTTATAGTCAGCAAATGTTTAAAAACTTAAACTTGGAGCCTGAAGATTCTAAAATGCCATTTTCCGTTCTTCCCCTTTTGTGGGCGGTGACATATTATTTGCAATATCATTTGCAAAAATAATATAATTATTAAAAGAAATGGATTACATACGCCTTAATACCATAGAATAAATAAGCAGGGGGAGGTATCCCTCCCCCTGCAGCCAAGTTTGCAGTACCATTGAATCGATAAAATTGCTTACTTTCACTACTTGTTCTCCCTTCTTCTTGGTAGTGAGATATTTTTACGGGAGAAAAAGATCCTATATTTGAAATACGATACAAAGGTACCTCTTCATAAAATTCTATTAAAATTCATGTAGTAGTTCTTACGTGATGCGAACATAAACAGACAGATAGAAATTACAGTTTTATTATACATATGTATACATAATATATAATTTACACTAGTAACAATAAATTTTGTTTAAAATAATAACAATTAATTTATTTAAAACAACTTTGAAACCAAAAACATTTTATGACCGACAAAAAGGTATATACGGTATAAAAGTAGAGAATTTCGTTATCTCTCGAGCTGTGTACTTAAATTTTTACATTTCTCAAAATAAATTTTTGGCCCAATGTCCGGTTAAATTGGCAAAACAACTCTCTGTTCGACTTTTTTTTGGTTGGGGTAAAACTCACCAGCGTCCGAAGGTTCCGTTACAGAACATTTATTGAAAACCGTTTTGAAAACTTTTCGCAATATCTTTATTTACAATTAGGCGTATACACAGCGTCTTAAAAAGTTTTATTCATGTGGCCTACCTCAGCTATGAGCCTGCAGGTTACCGCGGGAACCCAGCGTTTATGCAGTCCCGCCGAAGGAAGCCCTTACAAAAAGTGTTTAATTAGTGGAGTGAACTTGCGGTAAAATTTTTTGTGTAAAAATTTCATAGAAAACTCTTCGTAAAAAATTTATATAAAATTTTTTCCGTAAAAATTTTATTGAAAATTTTTTCGTGTAAAAATTTTATGGAAAATTTTTTGTAAAAGTTTCATTGAAAAATTTTTGTAAAAATTTTATCGAAATTTTTTTCTAAAAATTTTTTTAAAAATTGTATTGAAAATTTTTTGTAAAAATTTTATATCAATTTTTTTCTAAAAATTTTATTGAAAATTTTTGTAAAAATTTTATTGAAAATTTTATCCCAATTTTTTTCTGAAAATCTGAAATTTATCGAAATTTTTTTCTAAAAATTGTATTAGAATTTTTTCTAAAAATTCTAATAATTTTATAGAAAATTTTTAGTAAAAATTTTAAAGAAAATATTGTGTAAAAATGCTATCGAAATTTTTTTGTAAACATTTTTTTGGGATCATATTGACCCTCCCAATGTCCCTATTGATTGCTCCTGGTTTCCAGTGGCTACCTCTAGTGTATTACTTTCTATAAAGGCCTTTAATACAAATTAAAGCAGAAAAACCCTGCCAGCCTAAAATAAACAAAAATCACCCCTAGCAGGGGGTTATTGATCCCCGAGATCTGTATGCACTCCATGCAATCTACTGGTCGCGGTCTGAAATTTACTTAAAAAAAGCGAAAGAGAATCATTACAGGAAAAATTTTTTTTTTAAAAATTTTAGCAAAAATTTTGTGCAAAAATTTTACCGAATTTTTAAAAAAAAAAATTTAATGGAATATTTTTTGTAAAAGTTAGGTACTTCCTGCAAAAAAAAAGCAAAGCCAAAGTTGGTAAAGGTGGTGAAGGGTACAAAAAATCATCTACTTTTTTGGAATATTCAGAGCGATATAGCAAAAAAGGAAAGAAAAAGAATTCTGAATTCTAGGGAAGAATTCAGAAGGGATGAACAGGAACGCCTCGCAAGGGGTGAACAGGTTAGTCTCTAAAGGTTCTCCTATGGCGTTGAACCGGGATATTTCGATAGGGATGGAAAAGGAAAAATCGTTGGAGGTGGAGAGGTTAATCCCTTTAGCAACTCCGGTTGTCACTGGCCAGGGGAGGATATCGAAATAGAATGACAAAGAAACCTCGCAAGGGGTGAACTAGTCAGTCTATGAAGATACTCCTGCGGCTATGGAGGTAAATGTGGATGAATTGTACGCACCTGGGCCTGTGGGCTTAGGCAGATCGTTTTCGTTTTCATGCCTAAATGTGAGTGGCAGAGGCAGAAGAGAAGACGGGGGAAGGAAAGAGGCTGAGACGGCAGCGCACTGGCTAGCATAAGACTCAGGACCACTGGTGGATGCCATGGGGGACCTGAGCCTTGTACAAATGCTAGAAATTACTAGAGATTGCGTGATGAGAAGAAAGCCGAAAGTTACCAGTCGACAGTCTTAAATCACTAAAGTCAAGATTAAGGGCTGGTTGTATCACATAACTCAATGGAAGTAGTTTGCCGTAAATTACATTTCGGTTTCCTGTAATCATAGAGGACGGAAGGGGATCGAAAAGGGACCCATTATGGAAGGGTCTGCTTCGATATTCCCCCTACATTACAAAGAAAAAGAATTTGAGAGAATGTTATAATAAAACAATATATTATTATTTTTATTTTTTCATTCTGTAACTCCTGGAGTCTTCAAAAAAAAAAAAAAAAAAAATTTGTTTTGCAGTTTGAATTTGTCAAAACTTTAACTCACCTTATTTATGGGTTTTTTCGTATATTACCTGTTTATCAACTACAGTTTTAGTTACAAAGTTTTATTCGTCTTCTTAATTTCCCCAGTGTGCAACGTTGAAAGGAATAAATTAGTTAAGGCCTCCTGCTGTAACAACAGCAAATATTTCAGAAATACTGCTGCAGCAATAAAAGCAAACATTAGTTATGAACAACAACAATTGTTGCAAATAGCAAATTGTAGTTACTCAGTTAGTGGCAACAATTAATTGCTGTCAACTTTTTGTTTCCCTCTAGTCTCTTATTTTCTTTCTTCTTCTACTCGAAGATATTTAATTGCCTGTGTTTTTATTATTTGCACTTCAATGCTTGTCTACTTGCCGCAATTCAAGGCTTCTTAAGGCCAATTGGCTACAAGAACTTTACAAAAAAATATGAGTCTATTAAGGCAGAAACAGTTTTAAGCAACCACAACAACAATTCACATCAAGGAGCATAACAAATTTTATAGTTCTTGTGTAACTTTTGTTAAAAAAACAGGACAAATAAGAAAAGAAAAAATGGGATAAAAAAAGCTTGAAGGAAATTTTAATTTCCTTCGAGCATAATGACATAACGACATCCTCTGAATCAAACGACTTGAACAATATTATAATGATTGTAGTATTATTTTTCACATTATAATAATCATAATTTAAAAGAGTTTAATGATTTAAGTAACAATAAATAATTTAAGAAGAGAAAAAAAGGTAAAATGTTTTCGCTAAGTAGAGCGAATTTATTTTGTAATTTCTATCTAACGATAAAATCAAGCAAAAGTTTACTATTTTTTTTAAAGAAATCATTCTTTCAAAGTTCTGCTTTTACGGCCATAAACAACTATTAAATTATTTTTTTTTGTTTTTACAAGAGTATAGAAACCTTAATTGTCGTTTTGCCTTTTAACACATACTCGTCTACAAAAGCTTGGCTAAAAATGACTTGTAATAAAATTTGATTAAATGCCAAAATTAAAACAAAACTTGGCTACATAACAAATAGAAAAATATATATGAAAAATATAAAATAAAAAAATAAAAAGAATGAGAAAAGACATTTGTTGAACTAAAATTAAAAGGAAAAACGTAGCAGCTGCGCTTCTAACTGTTTGACGGAAATTGTTATTGTTGCTGTTTGTTCCTTCAGCTATAACTTTTAGCAAAATAAACCAAAAACAACAAATGGCCAGAAGTAAAATAAAAAAATAAATAATAAAAAATATGTCAGTACGACGGCAGTACTATAATTACGTGACTTTTTGTATTTTCAGTGCAGTGATTTAGAATGGAACACTGTTCTCGTTAACTGTTATTTATAACAAATTTTGTAGCAAGCTTTTTCTTTTTGTTTGTTTTTGAGGCGAGACGTTAAAGACGTTAATCAGCATATTATCACCGAAGCCAAAGAAAAGTGCTGGCAAAATATTAAGTAGTGGGTTCGAGTACCCGGTATTTGCAAATTGTTGGAGTACTCAATACAGACGAGTAGTCCATACTTTTAACTTATTACTTTTAGAAAGAAATTAAGTAGAATATTTCATGACTACGATTATAAATTTCCGCTAATATTATGTAAACGGATTTATTGAGTAGTATTGAGTACTATTGAGTATTTAATTAAAAGTATTGAGTAGTATCGAATAATTAAAAGTAGTAGGAATTGCCAGCACTACAAAGAAAGGCTTCGTAATTACTTTGAGAACTGGTAGCCACCAATTTCAATACTTAAAAAGTTTAAAAAAGATTTATTAGCCAGAAAAAGTCGATAACATTCATGGAATGATAGTGGACCATCGGTATTTTAAACCGAACGAGTATGAATAGTGGATAATAAAAGAAGCTATCCGGGTAATGGGTGCTGCAAAGTGTTTGGCGATATTCAGGCTAAATCCGAACGAGTTTTTGCGTCTTTTGGTAACTGGGGAGGAAACATGGATCCAACACAATACAACAGAGATCAAAGACCAATCTAACCGGCAGGTTTATTCGGAAGAATAAGTACCAAAAAAGACTAAGGTGGGTCTGTTGGCCAATAAGGTCATAGCCACATTTTTTCACATGCATGCGGTGTCATTCACTTCAATTAAATTGGAAAGATTAAAACGATTGCCGGTGAATATTATTTAGAGCTTTTGTTCAGATTACATACATTACCAGCAGCCTCATTAACATAAGATAAAATTGCCTGGTCCCTCAAGATAATGCGCAAGTGCACTCGTGTCTATATAAACTATAGCAAAAATCCAGCTACTAACGACCCATAGAGCTCTTCGGTAGGATGACACCTTTTTTTATTTTGTTTGGGGGATACCGAAGTAGACCAATTACTTCTTGGGTCCCTTTTCGAACCCTTTGTTCCCCAATGATTTCTGGTATCCTTTTGGAAATTTAATAACTTACTTCCATTGAGTCTCGTGCTTTCACAAGCCTATTACTATACTTTAGAGATTTCAGACTGGCGATTGATACATATCGATATTCCTCTTCATCGCAGAGTATATGGTAATTGCTAACATTTGCTTAAGGCTAAGATCTCCACAGCATCTGCATTTAATATGTGACTGCCCGTGGTTTGAAGCCTTTTTTTAAGCCTATTTCAGGTACAGTTGCAAGTATCGTTTCACCTCGATTTTTACATTGCCAGATAATAATATAGAGTCCGTGATCTATCACTAACGCAGTTAACCATTTTTAGGCATTCAAATTATATCCAAGCTCCTAATTGATCTTCCTGCTTACTTGTAGTGAAAAAATTCCAGAGTCTTTGGTGGGAATCGAACCCAAAACACCTTATTGATAGACTAATACACTAACACACAAACTGATTGTTAGTACGGGGGTTGCGGGTTCGATTCCCCCGAAAACTCTGGAGTTTAAAGCAATAAAAACAGCTAACCCATCCATCAAACTCTCCAGATTTAGCGCTTTGCAACTATTTTCTGTTTCTTAATTTAAAAAAAAAAAAAAAAAAATATGGTTGCAATAGACTTGGACCAAAAGGAAGAGCTCATTAGTGAAACAAACACTTATTTTAAGCACCTTTAGCACTCATATTATTTAGAAGGATAAAAAAACAGAAAGACACTAAACTAATAGTATCAAGCTTAAAGAAGAAATAAAACGGTTCTTTGCCGAATAAAAATATGTTTATCCAAAAAGTTATGGAATTAACAAATTGCCCTCGTATAGGAGTAATTTATATTATTTCAGCGCTGCTTTAGCATTTCATTTCATGTGTGTTGCTGGCGCTCCACTTGATTTTTCTCAGTAATAAATTGTTTAGTTTTTCCAGACGCCGTTTTTAGTTTTGTTCGTTTTCGCTTTTTTTTTCCTGTCAACACACTCATGTTGTTTGGAATATTGTTTTATGTTGCATGCCACATTGCATGGCATGCCAGTCAGCCAAGTAAACAATGATATTAGATAACTGTGGTAGTGGTTCTTGCGGATTGAGTTACATAAAAAATACATTAAATTTTAGTTGGTGATTTTTATTCTTATACAATCGTTTTTTATTGTTGTTGATGTTAAAGTTGCCAGAGGGCATCCCACAATTTGTTGGTTAGTTTTCAAAGTTGTTGAAATTAATTTTCACACATGATTTTGCTACGGTTCTTGGAAACAGAAAAACTTAACAACAAATATAGGTGGTGCTCAGAAATATTTTTATTATGGTGAATTTTCCAAAAAGGATGAATTTGTTTTTAAAATTTTTATTTTAATAAAAAATTAAAATTAAAATCCTTTAATCTCATGGTGGAAAATACGATAAACTTAAATCTAGTCCTTTTTATTATCCTCAGAACAACAAAAAATGAAAAATATCCCGAGAAAGAATAATGAAATGCCCCACTAATTGTAAGAAAATAAAGGAATTTTTTTATTACATAAAAATGCGAAAAAAGGCCAATAGGGTGTGCCACTACTGCGTAGGGCCATTGTACTAGTTTGATCCAAGGAGAAAGGGTTGAGCCTGTAACTTCTGTATGTCATCTCTGTTAAAATTCTGTTAGGAAACTTTATTTATTTTATTTCAAGTGATAAATATTGTTATTAATGTACTCAAAGAAATGATTAATTCAATAAAAAATATCTGCAAATTAAAGAAAAAATATTTTAGGTATAAATTGTTTACTAATATGAGTATAAATATTTAATTATTGTGATAATTGCGTTTATAGTTAAATTTTAAAATTATAAAAAAATGTATAATATCGCGCAAATTTTTTATAAAATTATAGAAAAAATTTTTTAAAAACACGTGATTTTTTTATATTTTATACAAGTTTATAATTGTATATTTTATAAAATCTTTTATAATTATATTTTACAAAATCGCATAATTTTTTAATGTATAAAATATAATAAAATATTTTTTTTTATAAAATCGCACGATTTTTAGTTTATATTTTGTGAAATTTTTTATAAAATATGATTTATAATTTTATATTTTGTAATTTTTTTTATAATTATATTTTAAAAAATTGCACGATCATATTATTTTGTTTTTATATTATAAAAATTTATATTTTGAATCATTTTTTATATATGAAATATTATATTTTATAAATTATATTTTACAAAATCGCACGAATTTTTATTTTTATTATTGTAAGATTTTTATCAAATATGATAAAACTCTACTGCTCTAAAACTATATATAAAATTATAAAAAATTAAAGTCGATCAGGTTTTTATTTTTTAAAAATTTATATTTTTATATTTTATTAAAATTTTGATAAAATACATATAAAAAAACGCGCAATTTTATATAAATTTTTTCTTGCTCGGATTAATTCTAGAATTTAACTATAAACACATCACAATAATTTTTATTAATTAAATATTTTTCTTATAGTTGACCTGTTTTTAGTTAGCAAATATAGCTTTATTTTATTTTGGCTCAAGGTCTAAATTAATAAAAAACGTCCTTCCTTTTGTTTAATGAAGATCAATTTTTATTAATAATTGGTAGGTATATTTATTTTCAAAAAGTTCCAATATTTCGACTAACATCGTTAGTCATCATCAGGGATCTGATAAAATAAAAGAAAAATACTAAGTACACATATATTATTATAACGTTATTAGACAATATTACTTGAAAAATATTAAACAATTATCACAAAACTAAATTATCACAGCATCCAAACTTTTATAATCAAACATTTAAACTGAAAATTATTTTGATTTTTTATATTTTGTTATTATTCGTCTGTATATGTGAGCACATTTCTCCGTATCTTGTTTGTAGTTTAATCTCTTCTCAATTGGGACATTTATTATATGTAGCATCTCCAACATGAATCTCTTCATATAATTATTCTCTTCTTGTAGAATTCTCACATTTTTAAAATTCGGCTTATGATTTGTCGTGGTACAGTGGGCAGCAAGTGCTGTTTTTTGTTCTATTGGTTTGTCAATTATTTTTAGGTCCGATCTGTGGGATGTAATTCTTGTCTTAAGTTTAGTTTTTGTAGTGCCAACATATACCTTATTGCATATGTTAGTTCCGTCTCCGTTGCATGGAATTTCATACACCACATTAGATTTTTCTTCTTTTGGTAGCCTAGTTTTTGTCTTGCTGAATAATCTGTTGATAGTATTATTGGTTTTAAAAGCGAGTTTATAACTATCCTTGTCAAATATGTTGGAAAATTGTAGTCTTTCAGAAAACTGTGGTATATAAGATAGGCTCTTATATACTTTTGGTGGTTCCTCGTCATGTTTTTTCTTTCTTTTCGCTTGTCTCAGAAGGTCATTTATAGTTCTCTTAGGAAATTCGTTCATTTTCAGCACCTTTGTTATTCTTTCTATATTAACTGCAAGAAAGTCTTTGTCACTTATAGATAAAACCCGTCGAATAAAATTTGAAGCAGTATTCATTATGATACGTTTGGGATGTTTTGAATAAAAATTGATCATCCTGCTCGATGATGTTGGCTTTTGGTACCAATCAAATTTAAGTAGATTTCCTTGTCTTATCACTACGGAATCTAAATATGGTAGTCTATTGTCTTTTTCCTCCTCCATGGTAAATTGTATATGGTTATTAAATGAATTAAGTTTATTTAGTATATCTTTTACTGACTCCTTCTTAACTATTGCAAAAATATCATCTACATATTTGGTAAGAATTTTTGGTTTTGAAACCATCGTAGTGATTGATTCATCTAATAATTTTTCCATCACGATATCTGCAATTATCGGAGATGCAGGGGATCCCATAGGCATACCTCTAATTTGTTCATAAAATTTAGAGTCGTATTTAAAATAATTTTTATTAATATAAATTTGTAAATTTTAGTAAAATATAACAAAAAAAAAAATCGGGCGATTTTTTTATAAATAGATTATAAAATATAAAATTGTTAATATTAATAAAATACAATATTATAAGTTTTTATAAAATATTTTTTTAATTATCTTATAAAGAAATTTTACTGCGCCCCTTGTATCTGAATCCAAAACTACATTTTTCGTTGAAATATGTATATGCCCTTATGCAAAAGAAATAAAGTCTGCTTGAAGTGAATTTTAAGACAAACATTTTATATAAAATCTGTTTTAAAGTATACTAAAGTAGTAGACTTACACTTTATTTCTTTTGCATAAGGGTAGTTTTTGTTTACGACATACATAAACGTTTTTATATACAGTGCTATTGAAGAATATTTTTATAATATAAATTCGCCGAGAAAATAGTCATTTATCATTATAAAAATTTTACAAAAAAAAAAAAAAAAAAAAATAGAAAAATTAATCTCAAAAAACTAAGAAAAAGCACCTGAATTTGTTGGGTTACTACTTTTGATATGAAATATTACTCAATTCAGTATGAAGATTTCTTGGGTTATTTCTCATTTTTGCTTATTGTCGATTTTTTATATAGTCATTTTGCATGCAGCCTTATAAAGTATATCTCGATACTTATAATCACAACATTGTGTGACAGAGTTGTTTTCGCACACAATGCTTTCACTTAAGCTACGGATTTTAGAACAAGTTCTTAAGATATTGTTTTTTGTTTATAAATCATTGCATTGTTTATCTGTAATCCTGTTCAAACTACTCGCATTTTGTAAAAAAGTTTTCTAGCCCACTTTGGATTACTTATATTAGTTGTGGTTTTTCTATTTATGTTGTATAGAAGCGATTTATTTTATTTTATATTATTTTTCCAATTTGTCTTATTTTGGTTTATTTTTCATATTTTGTTTTTTTTTTGTGAAAAAATGTATAAAACATTAGAAACATTTATTTCGTTTGGAAGAGTAATTGCTACAAATGACTTTCTTCCCCTATATAAGTGGTTGTCTTATTTTTGATTCCCTCTTGTTATTCTTTGTTCGTTTGCTTTCTTGCTCCACTTTGTTTCAAATCTTAAAAAAGCTATTCTTTGGTTGTTTTGTAGTAAACGAATTTTCTTTACTTCATTTATGAATAAAAGATGCAGAAACTAATTAAGAATTTTTGTTATATTTTTCTGGATTTTGTTGAGTTTTGAGTCATAAAGTTTTAAGAAGATTATCACAATTCGTTTAACCAAAAACGTTTCTTTCTTTTAGAAACGAATGATCTGGAGGAAGTTAATTGGATACATATTTTTCGAATTAAAATGTAAAATTTTTTTCTCATTTACATACATATATTTTTTAAAAGAAGATTAAAGACAAAAATCGAAAAAACGAGTCTCATTTAAATTATTTTTGCTCTCCAATATCTGTTTATATTAGAAATATAGTCTAAATTTAGCAAACAGACTTTACAAGCAATGTCTTGATACCTCATAGTATCCAGAATTTTACTGGAATTTACATGCTAAAAGTTTTCCAGAAATTAATAGTTTTTTCTACGCATCTTATCCATGCACATTTGATTTACAGAGTGCACAGCGAACCAGATTGACTCAAAACGTTTAGAATCTTAGGGTATATCCACGCTTAATGAGTCTTGCGGGTTTGATTCCCGCCAAAAACTCTGGGTGTTGTCTAAAATACAATATAAATAATTAAAACTAAGTAGATGAAGCCCACAAAACGATGTATCCATATATAGATTACAATTCTCAAACAATGTTTTTCGAATTAATATCGGTAGAAATTAAAATTTGTAAAATTTGCTTTAAATTAGGAAATTCCTATTGGTTAAAAATGTTTATATATCCCAGTCACTCTGCTTTAGAGTAACGTGACCAGATGGTTTTTATAAAAAGCGTGACCTGAACGATTAAAAAGCTTCAAAATATTATCCAGAACGTACAAAACAAAATGAATGGCTTTTGTAGGCCAAATGTTCGTATATTCTCGGTACTGAATTGAGTTGAAAGGATATTTTTTTTTTAAGGAAGACGGGAGTATTTTATTTTCGATACTGGTTAACACACTATATCTCTTATCTCATTGGTTTGGCAGTAACGCACACAAAATCTTAAGACTCAAGATTATAATTATTTTGTATGAGGTACCCTTTCTGGCTTATAACTGCGGAGTTTGCAACACTGGTTTCATTCAAAATTATATTATTTCAATATTCTCAACATAAAAATAAATAAAAATATAAGGTACTGCCAAGTTTCTAGAAAGATTGAAATCGGTAAAATTTAATTTAATTTATTTTTAATTTTTTCTTTATTTTTTCTTGGAAATGAAATATTTTTTCGGGTTAAAAGTATCTTATATTCGTCCAGGTACTAAGGCATCACCCTGCAACGTTTTATCTAAAGTCCAAAAAATTATGTTTTGTGCTCTAAATCGAAGACTGTTTGTACCCCCAGCAAAATATTCCAAAACTATTTCATGTTCGGACATGAAAATTCGTAAAAATTTGTTTAAACTATAAAACAAAAAGATAAGTAAAAAGCACCAAAAAGGTTCGAAATTAAAAGACTCTGGTGTTAAAATATAAACATTCAAGAGCGATCGGCCTCAGAGAAAAGGGATAATTCCGTAAAAAGCCAGAGAGAACGAACTCAAAACTTCATCTTTTCTTATTGTTATTGATTTTAAAGTTACCAGAGGGCATCCCACAATTTTTTGGTTATTTTTCAATTGCTGAATTTAATTTTCATACATGATGGTTTTTGGAAACAGAAGAACTTAACAACAAATATAGCAGGTGCTCAGAAATAGTTTTATTGTGTTGAAATTTCCAAAATTGCTTTTTTAATTTTTATTTTCTGATCTAATTCCTAAAATCTTTTAATGCAATAAATAACGAAGTTAAAATCTTGTAAAATATGCAAAATTAAATCTAGTCCTTTTTATCCCCAGAACAATAACAGAAAGATTTTTTAAAAATATTTTAAATAATAATAAATAATAAATAATATTTAAAAATATCCCAAGACAGAATAATAGAAATTGCCCAAAAAGGTATGACAAAATTATGGAAAATAAATGAATTATCCCCACTTTTTTTATTTTTAAATTTTCTTATTACATAAAAATGCGATAAAAAGGTCAATAGTGTCTGTGAATATTGACCATCGAGCAAGGTTTGAGCATGTAACTTCTGTATGTTATCTCTGTTGAAAATCTGCTAGGAAACTTTATTTTAGCTTTTAATCAGATCACCCTTGCGGCTATTTGCCGAATTTCCCACTGTACGCAGGTGAGTCGGTAAGTCACTCCGCCGACAAGTTTTAATGAGCAGCGCCGCTGCCGATTCTGTCGGCTGGTCGGTGGCTGACTTTGTAATGGGGGTACCAAGCCCCGCGTCCTTTTAATGAGCAGCGCCGCTGCCGATTCTGTCGGCTGGTCGGTGGCTGACTTTGTAATGGGAATAATAAGCCCCGCGTCCTAACCATTTAATTTTAATTCAAATATACACGATATTCTTTTTTTTATCGACTATGCGCTTACACTTATGTCATTTGCCACACTTTTTTTGTGGAGCTTTTACCGTTGCGTAGCCACACAAAAGTGGAAAGCCAGTAAACACACGATACATGCTGTTTTGCCGCCGCTGCTGACTAGTTTTACTCGTTCATCCGCCGAAGTCATTTAACAAATTATACAAAATAAGAATAAAAAAATAATTTCCAACGCAATAAAATGGAAACATATTCTTACTTAAGACAACAACAAGCGTTTGGCAAAATATTTATTCAGATGTTTATATGCTCTTTTGAAGTTTACTTTTTCAAAAACAATTATATTATACTGCTTTTTGTGTGTATCTGTATTCTAGTTTATATCTATTAAAAAAGAAAAAAAATGCAATATAAAATTCAAGACCACAGTACGTATGAGTTCTTGAAAGTAAGAGAAAACATTTGAAAATTGCTCATACGCCCAAGTGTGGTCTAATTTACATTAATATAACAAACAGCATTCGCAGAATATTGTTGCAACATTTTCAAATTAAATGTGTTTTACTGTTGTTTCCTTTTCTTCCGCCATATTATTTCTGTTGTTTGCTAGCTGCTGCTGCTGTTGTTGTTATTGTTTTAGTAGCTCCATTGCTACTTGGTTTTACTTAATTGTTTAGTATTTGATGGTATTTCGTATTAAATATTTGCACACTTCTCAGCATTACAAAACAAACTAAAACGCTGGTGATGTGATAATGAACTAAAGAAAAAAAAAAACAATAAAGCATAGAAGTGGATGATGCGATGCATACATGCATACAAATGCCACGATACAGCCAAACAATTGTTGCAAATAAAACAAGTCCAAGTACACTTCTTTTTGCATTGCTGGTTGCATTGGGTGTTTGCGTTTAAATAAAAGCTGGAGTAGAGTTATCACATAAGAGTAATCAAATAATTTACCAAGGTTTCTTTATTAAATAAATATCTTAAGGCACCAGTAATGCACGGTAGAGAGGATTCAAAGTTCTTATTAAATATAAACAATTTGTTTAAGAGTTGTGTGTTGAAAAGGATTTGAAAGGAATATACAATATTTGTGTTATTATTTGAGGCGCACCCTTTGAGCATACTTTTGCTTTTAGTGAACAATTTTTCAGAAATCATAATTGAGAACTCTGGCTGCAGCTGATGGTACTTCAGCATTTAGTGGTTTACTTTTAAACAATTCGGTTTTGTTGCTTTGTTTTGTTTTGTTATGTTTAATTTTGCGTTGCTGTTGTTGTTTGCTTTTCAATATCAGCTGTATGATTGAGCGTGCGTGTGTATGTGTGTGAATATGTTTGAAGATAAATATGCAGTTATGTTTGCTTGTTAGCTTTATTTGTATTCCACTTGAAAATTTTTCTCTTTTTTCAAAATATGCCATGTTGTAGCTTTGCGTTTTCTGTTAACTTGGCTAAATTCCAGTTGTTAACGATTTTTTTTACTCTCATTTTTTAACAAATATTAACTATTTACTTTGCTCGTTTGAGTAGTTGCTGTTCATGTTTCATGTTTCATTTATATTTATTTTTTTATAGAATGGCCTTTAAATAATTGTTGTTTAGTTTGTTGAGAAATATTTTGCATAAAAAATTAAAATGGAATTTAAAAACAAAATTTCACAAACCTTATCAACATTTCGTTGTGCCTGTGTGATAAATATTGGTTTTAATCACGGTTTTTTGCATTTGATTTATGGCACATCATAAATCAATGTCAGCCGAGTTTGTGTTTATTTTTTTAAATTTAGGGCCTGTTTCACAATGTCGACAGAGTTCGTTCTTTCTTACAATTATATTTAAAACAAAAACAAATCCAAATCCAAAAATTTTGTTGTTGTTTTGAATGTACGAACGAACGAATTCTTTCGACATTTTACCAATAAAAAATCAAAACTTTTAAAATTGTCCCAACTAAAGTTCCAAACTAAAGTAAATTCCAATATAAGCTTGTAATAGTTTTTTAAACCGCTGGAGTGTAAATAATTGTGTAGCGAACAATAGTGGAAACTTTAATACCAAACTGTTATATACAGCAGCAGGTTTATATTATGCTGTACATTGTCCTCTTTGTTTAGGTAAACTTCAAGGTTAATGGCTTAAAAATGTCATACAATATGAAGCAGAAAGTACAAAAAAAAAAAATAAATAAACAATGCCAGTTCAAAATTTTTAGTTTTACTTTCGCTATTGTTATTTAAGGAGAATTAGCTTTCACAAAAATATACAATTTTTATATATTCCTTAGAATTTTTTTCTCTTAAAAAAAGATTGATGGCCCTGTCATTTTTAATGTAAAATTAAGAAAAATGCAATATTTTTGGTTTATAATTTTTAAATTGAAAACCGTTTGGTGTTGAGCTCAGAAAAGATATAACCTTGAAATTTTGCCCCAACATTTTAAATTTAGCTCTCTAACTAAGAGGTAAACAAATTTTGGTGACAATTGTACTTAATATTTTGAAAAGACCAGGGTATTGAAAAATCAACATTTTTAATTTCAAATTGCTTCAAACACGCCCATTTTAAAGCATTATTTTTTAGATAATTTGGTTGGTTTTATCTAGACCTTTAGGACCATGTATTATTTTAAAAAATCAAATTAAAATTGCAGAAATACCAAGCTGCAAAAAAATTTTAAGGTGCGAGGTACCCTACTTTGAGACCATATAGCACCATCCCTGGCAAGTCAATTGGTACCCACCGTCAAAAATTAAGCTGAGATACATACATCTGCTATGTTTATGAAAACCTTGGTCTAGCACTTTACAAATGGCCGAGTTATTTCCAAAATATTTTGATTCTGCACCACTGTGCAGTCAAATTTACGAAAAAAAAAATTAAACTTAAAGCTAGTTACTTTTTTTATATTAGGTCCAGCACTCAGGGCATGACCCCTATTAATCAATGCATTGTGGTAGAAGTAGGTTATGGGAATGGTCTTTCTTCAAAGGTATTTTTAATTACATTTATTAATCTGTGTGTTTGTTGGATCGTACTATGTTGTTTTCTGAAGCCGAATAGATGATTCGGAATACACCCTTTCGCGCTAAGAATTGGATTTAGTTTAGTTATCAATATTCTTTCAAACAGCTTTGATATGTTTGATAAAAAGCTTATAGGTCTGTATGATTCTACTTTTGTGTAGTCTTTTTCTGGCTTAGGAATCATAGTAATCAAAGGGACCTTCCACTCTGTGCGAAGGTACGTAGGATGGCATTAAAAACGAAAAGAATAAATCTGCGAGCTATACGGGGCAACTGAAATAACATCTTGTTACTTGTTTTATCACCAGCGTGTTTTTTTTTTGGTGTTTAAATCAGTTATTGCCTTTTCAATATGGTTAAGTTTAAATCTTGGGCATACTTCGGCACTACTCTCTATTGGTGTTAACTTAGCTTTATCAATACATATATTTGGAGTAAAAACCTTTTTTAAATGTCCAACAAATAAGATGATTTTTCGGTATCATTTCTTGCCCAATCTCTACAAGAAGTTCGCAAGGGAGGCTTGCGTACGACTGGTCTTTTAAGGTTTCTACATGCACGACATAATGAATAATCTGATTGTGCAGTTCCGTCAAGGTCTTCCATATCATTTTTCAGAGATACTACTCTTCGAGATTCTAGTAACTGTCTTAGCCGTTTCGACCTTTCTTTAAGTCTAGATTTGAGTTGAGGAGATCTGTGTGAATGCCACTCTCTTCAGATTTTTCTTTCTTCAGCCAAGAGCCGCTCGACATCTACAGAATAAATTTGATTGTGCCTAGCGGATTATCGGATTACTGTTGCATGTTGGGCAGCTGATTTAAGGATTTGATCAAAATTAATAAGACTCTGATCCACGTCTACTGGTTTTCTTAGCGGTATATTTTTCGAACACTGAGTACTGAGATACTTTCTATATTTCAACCAATTATTACGATATTTTGCTGGTTCCGCATATGGACAAGAGTGGGTGTATGATCTGAGGATAAGACGCTTCAACTTTAATCATTTCTCTTGGAATACACAAATCAATAACATCCGGTATTTTTTGCCGATCAGTAGGTCAATAGGTGGGTTGTCCACTCGATATCATATTCAGACGCATTTTTGAAATTGTGTCAAACAAAACACGACCTTTTGGAGTTATTAGGCGTGATTCCCAAAATGTATGTTTAGCGTTGAAACAGGGACCTAGTGATTTAAAGAAGTCGCTATACTGTATCTCTGAAGGAATAACTAAGTTTTGATGAAATTCTTTAAGGCAGAGCTTTTTTCGCTTGAAGGTATTCCTCACAAAAATCACACATGCTCGTCTGCGAGGGTCTTTAGTATCATATAATTGATTTAAAAAAAAACTATTTGTTGTTATGTGAGTCTCTGAAATCAGCATGGCATCAATTTGTTGATTATTATTAAAGTACTCGAGTTCTATTTTGAGTTGGCGTACGCCGTTTGCGTTCCAGAAACATAGCTCAAACATAGTAGCTCGCAGCACACAACGAAAACCGGAGGCAACTTGCAGTAAGCCTTAGTATGACCATATTTTTTTTGGCAATTTAGACACTTTTCGGATCCTGATCGATTATGCTGTTCCTCTACGCTTATTTTGCGGTGTCACAAATATTTCAGATTATAAATAGGGTTATTTTCGTTCTTTTTTACTGATATATCCAGGTTTCAGTTCAACGCGAAATAGAGGTTGAGGAACACGTTCTCAATTTCTATTTCTCTTGGCAGTAATATTCTCGGCTAATTTGTATATTGTTTATGTTAATAATATTATAATCTAAAAGTAAGGAAAGAAGATTTGATTATAGTTAATGTACAAATGTTGTACTTGCGTATTTTGAATTCTTTGGCTGCACGGAAAGAAAATAAAACATGGTTAAGAGCAATTTATTATGATTAAATTATATGAATGTATTAAAACCATATTATTATTATTAAACATTATAATAATATGGTTATGTTAGAGACATATTATTGTCAATCCTGATAATGAAATTGTTAAAATAATAATAAATTAAATTTTTTGAATATAAACATATTTTAATAGTATATCACCATATTGTAGTTATGATTTATTATATTATGATCAAATATAAACATAATATGGTGAAATTAAGCGATTGCAATATGGTTTAATATTTTTTTATTATTAAAAAACCAGTAAAATCTGATGACAGACGAATAAACTTACGTTATAAAAATATGTTATCTTTATTATATGTATTTCGGTTAAAAATAATATATGCCTTTAAAATGCATGCCTTTAAAATGCATAAATTGTTTCAAAATTATGACACTTAAATTTTTGTCAATAAACCTTAATATTTATGGATTATAGCAATAAAGATTATTGTTTTATCTAGAAGTTTCCTCTTTTATATTTCTCAAACTCGTAAAACTAAAAAGCGTAGTCGGTTCATTCGAAATAATATTTATTTCATGAAATTAAAAATAGTATAAGGACAAAAGGGGAGCAACTACAAAAATACTAAAATGATGTCGGAATAAATACACTTGCAGCTTCTAAGATTTGTACTTAAACTTCTCATAGAGACAAACCTAATGATAAACCTTTTTCTCCTCAAGTATGTGGTTTTACATACAAATGCCAGATATAAACAGATTTATTTTGTAAAACCGATTTGAAATGATTTACGATGCACATTTTTTAAGAAGCCACAAAATTTCAAATCAAGTGTATTAAACGAATGCTTTAAATATGTATAGATATAGATAAGTATGTATGTATACACCACTACACTACACCTACACACAGCATTTCTATTTTCCAATATCTAAAGTTCAGAACAAAGTAAAGCGTTACAGTATTTAAATCTTGTAATATTTGTACGAGTAGCAGTAAGTTGAAATAAGAGTATATTTGGTGATGCAAGAAAGTATGTTTCAGAGAACAAAAAACTATGACGTAAGCATGATTTTTTATTTAACCCTTGAACGGATGAGTGAACTAACTAAGTCCATAACATGTTTTTCTGTTATGTGTGGTTTTTTGAATAAATGTTTATTTTAAGATACAGGGAATCTACAATTTTTCTCAGCTTTCTGGAAATTTATAATTTCCTTCCCTAAACCACTTTTAAAATTTTGAGACTAGGAACGAATTAAGTCGACTTTAGATACCTTGTTTATCCATTTTTTCCAGATAGATTAAAATTGATCGGGTGTCATGTTAGGCTAGTAGGTAGTATGGTACTTTATTATTATGAGGGTCGTGGGTTTGATTACCTTTGGTGGTAATCTGATCATTGAAGGTGTAAATACTGCGCCATTAGGGCCAGAACCAGTAGATAGAATAACGGTACATCATCGATCGGTAGCATGCTCGAGGAAGAAAAGGAATTAAAAACTACTGTACAAATTTTGTGGAATTGGTCACAAGGCTGGATGGCTAAGCGACAGATTCCATGGTGGGCTAAGCGACTTCTAATGATACGAACTAGAAGATCTTGTCGGCTTTATTAGGGAAATTAGTTGGCAAGTGTAAGTATAGTAATTTTAAGGGAAGCACAATGGACCCTTTCGGCCTCCAAGTAGAAGTGGTATTCAGCAGAAGCTCTTCTAACCTTAACTAACTTTAAAACTGGCTTAAGATCAAAAGTGATTCAAAAGTGTTTTTAGTTCATTTTTGAATTAATTTTTTTTAGTTTTGATTTTTTATTTCTTAATGAGTGCCTCGATTGGTAGAGCGCTTGTCTATCAGTCTGGGGATTGCGGGTAAGACTCTGTGTGTTTTCTGCAGACAAGCTTCGCAAGTAGCTTTTAGCTTGTCGTTTTGTTTAAAAAAAGAAACGTTTAAAAAAAGATATAAGAAAATATTTCAAAAGGAATTTTTATGCATAAATTTCAAACCCTTAAAAGGTTAAAGATCCACTCGCATACTATAAAAATATTCCGCAAATATTTGCATCGATTTATTTAAACACTTGTGGTCATAAATTATTGACACCAGCTATTTACTACGAATTATTTTATTGCCAGTTTGTATATCTCTTTGCGAAACAATTCACAAGGTATTTGCACTTGCAAACAGAGAAAGCGATATACATATGTATGCATGCTTGTATGTATGTTTGTATAGGATATGAAACAATCATTTGCAAAAGAGTTTCTATCCGCAGCTATGTTTTACACACATCTACATAAGTACGAGTTTTGATTGTTTATGATTTAATGTGCGATATGTGCAATTTAAAAAATTTACAAAAATTTAAAATTAAAAAAATTCAAAGAATAGGCACACGGAGTACGCAAAAATAAACGAATAATAAATAAACGACAGAATTTCAATCAAATGTTTATTAGTTGTCAATATTGCCTACTTTTATAAACATAATCTTGCATTGTCGATAGCGGTGCTGGGCGGTCATAGTATTGTCTCAAAACTGGTAGGCGAGTGTAAAAGTGCTCTTAATGCACGAGGGGAATGAAATTGCTAATGAACTGACGAGGGTGGCTTCTGCAATGAACTCTAAGGCGTGAAGAAGAGCGTTGCTGCTACAGACTAGCCACTACTAAAGGGAGTTTAATATCTATCTACTTTTCCAGAATTTGAACAGTCACTTCTCACATCCAATCTATTACGATTGTGGCTTAATCCCTTTAGCGCCAACCGGTGATTATAATCACCAGCACTTTAACTATTCGTAACAGACAAATTAAATATTATTTTTTTATTAACAAAAATAGTTCAGTTTTTTTTTTCGTTGCAATGTAAATAATATTGGGTCTTTTAAAAATTAGTAAATAAGCCAATCAAAATATTTAGCTATAAAGTACTAAAATTCTATGTTATTTAGCAAATTTAGCTAAGATAACACAACCTGCGAAGCTTTTTGCTTGTTTGCAGAAAACACCCAGAGCCTTTGGCAGAAATCGAAACCGCAACCCTTAGACTGGTAGCGCGCTACCAATCGGTCTATCGAGGCACTCAAAACGCATAATATTCAATTATGAGCCCTTTACACTAAAAAAATACATATATAATTCAAAATTCCAAGATTAATATTGCAGTGATTTTAATCACCATTTACGAAGTGTGCTCTATGAGTTCGTACATTTGTAAAAGAAATGCAATTGTGCTTTTTTTCATATTATAAAATGGCTATGAATTTTATATAGCACTAGTTGTGCCCACACACGTTGTCTGTGTCCTGAAAATATTTTGTTCGATTTTAATCCACAGCAAATTTTAAGACTCTTACGTATTTAATTTATATAAAGGTACCCATCCCTAGAAATTCTACAATTTATATAAAATTCTAAAAATTATAGTAAAGCTCTGTAAAAGACAGACAGGAAATGAGTTTAAAAAACAAAAGATGCCTTAAAGTATGTATACTTTCACTGCTTTTTTTCTTTCTCTTGGAAATTAGATATTTTTGCGGAAAAAAAGTATTCTATATTGGATACAGGATACTAACTTACCTCCTCAGAAAATTTTGTTAAAAGCCATCCAGCAGTTTTTCGTGATGCGAACACGAAAAAAGAATGACTGACAGACAGACAGAAAATGAGTTTCTATTTTATTATAGATAGATAGATAGATAGATAGATAGATAGATAGATAGATATATAGTATAGATTTGAGAAATAGTTTTCAATGTGCAGTTTCTTGCATCATCTTTTTGAGATCAGTAGGATCAGAGTCCAGTAGGGACTTCCGAAAGTTGTCAATTGATGGAGGCAATATTGGCACAGCATTGTTAAAGCCACAACTATCGCATTGGCTGTCTCTTATTCAGTCTATTCCACCAAACCACCATGCAATCTGGCCCTACTAATTCAACGAAAAGTCGATGGTGATTATAATCACCAACCATTCTTTCTCCTACCCTATTTCTTCTATTTTTAAATGACCTTCTTAGTCAAACTTCTAACCCTATCTACTCTTTTGCAGATGATAGCAGCATTTGTCATTCATACTCATTCAATAATAGGCCGAACCAGTTGGAGATTGTAGTCAAGAGACATAACATGAATGATACGCTCAATCATGATCTTGCCACAATTTCTGAATGGGGTCGCATGAAAAGAGTAAAATTTAATGCCCGTAAGACTCAATGTATGCTTACGCACAGACGTGCGTTTGAAAATGATGCTTCATATGTAGCTATGGGTGATGTAGAAGCTCTTGACGTTCTTGGCATGAAAATTCAGTGCGATGTCCGATGGACTAAACACATTTTTCAAGTCTCGAAAGAAGCTTTCAAGTGCCTCGGTTTCTTAAAACGGTGTAAGAGATACTTCACTCCATGTGATCTTCTTACTATTTATATCACCTATATTCGGCTTAAATTGGAATACAACTCTCATGTATGGGCCGGCGCCCCCAAAGTCTATTTTGGAGCTACTCGACCGGGTGCAGGAGAGGGCGAAGAAGCTCATCAGTGACAGTAGGTTATCCACTCTATTGACTCACTAGACTATCGACGCAATGTGGGTTGTGTTTCGCTGTTTTACTGTTACTACAATGGAATGTGCTCTAATGAAATCAGGGAAATTGTACCCGACACCCACACTTTTTTGCGTAAAACACGCTTCTCATCAAGGGCCCATCCATTTGTGGTCGATTTGCCAGTGAATAGGCAAATCGCACTATGCATTATAGGGAGAATTCGTTTTTCACCCGAACGGTTCGTATGTGGAATAAACTCCCTGCCGATGTCTTTCCTATAAACTTCAATATGAGAAAGTTCAAGTCAAATGTCCACAAACACTACTCCATCTATCCTCCTTCCCATAACCAAATTTCCTAGTTCTGGCACAATGCATTGCATGTGTAGGGGTCATCCCCTGAGTTCTGGTCCAATAAAAAAAAAATGTCCCTGCATTTTCCTAAATAGCACTTAAACAAATAAAAAAGAACATTTATTTAAATCGTTCATCTGAAAACAGTTGTGTCGAAAAATAGCTAAAGTTACACAAAGTGACAAGTAATTGGGCAAATTGTTGATTTTTCTGAGTCCCGCAAGCGGAAGTCATGACACTTCTCGTAAATAACTCCCTTCGTTTGGCGTTTGCCTTTAATATTAGGAATTAATTTTAAATTTGAAAATACAACACAGTAAATTTATATTACCAGTATTGTGACAGCATTGAAAAGAGGTTTTGGAAGACGTTCACTCATTGTAATTTAAGTAAATTAAGTAATTTTTATCTTTTATTGAAGCTAAAGCAGCCTCACAAAGCCTTTTCAAAATGTAAAGAAAACAGTGCTGGAACAAAAAATTTAAATTTGCAAAATTAACGAAGTTTTATTTAAATATCAATTAAACTTTAATTAAGTTGATGTAAATGAAAATAAAAACTTTCTATGAATTTCACATAAAATAACGAAACCATTTCTGGCTTCATTTTGACCTTTTGGGGTGGAGGAAAAATGGTGAGTTTTTATGGTTTCGAAATACATGCTGCTACAACTTAGGAAAAAAAATATAAAAAAATTATGTTGTTATTTTGTTAAATAGAAATGTTACAGGCAACTTGTTTGCGCTTTAATTACAGCCATTTTTAGGCATCTAAAATCCCACTACACTTTAATTTGTGTGCAATAAATGGTAAAATAAAGTTTTTTTGTAGCTTTTGAATTCTTAATGACGAAACCTTTGATCACAACACATTTTTATCAAGGGAATTTCCGACCAACTGGTTTTAAAGAATTACAAAATAGTTTTTTTTAAGAAAAATAGTTTTTACCAGGGTACCGAAATGCTCACTCACTGCTCAATCAAGTGTGAGTATGTAGATTTTAGTTTTTTTTCTGCTTCTTTTCATAGTCTCTCACACGACTAGAAAATATTTTGTGTTATTTTATATATGAGTGAGAAGATTTATTTTTTTCCTTTCTATTCATAAGTGAGTAAATGAAAAAATATTTTGTTTTACACGCAAGTGCTTATATATGAGAATTTTTTCATAAATTAAAAGATCATAGAAAAATATTGGCATTAAGAATTCGCAGAAATGTATGTATGTACATATATGCTCATGTTTTGTAATGTGCAACTGTCGGCGTATGCAGTAACAAAGTGTTTTAGAAAACTCAGTTTTGAGGAATTTCATAAATGAACACTCACAAATGAAAACGTTCATAAATGAAAAAAATTACAAACATTTATGTAAAAGAGCATTTTGGAAAATAAGTGAATTTATTACTTATCACATCTTTGTTCATGTGCATTTGCTAAAAAAACAAACAGTTACTCTCATTCGCGTGTGATCTTAGGCAGATAATTTTTTGTTGTTGATTTATGACCATGAAAAAAAATTTAGAAATCTCATTTATGAGAAATATAATAAATGTTGAACTTTTAAAGCTCATAAAGGAAATATTCTGAACTCTGCTTTATACCTAAAAACGTAAACACACAAAAAGGGGAAAAAATGTATTCCAACACCAAAAATGGCTTTAAACAAGTTTTATATTATATTAAATTATTTTATTATTTAAAACTTTTTTGGGAAATATGGAAAATATTTATTTTATATAAAAAATAACTAAGCTGCTGCCAAATCAAGAAAATACATTTATCCAAATTCTTTAAATAATTTATAATTTATACTGCAAATGCTTTTATATAAAATTATCTTTCTTGTGTGAATTTGAAAGCGTTCTTTTGCCACTAACTCGTTTATCGTTGATGGTCTTTTTTATAGTTGTTGTTGATTGAGGTGTCAAATGCACAATTATGCCACCCGATTCTGTTGACACATTTGGGTTTTACAACATTGCAAACAATTTTATCTAAAAAAAGAAGGAAATTGAAAAAAAACTGCACATTCAACTTACATTTAGGAGGCAAGGGATGTTTACTAAAATCAATGAATCTACTGCATGACATTATTATTATTTACAGGAAATTTATTTGGTACTCTACACCACAATTTTTAAATAATAATGACAATGATACTAAATTATAATAAAGCTTGCTGATCTAATTAAAATGTTTCTATTCGATAAATTCAATTTTTTAAATTTTTTTTTTAAGAATTTATCCTTCTTTTGTTAAAGTCTGACTTTGATTTTGACTTTCCTTCGATACAGGTCCTTCATACGTGACTCGAACTTAAAAACAGACAAATAATTGTTTTACATTTTGTGCTAAACTGTCAACACACCATTTTCACCTCTTGCTCATATCAGCCAAATGTTGCTTACTGGATGTAAACACTGATAGTGCGAGTCATTTATTGTTTGTTGATCAAAGACCTACTGAGGTAAAATTAAGTGTCAGTTGGATGGGGTTCAGAGGATGGGTGCAGTTTGCATGGCACAAACACAGCTAAACGAAACAATGTTCACAGAAAAAAAATATTTTTATCAATTACAGGTTTTAATTGGTTTCCGATTAAAATTTAATTAAATAATTAATAGATTCAATTATTTGTTTAATTATGATTGTTTTTGTTCTGTTTTAAACAAATATATATTTGTATCAATTAAAAAATTAATTGAATTTTATTTTAAAACTAATTAAAACCTTTAATTGGTGGAAACATTTTTTTCTGTGTAAAGCTTGCCCTTTGAACGACTTATTCATTAGAGCAATGGCCGCAATTTACGCAACGGTCATAAGAACATTCTGGACCTAATTATCAAAGAGCTAATCAATTTGCTAATTAGGTCCTCAGGTAACGATGGAACACATGAGTAGAAAAGAAGTAAAGAAGCCTATTATGGAAGGCGTTTATACAATGAATATATGGAACAGTATTTTTACCGGTGTTTCTCTTATCTATTCTGTTGAGCTGAACTTCTGCAGCAGTCTGCTTCAGAATTGCTGCATACGTTAGATCACTTGTTTGAAAGTCGCGTGAAGGATTTTCATTACACTCGACAACTGGTCGGTTATAAAGCGCAAGAGGCAAGTGAACATAAACATATATCGTCATACATATGGATATAGTGATACATATATAGTGACCCACTTCTTTATTCGCAAAACTACTAAGTATTTGGTGTTTCAAGGTCGAATTTGTCCTTCCAATATTTGTTATTAATGTTTTTTGGCGTCAATGCTTGTTTGTGTGTTTGTGTATAATCGTATAGCTGCTTTAAAATTTAACTTTATACTCTCTAGCGTTATTGTTATTGTCATCAAACAATGAGGCAGCCATCATCATTGTTTCTGTTGCTTTGGTGGCTTTGGGGTGGTGTGGAGGTTAGTTATCACTGGCAACAGAAAGTGTTTGTGACAACAGCATCAGGAATTTATCGCAACCATTGTCACAAAGTTTATTTCAACAATAAACATGCAAAAGGCGTTTATTCTTCATTTTCATTTTCTTTATCTTTTTGAAATGAAATTTTATTACTTTTTTTTTTGTTTTTTCTCCTATTGTTTTTCCCACTCGGACACTTAAGCATTTGAATACGCAGTTGTAATGAATTGTTTTCAGCCGTTTTTATTTTTATTTAAGAAATTTTGTTAAATAGAAATTTTCGAGCAGTTAAACAAATTTAAAAAATCTTTTTTTCTTTATTTGTTTTATTTTTGATAGCAAGATTATAAAAATTATAAAGAAGACGAAAACTTGTATAGAATGCCGTGTGGTCGAAATATCAATATTACAAAAATTTAATTAAATGAAGTAAACTTAATTTCTCTTGGTATATTACGGTTGTATTATATATTTCAATATTTTCAACAATGAAAGGTTTTAATTAATTTTAGAATAACATTTAATTAAATAATTAATCGATTCAATTATTTATTTAATTACTTTTTTTTTGTTCTGTTTTAAACAAATATATATTTGAATCAATTAAAAAATTAATTGAACTTTAATTTAAAATTAATTAAAACCTTTAATTGGTGGAAAAAATGTTTTCTGTGTATGGAACACGATTTTATAGCTTCGCAATAGCTTATCCTATTAGTCCAACTTTTGCAGACGTTATTGGTTCTATCTACGGCTTGGTCGGTATTAGCTTTAAGGGCGTGGATCATTCCTGGATTAATTTATTTTAGCGGAGTGTTTGGCAGGAATCGATCAGCAACCTCTAGGCTGATAGAATAACACACTACTAATCTGTCTATGAAAGCCCTCATATCTTAGCATCGGCCTTTAACAGCACCCTACAAGTTACTATCTAGGGGCGTGAAATCACAGCTCCGAGGCGTCCTTGATATTGCCAAGAAGGCTGACAATACGTGCGTAAAAGATCAATTGCTTGATGAGCTGTGTGATATGGTGCGGCATACTGCTGAAATCAAAGATTATCCAAGTTTATAAATTCCATTTCAGCCGATAATAAGACTGTAGTTATGGCTACTTAGCGCTAGCCGTTGTCTTAAATAGCGTTTCCAGCACCATTTTTGAATAAAATGGGCCAAAGATACAACTACACCAAAATCAGCATCAAATTGACACTGCCTCTGGATGCACTGGGTTCTTGATAAAATCGTGTGGGTTTTCGTATTCTCACATGTGAAAATTTGGCTTGCTTATCAGCTTATCAGAAAAACAGGAATTTTTTTTGGCAAATTTTGTGCAAATCATTTATCACGCTGGTGCGTGAAATGCCGACACAGAACCCTCATTATCGGCCACAGAAGCCAATCAAACTTTCCTATAGCACTCGTGGCAGGTGATTCATTTCGGACAACACCTCTTTTTAACGAACACAACAATTTAAGGCGCCTCATATTTAACCTCGAAGGAATTATACTAAGTCTTAAAAAACCTAAAAAATTTTTGGGGATGAATAAATTTAACCATTTAAACATTGTCATCTTATTGAGTAGAAAATTTATTTTGCTATTTTTGTTATTCTGCATTCTAAACATCCAATTTAAATGACGCATGCCCCACTACTTTTGACTTGCCTTGGTCGTTTGTGTGGTTTAATTTTTGCAACAAAATTATTAACCAATTGTTCCCTCCCATCCAATTGAACCACAATATAATTATGGAAATTCGTTGGGTTGTGATAAAAAATGTTGGATAAAAAATGTAACATCATTTGATTCTAATACGACGAAATATCTATTTTTTCAGACACAGGACATTTGCATTCGATAAAGGGATTGGCTATTGGCTAATAAGAATACGAAGCATATAATAATGGCATTTAAAATAATAAACACAATAAAATTCTCTTATCTACCCTCATGGGTTACATGTCATGGAGACCATGCCAACACTTACGCTACGTTTAACATCTCAATATTTATTGACGGCTGTAATTTTAGTAGTTTTTCGTTGCATTTATGCAGTAAGCAAATAGACGACAGCAGACTAGCTGTCAAAAATAAAACACGCATCCTTATATGAAAACGATTACTTAGAATTTTGATTGTGAATATTGGTATATGACAACTAGGGTTTGACGGCAATACTATTTTTTTTTTACCAAGTACCTCGACTAGTTACCTCAGCTGTGTCTATGTGAATTTGGAAATTTGATCAGAATGAAGGAAACTGCCGAATTATATCGGATTTTATAAAAAAGGTACTAACTGAACAAAGAGCTGGCCTCTTGGAAGTTGTACAACTGGAACCTTTAGAAAGCATGATTGGTAAGCAGCTCCTTTCACGTAATACTTCACCCTAATACCTAAGTAAAAATGTGGAGGTGTGAATTGTTATGTACACAAAACATTTAAAATATTTTGTATTTTTTGTACTTGGTCGTCCATAGACATTTTTTTTTGTAATACACTATTTATCCGGTTGGGCATACTTTCAACCAATTTCTGTATAATTTCATCTGGATTTGTCTGCCACTCCAGCTACACACGTTGCCACAACTTAATATAGTTAGGTGGATGTCTTCGATATTTTCCCGATCGTCTTTTTACAATGTGTGGTCAACAAATTCTCAACTGGATTGAGTTCGGGACTTGGCAAAGGCCACAGCATGAATTAAAAATTTTGCAAAGTAAGACATTCCTCAGTGATTTTTCTGGTGGTTTCGGATCTTCAACCTATTACAACACAAGTTCTTCAATAGGATATAGGCTTATAGCTAAAAATGCTGGAAGATGGGTGTGTAATACCCATAAATAGTCTTTATTTGTCATGATGCCATACAATTTTTGCAATGGACTATGTAAAGCAACCCCACTCTATGATGTTGCCTGCGACGTGCTTGACCATCTGTTTAATATGGGCTCGTTGAATTATGCCTTGCTGTCGACGCCAGTAATACTGTTTCTGTTTATCATCAGACTGATATAGGTTTTATTTGAACTCAGTCCTCAACAGCCCAATCTTCGTGATGCATGGCGAATTGTAAAAGTGACTAAACATTTTCATAGTTTTAAAAATATTAACTTTTTAGTTTAATTAAAAAAAAAAAACAACACTTTCTGGTATATAAAGTAAAATTCAAATATAATTTAAAACTAAGATGAATATTAACAAAACTCATAGCAAACAAATGTTCTCAACTATCAACAATTTAGTTGAGAACTATTTTCATTTGATCGAACGAATTTTCATTTGGTATTCAGACTGCTTTTAGATTTGGACAGAAAATGGTCCGACAGTTGAGATCTGTATAGATCGTAATGGAATACACACACTACATCTTCAATACCTTTCCATAAATCTAGTCAGTCTGCCCATTTTGTGTTTAAATGTAAAAGCAATGTATAGCGCTATTGTGAATTTAACTCAATTGGATTATTCACAATAGAACATATTTATCAGCTGGCTTTATAAGTAAATATTGATCCATTTCGATATTTCCTACTTTTTTAAAGAAGAAAAAAAAAAAACACAGAAAATTCAAATTGAATGGAGAATGTTTATTATCATTTGAAACAACATTCTCTGGCATTTATTTTTTGAAGATTATGTCTATCAAATGTTGGCCGTTGCTATGTCGCAGATGGTTTATCCGTTGAGTCCAATTTTCGAGCATTTCCACTGGTAACTGACACGCGTGATGTTTTTCTCCAAGGCCTGAATTGAAGCGGGTTTGTCCGCATAAACTTTAGACTTTACATATACCCACAGGAAAAAGTCTAATGGTGTGATATCACACGATCTTGGTGGCCAATCGACCGGCCCAAAACGTGAAATTATGTGGTCACCGAAATGTTCTCTCAATAAATCCATTGATTGATGCGATGTGTGGAAAGTGGCGCCGCCTTGCTGAAACCAAATGTCGCCGAGATCACGAGCATCAATTTCAGGCATCAAATAGTCGGTTATCATGGCACGATAATGGTCGCCTTTGACGGTTACGTATTCACCTGCATCATTTTTTGCCACCGGCCCTCAAACCACACCAAACCGTTGTTTTTTCTGGATGAAGTGGCAGCTCTTGAATCTCTTCAGGTTGCTCTTCGTCCCAAATGCGGCATTTTTGTTTGTTTACATACCCATTGAGCCAAAATGGGCCTCATGGCTAAACAAAATTTGCCACGAAAACGTCGGATATTCTTGGAACTTTTCAAGAGCCCATAGAGTGAAGCGATTCAGGCGTAAGTCTTTCCATTATAAAATGCCAAACAATACTAAACAATAATCACATGACAGCATGATACGACTCACTCGTGATCTGTCAAAAAAGGGCTATTGAAAAAAGTATCTCTACTTGAATCACCCATTATTACTAATTTCTAATAGAAAAAAATTTATTAATTATTAATTAATATGACCACTTTGCTATTGTTGTAAAGGGTGCCCTCACACAAATAAACTCCTGCGTGTTTTCTGTCCATTTTTTGCCACTTGAACTTTTGTGCATATTCATTTTTCCAGTTGAGGGTTTTGTTCTAATAGAAGAAAATTCATAATATACGCCATAATATTTCCCCTCCGTAGTGAGGATATCTCGATTAATTTTCCTTGGGGTAAAATTTTAAGTTTAACTGTCAAAATCCATATAAAAAATTCATAATTTTCGCCTTAATATTTCCGCTCCGTAGTGCGGCTACCTCTCTAATATGCCTTGATCGAAAGAAAAATTGTGTTAGATTGAAAATGTGTTATACAACGTAATTTGCGACAGTGCTGCCAACTCATAATAATAATTTGACATTCGATACTCGATATTCGTTAGCCGGCGAAGATCGAATGAAACTCATAATAATTCTGAGTTCCAATAATGAGCAAAGCTGAGTACATACGAGTTATTTTGTTTTTATTCAATTTTCACTTATTGCTTATTGTTTTTAAATTTGTTTTAAAGTAGTTTTGTTAAGAACTAAATAAATTTGAAAACCGCTTCATTATTACTATTTTTAAGCATCTAGCAATAGAAGAAATACAAACATGTATTCACCCCTGCCCCCAACTGTATATAAAAAGCACATATACTTACACATACAACTTCCTATTCTTCCTTTGACTTTGCTTTAGCAAAATAATTTCTGTAAACGTGATTTTATTTTAATACAGATTAAAGATTAATTAATTAATTAAAAACTTTTTTAACTTCAACTTTTCTAGATGCTTAACTGTTTGCCACAATTTATACAAAATTGATTTATTGTTACACACATGTGCACAAATTGAGACTATTTTTAACTGAAACAAAAGTTTTGTCATCTAATTAATTGAATAGAATTTTTTTTAATACAATTTGCTAAACGTTGATCTGATGATAATCGTTGTAATGACATGTAATGACATTTGGCATACACCATGTGGGTAGAAGACGTTTTGCTGGTTTAAGATTTATTCGTAGTTAAAAGCTGCTTGTGTGAATTCTTACTGCTTAAATTAACCTCAGTCGTTCATACAAAAGACGCTTTGCCATGAAATTTGTGGTCTAACCGCAAATTGTGGCTGTACCACCACAACAGTTAACCTTTTTTTTTTTTTTTAACAAATGAGTTATAGTTTGTTTGTGTCAAGTGGTTGATGATGATGGTGAGGGAAAATTTAACCCAAAGTAGGCGGCAGCTAATTTAGTAAATATTTTTTAAGGTTCCAAAAGTTTTCTTTTAACCACAAAAAAATTTTTTTGACGGAGGAAAGCAAAGTAATACGAATGAAGATTAAAAAAATTAGTATGGGAAACAGCTGTTATACAGCATGAGAAAAAAAATTACTTTAATATGTTTTCCAAAGAATTAAAAAAATCTAAAATCCTTTTAAATAAATTACAAATAAAACTGATGTTAAAGCTAATGAGTTGTTTTGATTTGATTAATTTACTTTTAAGTTTCCTTTGTTTGCTTTGGCTTTGAAATAAGTTCTACTCTTGAGTGAAAATACGATTAGTAAAGTTCTATTTTTAATATTTGCTTCTAATGTGGGTTCAAAATTAAATTTATATTAGGAATCTATACATATAATAAAATAGTAACTCATATCCGTCTGTCTGTCTGTCTGATTTTGTTTACGTTTACATCACGTAAAAACTACTAGATGGATTTTAACAAAATTTTGTGAGGAGATACCTAAGTATCCTGGTCCCAATATCGGATACTTTTTTTCGTATCTTAGAAAGTGGAGAAAAAGCAGTGAATGTACGCAGTTGAACTAACCGGATATGAATACTTTACTTTTTAAGTAAATTGTGGAACAAGATTAACGTGAGTACCTGCCAACTCGGCCTAACCTCACGGTGGTCTTACCACCGAGTGAAACTTAGGCGTAGACTAGCGCCCCCATTGTGTAGTATATAATTCTTAAAAAAAATTTAATTAGCATTTTTTTCTTCCAAACCGTGTTTCAAGAACACAAGGGCGGGAAAACTTTGGCCATCGATTTCACGGCATCTGCACATGGCCCATACCATAGCAGTTAATGGATTTACCAGTAAAGAACTGTAAATACTTTAAACGGCTCAATATTTCTTTCATTACTTTGTTCATGTTGTTCTTGGAGACATCAATTTGATCGGGGGATCACTTTTCCAACTCAGTCAACAACTTTCTCATGTAGTCTTTCAAGTACAAAGTAAAGTCTTTTTTGTCTCCGAAAGCAAAGCATTCCTGTAAACGTACACTGAGAACAACATCAATGCCGGTCTCTACAGTTGAGTCTGTACCCTCATCAGCTTCTTCAGCTGAGGGATTGAAATCTTCAATTTTAATGTCACCTCGTAAATTTCATCATCGACCAATTATATTACGGCGTAGTTTCGAAGTTTACCCTAGGAAGTTAAAACTATTCATCAACAGTTATCCGTGTAACCTCAGTGTTTACAGGCAAAATTTCTGTCAAAAATGTAAAAATCGAAGATAGCGGAACTACTATCGTGGATTTTATCTGTAGCTGGCTGAACAATTTAATATCCGGATCTTTTGAATACTAGGAACCAGAAGACAGGTATATACATGGGAACATGTTACACAAGCTTGCCAGACTCGATACTACTCTATGGGCATCAAATGCCCTTGTAAATGTTCTCTTCTAGGTTTAAAATTTGGAACGGCAACACTTAAATGTTAACCAAACGTCTTCCCTACTTTTGAGTCTTCCTGTTGTAACCATATGTCATAAAGATTCATAATTAGCAACACATAATGTGGACTACTATGTCCATAACAACAAAAAGTAGAAATATGTAAAATTAGAAAGTAAAGGGTGTCCCCACAGGTAATGTAGTTGGATGTATATGGCCTTATATTTTGAACTTTTACAGACAGATAATAAAAAATTTACACAGAATGTGTACTACTACTACGTTTTACTTAAGAATAAGTAAAACGTTTCAAATAAATAATAAGTAAAGGTAGAGTTTTTATTTATGAAACTGGACGATAATAACCTTCGAGGTCTGACTAGTGTCCAAGCGACTAGTACTACCAATTTCTGTGACCGATTATTGGTGACCCTTGGAAAATAAAGTGGTGGCTGTGATTGTGATCCATATCTACAGTTTAGATCAATGTTCGAAAATTTACCTCATATAATGAACTTAAGTGTTTTGTACGGTTGAATATTGAATACACAAACGCAAATAGTGTTACAATTGTACTGTTTTACGCAATGTTTGTTACTTGCGTTAAAAAATCGTTATGTATTGTATTCGTGTTGTGTAAAAATACACAAACGCTAAAAAATAGATATGGTTTTTGCCTGTGCGTACAATACAGAAAATAATGATCAGTCAATTTTCGAACACTGGTTTAGATAGTCTTCAGCTTCTACAAGGGGATCCCTAGACGCATTTTTTTCATCCAGCTGTAAGACCACTGCCAAGGTAGTGCAACACGCCTGGCGCTGACGTAAATCTGTATCACATGATGCTTTCTGGTACATCCCTGATCCTGCTTGTGTTTATGAATATTAGAATTCATAATATTCATAGTAAAGAAGAAAAGATAAAAGCAATTTTAGATAGTTGTTGTTGTAACAGCTCTGTTGCTGTGGGAAGTTCTATCCTGAAAATATTTAATTTATATATATTAATTATTGTAAATATGGGTCACATGGGTGGAACTTGAAGGTGGAGAAGTTGTGCCACCTCAGTCGGTCTTAGCCATAGGTCAATGGGGTGCAAATCCGTTTTCCTGTAAGGACAATTAAATAAATGCATAGTATCATGAGGGCTCTGCGAACAGGATGGACAACGGTTCAAAGTGCAAGGAACTATTCGCTCCCGGTAGCAGTTAAGTATACTGCACCATCCTGCTGTTAATTGTGCCATGGTTGATCTTGTTTTCCTGTGTGAGAGTTGTTCATGATCCGAGATTGCAGGGGGTGTTCAATCTGGACTTTATGGCATCTATACCCGTACATGGTAGTAGTGACCGTCTGTTGATGCAAGAGTTTCTGGGCCGTTACTATGGACATCCGGTCAACGTTGGGCGGAATAACATCACGGATGTCATCGAGATAGTGACGAAAGTCTTGTCGGATGTGCCTAGGAGGGAGTGAAATCATCCTAATCCGATGATTAGGATGACTTCGCGGGTGACATGCCAGCAAGAATTACCTGGTTAACAACTCACTGTGTTGTCTGACCGGCATGGAGATTATCCACATTGCTGATCTTGACACATCCAGTTGCAATTCGGAGTGCATTATTTTGGGTCATTTGTAAGACTCGCCATTGGGTGTCGCTAAGAAAAGAGGTACATATCGGGCAGCGTAATTGTTTCTTTTGTCACGCCCAAAGAGGTGTCAGCGAGAGCTTTAAGAACCTTATTTCTGGATTTCACTTTTTGGCTGATATAAGTGGCGTGCGAGGAAAAGTGAAGGAGGTTGTCCTAGAGTTTTTGGGGTGTTAACCGTAGGGATACGTCTGTCTTCAACTGAGATGTTTAACTCCGTCCCTGTTTCCCTCGTCCAAGAAGTGAAAAGGGACACCAACGACTTTGAAGATGATAGCTGGAATTCCTGCAGAAATTCCACGATGGTGGCCATATAAATGGAAATTCTGGCACTTATTTCTTCAATTTTAGATGGTCTTCTACTCTGGTTAAAATTTATCATACAATTTTGAAAATTTTCGCGACCTACTTTTTTTTAGTATTATCTATGAATCTTCTACGATTTTGTAGAATTGTATTGTTTTGCCTTGGAAATTGAATTGAATTTGAATTTTAAATGTTAGGTTTTTAATGGAGGATACATTTTTAATATTTTTAAATCAAATAAAGAAAGCCTAGTAAGTACCTAGGCAATGTTTCCTTCGCTATATCAAAAATCATTTAAGAACTCATAAACTTTCGCTTTAAGAGGACAAATAAATACTAGAGCCCGCAAAACTCCTACACATAATTGTTCTTACGAGTGTTTAAATATTTGTAAAACTTAATTACACTCATATGAAGGTGTGTTAGTGTATATGTGTTTATATGTACTTTGTAAGTGTTAGTAATTTCATAACTGTTTGCCATATTTACACTTGAAACTGTTCTTCTACTAATCAATATCAAATTAATTACAACTGGCCTCTCTGCTGCAAAGGATTTTTACTGGCTGGAAACATTGTTCAAGTAATGTTGGCTTAATTGCATGTGTGTGTATGTGTGTGTGTGTGTTAAAATAATTAATTACACACAACAAAGAGCAACAATAAAAGAAACATAGCAGCATATTAACTAAAGCCTACATAAGTAACACACAGGCATATGAAGAACATAATAAGACAAACATTTTAATAAATCATGCTTTTAATTAATATTGTTTTCTTGTTTTGCTTTTACTAAGAAGGCGAGGTCAGATGGAGAAAAGAAGACCTGCTTGTTTGAGATTGCCTTGTAGTAAACTTTCGATAACACTTCGTTGAAACGAAAGGGTTATTGGTACTGTCCAGGGCAAGCTTTTTAGCTTGAAGAACTAGTTTTTTTTTATAATTTCTGAGGGGTTTTGCCAGAAAGTTGGTAATCGTTGTTTTAAATTAGAATTATTATCATTAAAAATACTATTTTCAGAGATGCTACATATTACACGTCTAGCTGGTGGATTGTATAGAATTATAGATTTTATTCTTTTACATTTTGAAAATATAAAATCACTTATAGAACTTAAATATGAAGTTACTTTGTTAAAGGGTACATAAGTACCTTTTAGGGCTGTGGTGTTCATAAAATGCCTTTACAGTTACCAATAGGTATAGGTAGCTTTAAATAAAGTGAACTTTAATAAGCTTTATATATTTTCGTGTTCACAATCTACCTGTAAAATAACTTTTATTTTTTTCGAAATATCTGACTTTAAATTGTGGCAACACCACAGTAAGGTTAAGTTAGAGAGGATCACACAAAATTATATGTGCATAAAATTCACAAGACCATTATTGATCCATAGTGACTCCTCTGGTATGTTTTTTCTCTATTATAATCAATCCCCCTTAGCTACGTAAACTTTTACAATTAGGATAGATTCCACACCCTTCAATTCTTCTATATTCAGAAAGAAAACGGAGCCAAAACATTTGTTACGACTGCGTGATAATGCAGGGCATTGACAAATATATTGTTGTTGAATGTATTTTCCTATTCTTCGCCACACCATCTGAGGATATAATCCTCACAAAGTCGGATATTTTTAAAGAAATATCTTAGACCATTATGTCCTGTTATAATATCAATATACATTCTAAGTTCAGACTTACTCATACATAACAGCTTATTTCGTTCTCTATTACCTTTATCCTTCAGAAAGGATTTCGCCGTAAGATACAAGTTCTAAACGTTTCCACGACAATTGGATTTTCGCTCCGAAACGACCCGAGTATAACACTCTCTCACTCGAGTCAACTCAGCAACAGCTGTACCAGCTAAAGGTTTTTTGCCTCAGGAACGAATTTGCAACAGCAGCAGAGCTGTTACAACAACAAGTTTTAAATATTTTTCACGTATTATGGGTCACTCCTTAATTTGTTATTTTTTATACTGAAGATTAGTACTAAATATATATATGTGTAAATATCAAGCTCCTACCTATAACGTTTATAGGAGAAGGCCAAATTCCGCAAATTCGCAACATCTAGGGAACATCCTTTTATATTAATTTTAATTGCGTTACATGGTGATAGCTTAATATGTCAATAATATTATTTCCTACGAATAATTTCCATTTTCACTAATTTTCCTATCGTGAATAATTCCCTCAAACATTTTTCACTTTTCCCTTTGTTTTTTCACTTAATTCTAATAAATTATTTTAGGACAAGAATGCGAAGCGATGCCAAATGTTGTTTATTATTATATTCTTTCAACTTAGAAAGAATATAACGAACTTAAGCCTAAATGTTCTTCCTGTTTACATTCAATGAACAGTTCTTTCATGAAGGGAACAAAAATGCACTGGAGATTCACGATAGCATTTTTCACTTCGAGGGGAATAAAAATTTCATGGGAAGAAAAATTACACTTGTTGTGCACGTTTGAGGCGATTCATTGCCTGTGTAGTATTGAAGTTTGCGGTTCAAAAAAGGCTATGTACATACGTAACTGTGTTTCACTTTCGCAACACCTTTTAATTTAAGTTTTTTATATTTTTTGCTATATCGGACGTAATTTGACATACTCTGTATAAATTTACGGTTAATAAGAGTAGTCATATTCGCATTATGTAAGATGAAAATCGAAAAAGGCAATACTTGAAGATATAGCAGCGTACATTGTGCGTGAATGTTCAACACTAGTTAGCCTTGAACCTGAGCCTTGAACAAATGCTAGCTGCAGAATGAGAAAGAAAGCCGACAGTTACCAGTCGCCAGTGTGAAATCACTAAAATTAAGAGTGAAGACTGTTTGTAGAATGCGACTTAATGAAAGTAGGTTGCCGTAAACGAAATTTAGGTTTCCTATAATCATAGTGGGATCGAAGAGGAACCCATTACGGAAGCGGTCTGCTTCGATATTCCCCCTACAATATTATATTACACATCGCTTTTGGAACACCCTATAGGTTTTAGTATTTGCTGTTATAGCGGCCAAAGTAATACAAATTGTATAACAATTTCAAAAGTCTGCCTTTTATAGTTCCAGGGATGCAATGCTCGGACCTACGGACAGACATTGTTGTGAAAACAATAGGGTTACGTTTTTACACTTTTGCCTTAACGTACACTTATAATATTCATAAGCTGCAGATATGTTTAATAACAAACTTCCCTTCTACCATAGAAAAGTTATGAAAGCTGCCTTTAAATTAATTTTTTTTCACGAGGTAACCTAAGCCTTTAACATCATTTTAAAAATTAACATTTTAGAATAAACTAAAATGGATTTAAATCAAATGCCACAAAAGTTAACGATTTCCCTCTTAAACCAAAGTAAGTATTCATTATAGTAAAACATAAATTTTAGTTAATATTTAGCTCATTCCCTAATGATTTTAATCGTGGACCATCAATTTTCCTTTGTAATTGCTCTTCTCCTTTTTCGCTTGGCCTCTTGGATGGCTGTACTTCTCTTTCGTTTATAACTAAAGCTTTTGTTACTAAATATTTATGTATTTGTAATCAAGGAGTCACTGACAGTGTACGAAAATAAACAAAACTTTTCGCAAACGTTTCATACAAAGATAATATTTTTCAAATTATTTTTTAATATATCCTTCCATCAGCAAAACAAAAAAAAAAAAAAAAATTCTTTTTAAATGGCAAAGATCACAAACAAAACATGTGGGGTTTTACTCATCTGCGAGCATTTGCGAAAAAAAGTATTTTGTTGAGTGATTGATGTAGTTTCTTACATTTTCGAATGCTGATTTTGTTTATGATGTGTTGTCTTGCATTTTTGTTTATCTTATTTTTCTTTTTATACTTATGACAGTCTAAATAAGCAACAATAAAAACAACAAATATTAAAGTTGTAAACCAGAAACCATACTCTCTGCCATAATTTACCAAATCATTTAGTAAACGTTTGTGAAGGGTTTTTTTTTCTCAAAATGTTTTTGTTTTGTTCTCATTGTTTTCGTCTCTGCCTAAGTACGTTTAAATTCATTATCAAAAACAGTTCAAAATTAAATGGAAAAATCCTTCTTACTGTACTGTAAATAAACAAAATGAAAGCAAACGTTTCGTTTTGTTTATTTTCGTACTCTGGCCACTGAGCAGAACAAAAAATTGTAAGGGACAATGCAAAATAGTGAAGAAAATGAAATATTTTATAACCATCATAGATTAATGCCACATGACGTTTATAGTAAAAAATAATACTAGTGTTGCCTTAGTTAAAGTAAGTTGTTGCAGCAACACTACTTTGTTGTTGTAGCTTTTATACTGTCAGTAGTTGTTAGTTAGCAGTAATTTTTAATCCATTTGTATGCAAGTGTTTGGAAGTATATGAGTGTGTATGTGCGATTTTTTCTGTTCGCTTTTAATCCTTACTGTTGCAGAAGTTTTCAACAGAACTATACTCCACAACTTGCTTCTGCCTGTCATCATTTATCAAATTTAATTACTCGTTTATAAGTAGTTTCTCTACAATTTTTCTGTAGTTTCTGTAAGTAATGCTGCCAACATCTCCTGAGTATGAAAAATAAACCAAAAAATACAACAAGTGCTTGAGTAGCACTCACGTTTTACGCTGCATGTAGTCATTGTGGTTATTTGGTGTGGAAAATGTTTTTTTTAAATCTGCAATTTACTTAAGGCCTTCTCTATACGAGCATTCATTTGTGTGGATGTGTGGGTTTTTAATCTTTTTTTTTTGCAAGTGCCGGGTTAAAGTTCACGTTTCCATGTTTTCAATGAAATCCTTTTAATATTTTTAATCTTTTACATTTGGTTGCAATTAAGGTTAGTGCTACAAATTAAAAAAAGTAAATAATTTGTAATATAAAACAGGAAATTATATTCGGGATATTACCTTTCACATGTAAATTTAAGCAAGCCATACATATGCACTCGTATGTATATTTAAAATTTAATTTTTTGAATTAAATTATTTATGCTGCTACAAACTTAGAAGAAAACTGCAGAAATTTAAAGATACCTTTTCAAACGAACACTTTTTAAGGTATTTTTTTTAAGAAAAGGCAGCTTTTAAGAAAAGGTACTTTTTAAAAAAATATAAATTTTTAAACAAGTGCTTTTTAAAATAGTTACTTAAAAAAATTTACTTTTGAGGAAAGTGCACTTTTTGCGAAAAGTTCCTTTTACTTTTTAAACAAGATATGGTTTGTGTAAAGGTACTTTTTAAAAAAAGGTACCTTTTAAAGAAAATGAACTTTAATAAAAAGGTATTTCTAATAAAAGGTACTTTTTAAGAAAAGGTACTTTTTTTTAAACAAAAAGTACTTTTTTAAATACAGGAATTTTTTAAGAAAAAATACCTTTTCTTAATAATTCTCGTAAAAAAACCGACTACAAAACAAATATATGTGCATCAATTCTAAACTAAAAATTTAAAAGGAAGTAATCTGTAAGAAATAGTACTCAAATCAAATACTTTTATACCTGTTGCTCTAACGGACATAGTAATATACGTTCTGTACATTCAAATGTCTATCCATAATGGTTAAGCAGATAAAGCCATATACGACAATTTACGTCAGATGTGAGGACACCCTTTATTTTTCTACACTTATTATTACTGACACAGTAATAAAAAGTAACGCTTCCAATGATATGGCCATATAACTTAAACAATATCACCTAGGGGACACCCTTTAATGTACAATTTTAAATTAAACACTTATTTTAAAGGACAGATTCTTTGTAAATTTCAAATGTCTGTCTAAAACGGTTTAAAAGTTTGGCCATATGTATAAATTTACATCAACTATTGAGACACCCTTTAAAATTTTAAATACTTATATATGTTATTATACGGGACATAGTAGTGGAGATTCTGTCTAATTTTCAAGTGTTTGTCTATAACGGTTCAAAAGATAGGGCTAGATAGGTAAAATTATATCAATTATAGGGACGCCCTTTAGTTTCCAAATTTAAACTATATACTTGATGTTATAAAGGACTTACAGGATATACAGGTTCTTTGTAAATTTCAACCGTCTCTCTGTTATGGTTCAAAAGTTTTGCAATATACATCAAATTACATCAACTATTGGGACACCCTTTAACTTCTAATTATAAATATTTAAATTCTGATTGTAAATATTAGACATTCTGTCCAATTTTCAAGTGATTGTCTAGAATGGTTCAAATGGTTCATATATTTAAATTAACGTCACATATGGGGACACCCTTTAATTTTTAGGTTTATTTTTTTTATTAATTTCCGATATTGGCAGCTATAGTAATAAGCAGTTTTTTAAAATTTTAAGAGGGTGCCCTTTACGGTTCATAATACACGTAAAAAACACGTATGTTTTATGGGGACACACCCTTAAATATTCAAAATTCTGAACTTCTTTTAAAATGTCATTTCCTTTCTAATAAAGAAAACATTTTTAAAATCGGTTCAGAAATGACTGAGTTCTGGGGGCACAAAAATAAAAAAGCAACATTCAGACGAATTGATAACCTCCTTCTTTTTTTGAAGTCGGTTAAAAAGGAGTTGGAGACTCTAACATTCTGACACGCAATTAGCGCCTCCGTTGAACTGCAGAAGTACACAGGACTAAAAACGATACTCCCCGAAATTCTTCACCAATAACCGCGCACAGAAATTTGGCAAAATCTGGTTCCCTTGGTAACAGTTGTTAGGACAATGGTCATACCTCAAAAGTTCTTACATTTCAGTTTTAGTCGCTGTGCAATCCCCAGCGTATGGTGAACCCATATACCCTAGAAGCATTTTCGTAAAGGTGTTAATTTTAGTAAGGCAATAAACCATCGGGGAAAGTCGAATGTCACAGACGTTACTGCTAATTTGACAACTTAGACCTATTTTCTATGGTGGCGGTCTAGTCTCTTCAAGGAGGCTATCTGAATAAAATCGTGCAAACTTTAGATACCTATCGGCTTTCAGTTTTAATTGCTGTTAAGGAGCTCCAAATGGGTGCTCGTCTTTTCTCAGTTATGGGAAATTATTTAAATTAAAATTCTTATAAAATTAAGTAGCACCTTGAGAATCCGTCTCTCACGAGGGGAGAGCTTTGGTTCCAGTTTTTAATGGCCGGAAGAGATTATACATACAAACTTCGCAAGAAGTGAACGGTTTAATCTCTCCTGAGCCAAGAGCCCCACATAGGGAAGTTAAACAGTTTCTTGATTGGATATAATCGAGGTCCCTTAATAATTGCATTAGCGTCAGGTCATTGAAACTTTAAGTATCATCCTCTTGACAGAAAGACGATACTTGTAGACTTTATCTAGAAGACGCTACGGCAGTGTGTTATAATTTAGCACTGGCTGGCATTAGGCTTAAGACTAGGCAGGGGAAGATATATATGAAATCTGAATAACATCCATATAGGGGAACCTAAGATTTGGACAAATATGGACAATTATCAGAGACGCTGTGTTGAAATAGAAGATAGACTGTTATCACACGAAAATATGAAATCGAATCAATTGTTAGTAAAGGATGCATTGCTTTAAACACAGATGAGAAATAATCACAAAGTCTGCGAGGAGGAAAAATGTCGATAAGTATGTAGATATGTACCAGTTGAAAGTATGAAATCCCTGCAGCACGAAGGTTAATGAAAGTAGTGGAGTCTTACATTATCTATCGGCTACCAGAAATGAAGCGGGCCATAAAGTGCTTCGATATCCGCCCTTATAATTTTCTTGTATAAGTTTTAGTACAACACTTCATTAAAAGTATATAACGAACGTAAACAAAAAAAAACTAATACTAATTTAAGTGTGTGTTTATGTGTATTAAAACGAATACAAACGTACATAATGGCCAATAAATACAAATTTATTTGCATTTTTATTTGTTAAAAGATTAAATATTAAAGAAAAAAAGGCAAAGAAAAGAAAAACAAGGAGCACATATTTTTCATATTTATTGTATTATTTATGATTTTAAAATATTAAAAATCTAAAGATAAATACAAACGAAATTCGTAAAAAACTCAAATAATCTTCTAATAAAATTTACTTGTGCATTTGGGATACAAACACTTTTAATTCACCAACAAGCATAAATTGTTAGATGTAGTATTTACCAAAATAAAATTTAATCTGTAACAAGGAAATAAAACGATGAGAAAATAGAAATTTTAAATTATGATATTTTTAAAAGAGAGAATCAAATAAAATACGAGGGTATGCCTACTTAAGCTTTCTCAATTTTCAAAAAACGTTCAAAATTTTTTTCGTTTTTAAAAATAAAAAAGCAATAAAATTTATGCTGTTTAGAAACACTTCTATTTGAAAGATCTGAAAAAATCAAGCACAAGTTAAACAAAGATGTGCCCAGCGAGGTGCACACAGGTGCATTAAGAAGTAGTACAGCAGTACAGGCGCCCTTGAATCGGGTTTTATTTAAAATAATATTTTTTTCGACAATATTTTGTTCGATTTTGCTTTAAAAATAATATACACCAAATTTTTATATAAAGCTACCCATCCCTGGATAAAATTCTAAAATTAAAAAATTATTGTAAAGCTTTGTAGAAGGGGTTTGAAATATTTTAATAAAGTAAAAATACAAATCAAATATAAATTTTATTCAATTGGCTATTTGGCAATAAGTAATTCATATTTTGTCATTATGCTAAAACAGCGCCATCTGGTGCGCAACACTGCTTAAAATATACTGCTTTCAAAAATAAAAGAAAAATTGGTGTACTTTAATTGCCTTTTCTGCACTTTCTTTTGGAAATAAGATATTTTTTCAGAAAAAAAGTATCCGATATTGGAAACGGGATACTAAAGTACTGGATAAATTTTAATTTTGTTAAAATCCATTTTAATTTTGTTAAAATCCATCCAGTAGTTTTTAAGTGATGCGAACACAAAGAAAGACAGACAGACAGACAGGCAGGAAATGAGTTACTATTTTATTATATGTATGGATATATTGTTCATTAATGATTTTTTAAGAATAATGAATACACAAATGTACACAGTGAAATTGATAGTTTTTGGGAAAATTATAATCAAATTTCAATTACACGTAGTTGTAAATTTTGTTTGTATAACAGTAGTCGATTAATGCACATTACACCCGTTCATCCCTATGAAAAGATGCAGTGGGCAGCAAAATGCCGAGTGAGTTTTAGTTTAATTTTATTTTTTATCTCGAAAAAATATACGACTCTAATGTTTAATATGTTCAGTATAAAACTTTAAATATATAAGATTTATTTAATTTCTGGCTTCTTTTTTCTTTCTTTCTTAATATACAAATGAAGTTTTTATTTTAGAAATTAGCTGAAGAATTTTGAAGAAAAATTATAAAAATTAAATTTAGTCACTAGCAGATTGTAATGTTTTTTCAGGATCGCTACATCCGTCTTCAGCATTCTTTTCATCTATCTACTTTGGGTGATAATTAGTTGCAAACATATTCTATTTAACCATCCAAAGTAAGTTAAAAAAATATAAATAAATTATTTTCAATCATCTATCGGCAGTTGGTGAGAACAAAGCTTCCCTCTTGTTTGTCGGTTTTCTTTAATATTTACCACCTTATATTTGTTGAAGCTTAAGCCCACCTTCGCCCAGCAATGAGAGAAACTTTTCTATTAAACTTGAACTTAGAGAGAATAAACGAACTTAAGCCTTACATCAACTGTAAAACTTCATTTGTAAAATTAGAATTATAAAATTCCCAATAAAAGAGAAATATTGTCCACAGAGCTTCACATGCGCGTAATTCGATAAAAAAAAAAACAGCCGGTCGACAGAGTTTGCTCGAAGTAACTTAGCCAGCCTCCTAGCAGAGATAAGAGGAGAAATATGTCGAACTACTGACAGTAAATTTCAAGTGTCTACACCTTGGGGAAATCTGTAATTTTTACTTGTTTTTATCGTCGGAATTGTAAAACACTAGCTATTCCCGGTGCGCTTCGCTAAACCCATCCACAAAAAATACAATAAACACTTGGAAGAAAAGTATGGGCAACCCTTTGAAAATGCACGCTACTCTCACATCGAAAATGTTTTAGTTTACATGCAAGGTACGACGCTTACTGTATTCATCCAATCTGTTTTTTGCTAGACTATACGCTGTAACACGATATTAGTTTTTTAACTATTTATAGAAGGTACCACTCCCACTAACCTAATACAGTGTGCATTTTGCTAGATGTTTTAGATTAGTGTGAGGGTTACTTGTGCAAAATTTCAAATCGCTACCTAATGTAGTTCTCCAGATACACGATAATAATTTTTCACTTAATATAGCAGGTACCACGCCCACAGTCCCAATCCAGTCTGTATTTTGTTACACCATGCACATTACTCTGGGGGTTACTTGTGTAAAGTTTCAACATTTGCACAGGAGATACTCGAGTTTCAAGGCGCTATCTATTGTAGTTCGCCAGGAACACGATAATATTTGTTCACTCTGTATGGGAGGTACCACACCCACTATTCTAATCCAGTCTATCTTTCTGTAAACTATGTGTATTAATATAGAGGTTACGGGTGCAACATTTCAAGGCGCTACCTATTACTGTTACCAAGCCACACGATGATAAATATTTACTTTGTATGGGAGGCGCCACGTCCACGTCGAATATCAAATAAATAAGTACTCTATTTTATCGACCGTATATCTAGTAACAAACTGTGAAAATTTCAGAAATATTGGTTCACTGGTGTAGGCAGCTATAGCTTTTCGATAGCAAGCAAACAAACACATTTTGTGCTTTATATATATAGATATCTTGTGCAAAGGTGTCTACCTATTTTGATTTAAAAGTAAAGTCATATACGTACAATTGAATCACTATCAATACACCGTATAATTTTTAGTTTAATTATATTTTGTTTATGTAGCGGACACAATTTTACATACCCTGTATATAATTAAATTTTTCTGTATATTACGGTTCAAATAAATAATTAGGTGATTTATGTGAAAATCATGTCACTAAGGGAACACCCTTTTTTATGTAATTGTTGCTATAGCAGACATATTAATTTAGGGGAAATGTCGAAGCAGATCACTTCTTAGATGGATTCCTTTTCGACCTATAGCGGTCTTCACGTCTTCTGTGAAAATTTCAAGAGTCAAATTCAAAAAATGAGGCCAAAAGGGCGAAACTGTCGTTACTATAGGGACACTTTTAAAATTTTAAATTAAAGTGTTCCTTGTTTCGGTCCAGAAAATAAAGCCATATATGTGAAGATCTCGTACCAACTGGAAGACCCTTTAGTTTTTAGTTATAGTGGCCATAGTAATACAACTTCTGTGAAAATGTCAAGAGTCTACCTATAACGGTTTCAAAGGTAGAAAACTATGACAGACGAACAAACATTGTAGCACAAAAATAGGGTTAAGTCTTTACCATTTAGGTACGTAGCCCAAACAATAACAATGTTAAAATGCTGTATATGAACAAAATAAAATACGTAGTTTCATTTCAATAATCTACTTTCAAAAAGTTTTGCCCTTCAGTGTGTGATTTCAAATAAAAGCAAAGTGGCGGTAAAATGTTTATAGATGTGATAGTATCGTGGTGAAGACTTACCACCACAATGACAACGAATAGAATATTTAGCAAACAACACATAGTAACAACAACAGCAGCAACTTTAACTGCATAATGCCGCCACTACCACTACCACAACAACTACATAATACAGCTACTGCTGTTAGTGACTTTGTGTTTGTTGCCATTGCAGCAATTTATGCTGCAATTGAGGCAGAAAGTGTTAAAGACATTTTATGTTGTGGCAAAGCTGTTAAGTAAACTATTGTATTGAGAATCGGTTGTTAATACTGCTCGTATTCACTGGCTTACAAATATTCTCATAAATACTTCGCAAGAGCAGAGTAAAGGGAATGCCATGATGTAGCTGTATTTGTTTTATTGGTATGGTTTTCTATCTACATTTTACCTTCACTGTTAGAATCTAAACGAGTAATAAAAGATGTTCCCATTTTACCAACATAAATAATGTTATAAGAAGAGATCTGCGATAAATCGTATCAGGCAATAATACAGATTATTTCGTTTTCAAAAAAAAAAAAAAAAAAAATGTTTACTCGATATTGAGCAGGAAATTGAAAGTTCATTGAGTAGAGAAGGAAGTATGAAATAAATTATTATTTTTAGTCACAAATGAAATTTTCTAAGTGGTGTGTCTCGTTCATAAAGGTAAAATTTAATACTTTGTTTTTAATAATCTTCTATAAATATTTATTTATTAAATCAACAACAAGAACATAATTTATAGATTTGGATTCAAAAGAAAACAGATTTTTTCTGTACGCTTCTCATTTCGTATTGAACAATTAGGCACTAAGCATAGGGAGTAATTCTAAAACTATTTTTTTGAGGGCTTTGTGGTCCGAATGGCGGCAAGAAGATTACTCAGACTTTAGGAATAAGGGTTGTTAAGGTCTTGTAATATAGGACATACAAAACTCCTATACGAGATCGAGCTAGATAGAGCTTTTCCCTTATCCTCTGGGATAATGGACTTTATTTCGACAGGGCTTGATTTCGACAGGGTGCCGTCAGTGGTATTCCTGAACAAGCATGATTGGTTGGAGTCTGGTAAAATGTACGATAGGTTTTCGATTTTTAGGAATGTTTCGAAAAAGAATGTGGGCACCGGTGCAGGAATTCATATAGTAGGAACCAATATCTGCAGATAGTGGAAGCTCCCAAATGAATGTTGTATGTTGCAAATTGGTATCTGGCTACTTGTTGAAAGAGGTCACTCTGTACATCGGTAGCTAAGCGGTGCTTAAAGCCTTGAAAGAGCACAGCGATAAATCGAAGCTATTAGGCGAATGCAAAAAAGTTCTTGATGTGCAATGGGACAAGTAAAGAGTAAGATTGCGTTCGGTTTCAGGTCATTGTAATGTTAAGTGCAACGAAATTGCCGATGAAAATGCAAAATTGAGCTCGAAGGGGATTAATTTGGAAAGAGATGAATTGGTAAAGCCTAGTGGTTAGTCTAACTAGGTAATAGGTAGAGCTAATCAGTTATGGGAAGCTAGGGAAGACTGCAGAGTCTGATGGGCCATAACCCCTGGTCTGGGCGAAGCAAAAACTAAACTGCTTCTGGGTTTGGATAAAAAGGTTCTATGAGTCGTTGTAGGTAGGATCATTGCAGCATTAGGGTAAGAACCAGTAGATGGTTTACTAGCACATCAGATTTTTATAGAATGTGCGAGGACGTAGAGCAATTTCAAAAATTTCACGACGTGCTAATCGACATCGTCGTCGGCCTCATCTGGGAAATCAGGTGGCCAATAAATAGGTAGCAGAAGGCAAATGTTTTTATTTCTTTAGGTTAGTTATTTGAAGGGAATCACAATGAGCCCTGTGGATCTCTAAATGGAGGTGCCGTTTTTGGCACAACCCTTCCATACCTAACCTAATCTAATTTTGGGAGATCCGCTAAAATTCCATTGTAATCGTGCCACCTTTTCGTTTTTCACTCAACTCATCTTACAGCAGTCTAGTTTGAATGACATGTTACGTCGCTAGCTTTAGGTCAATAAAAACCTAAAAATACAAACAAATAAACAGGAGCTCTTCTTCTCCTGTTATTTTTTTACGTTTATTTTTTTTATTTCAGTCAATCAAAGCTAGTGGGTAAAAAATTTAAAGATAATTTCAATTAAGCTCTCTTATATTAAAATTACACTTACTCTAAAAAGTACACTTACCAGATAATTTTGGGGCTTAGTATGCCAATAAATTGCTTATGCAGTCGAAAACACATTCAAATTTATTTGAGAATGTTCATCACTCGTTAGCGTTCAAAACGTCAGATGTTGAAAAATGGAGGCTTAGTTATATTCTTAATTAAATCTTAGAAATCTGATCGTAAGATTTCAAACATAAATTACCGATACACATAATAAAACTGTATCACAACCGTTTCTGTGCATAAAATATTATATTGAATTTTTGTCTGTATTTTTTCAAATAAAATATTGTAAGAAGATACTTTAGTACTTCGATTAAAATATTGGATAATTTTTCCCCATTGAAATATCTCATTTTCAAGTATAAATAGTGAAAGTATGCAAAATGACCGATTTAATGGTAATGAAAACTTGGCAGCACCTTTTATTTTTGTAAGCAGATAATTTTACACACTATTTATAGAACTCTACAATAATTTTAAAATTTTATATAAAATATAGATAGAATTTTATACAAAGCCTTAGTGGCAAGATCCTGAGTGATTACCCTGGGATGGGTACCTCTATATAAGGTAAATACATAAACCATGTCTGCAGCACTATGAAAGTAAGAGTTTTTAAAATTGTCAGGGGCTGAAGACATGGCGGGCATTACTAGTATTTTATAAAATTAAAAAACAACTAACGTTTGCCAGAGACGCGAAGAATCAATTTGTTTCGATACACCTTTGATTTTAATTTTTTTTCGAACTCTACCAAGAACTCTTTAAAGGCAAAAGTAACCAAGATTTGCATTAAAATTATCCCTCTCGCCTGTAAATATAATTCATATTTACGATTTTCCATTCAATAATAAAATTTTAATTTTATTTTTCCATTGTTACATCATATTTCTTGTTACTATTGCTATTGCTGCTGTTGTTGCTATTGTAATTGATAAAGCTTTAGTTATTCGATATTTTTTTTTTAACAAAATAAGAAAAGAATTATGTTTTATTTGAATATGAAGTGGATTTTATTGATTCCCTCAGGCATGAAACCATTAAATGTTTATTATATGAAATCAGTAAAGTGTATAAATGGCATGTTGGCATGTATGCGTAAATAAAACATACTCTCGAATTCAAATACATATCGCAAACTGAGTCATAACCAGTCACAACTGAAAATTCACAAATGGTGAGAAGAAGCAAAGAACGGTTTTTGAAAATTTTATAATCAAATTTTTTAAGCAAATTGAGTACCAGACTTGATGGTATTTTTTAAGTTAAAGAAGCACTCCCTTCTACCCGAACTTTTTGAACTCATTAGCGATTTGATCTGTGAACTTGTCTATGAAAAAAAAAACAACATGATTTGGATAAATTTTGAGTTGCAACTGTTTATTATTTAGTGTGCGATATTATGCGATTAATACACGATTTTTAAATTTTTCTGAGCAAAAGACATAAAGAAATAAATAAAAGAGCAAATATTATTTATTTTCGGTTAAATAAAGAAAGAATGAAAAAATCGCTACGAGTATTAAAACGTATTGATATCGTTATGCTGGCATTTTATTTGTGCGTGATTTTAAGAACGGAAAAATAAATAATAATAAATAAAAAAAAAAAAACGCAAGTACGGAACAGTCATACAAAAATGAAATAAATTTTGTAATTTTTTTACTACAAAATTTATGTTTTTCTTAAGTGAGTCATTATTTAGAGAGTTTTTACCAAACCTGACAGTTCAATATGGTCACGAAATAAGTAATTTAACACTAAACAAAATTTAAATTATAATAAAATAAAAAAGCACACAGGACCCTGTCTTCCATCTTAGTTGATAGTAATTTCTACTCCGGGAGTGCTTTTAGATCAAGAGCCCCCACGCAAACCCCTAAGGGTCTGTGAGTACTTACACAATATCAACCAGAATCTCACAAAGAGAACGAAACATGTAAAAATTTTAAATCAGTAGCATACCAGCTTTTAACAAGGTAGGTTTGAGTCACTTTGCTAAATATTTAGCAAACCCATGCATTTTCATTTTAATCACTTCTTTTTGGTTGGGGGCCTTTGTTTTTGATCATCATCTTATTTGCTTTCGTCATGGCTCCGCACTAGTGCAGCAGTTCTTCGATGCCCATTTCGGATTTCTGACGTCCTCCCTCATGATCCCTAATGATCTTGCTACAGTATAGCAGTTGCTCTAACTCACCATTATTTTTTCCATCAGTTTCTCAGTCGTAAATTAGCTTTATTGAATCTCTACTCCTTTTCTTTCGTTTACAAAAGGTGTTTTTTGCGACATTACTTACAATTTCAAAAGGAACCAGGGAATGTAATCAGTTGCTTAAGGTAATGATTTACCTCACAGTTCTGCTTCCGATTTTTGAAATTAGATTGACCGGCCATATTTGGCACGTTCCTGCTTTCCACTGAGCTTGACACTAACACGCAAATAAAAAACATGGTTGAGGTAACCATAAACTAAGAGTAACATATTATGGTTAAATTATATGGTTGTAGTTAAACCATATTATTGTTGAACATTATAATATTATGGTTAAATTTAATATTATAGTATGGTTAAAAAAAATGAAATTTCACTTCGAAATTTTTTATTTTTTTCTTTAATTTATTTTGAAACATCCATTTTATTATACATACGAGTACATACATACATAACTATAATTTTGAAATCTTTTTCCTATACAAACAACGAAAGCAATATCACCGACGGCATGACCTTTACGACCAAACCCGGAACTAAAATATCACCGTTTTAATCAACATAGGACAAGCCAGAGTCAAGGGATAAAAAACCCCCAATATTTTTCCGCTTTTAAGCAATTGGACGAATACGAATAGCAGAATTTTGTTATATTCAAAACCAACTTTTTCAAGCGCAATTACTTATGTATGGGAAGCACCACCAAAAGGATTAGCCTTGCGTCGTGTATCCAAATGAGCCTTCTTGGAATCTTTGTCAGCCCAACGTTGACCATGATGACATTTCTAAAAAAATATTTATTATTATCACAATGATTTCAATTTTGCTAATTTTTGTATCAATGAAATCATCATGTCGTTTTCATTGATATATAAAGTAGCAAAACTGAATACTTACTTTATATTGTAAAGATTAATTAAATATTTACGTATGAATGTGTCAATTACAATTTTTTAAAAATAAATTTTTACATATTTTTTACTATTTTTATTTTTTTTAATAAAATATTTTGTTTTCTGTTGTCAAACCCGATGATTAATAACAAACAATATTTTGTTACATTTAAATTTTATTATTTTTAAAAATTTATAAAACTATGGTTGTGGTTTGAAGTTTATCAAAATTTGTAGAATAAAAACCAACCATATTGAATTTTTTGGATGTAGTAACCATTTAATGGTAAAATCATAACCAAAAGTTCTTTATCGTGATCAAAGTAATATTACAAACAACTAAAATTTGTTCATTGCAACCATACATTGTTACAGAGAACATAATGTGATTCCTGTAACCATACCATAACCATGTTTTTTCTTTGCGTGAAAGCATTGTATATTTCATAGCGTTGTGTGTAGGCGACATCTAAGAGTGACTGGACTTAGCTTCCATTCTGATTGCAAATCATGCTAGCTGTAAGCAGCACGTTGGATCTATATAATATGTGATTAAAAGCGCGCTTGTTCTTTGCACTGCTAACACCGTTTTCATTTGTCATTAGGGTTTCACTATATATTTTGCATTCGTACAAAAGGATAGTGTTGTTTACCTCAATTAAAAGCCTACTCATGCTGGCCTCATGCTGGTACCTCCAATGTTTGTTATCAACCTACTACGATTTGATCTTATCTTATTCGCCCTCGATGACGCATAGTTTAGATGGTTTATGCCGCGGTATTCGTCGGGTGTTGTTTCTTTATATATTCTCATGTCGATTTCTGTCTTAGTAAGGGATAATCCATGCGATTTCAGCCATGCACATCATTTGCCTTAGGTTGCCTCATTATTATCTACATTGCCTAACGTGTATGTATCGTTGACAGCTGAATGCTCAATATATCTTCGAAGGTTACGCAGTCCCACACACATCATCCCAGCTTTCGTTTCAACGGCCATATGCTTGTTTTTACAACTTCGTACAAGCGCGTTCTAGTCTAGTCTTTTCAGCAGTTTTCCCGTATACAAAAGATACAAAGGCCTGTCTGAGGTCCCTGATATATTATCGCTCTTGTGATTGCTTTTTCCACGCCTGAGGGAAGATACCTTCTTCCAGGCTTAGCTGAGATCACTTTTAGCACTTCTACTACACAGAACAAATTTTTCAAAACAAATGGTTGTTTGATATTTTTTTCGTTCCACAATAATTTCTGGTATCCGACTGGAAATTTACAAATACCTTACTTTCATTGAGTCTCTAGCTGTCACTAGCCTTTTACTCTCGACTGTAGAGATTTTAGACTGGCGACTGTGACATGTCTACATTCTTTTTCAACACAGAGTCTTTGGTAATTGCTAATACTTGCTTAATTCTAAGGTTCCACAGAGTCTCCATTTACTATGTGTCTGCCAGTGGTCCAAAGCCTTTTTCCAGGCACAGCCTGCAAGTATCGTCTTAACCCGATTTTTAACTTGGCCAGATAATACAAACGCAATTAACCATTTTTAGGCACCCAATGTGTATCCAAGCTCCTTCTTGGACTTCCTGCAAACTCGTAGTGAAAAGTTCTAGAGTCTAGACTAACACATTACCTACAAGCCCACTAATGAATCCAAACTTGAAAAAGCTTAAAACACATCCAACTCCGCAGACCTATGAAAACCCAAAGATAGATGGATACTGTTTCTTTTACCGAACATTAGATATGTGACTACTTAAACGAATCTACACTTATATGAATACTTATAAATTCTTAAGACAACTCTGCGAAGCTTTAAGCTTGTCTAAAGAATGCAAATTATCTTTGGGGAGAATTAAACCCAGATTAGTACACTACCATACCGTCTGTGGAGGCACTTAATTGCAATAAATAAATTTAAAAAAAATAATTAAATTAAAGATAAGAAAATAAAATATAATAAACAGCAAACGAACAAAAATTTTTTTAAAAAGTATTAAAAATATTATTATTCAGGCCTTTTATTACTTTAGATTTATCTCTTTCAAACCGCGCATAAATTGTATGTTTACTTTTACTAAATAAATTAAATTGCAAGAAAAGAAAGAGAAAATAGTATTACAAGGTTTTTGTATCAATGCGTTTAAGTATGTGTTGAATAGTTTCTATAACATAATAGAGTAAGTAAATGATGAAACATCCTTTGACAGGACACAACATGTTTATTCATGTTTTTTTAAATTTTTTTATTTTGTAAAAACATGGCAGAGTAGAATTGAAAAACTAAATAGAATGAGAAATCAAGTAGTGGAAGAAAACTATTTACATATAATCTGCTCAGAAATATAAACAGAATTTCTTTATTTCAATTTATTTCTATTTGTTGCTTAAGAGATTTTCTTTCGAATGCTGCAGAGTGCTGACAAATATTTACAAGTGTGCAAATTGACGATGACAATTTAAAACATTTTGTTTATTAAAAAAAAATATATATAAAAACTGGAAGGGTTCTGTCTCGGAAATAAATATTTTTACAAACAAAAATTTATTAAGTACTGATTCGTTTTTAAATTTCCTGCTACGAGTATTTTTAACTGCAGAACCTGTAACAAAATTTACTAACACAGATACAAGTTTGAGTGAACCTATTTGCAAGCGAATCTCAATGATTTAATTCCCTAAAAAATTTCTTATCTCAAATCTTAAAATATGTAAAAGGAAAACTCAACTTTGAAAATTTATTTTAGTTTCATTTTCCGTGCAAAAATTTAAAATAAAAAGCGAAAAAAGTGCCATCTCAAGTAGCACAAATTAAAGTAAAATAGTTTAGTCACCAAGTCATAGATATAACGCTGATTTCATTTCATTTTATTTCATCTTGATTATCAGCTTAATGTAAATATCTTTGTTGTATTTTAGGGGAATTCTTTATTTAACAATAGAGAAGTCTTTATCATGTCTTTATGTTTTTCATTAAACAAATTTTATTTCTTCTTTTCATTTTAATAATCTTTTTTTTTTAAATCTTTATTAATAAAAATTAAATATGTAGTTTTAAAATATATTTGTTTTGTATAGTTGACCTGGTTTGAGTTTATAAATATAAATTTTCTTCTTTCGGCTCAAGGTCTTAATCAATTAAAACTTTTATCCATTCATAAAAACTGCAATTCTTATTAATAATAATTGAAAGTTTTTTTCTTTAAAATGCTTTCAATATTTAGACTAACATTGCACGGTGGTTTAAAAACTTTTTATTTTGCAAATAATTTGGTAGTTCATGACACAATAAATATATATATTAAGGATATAACACACAGGCAAAGCATGCAGTATCACTGGAAAACAAGTGATGCTGGGGACGGTCAGTCTCTTAGGTAGAAAGTAAGTAGTATAGATAGGAGAGCTTGTAGATAAATATGTTAAAAAGTATTTAATAAATTATTTATTTTTTCCAGAGTTTAAATTTTTTCATTTATGAGCGTTGAAATTTCAACATTTATTATATTTCTTATAAATGAAATTTCTAAAATTTTATAGTTTTTTCACGTCCATAAATGAACAACAAAAATGTTGAAAAGAAAATTTTAAAATAATTTTGATAGGAGAGCTTTTAAATAAATATTTTAAAAAATATTTTATAAATTATTTATTTTTTATAATTATGTTTTTTTTTAAGCTTTAGTCCTTTTTTATAAAAATTTTTTAATTTATTATTATTTTTATATTCAATATTTCGCTAAAAAATTAAAAAAAATTTTATTCAATTAAATATTATAAAATTATAATGGTGTAGCGAAATGTTGAATATGAAAACAAAAATAAAAATGAGAAAAATTATTTATAAAAAAGACCTACAGCTTAAAAAACATAATTATAAAATTATTAAAAATGTAAAAAATTACAATAATTATTTAATAAATTATTTATTTTTTCCATAGTTCAAAATTTTTCATTTATGAGCAGCGTTGAAATTTCAACAGTTATGATATTTTTAAACTTTTAAGTTTTTTTCAAATCCGTAAATAAATAAAAAATTAAAATTATATTATTATATTATACTACAAGACCTTGCAGACCTATCGGGTTGCGTTATTAAATGGATAAATTCATTTATCCGAATTTCTGGATGTTTTTTGCACCTAACCTAGAGTGTGGATCTGTAGGTATCTTCCTGCTCATCCGTCTTTCGGGCGTCAAAACGGGACCAAAAGGACCCAAGTAAGTCGCTTCTAATCTACACGGAGCCGGTGACCCGTGCAACCTAACCTAACCTACTCTAACCAGTAGGTATACCATTTTATTATATTTTTCATTACAAGCAACTTACTTTAACGGAAAACCGTTTTACCGTTTTACCGTTTTAAAGAGGAGATTAATTATATGACTATATTATAAGTTAAGATATTTCTCATAAATGAGATTGGTAAACTTTTATAGGTTTTTTTCACGTCCGTAAATAAACAAACAAACAAACAAACAAACAAACAAACAAACAAACAAAAAAATGTTTTGCCTACGAACACACGTGAATGAGTGTAACTGTATGTTTTATATATGTATGTATGTTTTATATATATATATATATATATACATATATATATATATACATATATATATATACATATATATATATATATATATATGAATATATAAATATATATATGAAAAATATATATATATATATATGAAAAAAGGAGAATTTTCGTATTCTACACATCTGATAAGTAATAAATTCACTCATTCTCATTATTGCACTTTTAAATAAATTTTTGTATTTTCACTTATGATATTTCTCATAGAAATCTCATCTAAAACACTTTGTTACTGCATACTCCGGCAGCTACACATTACAAAATATGTGTATATACATACACAAATACATGCATACATGCATGTAAGCATCATCTATTTAACCAACCAAACCCAGATAAAGGAATACGAGAAAACTTGTATTCAATTATCAATCGTCAGTTGGTGAGAACGAAGTCTACCACTACCTTAAGCTTCCCTCTTGTTGAATATTTTTACTTTAATATTTACCACCTATATTTTGTTGTTCCTTCAGCGAACCTTCGGTTAGCAATGAAGTTACTTTTTGTTTATTTGTTTTACTTACAACATTCGTTTTTAGTTAACACTAATCTAGTATCAAAAAGTAAAAATATTCAACAAGACGGAAGCTTAAGGTAGTGGTAGACTTCGTTCTCACCAGCTGACGATTGATAATTGAATACAAGTTTTCTCGTATTTCTTTATCTGGGTTTGGTTGGTTAAATAGATGATGCTTACAACTAAAACACTACCCTAAGTAGATTAGATACAAGTAGTGCTGATGACGGACGTGGCTGTCTAGAAAATGTGCATTCCATTCGTGCTGGTGTCTAAAAATTTAATTTTCCTAATTTTTCTTTAATATTATCACCTAATTTGTAATTTAATTCATTCTTTCTTAGAGAGAATAAAAACGAACTTAAGCTTGATTATAAATTTCATTGTGTGTAATAATTTGTGAAATTTATTATTGATTTTAAAAGCCAGGTTTTAACTTTCTTTGTCAACTGTGATGAAATTGCAAATAAAATTTGTTATTAAAAGTTGTGAGGTTTTAGATAATTAAAACTTTACGGTCCAAATAAAATTTTCTATTGACTAATGAAGCCGGCGAACAATATTAGAATTTCAGTTTATCAATTACTCCTTCTTTTCTTTGCTAATTTTCCGCTTCAATTATTCATTCAGTCTATAGAGAAATAATATTTTGAAATTATACATCCTGCTATAAAAAACTTTTAATTTAATTTCGCTTTTAGCCTTTAGTATCAATAACTATGTCAATTAGTTTCATGCCGTTTATCCTATTACTTTTTCTTTTGCACTTATTTTGCACAAGTTGTATTGATTGAAGGAAGTAAAATTGACAATGCTTCTCCTGCAATGATGCCAAAGTTACTTAGCAAGACGAAAGTTTGTAATGCTTAGAGAAAAAAGTTTAATTAATTCTAAGTTTGTTTATATAAGTTGAATAGTTCTTTAGTCAAATTTAATAAAAATAAATAAATGCATAAATTGTGAGCGTTATAATTGTAATGGCGACAGATAAAAGTAAATTGGCTGTTATGGATAATCAGTTAGTAGTTTGGTTAATTCGAAAAATATACTGAAAAAAATCTTTTTTCACGAAACATATTTTCACCTTAGTGATCCAATATATGTATATCTATTTAAGTGCAATATGTCTTTGTTGGAATATCATTCAATGGAAGCGGTTTTGCATCTGAAGACTATATTCATGGTGTTGTTAGGTACCACCGTACAATAAATAACTCCATTTAGGTTTGTTACACATTCCGATCGAATTTTTACTGATTCCGTTTTTATTAATTAGATCGATTGCGAAAAAATTTTGGTAGGAGTAGTTTTTTGCACGCAGCCTTGAATGAAATGGTCTGATATTCCTGAACTGCAATAGCAAAAATTTTTTGTAGTACTTCTGGTGCCAAAGTTAATTTCAACCCGAACACGGACGGACAGATGGACATCGCTATATCAAATATTCCATGCATAAGAATCCATCTATGCATAATGATCGATCTATGGGGTCGGAAAAGAATATTTTAAAAATTACACACGGAATGACCACCTGTAGTGAAGGGTATAAAGACGTATGAGCAATATTTTTGAATAAAAGTCAATTTGGAATAAAGTATACGCCACCATGTGGAAGTATTATTTATGTTTTTATCAAATTGCACAACTTATATTATTTTTAAAATATCCTTTTAAATTACAATATATATATTTTCCTAAATAAACACTTCAAAATTTAATAGTTTATTTTCTTGTGTTCGTGTACTTGATGTTTGAAGTGTCACTAATAGATGTGCCTGGCTCTTACACATTTATTGCATTTCAGCAAATATAAATATTCAACTCAAGTCTTTACAATAAAATAGTAGGAAAAATTGAAAATAAGGAACAGCAAGAAATAAAAAATAGAAAAAACCAAACAATTTTTATGTGCGTAAATGCTCAATTATTTACTCGAAACAAACAACTAAAATACTTGGAAATAGTTTAAAATGTTTTTCAACAAAAAAAAAAAAAAAAAAAAAAAACAAAGAAAAAAACAAATATTTAAAAAACCTCTTAAAAGTCGATGTGGTACAACATCTTGTAGAAAATTATTTAGTATGCAAGAATATATATATTATTTTTCAACATTTTACTTTGGTATTTAAAATTAAATATTTCAAAAATCAATAAAATGAAAGAATATGAGTCAGGAATAGTGCCATAAAATTTAAATATTTTATTTCATTGAACTTAATTTGAATTTGTCAATATCTAATTGTCATATAAATAAGAGTTTTGGAAGAAATTAAATTTTTAAATTTTTGAAAAGCTTCCACCTAAGGGATATTTTATTTTCAATTATTACAAGATAAGTAGTATTAATACTCTCTATCTATTGATATCAGTTTGCTAAAAATGGTTTTAAACTCTGTATTAAGTTGTTTGCATAAGGTTTTTATACTTTACAAAATATTAGACAAACAAATTATATAGTGCTTTGTAAACAATTTTTGGCAATATTATTTATTTAAGAAACTAAAATAAATAATAAATATGGCGCCGTGATGTAGCATAATTTAAATAAATCGTGTTTTCAAATGTAAAGTAATTGGCATATATTCATTTATTTTTAAATACACAAAAATACACGCAATGAAACGATATCATTATAAAATCAGTTTATTGTGTAATCAATGGCTAAATGCTGGCAATTTGCTTAAATACAAGCTTAACTTTTTGTTTTAGTTCTAAAATTCAATGAAAATTCAAATATTGCTTTAAATTGCACGTTGTTCTGTGTTCCAACTCACACATCACTATGAAATAAAAAAATTTTCCTCATGTTTTGTATTTGTTGCATACTTCGCATATGCCAACTAGCCTTAGCATTGACGAAAAACCCCAAGTAGCTATATGTATAAGATAAAATACTCAATTTAGAAAAACGACTAAAGATATGGAGAATGAAAGTGAATAATCAAAAATGTACTCACACGTCCTTTACATTGCATATAAACTATTCCCACAAATGAAACCTCAACCTTCTGAACTCATGTACCTCGATGTGCATCTTGATCGATGACTTACTAGGAAAAAAAAAAATGAAGTTGAAAACCAGAAAATCTGGCTTATTGGTAGAAGTTCTAACCTCATTCTAGATTGCAAGATTTTACTGTACAATTCGATCCTCAAACCAATATGGTGCTATTAAATACAGTTATAAGGCACTGCTTTAGTTGTAAATTTTGTATAAAACTCAAAGGCATTAAAACTTCAATATGTGAATGATGATTACAGCCGCTCTCTGGTATGTTAAAAACCCGAACACTCACAAAGGTCTAAATATGCTGCTGCACAGCATCATCATATTTAAAGAGATTATAAATACATCCAAAGTTACAATAAATAAAAATGCACAAAAATTAATGTTTCATCGATTTGTAAGGCAAATTTTAAGTAAATTATTTTTGATTTTAATACAGTAGTTTCGAAATTTCTGTTAAAAACAGTTTAAAATTCACAAAGGTTGGTTAAAGTACATTGTAATGCATATCACAGGCAAAGGATAAATATGGTTATTATATGATCACAATAACAACACCATATTCTCCATAACAATATATGGTTGCTGTGAACAAATTATAGTTGTTTTAAATAATACTTTTTTCACGATAAGTATATTTTTGTTAAAAGTTAATCATTCAATTGTTATAAGCATCAGAAAAGGAACCATATTTAAATTATAATCACAACCAACCAAAATAAAAATTATATTTATAACCATAATATATTATTAATAACATAGTATTGTTATTTAACATAATATGTTAAGTAAACAAACAAATAATGTGTAATTTAAAAATATTTTGGTTTTGGCCTTTTTTAAGATCAGTAATATGTGTGTGTGATAGTTTTAATATAAAAATATCAAACATATAAAAAGGTAAGCACAATATATCAAAATTAATTAATTTATTGTATTTGTTATTTAATAAATATATTTATATTCATACTTTGTCGCATATGTTGTCCCATATCGCACTGATTCCTCTAAAGAGAGTCAACTCGAAAATGTTAAATTTTCACTTTTTGCAAGAAATCAATGGTCATATCTTCCCACTGTAAAATTCTTATATCATTTTATTTCGTAAAAAAACACAGTTAAAAATCTCTCTTCTGGATATCAAAGTGTATTAAAAAGAAAACAGTTTTTGCCTCTACTAATATTTTAAAATTTTGAGTTGACTCACTTTATAGAAACCAGTGCGATGTGTTCTCACATATAACCATAGTTAAACATGTAATGACTACAACCATATAATTTAACCACAATATGTTGCTCTTAGATTATGGTTACCTCAACCATGTTTTTGCTTTACTTGTTATGGAACTACAGCCCATTCTAAGACTTAATAGTTAAATGTCAGTGTCCTCATATATATTTTCGTAAGTAGATGATCATATAACATCCATAAATCCAATTCCTTAATTGGTTAAAAAATTTAACCAATTAAAGGTTTTAATTAGTTATAAACTAAAGTTTAAATAATTGATTAATTAAATAATTGATTTGTTTAAAACAGAAAAGATATTCCGTATTGAATAAATAATTGAGGTGATGCTAAATTTTTTTTTTGTGCTGATTTCAAATCTATGCTCTAATTTTTCTGTCACGTATAGTTTCCTCAGAAATTAAATTGGGGTTCACGGAGGTTTCGTAAATTAATAAATGAAAAAATCTCTAATTACTTAGGATTTTCCCACATATTTGTCAAGCGCCTTTTCAGTATCTAGAAAAAATATTGTATCGTTCATTCTTCATTTCTTTCTGAATCTTCGCCGGTGGTTCCGGCACTGATAAATTTTCTGAATAGCTGTTCCAAAGAAACTAGACGCGATAGAAAGAATCTAAACATAAATTTGAAATCAGCACGAAAAATATGCCTAAGATCACTCAGCAAGTTCTTTAGGACAACATTTTTGTTAACCAGTGTTATTTAATTAAATTTTAATCTGAATCTAATTAAAACTCTTAATTGTTGCAAATATTTTTTTTCTGTGTTCAGAGCTTTGAAGATTGTAATTAGTTGCAGATACAAATAAAAATCTGTTTCTGTTTATTTACAAAATTATTTTTGTCAAACTTAATTAAGTGTATAACTAAAGCATTTCATTTGAACTAATTAAAACTTTTAATTGGTACAAATAAGTTTTTGTGTCTTCGGCTGAGCTTGAGACCCAAATTCTCTCAAAAAAATTACTCTATATAAAATGCAATACAACCCATAACATTTTCAATAAAATTACAAAGTTACTCATTTTTTTAATTCTATCATAATAGAAGCAGCCTTTTCAAAAACTTTTTAAATTACTATGCTATGAAATGCTATGAAAATGGCACTTATTGTTATTGATTTGAAGACTCTATATGAACTGTAATTGTGTTGTGCTGTTGAGCTGAAGTGCATATTTATTTATAGTTTTAGAAATTAAATTCTTAAATATGTATGAATGAGTGTGAATCTGTTTATCATCCATTAATACAAGGATTTATATTAATTTCCTGTTTGCATGCTTTGAACATTAAACAAAGGACATGCATTTCAAAAGCTAAGATAAATACATTAAGTTCAAGTAAACTGCAACTGTGTTTGTCACACAATGGGTCTTTGTGTACATACAAAGGTGAGAAAATTAAATACAATTTTAACACCTACTCTTGTGCAATAAACAGGAAACATTTGTTCATCCTGTTTGTTGATTTTAAAATGCTTTAACTTTAATCTCTTCTAAGATCTTTTCTTTAAATTTAAGTCAAGTTTAATTTTTATTAAAGAGACACATAATTGTATTTTATTGTTGGTGTTACAAACCAGTGACATTTAATAACATGTTGTACTGTACGAGTATTGTCTCTTTTTCCACATGTTTGGTTTTCAAACTGTGTACGTATGTATGTATGCACATGCGGACATGTGGTAAACACATGTGATAAATGAACGTGCGACTTTAGATAACGTGTGACCATACTGTTTGCATGTGTGCCTTTGTGTGTGTTTGAGTGTCGTTGTGAATGGCATGTAAATTGTTATACAAATCTAACACCTGATTTTGTGTAGATGCATTTAGAAACATGCATTTATTTAATAGTCGTTTGTAGATGTAATGTTTAAACCTGAAGGTTAATGTTAATTTTTTGTGTGTTATTGAGGTTAATTGCTTAAAATTTTAATTAATTATAATGTTGAATTTAGAAATAGAATGTTTTTAATGGTGATTCAGGTCACACTTTACAATAATTTGAAATTTATTATAGTAATTTAATTTTTATATTACAACCACATGCATGTATAACTAACGTAGCTATGCTAATTCAAATTATTTGGGTTACTGAATGCATTTATTTAATTCATAAACCTCTTTCTATTAAGCTTTCGTATCACATAGTGTATAGTGAATATAACAATATTCACTATACACTTTTGTAGTATAATTACTGACAAGTTGTACCTTATTGTGCAACCGATACCACAGTAGGGAGTCATAAATTAACGATTAAAACATTGTTTAACATATGATTGTTTAAATTCTAAAGTAAGACGTCTGTTTAATATTAGTACATGGAATAAATTTAGTTGAATCTTTATTTGGGGTGAATAGGAAAATTACCTTTAAGTTAAGGTGGCTAAAGGCCATTTAATTTACATTTATTCCATAGTTTTTTTTTTTGTATTTTATTTAGAATTAATGTTTTTAATAATAGTGATATCGATTTCACAAAAAAAAAATTATTTGCATCAAATAAATGTTTTAATTGATTTTAGATTTAAATTGAATTAAACAATTAATTGATTCAATTATTTATATAATTGCGAATTTTTTTTATTCTGTTTTGAACAAATATATATTTGAATCAATTAAAAAATTGATTGGAGTTTAGTTTATAACTTATTAAAACCGTATTTGGTTTTTTTGTAAAGATTTTTTTGGAAATTTTTTTTTGTGATATCTATTAATTCTCTTCACAATAGTACAGATCCCATAATAATAAATAAAATGACTTTACTTTGTCTTTGGCATTATTAACATAATATATCTCAATAAAAACCAGTTACTCCAGCGAAAGTTTTTGCTTAAAATGCTACTCGTAGATAACTAAAATATATTTTTATTATTAAAACTTTATATTTATAAACGCAATAAAAAAAAGTGAAGGGCAGTCGTTGGGACTGCCAATAGAAGTGAAAACCAAGTAACTTGTGATTACTTTTCCCCCCGATTTTTTATGAAATACAAAGCAAAAGGATCATTTAAGTTTTCACAGAATAATTAAATACAAATATTTTTAATAATCTTTTTATTATTGGAGTTAACAGTTTTACTACAGTTTTCGGATCTACAAGTTTTGTTTCTCTTTTAAATGTCCGTTTATTACAAATGTGTGTATGTATATATATATATATATATATATATATATATAGTATATATAAGAGAGTAGTAAAGTAAATACTAGAGATCTGCATTAGTTCATTTGTTTTTTAATCATATTAAATCATTACACTAAACGCATAAACTCCGTTGTAAAAATATGTGTTACTGTGAGCAATATAAACATGTTGAGTGAATCAGCAAATCAGAGAGAATCAAAACATGTTTCGTTTCTTTTTTTTTTCAAGCTAAAACATTGCAATGTTGCTAACGGTTGTGTGTTAAAATTATCATTGGCCAATAGACTGAATGAAATTAGAGATTTCATTTGTTTGCATAAAGACAAACTGAATGGGAGGAATACCGATGGATGGAACAGTCAGACATACAGTCACACGGACCATCTGATAGTCAGATCGTCAGTCAGACAAAGCAGCAGATAGTCAGTGAGACCAGCAGACAGTTCGTTAGATCGTCAGCTCTTCACACAGTCCTTTAGACCGTCAGTCAGTCAGCCAAACAATCAGTCAGACAGTCAGATCGTCAGACCGGCAAATAGTCAGACTGTCAGATAGTCAGATAGTGAGTAAGACCGTCAGATCGTCAAACAGTCAGGCAGTCTTACACTCAGATCGTCGAGCAATCAGACCGTCAGATCGTCAGACCGTCTAACAGTGCGTCAGACCGTCAGTTTGTCAAACAGTCAAACCGTCAAACAATCAGTCATGCCGTCAGAAAGCAAGTCAGACCGACAAACAGTCAGACCGTCAAACAGTCAGACCGTTAGTCAGTCAGACAATCAATCACATAGTCAGTCAGTCTATCTACTTATATATAGAAACCAGCAGACCTATCTATAAAAACCAACGTTATGTTGACTATGGTGACGATGATGCGAGTTCAATAATTTTTCTTCAACCAAATCGTGCATAATGGTGACGACGGTTTTTGAAGTGACGACGAATTTTGAATTCAATATTTTTTCTTCAACCAAAAGGTGCTCAACGTACCTACAGAAGTTTTCACTTCAACAAAAATCCTATATTGGGATCAGGATACTTAGGTACCTCCTCACAAAATTTTGTTGAAATCCATCCAGTAGTTTTTACGTGATGCGAACGTAAATGAGAAGCAGACAGACAGACTACTACTTCATTCTATGTATAGATTAAAATTTGTATATAATAATATACAATCAGTAAAAATATATGAGCTACACTCAAAATTTCGCCACAAATGCACGCCGGTGGTGACTTTTTTTCAATAATATGTTTATGTGAAAATAAACAGTGTCCTATTTTTAATCTAGTAAGTTTGATAAAATCAGTTTTAGATATATTTGGAACTTTAAATGTATGATTAATTTTTTTTTATATATTATTATATTTATATTGTATTTATAACCATAATCTGTTATTAGTAAAAAAGCTATGTTAAATATGCTCGTATGTAATCACAGTTTGACTAAGAACAAAAAAAAAAAAAAAAAATGTTTGGTTCTTTAAAATTATTACAATCTAATTTTACACGGTTATCTTTCAAAAAGTAATAATATTTTAGTTGAGTCATTTCTTCTGTCGTATGCTTAAAAAAACAAAGTAGTAAATAATTGTGTATTTAAAAATAATATTGTGTATATATTATCTAAACAAATAAGGTATGTTTTTGAAATATATATCTCACTTTAATTTAATGCATAATAAAATTTTATATTTTGTAATATTATTTTTAAGTTTGGTAATAATATGTTCTGACATAACAATATTATTATTATTATTTATAATTATTATTATTTATAATAATATGTTATTTAATAAAAATAATAAAAATAATAATAATATGTTGCTGTTAGATTATGGTTACTTCAACCATGTTTTTTCTTTGGGTGTAGTCTCAGCCAATGCAATGTTATATTTAATACCACTGGGTTTACATATTCGTAGAGTGAATTAAAATTTTTAATAATTTCTTGTGTTTTGACTTTGTAGCAGTTGTATTCCTTGAATTTAAATTTCATTTTCTACAAAATCCCAATGAAACCATAAATATCACTGCGTATGTTTTTAAGTTTTGCCGTCGTTTTATGTTTATGCATAATGGTTTGTCGTTAGGGCCGTTAAAGTTTGCGAATTTATTTTGTTTTATTTTTTTGGAAAAAACTAACATATGATTTCAAAAATAAAATGCGTTAGGTCTAATTAAATTAATATTTCGAACAACATTCAATTAAGTAAATATGTTTTCAAAAATCGAATTATAATTAATTCTTAATATTAAATTTTTTATTAAATTTGTAGAATTTTTAAATAAATATAATTTAAATTAAATCTGTTATTTAAACAAATATGGTAAAATCCTATTTTTAAGAAATTCAATTAAATAGCAATTGATATTTTCAAATGTAAATGTAATTTTACATTAACATAAGTATATTTATTATAAATTGTCCTGTTTATACCTGCAGTTGATATTTCCATTTAAATATAATTACTTTACGTTTAATTGAATAAGTTGGTTTGTTTTACTGTTTTGGATGAAATGCATAAATAAATAAATTCGTTTTATAGTAAATTAGTCTACAAAATGAAACAGTCCATTTCCAGTTGTAACCTGTAATTTCTGTTGTATTTGATAGAAAAAAGTAATTAATTTTTTTATTTCCGTTTGTTTTTTTTTGCAGAAATATGTTAGTGAGCTATCCATTGTGCGGGATTGTGCTACTGAGTGTGCCGAAAAAGGTGAGTTATAGAACTAAAATTGTTTTAAACATTTACTCTAACAAATATGATTTTGTATATAAAAAAAAAATATTTTTTTTCATGTTTATATTTTATATTATTTTTCAATATTTTTAAAATTTTCAAAAACTCCTAAGTTTTTAATGTAAAGTATTATTTTTATTGATTCGTTAAGAAATCTACAAATCTGTATATCTAGAATATACACTTCCTTCTTTGAAAGAACATTTATTGTTCAAACAGTTCGTGCATGGAATAGATTTCCAGATTTCTTAACATCATTTCATTCATCTGTTGCAATATAATATGTATAAAAAAGGCTGATTGAGTATTTTATTAATAATAAATTTTGTTTTTGTTCGATTGTATCGTTCAGTTCTTCATACTTTTTTTTTGTAATTTTTTGTAATTTATTTTGTTAATTTTACTTAATTTTACTTGAATAAGAGCGCAACGTTCTGGCACAAATAGAAATGTAAACACAATAAATAGAAATGCAAAATAGAGATAAAACAAAAATTACTGTGTATTTGTAGCTAACTTCAACCCACTAAACCCTTCTTCCTAGATGAACAAGCGTTGACAACGCCTCTGCTTTACTCTTGTACAATTTTATTACAATATCTTTAGATAATTTTCGTTAATCACCACGTGCCAAATTCTTTTCATATTAAAAAGACTACTAAGCATTAATATTACCTATATGTTTTATTTTTCTATTCTTGCTGGTACACATAAGTATATCACAGCGCCCTCCATCGCCTGTATTACTGTATATAACTAAAGCCCGTTTCACACTATTATGCTGGGTATTCAAATTTTCACTGGATTTTGAAAAGAAACAAGCCGAAGGCAATTTAATGCAGGTGCAAGACAAAGAAAAAATATTGGTTATTTGCTTAACAACAACAACAACCCTGATAAAATAAAAAATCTTATTATTGAGAAAAATTTCGAAAAATGGTTTGGTATTATGGCATGTCACATTTCCTTCCGTATTATTTTACATTTTTATAACATACTGCTTTCACACTATCACACTTTGTCATAATATTTAAGTTTTAGACAAAACTTAATACTGGGTAATTCCATGTCAAAGAGAAAAAAGAAAGAGAAAAAAATAATATTTTTTATACAATAATTTTTTTTTACTTTTTTGTTTTTCCTTTTAGAAATTTGGGAAACTCAAACCTATTGCTGCACCGAAGATGGTTGCAATGACTCTTCAGCTATAGAGGTCTCAGCCGTAGTTGTTGTCTTGCCTTTGGCAATTTATATAGTAAATGAAATGATGAATATAATGAGGCAGCAGCGTCGTTAAAATAAATTTACATTTTAATTACATTTATAATAATATTTTTTTATTTTTAATTTTAATGTTAAATTTAATTAATTATGTTTGAGGAAAAAAACACAATAAATATACTTTTTAAGGGACCTAAAATAGAAAATTTTCTTTAAGAATTTTTAAAATTTATAAGCCATTTTGTTTATTTGTATTTATTTTTGTTTATTTATCTGCTTCTTTTTCCTAGTTTTTTTTATAATTTTAAAAAAATTCTTCTCAACTAAAAAAAAAAAACTAAACTTTCGACCAGTCTTCCCAGCAATAAATTCAAGAATGTAATTGAGCAATAAAAAAAAGTTAAAGTTTAATATTGTTGAACGATTTCTAGGCATGCAGACAGACGGTATAATGAAACCACTAAAAATATAAATAAAAATAAAAAAGTTAAGAATAAATCATGAACAAAAAAAATTCTAAAATTTTATTAACAATTTACAACAATATAAAGAAATATTTAAATGAAATGCATAAATTAAGTATTAAAAAAAAAAAAATAAAATATTTAACAGACAGCTAAATGAAACTATGAATTATTTCATTAAAGTTCATTAAACTATAAATTGCAAATTTAATTGAAGTATTGACATAACAATGGAATTTTTTTGAAATTTATAAATGAGATTTTGTTAAAGACGCAATACAAATTCTTCCGATATTCTAAAATAAATGTGGATTCATTTCGATAGTTTTTCACCGATAGTTTTTTTTTGCCAAACCCTAATAATATGATTGGTTGTGTCGTGTACATCATGATATCAGTTGCAGAATGCTTCCGGGGGCATATTGTCTTGGCAACTATTAACTAATGCTTCAAGGGTATTTGGAGGCAACAGTCTCTCCAAGGCTTGCACGGGGCCTGAAACTGTAAGATAAGAATCTTAGGGGTTTGACCAGTATCCTAAGCATACCAGTCGCCCCACGAGAGCAACTGCAAATCCCTGTGACCTTTATTGGTAAAACCATTCAGAAGTAACGTGGTGGCTGCTGCACTTCAACAAAAGTCATAAATAGTGTGGCGGCAGTTTAGATGATCTTAAATTTCTAAACAAGAGGTATGAGTATGGTCCTGATAGCCATCTTATAAAATTGCTGCTTGTTGTGTTAATATGTGCAACAAGGTCTAAGTAGAAGCATTATGTTTGCCTAATGGTAAGACTACCATCAGGTTGGGGCTAACACGTTCTGACGTTAATCTACTATATAAAAAAAAAGTTATTGTTTGCAGCCTTGCGTACAAACAGGGTCGACTTGTTAGCCGAATCAACATCGTAAAGGGCAAAGGTAATGCCCTGTTCGCCGGCCAAGAGCAGAATGACGCATAGTGTCTATGTGCACATCGAAGTGACTTCTTTTTCCTATCCGGCCTATTTGTAATAAAATAAAAGGGCTACTGATGTCTACTTACGGCCAGGATTCCCTATTCTACACCATTATTATCAAATCGTGCAAAATTAATAAAAAGTCTGTCACACATACGAGTATGTATACACTTATAATCTGCACTATTCTAATTTTTTGATAGATCGAACGACAGAGTATGATAATGAAACATGGTCTTCATGGATCTTTATAGGTCACGGACATTTGGAGGTCGTTTAGTCTTTCGGTTGACTGCGGTATGTATCAGGCTGAGATAAAGACCGGGCACGTGATTATTGGCAACAGGTTTGCCAGTCTCATTATACGTGTAATAACGAGTCATTATGCGGTTTGCGCAATGAGCTGTTTTGTAGGAAATGGGCTCTCCGGTTTTTTGCACAGTGTGGAAGAGTTAGAAAGTGTAGAGCACATTATCTGTCAGTGCCCGTTGGCAGGGCTAAAGAAACGACCAGATTCATGTGAAAGAGTCAGAAACTGTAGAACACATTATCTATCAGTGCCCATTGTTTGGGCCAAAGATTCTACGGTATCAGAAGATATGAAGCAACCAGATTCATTATGGAAATCGGGTGGCTTACTGACAAATCAAATCAATCAAATATAAATACGTGAATACTTCTCTGTTCTATTTATCTATGATAATATAATCATGAGATACCGAATATAAGCAAATGATAAAAACATTATATGCCAAACGTATACTTTGGGGACAAATATTGGAATTTCATTATTTTGTCAATTTCTATTAAAAAAAACTGCGAAAACAAAAAACCTATTTTCATGATGCCATTAACCAATAAATTTACAAATTAAAATAAATTAAACTTTATTTTTAAAATATTATTATTTTAAAATAGAATTCGACACCATAAAGTAGTCCTTATTGCTGATTTAAGAGTTTAGATTTTTATTTCACTTATAAATGAGTTGTGATGTTTTCATCTTATTCCTGATGGAATTTAGCATAAAAACTCATATTAAATGATTTATTTTTTGCTTTAATTTAATTAAAAATATGCTGCAATACACAATTTCGCAAAGTTGTTTCATGGGGTACTATGGACTTGTGTATTCCTGGTAATATTTAAAACCTTATTATTTGTTTTAATTTCAGAAATTATAAAATAAAGAAAATATAAACTCAAACCATTTAAAATTTATTATTGTTAAATACAAGTACAGACAAACTGCTATTTATAGAGATTTAAAAACCAAAGATAAGCAACCTTTAAGTAGATTTTCAATTGATAGTAAATAAATGTATTTAAAACAAAACAACAATAAAAAACAAAAACACAAAAACAACGAAATTAAATTTAAAAAATTTAAACAAAAGCAATTGAAAACCTAGGAAAGAAAAGTTGATCGTTAACAATAGAAGACAAAAATTAAAGAACTAAAATGGAAACACATTAAAAGAAATTCAAAGAATAAAAAAATTAAAAGAAATATAAATTTCAATTATTAAAAAAAATAATTGAGAAAATTATTGAGTTTTCAATTCATATTAACACACTAAACCCAACAAATTAAGAATAATAAAAAATAAAAACAAAAATATATTTAAAGCAAATAAAGTGAACAAGACATTCACTGTACATGAAATTCTAAATTTATTAAAATTTAAATAAACTAAATAAAAAATATTAAAGATTATTAAAATTTAGATTTAGATTTAGAATGAAACTGTATTAAAAGCCCAATATAAAATATTAGTAACTTGCAACAACACTAAACAGAATATGTTCTAAAATTTTTAAAAACCAAATTAAAAATAAAAGAAGTTAAATAAATTAAATAAAACAATATTTCTTATAGCACTTCGTATTTAATTATTAAATATTTTATGGTTTTTCCTTTTCTTTTTTTAATTAAAAATAAAACCAACTATTTATTATTAACTTTAAGGCTTTTTAATTACAGAAAAAAAAAAATATTTACGAATGCGATACAGTAAATAAATATTATAAATTATTAAAGCAAAAATAACGCAAACAAAATTTGCTCCTCATATATTAAATATAAAGTAGCCAGCAATAATTGAAAATTATAAATTACAAAAATAAAAAAAAACAAAACAATTTGAAAATTATTAATATTAAAATTCAATAAATATTAGTTCCTTTAAATTTTTTAAAACAAATATTAAACAAATAATTAAAATCACTTCAATATCAATACCACGCTTTCATTACACTGTGCAATAGAGTTTTATGTTTCAGTTATTAGGTTTCAATAGCTTCTTGTTTTGTGTACTCGGAAATAAATAAATCATTTCTATTAAGTTTTAATTCTAAATATAATGTTTGTTGTCAAAAAAAAAAAGAATAAAAAATAAATACAAAATTAAATAAAAATATATAAATTTAAAAACTCTTCTTTTTATTTAAATTTCCTTCGATTTAAAGAGTTGTTTTCAGTTAAAACAACTGTATAATTGATGACGATGGACGATAGTTTTGTATAGCTCTACCGGTTTTCTTCAACACCTTATCAAAGGAGAAAAAAGAAGGCGAAATCTTTTTTTATTTTTCAGAGTACGAAAGTAAAGAAAACGAAACGTTTTCCTTCGTTTTGCTTTGTTCTATGCACTGAGTAAAACAAAAACAAAACAGAACCAATGAAAACTATTGTGCCATTTAGTTTTGAATGGTTTTTGCTCGAACAATACATTAAACGTGCTCACAGATAAAAAAGAAAACAATACAAATGTTTTGAGAAAAAACGTTTCGCAAGCGATTGCTTATTGTTTTACTCATAATAGGTGTATTATTTTGGAGAGGATTGAAAGACAGCTTGTAAGATTTTTTGATTTTCTTGGTACTTATTTAGACTACAATGATAATAAGGAAAACAAAAATAAAATTTAAAAATTAAACTAAATTTGTATTTATTTTAAAAATAAAAATATAAGCATTCGAAGATCGAACGAACTAAATAAATCGCCCAAAAAATACGTTTCTTGTTTGGTTTTGTTTGCAATTGTTCGATGGCAGTGGTATACCAAAGTAAGCAGATATGTAAGTAAATAACCAATTATTTTGTTTGCGTCTTAGTCATTTACAAAGTATTTGTTTTGGTTTTGCTTATTTATATCTTTGCATGAAACGTATGCGAAACGTTATGCTTGTTTTCATACTCTGTTATTTTTAAAACTCGAAACCAGAATGGCGGATAAAGAAGGAAAACGGACAATTTATATGAAATAGATTTGAATACAATTTCAAAATAAAACAGATTCTTCTTTGGAAGAATTCAGTTTCAGAGGAGGAAAAAGAGGAATTCATGAACAATTTATGTGACTGGATAAAGTTTGATGATCTTTAAAAATTGAAGAGTAGTTAGAAAGGTGATATAAAATAAGTTTATTTACGTAAAAATCATATCACTGTCGGAACACCCTTTAATTGTATTATTTATTATAGCGACCATGGCAATTCCCCTTCTATAAATATATCAAGAGTCTACATATTAGGATTAAAAAAATAAGTCAATATACGTGAAAAACATGTCACTGTCAGAACACCCCTTAATTTTTAGTAATTGTCACATCGGCCGTATCAACACATCTTCTGTGCAATATTTTAAGTCTACCTATTACGCTTCAAGAAATAAGGCGTTATACATAAAAATCACGTCACTGCCGGAAAACCCTTCAATTTTTATTATTTTTATAGGGGTCATAGTAATACCCCATCTGTGAAAATTTCAAGAATCTATCTATTATGGTTAAAAAAGTAGGCCATGTTCATGCAAATCCCATCACTGTCGGAACACCCTTTAGTTTTCACTATTTGTTATAGTGGCCATAGTAATACATAATAATTTCAAGATTCTACCTATTATCGCTCAAAAATTAGGCCATAAACATGCTAATCACGTCACTATCGAAACACCCGTTAATATTTAGGTTCAATTTTGTATACTTATTTATAAAGTGAACATAGTTCTAATTACTGTCTGCAAACTTTAAGTGTTTGGCTCCTAGAGCTCAAGAAATAGACATATTCGTAATTAACACGTCAGTTTCGGAACACACTATAAATTTTAGTATTTGTTGCTATAGCGGCCACAGGTATTCACCTTCTCTAAAAACTTCAGGAATCTATCTATTATGGTACAAAACTTAGGCCATTTACATGCAAATCACATCACTATCGGTATAAGCTTTAATTCTTAGGTTGATTTTTTTATAGTTGTTTATATAGTGAAATAAGTTTTAATTACTGTTTGTTAATTTTAAGTTGAAGAAATAAACACATTTTCGTGAATAACACGTCTCTATCAGAACACCCTATTAGTTTTAGTATTTGTTGCTATAACGGCAACAGTTATATATCTTCTGTGACGGACAGACATTGTAGCGAAAACAATAGGGTTACGTTTTTACCCTTTGGGTACAGAACACTAAAAAAGGTGTAACTGAACATTTTTATGATTGAAGCGATTTTTATAGAATCAGAGAGATGGGTACGATCTAATATAGGTAAGTACTTTTATAAAACTAAACAGATTTAAATAATATTTGTAATAAAAGTGTGTTCCATTTTGGAAATACCTTAATCTATTTTCAAAGCTTGTACCCGGAAGTGAACAAGGGAAACAAGGTAATTTAACAAAATAGGCAGATTTCAACATTATTTACAACTTTTAGAAGGTATTCTTTGATTTTGATTTTTATTTTTAAATTTTATGTTTTCCTTATTTGCATTTTACTATTTTGAGGTCTCCTTGTTACGGTGCAAAAGATAAATAAACAATCGCGTCTATTATGGGGACACCCTCTAAATTTTAGTTACATTTTATTATTTTGAATTAAAGCTAGTACTACATTACCCGTAAATATATCAAGTAACTGCCTATAAGCTTTACAAGTTAAGTCCACATACGTCAAAATCGCTAATCTTAGAGAACAACCTTTCATTTTCATTTTTACTTTCTTGGTTTTTATTGCAGTAGACATTGTGCAACGTACCCTGTGTAAATTTGAAGCGTCTGCCTATTATGATAAAAAAATGGCTTTATGCGTGAAATTTAAGACACTTCCGGAAAAATCCTTTAGTTTTTGTTATAGTGGCCTTGGTAATAGACCTTCTGTAAAAATTTCAATGGTCTAGGGTTTAACAATAGGACATATATGCAAATATTGGTACACCCTTTTATTTCTTATTTTTTTTAACAATTATTAATAAAGCGAGCATAGGTCTCATTACTGTCTGAATATTTTAAACATCTGCCTCTAGAGGTTAAATACTCAAGACGATATACGAGAAAATATGCCCATATCGGCACACCCAGTAAAGTTTGGTATTTGTTGTTATAGTGGCCATAGTGAAATACAACTTTTGTGAAAATTTTAAGAGTCTACCTATTACGGGTCATAGAGATAAAGGGCGCTGCCGGTGGGACAGACATTGTAGCGAAAGGAATTGGATAACGAGTTTACTCGTTGCGTTCGGAGCCCTAAAAGAGAAAAATCTAGCAATATATGAACTGCTTTTTTTGAAAGTTGTATAAGTCCATTTTTTCATATATTGAGATATTTAAGGGTTTGTGTTTGAATCAATTTAAAAATATTGGCAAACTTTAATCAATTCGATTGATACTTTTTACACTATACACCTTTTAAATTTTATTACAAAATAATAATTACTAAAATTATTTAAAAAATTTTTTGAAAATTTTAATTATTATTAGTCGAACTGTTTTACGTATTACATACGTCAAGCTTAAGTTCGTTTTTATTCTCTCTAAAAAAGAATTAATTAAATTACAAATTAGGTGATAATATTAAATTATTTAAAAAAATAACCGTTTTTTAGCTCCACGTGGACTTATACCACTTTCAAAAATAGCATATTACAAGAAATAAAAACATTAGCAAATTGAAGTCCACATTTTTTTGGACATAAACTGTACTAAATTGGTTTTTTATGTAAAAGGTAATAGTTGAAATGAAGACATTTAAATTTATAATTATTTTATAACTTTAAAAATTTATAAATATTTAAATAAATAATTATTTGGAATAGACTTGTTCCACTTTCAAAAGAAATATTTGTGCGATACCATTGTATTTTTTTTGTTTATTTATAAATGTCAAAATATAAGTCTATTGAATTTTTTTTTTTTGGGAAGAAGATCTACTGCTCATTAAAATTATCGTTTACTTAATTTTTGGAGAAAGTGGACTTATACCAATTTTAAAAAAACAGCTCATGTATGAATAAAAATTCAGTACTACTGTAATCGCACAATTTTTAGTGTGTTAGCGTGTCAGTCTGGGGGTTGTAGGTGCGATTCTCACAGAAGACTCTGGGTGTTTCACTATGCTCGATAATTTAAGTTAGAATATAATTTGTGATTGTATTTTAACATTCAATAAATAAATATATACATATATACAATATTTAAATGGCAAACAAGATTCCTTATATTTTCTGCTTCTATTACATTAGTTTCATAGAAACACGGTTGATTTAAAAATACTATTGCCTTCTTCCTCTTTCTCTTTTAAATCAGTTTTTTGTTGGAATACCTTTTTTCGAATTTGAGTCACGAGTCAGTGTACGTAATCGAAATATATAATAGGGAGAACTAACTACTTCAACATTTATTGATTGTTGGGGATTTTATTTCTGAAGTAACAATGATAATCTCTTGTAAAGTTTAAATAATAAAATATACTTTAATTTAATAAAGCAAGCCTTTATATTTTAATTAAGCTTGTAATGGAATTTATTTTAAATTAAAATTTATATAATTTCATTTTATATAGTTTATTTTTTAAAGACCTAAAGCTTAAAATAAAATAGTTAAGTTAATAAAATTTATATATTTTGTAATTTATTATTTGAGTAGATGCTTAATCTACTCTACTCTCTTTATTCACCTTAAATTTATTAAATAATAAATTTCCTTTAATGTCAATTTATCCAGCGTTTATTAGTTTTATTCATTATTTTCCCTTAATATGTATTTAATGGGAAGTTAATTGGTTGTAAAAGCTTCACATTTTTCTCTGTAATTTTAATTGATTTTGAAAAACATTTACACGCATCAATATTGTTAAAGTATTTTTTTTTTATTATTCAAAGAATATAATTAAAAATTAATTTTTATCTTCTGCTTTATAAAAAAACTATGATGACATTATTTCACTATAATGCAATATAAAATATGCATAAATTAAAATTATATTTAGAAAAGAGCCAAAGTAGGGCAAGCTATATTTTGCTGCTTTTACATTTAACTATAAAAAAAAAACATTTTTTTGCGCTTGGTCAATGATATAAATAAATGATATAGCGATGTACACATATTACCTAATGGTTCAGTTTTAGGGTTCTGTACCCAAAGGGTAAAAACGAAACCCTATTGTTTTCGCTACAATGTCTGTCCGTCTGGCCGTCTGTCCGTCTGTCCGTCTGTCAGCGCCTTTTTTTTTCTGGAACCGTAATAGTTAGACTCTTGAAATTTTCACAGATGATATATAGCTGTTACCGCTATAGCAGCAAATATAAAAACTTATAGGGTGTTCCGATAGAGAGTTGTAATTCACGAATGTGTGTTTATTTCTTGAACTGTAGGAGGCACAGACTAAAAATTTACAAACAGTAATTAAAACTTAGTTCGCTTTATAAACAAGTCTAAAAAATAAACCTAAAAATTAAAGGGTGTTCCGATAGTTTTGTGATTTGCATGTATTAGGCCTAAGTTTTTACAGAAGGTTTATAACTGTGGCCACTATAGCAACAAATACTAAAACTCCGAAAGTGACGTGTTATTTGGCTTTATGTCTTTATTTCTTGAGCTATAGGAGGCAACCACTTATAATTTGCAGACAGTTATTAACACTATGTTCGCTTTCTAAACAAGTATATAAAATTAAACCTTAAAATTAAAAGTTGTTCCCAGAGTGACGTGCTCTGCGTGTAAATGGCCTAAGTTTTGAACGATAATAAGTAGACAGGAGGTTTATTACTATGGCCACAATAAAAAATAATAAAAATTAAAGGGCGTTCCGACAGTTACGTGATTCTCATGTACAACGCCTTATTTCTTGAACCGTAGTAGGTAGACTGTTAAAATTGTGTACAGAAGATATGTTGCCACGGTTGATATGACAATTACTGAAAATTAAAAGGTGTTCCGACAATGACATGTTTTTCACGTATAGTGAAAAATTTCTATGGGCGTTATAACAAGTAACAAAGTTAAAGGGTTTTCCGACAGAGACATGATTTTTACTTAAATAGCCTCATTTTTGGATCCGTAATAGGTAGACTCTTGAATTGTTTACAGTAAATGTTGTACTTCGGCAGCTCAGTGACATAGTTTTCATGTTTTTTACCTTATTTTTTAAACGCAATAGGTAGGCACCTGATATTTTCATAGAAAGTGTATTACCATGGCCTTTATAACAACAATTCCTAAAATTTAAAGGGTGTTCCAACAGCGATGCAATTTTTGCGAATATGACTTTGATTTTATAAATAAAGGGTACCCCATAAGACAGAAATAATAAAAAACTTGAATTTTTAAAGTCGTACTAAACATAGTACGGAACCCTACGTGTGTGAGACTAACTCGCAGTTGACTGATTTTTACTACAATTTTCAATTTGTTTTATCTCGCATCTACAGTGCTGAAAATTTGACTATTTAAAAACACTATCATTTTTAAATATTTTTTTAATTATATTTAGGACAATATTGCCTATGAAGCGAAAACAATAGCGTTACTTTTTTATCTTTTGGCTACGGAACCCTAAAAAGAAAATAAATAGAAATTACAGAGGAATAGCAACATTTTTCAGATCATCTTTTAGCTAAGGATTCGTCTCAATACACTACGACCCAACATTTAATCGTATAGTCTCTACTGATCTGCGGCTGGTTATCAAGACCGCTTCAGTTTTAGCCCGAACCAACACTATTTATGCTTGTGTTAGTAATAGTCGTAATTTACCATTCTAGAGTTGTCGTAGAACATACTAATGTGAGCGGTTGGTTAAGCAACTAAACATTGCCACGCCCCTTAAGAAAAATTCACGACTTTATAGAGAAAAAGTGGAGGAAAATTCTTCTCTCCTGAATAGTTTTGTTATGTTATTTCAGTATGTTTTTGCACGCTTTACCCCAGATGGAAAGGATATATATAAGTTTGTTATTCCGTGTGTAATTTCTACAATATTTATATCCGACCCCATATATTTCGGGTTGAAATCAACTTTCCCAATGCACCCACCAGAAAATATATAGAAAATTTAAGCCCATGATTGCTAATGCATTTGAGGCTGCGGGCAAAAAGCCACGCCTAACTTAAATTTTAAAATTTTGTTGTTGTTTTTATTTTTTTCCGTTATAATGATTTTCATTTTCTTTTTTTGTTACTAAATATTAGACGACCATGTATAAATCGCATACAGATCTAGGGGGGCAATAACACCCTGGGAGGGGCGGTATAGTGTTTTTTGGGTTGATAGCGGTTTTCTGCTTTGATTTTTATTAAACGCCGTTATTAAAAGTAATAAACATAGAGGTGGTCAATAGATCCACTGGTTGTCACTGAAGGAGCGGTCACTGGGCTTCTTGGGGGTGGGGGCAATATGGGCAAAATTTTTGTTAAAGGTTTTTTTTTTCGTTTAGTCTGACCATTATTAAGTGAATATGGATTGCAGTACGGTCGTACGGTGCCTAGTGGTGGGCGAAGGGCCCTTTTCGGGGGGAGGTTGTTGTTAGGCGTTAATATTGAGTTATTTTTTTCGGTTTCTAAAACAGTTGTTTTGATTTTTTTCCTTTGTTTACAAAAATATCAGTGATGCCAATTAAGCTCTTTCTGCGATATATCTAACTGCAATATTAAGTGCGACCATTACTGGAAATAAAATTTTTTATACTCCAAATGAAGCATTTAAAAAAATTGTCATTGTAACTATATATAATATAAAATTTATTATGTATAAATTATTACTTTACAATATGACTTCAGTATGCAATTATTTATATACAACTTATAAGTATAACAGTATATATATACATATAAACTATATGAACAATGCGCCCTATTTATTTTTCATTCAAAATTATTAATAAATACATACATATGTAAAAAAGAGCATTAAAATCTAATTAACAATTATTAATATTTAAATATTGAAATCTGTATTTAGTTGTTGTTATTTTTTTTTTTGGTGTATTGCAAACCTTATGTGCTTTATGCTAAACTATTTATAAGTATAATTATAACTCGACTTTATTTACCAGATTTATATGTTTGAATGCTTGGCATAAGAGTAATCCCAGGGCTCAAAAAAAAAAAAAAAATGAATAGAACTTAGTATATTTTTTTAAAAAATTTTCTGAATGAAGTTGTTTAAAATTAAATACAAAAAATATAATATAATATAAATATAAAACTTTATTGTAAAACTATATAAATATATATAAACATTATTATTATTACTATTAATGTAGGGGGAACAAAGAAGCAGACCACTATTAAATGGGTCCCTTTTCGACCCCCTTCCGTCCTCAATAACTATTGACAACCGTCATAACTTGCGGCAATCTTACTATCATTGAGTCTCGTGCCACAACCAGCCTTTAATCTAGACTCTAGTGATTTCAGAGTGTCGACTGGGAATTATCGGCATTCTTTCTCATCACGGTGTCTTTAGTGATTGCTAGCATTTGTCTAAGGCTTAGTTCCCCCATGGCATCTACATTTAACAAACATACATTAATATACATACTTAACAAAATATATATCCATTATGAATGAAATACATAGAAGACATCGGCTACACCGCTATATGGCTAGAAATGAAGTTGACTGCAAAAGTCGCCGTGTAGTCAGCTACTGAATTATATTGAAGACGAGAGCTACATACATCAAAACTACGAAAATGTTATAGAAAAACATATTTTTCTTTAAAAAAAATTACTTTTTCAAAAAATACTTTTATCATATCACTTGACTTATCACCATCAAACTGATATTAAAGCGAGTGTTTTTGAAGAATCTTGTGGCAAATAATCAGAAGAACATTAGATTCGAAATGTTCCAAATTCTGTGACCGTCATTGGAAAGGAAAATATGTACGATAATGGTAGAAGAAAAAATTTTCCTGTTAAAAGTATTCTAAGAGAAAAACTAGCGATATCGGTAATATATTCAAAGTGTAAAGTTATCTAAGAACGGTCAAAAAACTGTTACAGGGAATCCAGAGACCGTGCTACCAACCATTCCGATTGGATAGAAAACCAACCTATTTAAATTACCTCTTCACTAAAATGCTTAATATTCCTTAACAATAGACTTGGGTAGTTTACGAACGTACTAGTTTAATTGACCGATTCCATCATTTGAACTAAATGAACTAGTTCCTTTGTATATGAACTATTACAACTAGTACAATAAATTCAAGTATATAAAGTTTACTAAACCCCCTTTTACATTTGGACAGAAAAGTGCAGACAGACGAGAATTGTAGGCAAGGGTTTAAAGGGTTTGCAATACTGTCTATACAAATATCGTCTGTTTGCCCATTTTCTGTGCAAATATAAAAGCATTATAACCATTTTAAGAATTTATGAGTTTCTTATTTTTTATTATATAATTGGAAAATTATATAAATATGATCTTTTATTAAAAAAAAAAAAACAAAATAAAAAATATAAAATATAATACTGGAGTGGCCTACACTTAACTTTACACAGATATTTTTATGGATATATTACATAAAGAATATAAGTTTAAAGTATATTCGACTCGAAAAATTTATTATTTTCGGTTTAGGGTGTTACCCTTGCCCCTTCTCGGTTATGTCCAAAATTTTTACAGCTCTTCACCTCCATATAGTAAAGTCACATACTGAATTTCATTTTGATATGTCATACGGTATGACCTGTAAATCGTTTACAAAATTTGGTAGTAAGTAAACTACCCCTTGCTCCCTCCCGATTATGCTCAAAATTTATACAGCTTTTTATCTCCATATACCAAAGGCGCATACTGAACTTCATTTTAATATGTCATACGGTCTGACCTTTAGAGCATTCACAAAAGTTGGGGGTAAGAAAACTACTCCTTGCCCCCTTACGATTATGCCCCAAAACACATACTATATTTCATTTTGATGTACCAAACGGTATGACCTATACAAACTCTACAAAAATAGTGGCATACACAAACACCCACAGATTTTATCGCGAAAATAGCCCAAATGGATTCAGGAGAACTCAAAACGTATAAATCCGTCGAAATCCGGACCTCGATTTTTTTCATGATTACCATACTTTCAATTAGACTACGTGTGGTAAAGTAATGGTAATAGAAAGTAGTTCCGAACATAAATCTTAGTTCAAAAGCAAAAAGAGCGATTGAACTAAAAGATTGAAATAGTTAAAATTGAAATAATAATGAGCGATCACTAAAATGAACGATAATGCACAAGAATAGTTAACAACAATAGGAGTTAATGAAACTGCCAATATGTCACTATTTATTTGTGATAAGCAACGATGCTTAGGTCCATGTACTTAAGGATTGCCAAGCCTCAACAAAATTGGCAACCCTGTAATTAAATTTACATTTGAACTGGAAGATTAGCATAATTTTGTTTCCATTATTTTTACATAGCTCTTATCCTATGGCGCTTGAATTACTTACCAGAATTTTTAACTAATAATAAATGAAAGTATAAACTCTAACGTAAAATCAATATTTATAATCAGTTTTTTAAATTAAATGTTGGAATCAGTAGAAAAATAAAATGCTTTTCATTTTAAACGTTTACTCAGTTGAATTAATTTTGAAATAAACTACAATCAGTTACTGTAAAAATATTCTGAGTGTAGAGTTACAATGAAATCAATAAGGCATATTTTAAGTAATAAACATTTCACTTTCAGCTTTGCTTGTTCCAGTAATTTTATTTTGACCTAATTTTTGTTATTTTTAATAATAATTTATGATAATTTTTCCTTTTAAAAATACTGAATAGAATTTATTCCATTATATTGTTTTTGGTTTTGCAACCTCTGATAAGTGGGTTAAATCAAAGTCATTTTCAACTTCTTGTTTGTTTGTTTGTCAATAACCATTACAGCTGAAGTTTATAAACATTAAATTAAATTTAATGATCCAAAATAATTTAAGATGTTCCTAGATTGTTTTGGTTTTTATTATCTAATAAAAACAAAAATGAAAAGATTTCTGGTACTGTATGACTAATAAAAAGAAATTCTCAAGGGAATTAATGATGTGTTTAAATGAACAGAGCGTTCTTTAAAGGAACGAGGTGGCTAAGAACAAAGTATTACTACAATAATAAAATACATATTTATGCCCATTACACCACTTATTCTCATAGAAGAAATCCTTTCAACCCCATTCAACTTGCACTTCTTTGTACTCTGAAAGGCTTTTGACCGACAAACCACAGACGCATTAGTTATTATGGTACATGCAGTATGTAGCCTTTCGCAAGATTCCTTACTTACGGCCACCTTGTGCATTACACGTTTAATTTTTTCTCGATTGTGTCCTAATGAGGTCCATAGAGTTTTCATATTCTGCGGAAAATTGTGGAGAAGACCTCGTATATGCTTAAGAAATTGGGTGTAAATCAAATTTTATTTATTAAGTTGTTATATGCATATCTCACACTAAATCGTAAACGGTCACAACTCAAAATACAATAATGTTCGGTAGACGAAAAAAAACGGGTTTAAAAAAATCATGGTTGTAATTTGATAATTAAACAGCAGTGCCTGCGATGCACACTGTGGCCACTGCGGCAATAAATCAATTTGGACCTGCTTTTCGATTTTGATGATTTTTGCACAGATGGTTAAAAACTATCTAAAGGACATGTGTGAAAAATTTCATGCAAATATCTCCATTGGTTTTCTGTCCCGAGCAGCGCAAAGTTGAAGTATGTGAACAAATCTCAAATGTGATAGTTTTCTATGTCATATTCAAAAGCCTGTTACTTACAAACTATACACCGAATGTACCTTATAAGTATTTTTTCAATTAAAATGGACATTAAGCATTATATGTAAATTAAAAAAAAAAATTTTTAAATTAAAAAAAAAAAAATTCTTTTGACAATATATTTTAAACCGAAAATAAAAACATTTATGATTTTCCGTTAAACTTTTAGTTGTGTGCGAAGTAGTGCGACACATGGAGTCCTATATCAAATTAAAGCTGAGAGTCTCAGCTAACAGACTTAAAAAAAAAATCCTGCCCCAATTTGCCCGCCACCGAAAAAACAATGAAAAACCAAAAAATCACAGTAAAAAATATGCGTTATGCGTTATTTTACGCGTGCAAAAACAACTGTGCATTCTTTCTTTCTTTGCTACTCGTACACGAAGCCGGTACCAATTTGGGATCGAGAAAATCGAAAATTTCATTGCATTTGTACTATATAGAAAAAACTTAAATTTGAGTCCCGATTACAAAAACAAATGTACACAAAAGTATTTATCAAAGTAATATCGGTACATTGTTTACGTAGACTAAACAACAAAAAATCTAAATGTAAACTTACTACACATTAAATGAAGAGCTTTACGTATAACTTAATCAATAACTTAACATTGTTCACATTTTTTCTCTTAAAAATTAACTCCGTTATCCGTTATAAACATTCTTTTATATTATATCTGGGAGTGGTATAGTGATAAGTAAGTGTCTATTAAGCAATTAAAGCCAATTTATATAATAAGCAATGTAAAAGCTAAAAATATCTTTCAGCACGCTTTCGGAAATTGTTTTTCAATGGAAAAAAGATATTGATCTTATAATTGGTGTAGTTTTCGGAATTATAAAATAGTGTCCGAGAAAACTCAAGAAAAATTCAGACGGTTTTTAAAACAAACATTTATGCCTCAACTTTTAAAGTAGCGGAACAAGAGTCAGCGTACTTCATCAAGATTTTTTAATGACAATGAAGAATGGCTAACACATTCTTATACGTTGACTGATAAAGTAGTGGATGATACAGTGGATGGTAAACGTGGACGTCCAACGAAAACCTTTGGGGAGAGCAATGCCAGAACGAAATCTTCGGTTCAAAATTATATTATCCACAATTAGTTGCAGTCAGGCAATAGACGCTGAGAAATTCCAAATATATTGTATACACACGGCAAAATTGTACATTGATTTGTATGGAAAATTTTTATATTGGAGTTGTACGAGGGGTGGGTGTTACAGTGAGCGGATTTTCTTCATATTTTCAAAACAACATTTAATAGATGTTATATGCATTTTTGCGAAAAATAAACATATTGCATATAAAGATATTGCATTTTCGAAATATCGTTTGTATGGGAGGTGGACGTAAAAGTGGGCGGATTAAGTTCATATTTTTAGGAGGTCATTCTACAATTATAATATTAATGTTTTATGAAAATTGAATTAATATATTTAAAATCATGGAAGTTATGCCACATTTTCTATTTAAGTTGTATGGGAGTTGGGCGTAAAAGTGGGCGTATTTTTGTAAAAAAAAAAATTGAAATTCTTAAAAAATTTAAAATAAATGTGTGCAAAATTTCATGAAGCTCCGCACCCTCCTTGATTTAAGACCATTAAATACACTACACGGCCACAGTGTGCGATGTTGTCAGCGTCACGACAATATTGTGATCGAATTTGCTTCGAAAGTAATCCACGCCCAATTTTAAGACACTAACTTTTTTAGTGCTGCTGGTATGAATTACATAGAGGTAGCCATCCCTGGCTAAGGACTCCTGTTGTTGCAGCATAAGTTTTATCAATAATACTATTATTGTAGTTTTCTGTAATGGTGTCTAAAATTACTAGTTTACATAAATAAAATGTGCTGTCAAGTTTTTAGTGATATGAAATCGGTAAAATTACAGCATTTTATGTCTACTTTCTCTTGGAAATAATATTTGCGGGAAAAAAATACTTTATTTAAGCTGAGATAATTAGGTACCTCCCCACGAAATTTTTTAAGGTGTTGAAAAAACTGACAGGAAGACAAGAATTCAGAAAATTGGTGTTTTGTATTCCATATCGATTTCGATACTGCACCACCAACATAATGTAAAAAAATATTTTATCTACAGACGAGGTACCTCCCCACAAAATTTTATTAAAGGTCAGCCAGTAGTTATTAGGTTGATATGTTTTGAGTTCATAAACAGTCTGTATAGTGAACAACATTACGTATACTTGATATTAAAAGTTAATATAAATCATACACACGTCAGTTAAAAGATTCAATTGTAATAAAATATAAATATTTAAAAAACTGGAAAAAATGTAGGAAAATGTTAAAAAATGCACAAATCATGCTAGTTGTAAAGGGTTAACAGAGGCATGTAAATTAGTTTAGCACTTAATATGGTTAACATTTTTTTTTTGATATTTTAATAATTGTATCTTCAATATAATTAAACTGACAATAATTACTCATATCTTAGACTTAAAATAAAAATAAATATTCTTATTAAGTCCAGCCAGTACTAGACAAAAATATTGTTTGTTTCACGGTTTTTGCTATCATTTTTGAGTCATCACGCTGATGTACGACCTAGAAAAGCAATATTCCTTCTTTTTAGTCGAGTGTAACCATATTCATTTGGTATGTTACGCGTCAAGGATTTGGATAAGATTCAACTGATGGTGTGTAAGATCTTTGTGAATGTTCGACTTTTTTTATATACCAGGGAAATACTGTGATCATTCGTATAATCTTATTTTGAATCCATTATTGAATTTTAAAACATCAAATTTGTTTTAGGATCGACTTATGAAGTAAAAGTTTACAATATAGGTTTAGAGTAGAGTTTCTGCCCATAAGTTTTTAATTTCATTTGTATTAACTTTGGTGTTATATGGCGTTTCCAAGTAGGGCGCTGATCGAGATGTATACCGAGATATTTGACGTCTGAAAGCTAAGGTATCATTTAATTATTAATGCGCACATTTGTGTTAATTCACCTTTATTCTTGATTTTTTCAACCATTATTTTTTTAACTTTATAAAAGTAATTTTTTATCTAGTCATCCTTTATCTAACTTTTAATTCAATTAGCATTGCACATTTCTATATACGTTTTTATACTTACTTACTTACTTACTTAGATGGCTATAAACAACCGTTTTGGTCAGTAGCCTGATTAAGAATAGCTTTCCATGCGCGTCGATCTAATGCGCTTCGCCTCCAGTTTCTAGCACCAAGTTTTGCGAGACCATCCTCAGCTTGATCCTTCCACCGAAGTTTGAGTCTTCCTCTTCTACGTCTTCCTTCGGGATCAAATTCGAATGATTTTCTTGCTGGAGCATTACCAGCCAGCGCAACCGTTGTACTTTGATGCGCTTAACTATGTTTATATCTTCGTACAACTCATACAGCTCGTGATTCATTCGATGGCGATACTCTCCGTCGACGCAAGTAGGTCCATATATTTTGCGAAGAATCTTTCTCTCAAACACCCCTAGAACAGCCTCATCTGCTTGCGTAAGAACCCACGCTTCAGCGCCATATAGTAGCACGGGTAATATAAGTGTTCTATAGAGTGTAATTTTAGTTCGTCGAGAGAGGGCTTTGTTTCTAAATTGCTTGCTTAGCTCGAAATAGCATCTATTAGCAAGAATAGTTCTTCTTTTTATTTCCAAACTGTTGTTATTTGTTTGGTTTATGGCGGTACCGAGGTAGATAAAGTTGTTCACTACCTCGAAGTTATAGTCACCAACGTTCACATATTGACCCAGTCTTGTTGTTTCGTTGTTCGTTGATACCATAAACTTTGTCTTATCTTCGTTTACTACCAGACCCATTTTCCTCGACTCATTTTCGATACAGGAGGATGTTGCAGTTACCTCTCGCACAGTCCGCCCTGGACTTCACCAAGTTGAAGTCGATCAGACCGTTGCTTGGTATCCCACATCCCAATACCCACCCTATATACGTTTTCATGACTATTGCCAATAATGAACGTGGAAGATCCATAAGAATATGGTCAGAATCTTAGCTAAGCATAAAAAAGGTTTTAAAATCGTACACATTAATGCTCGAAGAAGGGTTAAAAATTTTTCATTCAAAAATCAACATTCACGATATTTTTCATAAATGAGAAATCAAAAATTTTATATTTATTTTTCATTCACATCAACGAACAACAAAAAATGTTCTGCCTATGTTCGTACATGTATGCGTGTACCTGTTTGTTTTTGTAACATACATACATGTTAAGTGATAAATTAGCTTGTTGTCATTAATGTTCTTTGTCATAAATGTATATGTACATTTATGAACGTTAAAAATGTATCATAAATGAACATGAAAGATTTTTTTGCCAACGATCGCACATGTATATACATATCAACTTTTTTTTTAACATATTTAGGTACTTACATGTAGAAGGGAAAAATAAAAAAATCCGTAATGTTCTTCTGCATATGTATGTAAGTGTATTCTAAATGTTTTTTTTTGTTATTTAAAAACACATACACACTAACATACATACAACAAACATACATATTAACTCAAAATACAATTTTACAATATATTCCAAAAGAAATAAAAAAACATTTTGTTACTGTATTAGTCGGCAGTTGAACATTACAAAATACATACATACATATTTCTCTATACGTGAATGTTTAGCGCGATCTATTCATTTATGAAAAATGATCAAAATTATATATCAAATATAAAGACTCAAATGTGAAAAACAAAATATGTTGTCACTTTTGAACAGAAAGAAAAAAAATAAATATTCGAATTCATAAATGAAAAAACACAAAAATTTCTGTTGTCCCTCACAAATGTATGATAAGAAACAGCTAAAAAATAAAATGTACATATTCATACATAAATGAACAGTGAGTGTACATTTCTGTACTCTGTCCCAAAGCTTAAATAATAAGGTAGATGAATTTAAAGTAATATTTGAGGACTCCGACATTAATGTTATTTGTGTCTCGGAAACATGGTTAGTAGCACCAACCCCTGACAGTTTTATGCTTACAGAGTCTAGCGGTGTTGCCATATTTGTAAAAAGTAGTATTTCTTGTGAAATTTGCTGTAAGTCATCACCTTAAAATAGTTCATTTGGGCAGGCAGTTGTTGTTGGGCTGCGTTTATAGACCAAATAAGAGAATATCATTAACCATTCTGTTTTCTACACTTGAAAATCTTGGCTCAAGATATGATGGCATAATTATTACGGGTGATTTTAATTCAAATCTTTTGATGGAAATGACACTCCCTGATAATATGCTATCGCTTGGTCTTACTATAGTTCACATAAAAAATCCAACTCACCATACATCCACAATAAGCTCACTAATTGATCTTTTCTTTGTATCTAACCCTGGCAATATAATTCTGTATGATCAGATATCTGCTCCTTGTTTTTCAAAACACGACCTGTTATTTTTAACTTATAACTTTCAAGTTCAACAAATGAAACAGTGTTTCAGTTATCGTGATTTTAAACACCTGGATATTAATCATCTTTATGAATGTTCATCAAGCATTGCCTGGAGTGACATATATTTCATGTCGTCAATTGACGAGAAAACGTAATTTCTTAAGCAAAACATACAATATCTCTTTGATTTTGCTGTATCACTAAAACAAAACAAAATAATTTATAAACAAAAGCCCTGGTTTTCAATTATTGTTTAAAATGCAATACTCCAGAGGGACTTAGCATACGGTAGTTGGAAACGTTATAAAACTTCTGAACTTAAATTGCAGTATTCCGTTGCAAGAAAAAATGTTAACAAACTTATTAAACGCGCAAAAACCATATATTATTCTAAACGGTTTAGTACTGCAGTCGATTCACGACAAACTTAGAATATTATTCGTGAAATAGAAATAGGCAGTACAAACAACAATGTTGACTGCCAATTAGATGGAAATATGCTTAACAGAACGTTTACTAACATCCCTGTTATTCAAGCAAATCTCACTTTTTTCAATTTTTCTACAGACAGGTTAAATACAAATAATAGGATAACCGGGGAATTTTTTCAATTTTATTGCGTCACTCAATATGATGTCCTAATCAATTAAATCAATCAAATCAAAGTGAAAAGTGATAACTTACAACCAAAATTTATAAGAATACTGCTGCCCTTGATATTTCCGTATGTCACCCATATGTTTAATACTATCATAATGTCAAGTGAGTATCCACTAAACTGGAAACATGTGCCATTACCTAAGTCGAATGGGGAATACAGACCTGTACTATCTTATGTTTTCTATCGAAAGTTTTGGAAAAATTTTTATATAAACAAATGACTGAAAAACTATCTTACTTATAATAATTTGCTTTCTAGTATGCAATCTGGTTTTCGCCAGAGGCATAGCTGCATTACGGCTCTTGTGGAAGTTAGTGAGAATATACGGCAAGGATTAGAAAATGGATACATTAACTTCTTAGTGCTTTTTGGACCACTCTAAACACTTAAATACTTTTTTAGATTTAGATTGTATAGGAAACAGAAACAAATAAATAAATAAATAATTTGTTCTAAATAAGGCGACGGTCAAGCTGTATACTCAGGTATTTGAAGCCTGAAAGATGCGGAATCATTTGGTTCTTTATGTAAATAGGAGGGCATGAGTCCCTACTCAGTGTGAAAGTTATGTGAGTGAGTACATTTTTGTTCAATCACTCTTATTCTCCATTTTTCTAACCATTTTTCCAAATTGAGTATGTGGTCTTGCAAATGTCGTGATGGTAGTTGGGCCCTTTATGCATACATAAAATAGCTGTATCTTTTGAGCTGTAAAATAGCTAAAAAGACCCAGTGTCGGTGGCGGCAGTCGAATCTGCAACCCCTAGACATATAGATTAGCGCACTACCAATTAGTCTGTGGAGGCATGAGCAATTTCATGGTTGTGTATTCTAAAGTTGTGATTTCTCTAATGGGTTTACTGGATGGTTATTTGAGATCAAAGGTAAATATTCCAAAAAGCCCACAAATATCCGTGCATATGGGGAAGAACATCAAATGTTGCATTAAAATAATTTAGCCACATTTTGCAAAATGGTGATGGAGAATTTTAATTAAAGACAATGCAAGATTCATAAAAAGCCATAGGTATCACTTGTCCAACATAATACTCCACAAAAAACTATCTCCTATGCACACCTGACTCAAAAAAAAAACTACAATCTAAACAAACAAAAATTTTTTGTCTTTTTTAATTAAAATCTTGAAATAATTTTGCGCACCCTAGGATCTTAAAATATTGTAATAAAAATATATGTGTCCTTTTTAAGAGAAGTAAGTGTAATGAACGTCAGGTCACTTTTAAGCCCCAAAAAAGAATAAAAAACTTTATTGTTAACATTTCTTACCATAAAAAATTAGTTGCTTTTAATTTCTCATATTTGGGTTGTTTGTTTTCACACAAATAACCCTGAGGGTTACATTTAAAGAATTAAATAAGAGCAAAGTTTGCGTTCTTTGTTGAAATGTTTTTTTCTTTTGCTTAAAAAAATAATAAAAAATATTTAATATATTTTTTTAAAGAACTCTTTTTCTTTTCTTAGGAAAATTATACCCTGGAGTGTAGGGAGAATAAAGAAACCAAAATGAAATGCGAAAATTCTGATTAATCCCTCTAGAGATTGATGGCAAAACCAGCACTTTATGAAGCGCATTTTATTTTTTTGCCAATTTCGTTTTTTTTACACTTGAATGTGAGAATAATTATAATGTTTTTTTAATTTGAGAAAATGAAATAAATTAAAGCAGAATAAAGCTATAAATGAGATGCAGATATACAAACATTCAAATAATGTTGTTAAAATTCAACATCAGCAATTATGGTGTTGAGTGAGATTTTCTCAAAGCTAAATTATAAGAAATGATTTTTTTTGGAATTATTTTTTTGAAAAATAAATTTTAATTTGTTATTTACATAGAGGCATAACAATTGTTTTAAATTATTTTCAAATTTATTTTGTTTTATCTTTATAAAATGTTGTTGCCCATTAAAATAAATGTATATCTCTTTAGTAAAGGGTGTTTTTATAACAGCCCCCAGGCTTCAGTTTGAAACAAAATAACGAGAAACTAGGGATTTGAATAAAATTTTTATTTTGTTTGATGGGAATTTCCATAAAAAATAAGTTTAATCATGTAAGAGTGCTATATTCGGCCGTCCCGAATCTTGTATACCCTTCACAGAGATGATTTTATTTATACAGAATGAGGTACAAAATTGGTTTAATTTAAGAGACAAAGGCATTAAAAGAACTGTGCTTTTTTGTTCCCCTAATCGCTATAGGTATAACGGTATAGGTATATCCTCAACTGAAATTCCAAACCATGTAAAATTTTTTTGTGAAAATTTTATAGAAAATTGTATTTGTAATTTTAATATTTATATAACATTATTTATTTCTAAAGAACGCATAATTCATTTTTAAAATTTATTAAATAAGTATTTTATGAACAAATCATAAAATATTTATTTTTTTAGAAATAAATAATGTTATACATATGTATATTAAAATTCCAGATATAATTTTTTAAAGTAATAGCATGCGCACGGTGCATAAATACGATTTTCGTGTTTTTTAGTTTTGTTTTTAAGAAACTCTTTTTGATACATTATGAATGGTATCCAATGGAAACCCTTAATGTAGAAAATAGAAAGAAAAAGAAAAGTAAAGTTCTTAATTTGAAATGGTTACTATGTTTTTTGTTTAGAAATTTGGATTTTTTCTTGCTTTCTAGAATTAATAAACTTCTCATTTGGTTTATTAAATTTTGGGCATAAGAATGTGGGTTTTTATTCAGAAAATTTGAAAATAAATATTTTGAAAATAAATATTTTATGATTTGTTCACAAAATATTTATTTAATACATTTTAAAAAGGAATTATACGTTCTTTAGAAATAAATAATGGAAAATTTTGCAAATTTTTCGCATGGATTTTTTTCTAGACTTTATAAAATTTTTTGTAAAACTTGTCTGTAAAATTTTTTATGAAATTTTTTTTGGAAAATTTTTTGTAAAAATTTTCTGAAATCTTATTTTTTGTAAAAAAAAGTTGAAAATATTTTCAAAATTTTTTAAAAATTTTGTTTTGAAAATTTTTTGTAAAAATATTTGTCAATTTTTTTTTTTGTAAAAATTGACTGTAAATTTATTTTTTAAATTTTGTTGGAAAATCTTTTGTAAAAAGTTTTTGGAAATGTTTTTGGAAATATTTTTTGAAATTTTTTTTTTTAATTTTGGTTTAAAATTTTTTGTAAAAACAGTTTGAAATTTTTGTACAAATAGTTGAAATCTGTTGTAAAATTTTTGTAAAATGAATTAATTAAATTACAAATTAGATGATAATATTAAAGAAAAATTAAGAAAATTTAATTTTTAGACACCAGCAGGAGCGGAATGCACATTTTTTAGACAGCCACGTCCGTCATCAGCACTCTTGTATCTAATCTACTTAGGGTAGTGTTTAGTTGTAGGCATCGTATATTTAACCAACCAAACCCAGATAAAGGAATATAAGAAAACTTGTATTCAATTATCAATCGTCAGTTGGTGAGAACCACTACCACTATCTTAAGCTTACCTTTTGTGGAATATTTTTACTCTTAATATTTACCACCTTATATTTTGTTGTTCCTTCAGCCAACCTTCGCAATGAAAGTTACTTTTTGCTTATTTGTTTTACTTCCAACATTCGTTTTTAGTTAACACTAATCTAGTATCAAACCAAACTTTGTTGAGTAAACATGATTGCGCGGTGCTTTGCTATTTTTAATTTTGAAAAATTTTTAATTATTATTAGTCGAACTTTTTATGTATTACATATAATGAAATTTATAGTCAAGCTTAATTTCGGTTTTATTTTTAGACACCAGCAGGTGCGGAATGCACATTTTCTAGACAGCCACGACCGTCATCAGCACTCTTTGTATCTATCTATTTAATTAATTCTTTCTTAGAGAGAATAAAAACGAACTTAAGCTTGACTGTAAATTTTATTGTATGTGATACATAAATACTTCGACTAATAATAATTAAAAATTTTTCAAAATTTTTGTAAAACTTTTTGTAAAAATTTTTTTTAAAGGTTTTTTTTTAAATATTTTATAAATTTTGTTTGTAAAAATATTTTTTAAATTTTTTTGGAAAATTTTCTTATTTTTGTTTAATTTTTTGTAAAATTTAAAAAGTATTGAGTAGCATCGAGTAATTGAAAGTAGTAGAAATTGCCAGGACTAGGTTTTACCCTTTAGGTATGGAACACTAAAAATATAAGTTATATACCACTTTGATACATTCTCTAGCATAAAGAGCAAAACATTTAGCAAACGTTGGCGAAACGATTTTTTTCAAAACGTTTTTGGTATTATACTGCACAACTTTTAAATAAATGAACAGCTTATGTTTACGAGCAAAAACTATACAAAACTAAAGGTCACAATCGTTCTCAATTTTTCTGCTTTATTTTGGTTTTACTCATTTGCAAAGAACAAGACCAAAGCAAACGTTTCGTTTTGTTAAAAGTGAGCTAGAAATTAAAAGCTAGATTAAGCCAGAAATTAATAAATTAAAATTATTTTTTCGTATTTTAAAAACCTTTTCGAAACTTAATTTTTGGTAAGATTCAGGAAATTATTTAATATCAAATGATTTTATATACAAGTTTTTTTTCTATTTGTGAAATATCCTTGCTATATTTTAGAACTATTTATTTGATTTACATTTTTTAGACAAAAATAATAGTTGTTTGTGTTTATTTCGTAAGTGTTCTTTTTTGGAAATTGTTTTTGTAAAGTGGAAATTTGATATTTTTAAGTAGAAAATATTTATAATTTCGTATTTTTTCATGCTTGCAAGTAAATAAACAACCAAAAAATGGCAGATTTTGGCCCTAAGTGTTAATTGTTTTATGTGTTTAATTACACATACACACACACGCACCAACACTCTCTTTTACATGCAAACAAGCAAATATAAATAGAGGGGTAGTAAAACATTCAATTTCACTTCAAAATTTCATATATTTTTACTTTTTTGTTATTGTTGTATTTTTTTTTATTATTTTCAGTTTTTTTTTTGTTGCTGCTTCTCTTTTATTTTGACCATATTGTATGAAGGATGCTTTTCCTTTATATTTGTTTATTCTTGCTGGCCTGTATTTTTATTCTCTTCTGTTAAAATTTTTTTTAGTAGAATTATTTGTTAATATAGTATGGATATACATACATATCGCACACTAAATCCTAAACAGTCACTACCTAAAACTCATAAATCTTCAGAACAGGCAAAAAACAATTTTCTTTAAAACATGACTTTAATTTTTCTAATCAAATTGAGTTCCACATTTAAGAAAACTACACAGTAAAAGCAAGTAGTGATACACACAAAATTTTCGTGATCGTTAGACATTTGATCTGTGAACTGGTTTATGATAAAATATAAAACTATTTCGATAAATTTTAAACTGTGACTGTTTATGATTTAGTGCGCGATATATAAATTTTTGAACATATTTACAATATTTAGTTTTATTTCGTTTGCCTTCTAAATATGAAAAAATAAAATAAAACCTTTTTTCTATTTTCTTAACAAGTACTTTGAAACTATGGCAGGAAGAGTGTGTGTGTGTGTGTGTTTGTGTATGTGTGTTTTTAATATAATTGGTAAACTGTAAAACTTATCCTTCTTGCTTCTTAGCTTTAAGACCCTCTGTTGCCAAGTGTTGTTAATTCAAATTATTATTTGGCTAATTACAAGCACATTTCACTTGCCGTTTTAATTGCGTAATAAGAGAAATCTAGAGAATTTTTTTAGTTTTAGAAGTAAATGGATTCTAATTAGTTGATTATAGTCTTAGAAATTATACAAAAATTAAATACTTTTGCAAATAAGTACTTTAATACATATGTTAGGGTTTTAGAAGAGCTATTCACAACACAGTGGTGGTTTAAACGAAAACTTAGAAAAATTTGGTTTAAGAAAAAATTATACATTTAAGTGCACAGTAGGCCAATAGCTTCTTATAAGCTAATTTCTTCTATTTAAACATTAGTGGAGGAATATTAAATATGTTTATAAGAGTTTAAATATAGTACGAACCTAAACTATGGAATTTTTACTCTTTGTCGAAAGTAATAAACTTCAATAAGTTATTAATAATAGCAGGGTGCCTCGGCGGGCTAATAGGTGTTGTGTTAGTCTATCAATCCGAAGTTGTGGATTAGATTCCCGCTAAAGACTCTGGATTTGTTCACTACAAAATGGTAGAAAGATCAAGAAGAAGCTTGGATATAATCTGGGTGCCTACAAATGGTTAAATACGTTAGTGACAGGTTACAGACTCTCGAGTATTATCTGTCCAAGTTAAAAATCAAGGTAAGACTATACTTGCAGACTTTGCCTGGAAATAGACTAACATAGAAAAGAAACATGTGCAGTCGCGTATTAAATGGAGATGCTGTGGAGACCTTAGCTTTATGGAAATGTTAGCAATTACCGTAGACTCTGTCATGAGGACGAACGTCGACATGTATCAGTCGCTAGTCTAAAAAAAATTTTTGCTCCAATTAAAGGTTTTAATTATTTTGAGACACAAATTTAATTCAATGTTTTATTGATTCAATTAATTATTTAATTAGAAATTCATTTTGTTCTTTCTTAATTAAAAATATTTGTTTGTGTAACAACATTAATATCTTGTGTGGACGCGTTGTAAAATACAAATGCAGAAAGCATTGGCAATTCATGCAATGTGGCCCGCCGACTATGCGTATTTTGGTGACGCCGGCAACTTTTTCTCCAGCCTAGAAGAGTTGATGTATTTGGCGCATTTAAAACGAAATTACACAAGTGGTAGCAGCTATATAGTTTGTTTTAGAAAAAGCTTTTTTTTTTTGTACTTAAATTAAAAGGTGGCTCAGTGAGCCAAGACAAATAAAATAAAAAAAGAAAGGAAAATAAAAATAAAAAGTGTTTCTCTTAAAACGGAGTTGGAAGCAGGTAACAACAAGCAAACATTTTGGTCCTTCACCGGCGAAGTTGGAGTTATCGAGGTATGTACATGTGCCTTTATTGTAAAACAAGTGGAAAATAAAGAGTCAAGAAACGTGTCTCAAAGAATTTGTGCATCGATTTTTTTTGATTTCCTCCAATTGGCTCCTTGCGTGGCCTAAATTAAATAAAACTAAAAAATATTAAAAAACGTGTCTCAAATTTCGGTCGCCATTTTAAGTCGCTCGTAAGTTTGCTTTATTTCAATACTTCGCGCCAAATTAAAGCGTCTTTTTGTGGTTCAAGAGGGCATTTTGTTTCTGTGCAGCCATCTTTTTTTTGTGCGGTTTATTGGTGTAAAAATTAACCTCAATTTTTTTGTATTAAATTTGTGTTGCTCATATTGATATACTGCAATCATGACAACATTGGACAAATTAAGTGAAGCTGCGGATGACCTTTTTAGATTTGAAATGAGGCTCAAGGAAGAAGATTTTTCGATATATACAACAGAGGCCTTAGATTTCGAAAGAGAAGAATTAGATAATTTGTGGGGAAATTTTAAAAGCATGTATGATGCCTGTGTTAAAGAACCGGTAGAAAAGAAGAAAGAAGCAGCAGCAATCTATGCTAAATATAACCAAATGCACAAAACCCAGGTGAAATGCATTAATATTTTGGCTAGGGCCAAGCGTAGGTTGCCCAAGGATGATGTTGATTCTTCAAAGGCAGTGGTTCACAAACAGAATTTTTCTGTTCCAGTTCAGGCATGTGACGTAGAAGTTTTTAGCGGTGATTATGCATCTTGGCCCACATTTAGGGATCTCTTCACTACAATTTATATAAATAATGATCGATTAGGCCCAGTTGAAAAATTATGCTTCTTATTTCAAAAAACTTGTGGAGATGCTCGAGAGGTTAATAGAAATATAACAGTGACAGCTGATAATTTTGAAGTAGCTTGGGAAAATTTGAAAACTACATATGAAAATAAACGAGTATTATTTAATAATCAGATGCATTTGTTATATAACTTGGCCCCATGTCAGGAGGAATCTCCCAGTGAAATAAAAAGGCTCCAAAGAGAAATAAATAATTGTATATCGACTTTGAGGTTATATAAAATTGACGTTGATGCGTGGGACCCATTATTTGTTTTTCATTGTTCTATAAGGCTGCCTGAGCAGACGTTAAATTTATGGGAACAGTCAGTAAAGAACAAAATAGAGGTTCCCAAATGGAATGAAATAAATGAGTTTCTGACTGATAGATTTCGAGCTCTTGAAAGCGTGTCAAATATTCGTGCCAGCGGTTCTCAAACTAGTTTTCAATTCACTAATCAACCACAGAGTAAAAATAAACAGTTCAAGGCACATCATACCAAAGTTAATATAGCTCAGTGTAAATTATGTAAAGAGGCCCATGAAATAAACTTATGTACAAAATTTTTGGCTATGGATTATAAAAGTCGCATTTCAACTTTGAGAAAATTTAATTACTGTTTTAATTGTCTAAAAATTGGGCATATGTTTGGAGATTGTCCCAACAGTAATGGTTGCTCAAAGTGCAAAAGAAAGCATCATAATCTGCTGCACAGGGATTTTATAAAAAAGACGGTTCAAAGATTCCAAGCAAATAATAATCACCAAGTAAATAAACAGTATTTAGTCGATAATGGTCCCTCTACGTCTAATGCTTCAACTAATGTCGTTTCTAATGTTGTCCAAAATCACCATCATTCAGTATCGAAACGGGTTTTATTAGCTACAGCATGGGTTAATGTTGAAAGCTATGGTAGCTTTTATAAAATAAGAGCTTTAATTGACCCTTGCTCAGATGAGAGTTTTATATCTGAGAAAATTTGTAGGGTGCTAAAGTTGTCCACTGCACCTGTATCAGCTGAAATAGCAGGTCTAGGTGGAGAAGTTGTTAGTAGAGCTAATAGAATAGCCAAATTTTCTACGTACTCATTGAAAAGTCCCAATTTGTCGATAAGAGTTTCTGCTTTGGTGGTTCCTCAAGTAACTGGAAATGTTCCAACTCATTCCTTTGTTCCTAATAAAAGTACATTGTTGCCAGATTTAGAATATGCTGATCCTGCCTTTTATAAAAGTGGTCCGGTTGATATTTTGTTAGGAGGGGACGTTTATCCTTTGATTCTGCGGCATGGGGTGCAACATGGAATTTTCGGTTCGTTAGTGGCCCAAGAAACCATATTTGGTTGGGTTGTAACAGGGCCTACAGATCAGACTCGTAACGTAAGGCAAACATACTTCACCAAAGTTTCTGTGGATGAGCAGTTACAAAAATTTTGGGAACTTGAAGAAGTATCTCGTAACCCAGTTTTATCAGAAGATGATAAGTTATGTGAAGAAATATTTAGGTCCACTACTGTGAGAAATGCTGAAGGGAGATATGTTGTAAACCTGCCTTTCAAAAATGCTTTCTCATCACTGGCTCCAAATAGACACATAGCTCTGAGTCAATTTACGAGAAATGAAAATGCTTTGTTGCGTAAACCCGAAAGAAAAGCTTTATATGATGAGGTGATTAAAGAATATTTAACTTTGGCACATATGGAAAAAATCGAGAATCCAGTAGCTGGTCTAAGTTATTATTTGCCCCATCATTGCGTTTTTAGGCCAGAAAGTACTACGACAAAATTAAGAGTAGTATTTAATGCCTCGAGTACTACACCTAGTGGAAAAAGTCTTAATGATATTCTACATATTGGCCCTGTTCTTCAAAAGGATTTAGTGGTTCTAATACTAAAATGGAGGTTTTTTAAGTTCGTGTTTAATGCAGATATTGCAAAAATGTATAGACAAATTTTAATAAATGCTGAACATGCTTGTTTTCAACACATTGTCTATCGTAGCTCTCCCGATGAAGAGCTGCAAGACTTTAAATTAAAAACTGTTACATTTGGTGTAAACTGCGCTCCATATTTGGCCCTAAGAACACTGTTGCAGTTGGCAGATGACGAAGAACATAATTATCCAGTAGGTGCAAAGATTCTACGAGAAAATATGTATGTAGATGACGCTCTAGTAGGTGCTCATAGTTTGGTAGACATTTTAGATGCCAGAAATCAGCTTATATCTATCTTAAAAACAGCAGGATTTGATCTTAGAAAATGGACTTCTAATATGAGAGAAGTTTTAAGTGGGTTGCCCACTGAGCATTTGTTAAATGATGAATTCTTGCAAATTGATGATAAAAGTAATGCGAAGACTCTAGGCGTTCGTTGGAATGCTTCAGCTGATTACTTTTACTTCACCATAGAGAAAATTCCATTCAAGTCTTCTTATACTAAAAGAGAAGTGCTTTCCGTGATTGCTAGGCTCTTTGACCCAGCTGGCTGGCTTGCTCCTGTTATTATAACCGCCAAAATATTGATGCAGCAAATGTGGCTCGACAAAATAGGTTGGGATGATAATATCAAACAAGTTAGTCTTAAAAATTGGCAGTCCTTTGTTAGTAAATATGATGATATCACTGAAATAAAGGTTCCACGTTGGATTCAGTATACAATTGGTTCTTATATAGAAATTCATGGATTTTGTGATTCGTCGGAATTGGCTTATGCAGCGGCTTTGTATGCGAGAGTTCAAATAGGTGATAAAATATTTACAAATTTGTTGATTTCAAAATCAAAAGTGGCTCCAATTAAAAAACCTTCAATTCCCCGTTTAGAGTTATGTGGTGCTGTATTATTAGCGAAATTAGTCAATAGTATAACGGCTCAGTTCTCTTTACACGATTATTCAGTATATATGTGGTCTGACTCAACAATAGTTCTTGCATGGTTGAAAAAATCCCCATGCAATTGGAAAACTTTCGTGGCCAACCGAGTGGCTACAATCTTAGAAAAGGTTGGGAATAAAAATTGGCACCATGTAGTGTCCCACGACAACCCCGCAGATCTAGCAACCCGGGGGCTGACCCCTACGGAGTTAAAGAACTGTAAACTTTGGTGGAATGGTCCAGAATGGCTGAGGTTAGAAAAATATATGTGGCCTAAGTTACCTTCAGAATTTGAAACGACAGAGGAACGGAAAAGTGCTCAAGTTTATATTGCTAGATCTGAAGAGAAAGAAGACATTTTAGACAGATTTTCTAGTCTTCCGAGAGCTATACACGTCATCGCATACATTTTTCGCTTTTTTAACTCTTTTTCTGGCTCAAATAAGAAACATCGCTTTACTGATATGACAATATCTGCTGAGGAATTACTTTTTGTGAGAAATCGTCTCTTCCAGCTCTCCCAACAGATACATTTTGCTTCTGAATACAAATGTCTACTCAACAAGAAGACAATTGAAACAAGCAGCCCGTTGATGACCCTTACACCTTTTCTCGATGATAATCAAATTATTCGCGCTAATGGTCGTCTCAGTTCGTCACCAAGTTTATCTTTTAACGAACGTCACCCGATAATCATGGCCTATCGTAGCAAGTTATCTCGTCTGTATGTTGAATTTGTTCATAAAATGGTCCATCATGGCGGCTTAAGGTTGGTACATAGCGTTATCCGACATGAATGCTGGATAATAAAAGCGAAAATTTTGATAAAGGCCTGTATCAACGGCTGCAAGGAATGTGTTCTGCATCGTAAAGTACGGCAAGGGCAAATTATGGCTGCCTTGCCCAAAGAGAGAACTACTCTGAGTCGTCCATTCGCTAATACAGGAGTTGATTTTGCAGGTCCATTTGAAATTAAGAGCTTTACTGGTCGGTACTGTAAAATAACGAAAGGTTATGTGTGTCTCTTTGTTTGTTTTGCGACAAAAGCGATTCACCTTGAAGCTGTTAGTGATCTGTCGACTTCAGCGTTTTTAGCTGCCTTGGCCCGTTTTATTGCTCGTCGTGGCTGTCCGAGCTGCATTTATTCTGACAATGGTAGGAACTTTGTTGGCGCTGCAAAAGAAATCAACAAAAACTTCGAAAATCACGTTAAAGCTTTCCATGATACTGCCATCGACAAGTATGGACACCAACGCTTAAATTGGCTCTTTATTCCTGCCGCCGCCCCTCACATGGGAGGGTTATGGGAGGCGGGCGTGAAAAGTTTTAAAACGCATTTTAAAAAGATGGCCGGTCAGTTAAAATACACTTTTGAAGAATTTGCAACTCTCTTGGCTACTATCGAAGCGTGTCTCAATTCACGCCCTCTAGGCCCTTTGTCAGACGATATTGACGATTTGTGTGCACTTACCCCTGGCCATTTTTTGATCGGCTCTGCGTTGCTCACACCGGCTGAGCCTGAAGAACTAAATTCTGCGATAAGTATTCTGAATCGTTGGCGCAAGGTCAAAGCTATGCAACAAGAAATATGTCGTCGTTGGAAGGATGAGTATCTTAAAGAATTGCATAAACGCAACAAATGGAAATCTCCGCGAGAAAACCTAAAAGAAAACGACCTAGTTGCCCTTCGTACTGAACCTCTTTGCCCCACAGAATGGCGCTTAGGACGCATCTTAAAAATCTTTCCTGGCACTGATAAACGAGTGCGGGTAGTTGACATTAAAACTCAAAATGGTATCATTACTAGGCCAATTCATAAATTAGTTCTCTTACCTACCAAGTCTGATCAATAAAAACATTATTTCTTTGACACACGCATTTACTTGTTGTGGCTCACATGTTTCTCTTTCTACTATATTCTAACTAAGCTTTTCTTTCAGCAAGCCATGGCAGAATCCTGGTTCAACACAAATTATGGTTGCCCCTTATGTAGTCGGCTGCATGCCGTACGCCAGTGCACCAGATTCCTGGCGATGCGACCCGAGCTAAAGCGACGAACGGTCCTGGAGCACGAGCTGTGCAAAAGTTGTTTGGCACAGTCGCACGTTGTAACCGAATGCCACAGTCTTGACCTCTGCAAGCGATGCCACGGTCGGCACAACACATTGCTACATCCCATTGACCGACAAAGTGTTTGGTTTGCTATGACGATAGAAGCAAAGTTATACCCCCATCAAGGGTCGAAGAGATATCACCCGGTTAGAATTCGCATCAATCCGAACGCCGCCCGGACTTCAATGCATGAGCCAGTCGCAAAACTTATCGGTTGCAAGATATCCCAAAGCCGGACTTGGGTCACGATCAAGCACCGCTTATACGAACACAAATGTATCACTATTCAGTGTGTCCTGGAGACGCATGTGTTTCGACACACTCCTTCTCGTGATGTATGCGAAAAGTGGGTAAAAAGAGCAAAAAAGGAAGAAGATCTGGCCGATCCAAAGTGGTGGAGGTCAATTCCTGCTGACATCGTGATCGGCGCAGACGTGGCCCCCAGAATTCTTGAAGGACCTGCAGAAGGAAGACCTGGTCAGATTTATGTCCAGAAAACATACTTCGGAGATGCCTTTTTCGGTGAAGGTGCTAAAGTAGGAAAGTGAAAAGAGAAGCTGTGGCCCAAAGGATCTGTTTATCATACAAATCATGAATTTATATTTTACGTGTAAAAAAAAATGTTTTTTTTTTTCTATTTATCTTTTTTTTTTTTATTACTAATTAATTAATCATTTTATAAAATTATAATGAATTGAATTCGCATTAAACTTTAATTAATTTTCAACTTTCATCAAAACCTTTTATTTACACAATAAAATCGATCTGCAAATTATCTGTGGTTCTTTGGTTGCGCTGACATCGCAAGGCGGGCGGTATGTTTGTGTAACAACATTAATATCTTGTGTGGACGCGTTGTAAAATACAAATGCAGAAAGCATTGGCAATTCATGCAATGTGGCCCGCCGACTATGCGTATTTTGGTGACGCCGGCAACTTTTTCTCCAGCCTAGAAGAGTTGATGTATTTGGCGCATTTAAAACGAAATTACACAAGTGGTAGCAGCTATATAGTTTGTTTTAGAAAAAGCTTTTTTTTTTGTACTTAAATTAAAAGGTGGCTCAGTGAGCCAAGACAAATAAAATAAAAAAAGAAAGGAAAATAAAAATAAAAAGTGTTTCTCTTAAAACGGAGTTGGAAGCAGGTAACAACAAGCAAACAATATTAATTTATTAAATTAAATAATTAATTAAAATTGTATCCGAAACTAATTAAAACATTTAATAGGCGCAAAAATTTTTTTCTGTGAAATCACTATAGTCAAGTGTAAAAGGCTAGTGACAGCACGAGACTCAATGAAAGTAGTCTATTCATAAATTTGCAGTGGCCTGTCGTAAATCATTGTGGAACGAAGAGGGTCGAAAAGGAACCCAAAAAGTAAGTGGTCTGCTCGGTATTCCCCTACAAAATAAAATTAATATTAATAAGAGCAAGTAAAAGCAAAAACTTTCAACCAGATGCGATATTATTTATTGCATCTGGCTTTTATATGTCGCACACTAACTCACAGATAAAAACTCTAATCACCACAAGAATTTCTCCGGGATCACTGGCTTCTTCAAGTGGAAAAATATCGTTATGTCTGGAAGTCAATTTGATTATAAAATTACAATCATGTTTTTAAAAACAGATATACAGTGTGGCTGATGAAAGCTGCTACAAAAAAAGAAACAGTAATAACTTTTTTGTCTGTGTAACCAACCTGTTCCATTTTTATTATATTTCATAAATTGATTTTTGGATTTAATGAAAATGGAGAATTGCGACAATGAAACACAGTGTGGTGTGCAGTTTCATCAAGGTTAATTTGGGGCCTTACTTTTTTGAAGAAAACGGTCATACTGTTACGGTCAATGGAGGCCGTTACTTAAAGATGTTAAAAGAGTTTTTTTTCAGAACTACGCCGAAAGAGAATCCATTTAACTCTGTGTGGTTTCAACCAAGGCGAATTTATATAAGGTGACATCGCCGCGACAATAAATACAACACCAAAAACATCCACATGTATTTTGTTGTTGGTTACATGTACGACAGACGCCAAAAGCACTATTTAAAATATCACATCCAACAACTAAAAACACTTCTTCCTTACCATTTCTGGTAGTGTTTTGTATTTTTTTTATATTGAAACATTTTTTTTTTAAATATATACAAAATTATTTCTTTTTTTTTAATCAAAAAAAAAAAAAAAACGAATTTTTGATTTGACAGCTGCCATGCACAAAAAAGTAAAGCAAAAAATAATTAACTTCGCCGTGATGCCACCTAGTAAAGTAGATTCGCCTTGGTTTCAACAAGATGGGACACGTTGTCACATAGCCAAGCTGATTTCAAGAAACTCCACATTCCGTTGGGCCCCAGGTCTCCTGACCTTACTGCTGCCTACTGATTTTTTGTGGTGTTATTGCAAACAGGAAGTTTACAAAAGAAAACCAACAAAATTGGGATGATTTAAAGCAATCCATTCGAAAGGTATTTGAGGCAATTCCCACTGCAACCCACCAGGCAGTAATGAATAACTTTTTGATAAGCTGTTGCACATGTTTCACCGAGGGTGGAGGCCATTTTAATTTGATTATTATCAAAACATCATGAATTACTTGAATGTATTATTTTCCAAATGAATTAATAAAAAATAAAATACATAAACTTTACAAAAATTAATTTGAGTTTCTTAATGTAGCAATATTCATCAGCCACCCTGTATATTCCCTTAGATCCTAAAAGGAGCAGAGCAACTAGTGATTAACAAACGATCAATCATTTGTTTTCAACTTATCTTGCTATATATCGGCTGTTTTTTAACTGTTTGAGAACTACAGATACCGATAACTATGATATAACAGCTTAGAATGTCAAACTGCCTTGACATTTCTCTTCAGTAAAGTTTGACAATGAATGAAAATTTACTTTAAAAAAACTAATTCTATTCGCAAAGTACATAGCGCAGTTCGTCCATTTTACAGTCAACATAATCGGTCTGCTGAAAAAGCAATTCGTGCAGATGTAGATCGCATTCAAACTAAAGTTCTCAGCAGCTAAAAACATCCACACACTTAATACCTCTCCAGGTTGTTTCTTGTTTTGGAAACTTCCTTGCCGACCCATCATTTATTAGATTAGATCAAGAGTTCATAAAAGTGATAAAAATGGGAAAATATAATCAGTCGACTTATGCCATGAGGTTTGTGGTTTCTCTACTATGATTTTCTTGGTTTCCTGTATTAATTTTTTTAATAATCGTAAGAGGTTTTTTGAGTTATTATTAATGTAGGGGGAATATCGAAGCGAACCACTTTCTAATTGGGTTTCTTTTCGACCCCCTTTCGTCGACTATGATTGTGGCAACCGAATTGCATTGAGTCATGTTCAACAACCAGACTATCGACTGGTAGCTGTCGGCCTTCTCTCTCAGATCGAGCAGGTTCGTTAAGGGCTTTGTGTTCGTCACTTGTGTTACCAATAAGATAACCGCGAGGGTAGATGTGTTAGTTACATGCGACCACTGTTTCTAGAGAAAAAACTGTGAGGGCTACAACGCTCTCTATTAGTTTATGTGATCTGATTATTAATGTGTGAACGAATTGGTTCGTTAATGATTTTGTGTTCGTTACAAGCTGTATCACTATTTTTATGCCAATGAGTCAACTGCTAGGATGACTGTGTTATTTAAATGAGTACATTGTTTTATTAGAGATTTGTATGATCAATATGCGATTGCGCACATAGAAAGGAACCTAAATTTTAAATTAGTATTTGGTGCGGTAAATGTGAACCGTTAACAGGAGACCCGTTTAAAGTTTTTCCTTTTTTAAACATTTTTACGAGTGTAAATGCTGTTAACATACCTGTTATGGGAAAGGGAAACTTGATATTTTTACAGTTTAAAAAAATATCTTTAACCCTTTAAAACAGTTCACTGTGTAACGAACCATCGACTCAACCCTAGATTATCACTGGTCTGCACACCTAGCTATGCTTCGGTCTTAGCTCAGGGAAATGGGCGTGGGCTGTGATACCATTAAGGGAGTTAGAGTTACTAGAATTTAAGATAGAGATAGTGTGCAGGAAAGATAAAAGTCTACACTATAAGAAGAAAAGAATTGCTTAGAAAATTTCTACTAAATTAGTAAGGAAGAAGGTGTAGTTTTCCTCTAGGTCAATATTGCCCACCCTGCCTGCTGATGACCCGAAATATTTGAATCTCAGCCCATTATGCTGTTGTTACCTTATTCTATTGCCTACATTTCATCAACCAAAAATAGAACAAATTAATTATCCATATTATAAAGCACAATATTTATTTATATTCAACAAAAAAAATTATTTGTAAGAAAACAATATATAAAAATGTAATAAAAAAAATCTATACATATCTGTTTAGGTTTTTAACTTTCTTGTTAGTTGGGATACTTCCCTCGAAACAAAATAAAATACTTCAAGAATTTATCTTAAAACTATAACATGATTAGTCATTATTTCATTGACCAAAATGCAAAAACTTAATACATAATTATGAAATTATGTTTGAATAAAAATAATGAACAATGAGAAGTAAAAATTTAAGAGAGATTTGTGTCTAACGAGACAACATTTGCATGACTTAGCCTTGAGATTATCATTACCTTTACCTCTTGTCTAGTTTTCTCTTATTACAAGATGACTTCTCTTAAATTATTACTCCATGCAAATGCTGTTTAATATACTATATTTTTTTCTTTTTTTTTTATGTTCTCTTCACTTACATGATAATTATCCCACGATGTCAAACAGGCCTGATGAATCTGTGGATGTTAATGATGATTATCTCTGCTTGTTAAGAATTTGTGTGATATTGAGCTTAAGTTAGATGTTAGGGTTTTCAGTACAGAGGTTTTGCATTTTGTATAATTAACAACAATATTAAAAAAAAATATTGTTGGGTTAAAATCAATAAATAGGGAATCTATGTTAGAGTATTTTATTAATTAATTACAAAGGTTAATTTTTAGTATTCTTACATTGTCTTTTGGTTTTATTAGTTTGTATTTTAGTTCTTATGTTAAATTCCCCATTATCTATAAAAATTGGGGGTACTTTTGTTGGTTAGGTTTTACTATTTGAACCTTATGAAAGGTTTGAGATAGGCTTTGATTTAAGCTAGGTAAAAAAAAATATTTATTATAAGGTTAGTTTAATTATAAAGTTGGTTACTACATTTTTTTAAAAATTCTTTTCAAAACGTTTGTCGACTAATTTGGTTAGTTTTATTAACGAAATTTTAACGTTTTCTGGTATGAATTAAACGATGAGACCAAGAGTTGTGATATTGTCCATCAATTTATTCTTGTTTGGGTACAGCGGATGAAATTGCTGCTAGCATTTAGTAATATGGAAAAGATTTCTGGTTGATGGAATTTAAATTTTACCAATTTCTTCTACACCAACTTGAAACACTTTATGTTAAGCTCTTCCAAATCAAATAACGTTTGGACCTGTCAAATTAGTTTTTGTTATTTTGGTAGATGTTTTTAATAAAACTTAGTTCTATTTACCATTGAATTTCTGTGACTGTATTTGAGATGGGTTGGCTCCAAGGTACATTCCACATGGAAATGCGCCTCAGGCAGTGAAAATATATAGCTGTATTTGGTAAACCAGCAAACTTCCACTTAAACCTTCACAATAAACGGCCAATATGAAACTCACTAGATGATATTTTAATATCACCAAAGTCTCAAGTTTCACTACTATATTTAATAAATTTAGTTTAATTTTAAATTCACTTTTAGTTTTAACCTTCACTTATTAGGATGTCACCTTGTCTATTCAACAGTTTTAACAAAAATGTGCTTTCATTTATTTCTAAAATATATAAAAGACCGTAAGAAGAAAAAACACCAGATGATTACATAAGAAATTCCTTAACTGAAACCGTTAATAAGTTTTTAATGTATACTTTATGTACTTATTTTTCTCAATTACTCTAATTGTTATAATCTGGGGAACGGTTTTAAAGAGCCAGTTTAATGTTCTTTAACCGTAGATTAAACAATTTTTGCTTTTGTTAATAACCCATTATGTAAGGTTATTTAAATTATATTTCTTGATAACTTTTAAAAGTGCAAACGAACATCCATATGCTTTGAAATAAGGTAAAAGACTATAATTTATATGCAACCACATATGCACAATCTACAGTCGTCTATATTTTTCGCCACTTAATCCTCAGTTAATTTAAACTGCATGTATGTAACTGAGCTTACAATTAATTTATCTACCTATAGAATTGTTTCTCAGAGAAAACCTGTTCAATTTCTAGCAATTTATATACAACTGGGATGGAAAAAGCAAATATCTGACTGACATAATTTACTGACTGATATCATGCCAATCAAATTAAATGATTAATATTAGGTTAAGAAATATATTAAAATATTTTTAAACCAACGTCGTTTCATTTCTAGTCGACATAATTATTTTTAAATATGTAAAATTTCACCTATCACAAAGCAGCTGGTAGTTAAGGGAAGCTGAAAAGTAACAGCTGAAAAAAGGTGAGATCATCATTTCCAATGTTTTATATCAACAACCTATGATATAACGTATTGATTTTGTTTTATTTTTATCTCTGGGTATGGTTCTTTACCATATATCCTTTATATGGTAGGTGGAACTATTATTTGATTTCAGATCCATCAAAACATAATATGAGTTTCCTAATCTTTCCATTACTCTGCATTTAACCCCGGTAGGTGCAAGTTTAGCATTAAAGTGCTGTAGCAGATTGCTCTGTGCAAAATTCCTACGTGTAACTATTTGACCTACCTCAAACTTTCTGGTTCTAGATCGAAGATTATAATTGTGGGCATTTTTTTCATAGGCAGCTTTCATACGATCTTTAATCTTGTCCCTAATAAACTGAAAGTTATCTCTTCTAGTCAGAGCACAGGTTTGTTCGGTTAGAAGCCCTAAATTACGTAAAACTTGATAATCATTGCCATGTGTTATCATGTTTTGGCCAAAGACGACGAAGTATGGAGAATAACCCAAGCTTTGATGGATGCTGTTACGCAAAGCACTATTAATATTACTTAAAAATAAATCCCAGTTCCTTTGGTCACTTCGAATATATGAACGTAAGGCTTCATTTACACATCGGTTAACGCGTTCGCTGGCATTTGCCTGTGGCGAATACACAGCTGTTAATACGTGTTTTATACCGTATTTTCCTAAAAATTCTATAAAATCCTTACTTTTAAATTGGCTCCCATTATCAGAAACTATAGTTTCCGGGACACCGAAACAATCAAAAATATGTTCTTTCAGATCGGTTATTATCAGCTTTGAATTTAACTTTTTGAGAGGTTTCAAAAACGTAAATTTACTTAAGTGGTCTAGAATTATAAATACACCTATATTTCCACTTCTGCTTCGGGGAAAAGGACCTATAAAATCCACTTACAAGCGTTGAAATGGTCGTTCGGATTCAGGCATTTGTCCCATGGGATGTCTTAATGTTCTTGTTGGAATTTTAGAGGTAGTACATAGTTCACAACTAGCAATGTATCTACGTATATCCGCAACCATTCCTGGCCAATAAAAGTATCTACGAACCCTATCAAGAGTTTTAGCAATGCCTCCATGGGATGCTGAGGGCTGATCGTGAGAAGCCAGCAACACATCTTTTCTTAGTCCTTCAGGAACCAAAAGTTTCCACCCCACTAAATCATTCTCCACTCCCCTGTCAAAATCAGTTCGATGGTATATAAATCTTCCAGTTACCTTAAAATCTGGCAAATTGGATTGCGCAAATTTCTCTCTTAGTGTACTGTACTCTGAAGAATTGAAAAATTCTGAGGAAAGATCAATGATTGGCAATGATTCCAATTCTACTGCTTCTACTATTGGCTCATCAACATCAAAGGAACGGGACAAGGCGTCTGCTACAACATTTTCACTTCCCTTGCGGTGCTCAATGGAAAAATTAAACCCTTGTAACTTGAGCGCCCACCTTGCCAACCTTCCGTTTAAATCCTTTTGGCCCATGAGCCATTTAAGACTGGCATGGTCCGTTACTACCGTAAACTGGTGCCCCTCAATATATGCACGAAATTTCTTGATGGCTAACACCACCGCCAGGCACTCCAGTTCAGTTACAGAGTAGTTTTTCTGAGCTCTATTTAATTTATGGGACATAAACGCTATTGGACGTTCATCCCCCTTATCGTCCCTTTGAGCCAGAAGTCCACCCACTCCGTGCTGACTGGCATCACATTGGACAATAAACGGTTTGCTGTAATTCGGATGAGCAAGGAAAGGAGCTGTTGTCAAGCTTTTCTTCAAAGTCTCAAAAGCATTTTGTGCATCAGCATTCCAGCAGAAAGATTTTTTCTTTGATAGAAGCTCCGTTAAGGGAAATGTAATTGCAGCATAGTTAGCTACAAAACGCCTATACCACCCCGCCAAGCCCAAAAACTGACGCAACTGCTTTACAGTCTTAGGGATGGGGTATTCCGATACTGCCCTAACCTTGTCAGGATCCACCATCAGAGTACCATTGCCCACCACATATCCCAAATATTTCACCTTGCTTAATCCAAACTGACTCTTCTTTATGTTAATGGTGAGACCAGCTTTTCTTAACTGAGATGCTACTTGAAGAAGGTGTACAATGTGCTCATCCAGGGAATGTGATACCACAAGTAGATCGTCCAAATATACGAAAACATGGCTTTTCAGGTTGTATGGTATTACCTTGTCCATCAACCGGCACATGGTTTGTGGAGCATTGCATAGCTCAAAGGGCATTCTCACAAACTGGTACAGTGGCCGGTTGGGGACAGTAAACGCTGTTTTTAGCCGGGACGATTTTGACAGACTGATTTGCCAAAATGCGTCCTTCAGATCCACCTTCGATATCACACGCACTGGAGGCAAACGGGAAATCAAACCATCTATATTTGGGATAGGGTAAGCATCCTTAACAGTAACCTCATTTAATTTACGAGAATCAAGGCAGAATCGAATCTTCCCTGGTTTAACTAATAGAACACCTGGGGATGACCAGGGTGAGCTATCGGCAACCTCTATTACTTTTAGTTGCAACATCTTGTCTATCTCGTTACATAACAATTTTTCCCTAGCTGGAGAGATAGGGTAGTATCGCTGCTTAACTGGAGCAGCTGAGCCCGTATCTATAACATGTTCGATGAGATCTGTTGAACCCAATCCCTCTTTTTCGAAGGAAGGAAAAGAAGCAATGGCTGAATCAAGTTTTATCTGATCAGATGGACACAACTTTAAAAAATCAGAACCAGTATTTTCAGAAGTGATTTCATTAACTAACGAATTCTTGGGAATTAAGGATGATACTTCCGTTCCAGAAGGAGCCATAATTTTAAATCCAAATATGTTCCAAAAATCAATCCCGCAAATAATATCCTGTTTAAGTACCGGTACTAATAAAAATTCCATATTCTTTGTCATATTACCATACGTAACGTCTAGAAAAATCGAACCCACGACCTGCTGAAGTTGTCCGTCTGCAGTCTTAACATTTCCTGTGTATCTAGTGAGTCCGGTGGTTAAATCTCTTAAAAATTCTTGACATAAATTGCCACCAATACAAGACTTATTTGCTCCGCTGTCCAGCAAGGACAAAATCGTTTTGTTTAAAAAAAAGGGTTACAAATGGTCTAGCATCTAAACCGATATTACTCATACATGCAATCACGTATTTTTTGAGTCGTTTTCTGCGCTCCCAAAATTTACGAATCCGTATGCAAGATCGTAGTCGTTTCTTAGATGGATATGGATTTGAAAATATTTCTGAGCGTATTCTCAGATATCGTTCTAGTCGTTCATGGTAAGGTAAATTTTTAGTTAACTGTTTTTTATGCAATTTATCGCAAGGAGTTATAATAGGGTAAACCTCTGAGTTTTCAGAACTTTTAATGGAAATATCAGGGTGTTTTAAAATTTTAACAGTGCTTAGTTCTTTAATCGTTGCTGAGGATGCCCGCTCATCGTTCGACGGACATCCGGGGACCAGTTTTCCGGTTTTGGCGAACACTTAGGACATGAAGGTTTATACGTGTCTATTGCTCCACAGCCGTAGTAAAAGATACGCCGGGGACCTAGACATTCTTGATATCGATGACCAGAGGCATCACAATTCCAGCATTTGATCATACCAGACGTAGTTATTTGATTTATTTCATCAGAAAATTCTTCGTTATCTATTTCGTTTATTTCGGCAGGTTGTTCGCGTATTAACTCTGACACGTTTGGGCGAGAGTATCTAAATCTTTGTGTCGAATGTAACGATAGATCTTCGAAAAACTTTTCATGTTTTCTAGCCTCCTTTTTCAAAATTGCTAAATCATTTATATTTAAATGTAATAATTCATGCCGAAGATCTGTTTTTAAGTTTCTAATAATTATTTCAACAAATTCTGCTTCAGTTACAGGAGTGCTTAGCTTATCGCTTAAAGTCATCATAGTGTCTAAAAATGTATCAAAGTTTTCGAAATGTTTTTGTTTCCTACGACGCATGTCATCCTTGATATCATAATCAGTAGTGGTATCTTTAAACTCCCTTCTAAGTCCATCACAAAGATCAAACCATACTGGGGTGTTGTCAGTTTGGCGGTGAAACCTCCAGAACCACTTAAGAGCTTTGCCATCAAAAAGGGAATGTACGTGCTCAACGAGCAATTCAAAATTACCATTAAGATGAATAGAGGTTAAGGTATTAACTCGGTAAATGAATTCATCGACAGAAATGTCGTCATTTAAACCAGAGTATTTTAAGTGCCAATTGTTAATTAAATTAGAGATTTGATGAGCAGTTAGAGGAACGTTATCCGCATTAACGGGTAAGGGTAGTCCTCCACTACGTCTATGATTTGGTGAGCGTCTGGAAGGCTGCTCAGCCCTAAAAGGATTATCTTGGGGCCATTCGGGATGATCAGGACCAGCATTTGAAAATGATGAACGATTTGATCTTCTATTACCGGAATTTTGTATCTGTGACCGGTTGTTAGCAATATTAGAATTTACGTTATTGTTTTGACGATTATTTTCTATATTAAGATTTTGAAACATGGACTGTATATCCCTAGAAACTGTATTAGAGAACTCGGTTCTAAAAGCATTAAGGGATTCGGATATAATATTTTGAATTCTTTGTTCAGACATCTGATTATGAGCAAAATTTGTCGTTCGACGACGGTTCCCAGGTGTTTGAATTTGTTCTGAAGAACCGAAATCTCTCTGTTGTAGTTGAGAATATAATCTTGTGTTAGGACGATCCCGAGGAATAGCCCCCCCTCTATTTCTTTGAATATTTTGTTCCGTACGTGTAGGTAGGGTTACCTGATCATTGCTATGCAACTGATTACAAGGTTGACGGCAAACCGGACAAGTTTGACTGGTCTCTAACCATCTTGTTAAACACGACGCATGGAACGAATGGTTACACGGGGTAACAGTTTTATTATCAGATTCTAAATTCTCATTGCAAATAATACATAAACCCTGTTCCTGAGTTTCTAAGGCTTCGGCACCTGCTTGCTCTGGGCTACGAGTGACCGGCATCTTTGCAACACACAAAAAAATATAAAGGTATAGGCTTAATCACCAGAGTGTAGTTAATTTTAAGCAAAAAAAAAATAAATTATTAGTAGACATGGTTGATTACTTTGCAGTTAATAAAATTTTGGTAACAAACAAGTTTCACGTAAAATAACGTCTTAATTTTAGCAGAAAAATTTCTGTAGATAAGAAGTTGCTGTAGAAAAATTACAACTTAATATTATTATTCAGAAAAGAAAGAGAAAAAAATTTGGTTTCAATAATTTGTTTTTCTATTGAGCGCAATTCTTAATAAATATTATTTATTCGAGAAAAGAAATCTTCAATAGAAATACCTATTGAACAAAATGATCATTGTTAATATCTTCATCCAAAATTGGTATGTAATGGCAAAATGCATTTAACAAAAGTCCAAAAAAAGCAAGAAGATAAATAAACACTGACAAGAAATTAACGAAAAGAAAGAAAATTAATACTTAAATGTATTTATTTACATTTTGGTATGTATCCGAGCGTTATGTCCAGATACATAAAATCCATAATAATAAAAAAATACAGTTTTGCACTTTTTGAGTTAAAGAAGAAGAAAAAAAAAGTTTAAAGTGGAGCCTTCGTTGTTGTGTAGTTAAAGGTGTTAGTTAACTAAAATGTTCTTTGGAAGTGAGCCCCACGTTGGGCGCCATTAAATTATCTGTAACGAACCATCGACTCAACCCTAGATTATCACTGGTCTGCACACCTAGCTATGCTTCGGTCTTAGCTCAGGGAAATGGGCGTGGGCTGTGATACCATTAAGGGAGTTAGAGTTACTAGAATTTAAGATAGAGATAGTGTGCAGGAAAGATAAAAGTCTACACTATAAGAAGAAAAGAATTGCTTAGAAAATTTCTACTAAATTAGTAAGGAAGAAGGTGTAGTTTTCCTCTAGGTCAATATTGCCCACCCTGCCTGCTGATGACCCGAAATATTTGAATCTCAGCCCATTATGCTGTTGTTACCTTATTCTATTGCCTACATTTCATCAACCAAAAATAGAACAAGTTAATTATCCATATTATAAAGCACAATATTTATTTATATTCAACAAAAAAAATTATTTGTAAGAAAACAATATATAAAAATGTAATAAAAAAAATCTATACATATCTGTTTAGGTTTTTAACTTTCTTGTTAGTTGGGATACTTCCCTCGAAACAAAATAAAATACTTCAAGAATTTATCTTAAAACTATAACATGATTAGTCATTATTTCATTGACCAAAATGCAAAAACTTAATACATAATTATGAAATTATGTTTGAATAAAAATAATGAACAATGAGAAGTAAAAATTTAAGAGAGATTTGTGTCTAACGAGACAACATTTGCATGACTTAGCCTTGAGATTATCATTACCTTTACCTCTTGTCTAGTTTTCTCTTATTACAAGATGACTTCTCTTAAATTATTACTCCATGCAAATGCTGTTTAATATACTATATTTTTTTCTTTTTTTTTTATGTTCTCTTCACTTACATGATAATTATCCCACGATGTCAAACAGGCCTGATGAATCTGTGGATGTTAATGATGATTATCTCTGCTTGTTAAGAATTTGTGTGATATTGAGCTTAAGTTAGATGTTAGGGTTTTCAGTACAGAGGTTTTGCATTTTGTATAATTAACAACAATATTAAAAAAAAATATTGTTGGGTTAAAATCAATAAATAGGGAATCTATGTTAGAGTATTTTATTAATTAATTACAAAGGTTAATTTTTAGTATTCTTACATTGTCTTTTGGTTTTATTAGTTTGTATTTTAGTTCTTATGTTAAATTCCCCATTATCTATAAAAATTGGGGGTACTTTTGTTGGTTAGGTTTTACTATTTGAACCTTATGAAAGGTTTGAGATAGGCTTTGATTTAAGCTAGGTAAAAAAAAATATTTATTATAAGGTTAGTTTAATTATAAAGTTGGTTACTACATTTTTTTAAAAATTCTTTTCAAAACGTTTGTCGACTAATTTGGTTAGTTTTATTAACGAAATTTTAACGTTTTCTGGTATGAATTAAACGATGAGACCAAGAGTTGTGATATTGTCCATCAATTTATTCTTGTTTGGGTACAGCGGATGAAATTGCTGCTAGCATTTAGTAATATGGAAAAGATTTCTGGTTGATGGAATTTAAATTTTACCAATTTCTTCTACACCAACTTGAAACACTTTATGTTAAGCTCTTCCAAATCAAATAACGTTTGGACCTGTCAAATTAGTTTTTGTTATTTTGGTAGATGTTTTTAATAAAACTTAGTTCTATTTACCATTGAATTTCTGTGACTGTATTTGAGATGGGTTGGCTCCAAGGTACATTCCACATGGAAATGCGCCTCAGGCAGTGAAAATATATAGCTGTATTTGGTAAACCAGCAAACTTCCACTTAAACCTTCACAATAAACGGCCAATATGAAACTCACTAGATGATATTTTAATATCACCAAAGTCTCAAGTTTCACTACTATATTTAATAAATTTAGTTTAATTTTAAATTCACTTTTAGTTTTAACCTTCACTTATTAGGATGTCACCTTGTCTATTCAACAGTTTTAACAAAAATGTGCTTTCATTTATTTCTAAAATATATAAAAGACCGTAAGAAGAAAAAACACCAGATGATTACATAAGAAATTCCTTAACTGAAACCGTTAATAAGTTTTTAATGTATACTTTATGTACTTATTTTTCTCAATTACTCTAATTGTTATAATCTGGGGAACGGTTTTAAAGAGCCAGTTTAATGTTCTTTAACCGTAGATTAAACAATTTTTGCTTTTGTTAATAACCCATTATGTAAGGTTATTTAAATTATATTTCTTGATAACTTTTAAAAGTGCAAACGAACATCCATATGCTTTGAAATAAGGTAAAAGACTATAATTTATATGCAACCACATATGCACAATCTACAGTCGTCTATATTTTTCGCCACTTAATCCTCAGTTAATTTAAACTGCATGTATGTAACTGAGCTTACAATTAATTTATCTACCTATAGAATTGTTTCTCAGAGAAAACCTGTTCAATTTCTAGCAATTTATATACAACTGGGATGGAAAAAGCAAATATCTGACTGACATAATTTACTGACTGATATCATGCCAATCAAATTAAATGATTAATATTAGGTTAAGAAATATATTAAAATATTTTTAAACCAACGTCGTTTCATTTCTAGTCGACATAATTATTTTTAAATATGTAAAATTTCACCTATCACAACTGAAAGACTTCTTAGTTTTCGATTTTTTTTTTAATTTTTATGATTTTTTTCTGTGTTGGACGTGCATGCAGATACCAAAAATTTTTGATACGAATTTTACATATGTAAATTCAATTTCAATCCATGGAGTTATTAGTAAGTTTAAATTTGTAACAACCGAGTGTTAAGTAATTATTAAATTTATTTTATTAAAAAAAAAGAAACTAAGGAATAGCTTATAATCTAGATTACTTACATTCATATTTATCCAGAATGTTATGAAGATTTTTTCATATTCATATTCATTTGCATGCTTATGTTTATTAAAACTTATAAAAAATTAATTACGAATTCAGAAAAATTACATTAAAGTTTATTTTATTTTTTCCCTACTTGTAATTTGACTAAAACCACATTATTAATAATATTTTTTTTCTACGGAAAAATATGCAAAAACAAAAAAAAAAAAAAAATAAAGAAATAAGAAAAATATTTGTGGTAAAACATGTTTTAACATTTTTAATCATGCTCGTCATCAGCTACGTTTACTGAACTATAAATCACATACATTCACACATATACATATACACATACTCATATCCATATCCATAGAAAAATAGGCACTTAAGCTGTACAAACAACGTAATATGGAACCATTAATAAAATATACTTGAAAGGCGACATTCAAAGAGTAACGAGAGCAATAACAAAAAAAAAAAAAAAAAAAAAAATAAAAAATAAAAAAATATGAAACAACCTTGAATCTGCAAAAAAAATCTGCCTCTTGTCACATTTTGAAAGGCTGAAAAGGAAGACAAGAGGAAGTGGCAGCTACGTTTTGCACACAGATTTATTATTTCTCCTCTTAAGCAAACAGCAAACAAATTGCAAAAAAAAAAAAATGTTAAAAGAAAAAAGAAGACTTATCACAATGATGACTGTAACGAGGAGGATGATGAGCATGATTTTGTAGAAAATCATGTCAAAATGTTAGCAAAGAGATTTATACTGACCCATGTATTTGTGTATCCTATTTTTCATGCTGAACGACAAAAGACAACTGAAATGAAAAGCAAGAGGGCATAAAAGCAAAACTATGAAATACAGAAGGAGGCGAAAAAAATAAATGCGATATTGCTGGCATTTTAATAATACGACCTCTCAAATATCTGACAGAATACCCTAGTGAATTGTAAGTGTAACTGAGATAAAGTCTAACTTGCGGTGTCATTTCCTTTGTAGATGTTCCCTACGGATACGTTGTCTTGGCAGCAATAATTTTTCAAGTTCTTTGATTGGAAATACTTGGGGTTGCAATAAAAATCAACCGTTAAACCCTTTATTTGTTTGATGATGAAAAGAAAAGATTTTGTTCTGATAGTTAGTTCATAAGCTAAATTTTTGCGCGTTTGTAAAAAAAGTGTTGATTATTTTTCTAGAAACAATGAACTGCAAAACATCCTTATGGAACACATTTGATTCCAAGAAGGCAAGCAGCTTATTTAAAATCAATGCCTACTATATTCGGGTATTATATGATATCAAGGACCCCCATGACAGATCATGATTAGGATTAGTAATTCTGATAAAGGCCAGCATAAAACTCTATTTTCTGCATAATTTTTGTGAGGATTATCTTTAAGCTTACAAAAGATTTGACTTGGAGAATTTCATAGCAAGTTAATTATTTCTTTGATTTATACACCACCTAGATATCAATTACCATGGAGTCAGTATAGCTACTTTCACAAATCAATAGGCTTTTGTTTCCCAGCAGTTAGCAACTATAACGCTAAACATACGTTTTGGTTTTAGGGCTGATTAATCCAATTGTTGCAATAGCAGATCTTAACATCGGAACATCGAAGCAGACCACTTTCTAAATGGGTCCCTTTTGGACCCCTTCCGTCCTCAATAATAATAGACAACCGACTTGTAATTTACCTTAATATCATTAAGTCACGTGTTGCAATCAGGCTTTACTTTTGACTTTAGTGATATCAGACTATCGACTGGTAAATGTCGGCCTTCTTTCTCATTCCTCATCACGAAGTCTCTAGTTATTGCTAGCAATTGTTCAAGGCTTAGTTTTCCCATGGCTTCTACATTTAAAAAGTTTTTGCCCGAGGTCCAACGTCTTCAATATCCATAAAGACGGACAATGCAGCACCACAACAGATAATCTCTCTCCGCATTTCTGACAAGATCATGCATAGCAGACAGACCTACCTGCTCTATAATCATGTTGGTATCTACTCAAGGTCCTATGCGTCAAGTTAGCTAACGTCCTCTCCATTGTCTTCAATAGAAATTTGCAAGGCTTACTGACCTGAAAGACTTAGCTTCCGTGTCATCCATTTTATCCGGTTAAAAAAAAAAACAATTTGAGTTTTCCTGCAAGCCACCTGCATATATCCTGTCGCTAGACAGGCTCTGAATATTTCCATAATCCAGGTGTTTATACCCCACTGTGAAAGGGCAGGGAAAACTCCATACATACCCATTTCATATGTATCCCTTTTATTAGAGCAGAATTTCTTGCACGTACTCCATTTCCAAAGACGTATAGATCTCTTAATATCTTTTTTCTTTTCCTTCTAAGCGTCCCATTAGTTTAAATCTCTGTCCCTCATGTAACGATTAATGGCGTTTCTTGTGTCCTTATTTCATGGATTCAAGTTCTCCGTTTCGCCAGGGTGTCGAATCTTCCTTATTCACTTCTCTCAGGCTAATGCGAAATCTAGCTTAACTGTGGAGATTTAATGTTCCACAGTTCGCCCGTGTATGTTCTGAAAAATACTTCTTATAACAGGTATGATCAGTATTTTTCGAAATTTTTATTCTTCTGCAGACCTTTTTCCGTCTTCTACCATACAGAATAACCATACAGAATAACGAACACGACGTTTCAGTCCTTAGCGTATTGACAGAGCAGAGCGTGATATCGATCACCTCTGCACTTCGTGGATCAACAGTGGTGGGTTCTGCGCACAAATTGCATATTTCTATCAATTCCAGCAATTGTTGTCCTCTGTAATTAACATTTATGATGTCCCACACTGTATTGTGAGAGTTTAAATCACAGCCCATGACTAACGCATTACCTCTCTTCCTGCTGAAACTGACCAGGTTTTCTACTTCCTGTGATAGATGTGAACCTGACGTCTTATAGGTAAGATATGCCCCAACCACTGCCACATATTTCTACAGTATGATCCAGCGAGCAGAGGTGTTGCATAGGTACTGTGTTCGTACGGCGTGTCGCACCAGGATACATGACCTTAATTTAAGTTGCCTGTGACAACACAATATCCAGCTTATGCTAGTCCCTTTCTGTATCTTCGTTGTGGTAAGATAGAAAAGGTTCTGAAAATACCCGCATAAAATTGTTAACGTTTTTTGACGTCATGACTCTCCTTGTGTCTTAGGATCGATGTTTTGCGTCATGACATTGATAGACGTCAGTAGGATGCAAACGCCTATGCTGGAATAAATGAAAAAAAGATTACTATGGTGCACATGACAGTACACACGTCAAAGTCTTTTCAGGAATATTAAGAAAATATTTTTTTTTTGATTAAAAGAAATAAATAAAAAAAATTATTCAAATCTTCTTACGTACATAAACATAATAGAATGTAGGAAATTTAAGTTGTCGTTGCAATAGACACAGTCGAACAAATCGCCCAATCTCTTTTTAACTTTTTTTCAAGGGATTTAGAAGGCGATCTTCTTGTCTTTGCTCTAAAATTTTGAAACAAATTCTTTCCATAATTATTGCCCAGAGAGAAATATTTTCACCAATTAAAGGTTTAAATTGGTTTCAGATTAAAATTTAATTATATACTTAATTGATTGAATTATTTGTTTAATTAGGATTTTTTTTGGTGCTGTTTTAAACAAATATATATTTGAATCAATTATTTTTTTTTTTCAATTGATTGAACTTTAATTTAAAACTAATTGAAACCTTTAATTTGTGTGCAACATTTTTTCTGTGTGGTGAATTTGACAAAAGTTTTAGTATTGCCAGGAGTCCAGACCTTTAAAAATTCGTCGAAGTGTCAAGATTTTCAGGTAAAATATTTTTTTTTAATGATTAAATCTAGTTAGACTGAAAATAGCGAATACTCTCAGTATCATAAGTTCCATTATCATCTAACTTTATCTTCATTTATTACTTCATTAGCAACATTTTTTACTAGTGATTTCGAAGTAGTCTCCTTTGCTTTTGAGCTAACAGAAGAATTTTCTGAGCTTAGTTTTTCTGGAATGTCATTTTATTGCCGACCAGAATATTCTATACCATCAATTCGCCAGAATGTGTTTCAGCAAACAACTTCCAGCCAACTCGTTTCTTTCCTCTTTAACATTTTTGAATGCATTAAATAATTAGCAATGTTGGGGCAAAACGAATGAAAAAAAAGTTGTTCTCATTGCTAACTGAAGGTTGGCTGAAGCAACAACAATTATAAGGTGGTAAATATAAAAGAAAAACATCAAACAACAGGGAAGCTTTGGGTAGTGATAGAGTCGTTCTCACCAACATATAATAGATAATTTAATACAATTTCTCGTATTCTATTATCTGAGTTTGGTTAGTTAAATAGATGATGTTTACAACTAAACAGTACTTAAGGTATTAAGAAGCAAAAAATGCTGCAGAAAGATATAGCGATCCACACGCAAAGAAAAAAGATGGTTATTATATGGTCACGGCAACTACAGTATGTTCTTTGTAACAATACATCTTTGCTGTGAACAAATTAAAGTTTTTTTTAAAGAATACTTTGGTCACGATAAGCAAGTTTTTGTTAACAGTTAATCATTCACTGGTTATACGCACCAAAAAAGCAACATGGTTGATTTGAACCATATTAAAATTCAAACCACAACCAAATTTTTTTTTTAATATGTAAAAATAAAATTATATTTATAATCATAATATAATATTATTAACACAGTATGTTAAGTATGTCTAAAAATAAACAATTAATGTTTGATTTTAAAAATACACATTTTGGTTTTGGTCTTTTTTCAGTTCAGAAATATGTGTGTAAGCTATCGGTTTATCTAAAACCGTAAAAACATTAAATACACCGCATTTGTTGTCAACATATAAATTTGTTTTTTATTATAAATGATAGTTTTAAATATATAAACATATAAAAAGATAACCAGAAAATATCAAAATATATATGTAAGTCTAAATGGAAATATTCCTGTTTTTGTTTTTTTATTTATAAATATATTCATACGTAGGCACATGTTTCACATTATATTGTAAACACAATTATGGTTGTATTTAACATTGTTATTTTTATGTAAGACAATGACAACAATATATAATATAATTCAACCATAACATGTTGCTCTTAGATTATAGTTACCTTTACCATGTTTTTTCTTTGCCCGCAGAAGATGCATTACATTCTGCTAGTGTTTAGTTCAAAAATAAATTTGCCAATTTTTCTTTGAATTAATCATATAATTTGTAAAAATATTCTGCCTACTAATAGAGTAACTATTAGTAGGTAACTTAAGCCTTATTTTCTGCATGTCTTATGCTAAAACCAATTAATTATTACAAGAATGATATGAAAACTTGTGCTATAGGTTAGGTAAATAAAACCGTTTATTTTTTCTAATAAATAAAAAATAGTCGGGTAACGGTGGGAACAGACAGCTACACGCAAATAAAAAATATGGTCGTGGTAACCATAATCTAAGAGCAACATATAAATTATATGATTGAAGTCACATCATATTCTTATTAAACATTATAATATGAACATATTATGGTTAAATTAAACGACAATAGTATGAATAAAAACTACTAAATATCCACATGGGAACATATTTTATAATGGAATTTTCTAATTTATTAAAAAACTCAATTTATATTGTAAATAATAATTAAATAAAATTAAACAAAAAAATGTTGGCTGAGGCAACAAAAAATATAAGGTGTAAATATTTAAGTAAAAATAATCAACAAGAGGTAAGCTTAAGGTAGTGATAGACTGCGTTCTCACTAACTGACGATTGATAATTTAATAAAGTTTTCTCGTATTCCTTTATCTGAGATTGGTTGGTTAAATATATGATGCTTACAACCAAACACTATCCAAAGTAGATTAGATACGAAGAGTGCTGATGACGGACGTAGCAGTCTAGAAAAGGTGCATTCCGCTCTGCTGGTGTCTAAAAATTTAATTTTCCCAATTTTTCTTAAATATTATCACCTAATTTGTAATTTAAATTATTCTTTCTTAGAAAGAATTAAACGAACTTAAGCTTGACTATAAATTTCATATGTATATTAATCTATTATGGTTAAAAATAATACATTATTTTGGAATATTTATAAAACATTGTTTATGTTTTAAAGTTTAAAGCAGAAATAGTATAGTTAAAACCAACCATGTTGAATTTTTTGTGTGTAATAACCATTTAATGATAAAGTCTTAAGGAGAATTTGTTTATGGTGACAAAATCGCAACCATATATTGTTACGAATAACATAATGTGGTTCTTGCTGACATACTACAACCATGGTTTTTTTTTACGTGAAGTAAGGTAAAGTTTTTTTTCACAAGTCATTTAAGTCAACAGCTGCCAAATAGCATATCGCACAACAAATCATAATCAGTTACAAATTAAAATCAAAAATTTTTTAAGGGAAACAAAAAAACAATTTTGAAAAATATGTTTGTGATTTTATAATCAAATTGGATTCAACAGTAACGGTATTTTTCCATTTGAAAATACCAGTAGTGCAAACAAAATATTCGTGGTCGTCAGAGATTTAATCTGTGAACTGGTTTTTGAGAGAAAGATGATTTTGATAAATTCTAAATGTTTATGTTTTAGTGTGCGATATAATTGTTTCAGTGTAACCCTAATAAAATAACCTGTTTAGGTCAGCCATTACTATTTGGTTCAAAAAACTTAATGGGTGATAACCAACAGACTCGTATATTTTACAATTAAATTCACTTAGAGGAGAGTTTATACGGGTTGCTTGTTATTATCATGTTGCAAATGAATTAATTTAATGAAAATAAAAAATTAAACTGAAGTATCAGCACATTAGCAACAGTAGATAAACACAATTAAACCACATTATAAAATTAAATTACCACGAGGTCTACAAGTTTATAAAGTGACTATGAATTTAACACATTTTATCTGATTTAGCTGGTCTGTATAACATCCTTTTATTTATTTTTTCCTCCTTTTTTTTTGGGGCACTCCACACAGCCATTTTATTTATATTTATTTGAATGCACGTAATCATAATAATAATTTCATTACATTCTCTTTGCAACTGACAGCAAGAAGAAGAGAGAAAAAAATAAATAAAAATTAATTAAAAGAAATGCACTTTATTAAAAACAATTCAATAGTGAAATAAAGTAAAAAATATGTTGAGTTTTAAAATGCTTTTGACATGAACTGCAACTTTTGCCTTGAATCGCACTTTTGATTTTTTTCTCGTTCATAAATTTTTACCATTTTACATTCACATTATAAATTATAGCTTCAGCTTAATTCAACTCATTTTTACAAAAAAAAAAAAAAAAAAGTAAATAAAAACGAAACAAAATAATGTTTCTTCTGACATTTCATACCAAAAATATAAAATGGAATTACAACGAAATACAAGTACCATTTTTACACAAAATCGGGGCATAAATATTTATTTTAAAGTAATAAATTAAATGTACAGCTAGGAAAATGGCAGAAAAAAAAATTAATACTTTGTATGCTGAAGGAAAGAAAGAAATATGGCTGATGGCAACAAAGACGGTAGTCAAACGCAAGATTTTAATGCAGAAATATAAATTTTTTGCTGATAAATATTTGCAGATATCAGTGTGCGTGCGTAAGTGCATGCATGTAGTTATATTTCAAAATAATATTAGATTTTAAACAAAATTTATTTCTTAAAAAAAAAAAAAAAAATACCTAATAACGCACATTCCACAAACTGCTGCTAATACAAGTGTATTTTGGAATAAAAACTATTCTTTCATCAGCATGTTCGTATTTTTGAATTTTTTTTCTTCGAAATATTATGTTTAAAAAGCTGAAAGGATGTTCCAAGGAAACACAATGTGTCTATAGTTTTGTTGCGTATAAAAAAGTAGACACAGATAACAACTTACGTCTGTATAATAAATTATAAAGAATAAAATGTACTCGTATATGTATGCATCCATTAATGTTAGTCACATTTTATTATCTTTATATGCAAAATATATCCAGCAAAAATATCACTTTAAAAATAATATCACTTTAAAAATAATATTTTTTTTGCATATTGCGTTTGCTTTAGTTAGGTTTTAGCGTTATTTAGTTCATGAATGACCTAGTTCAGTGAGGTGATGACTACACTGAGCTTATATCAGCTTCTTAGTTCAGTTCAGCTCCTTTGTTCAATTCAGCTCCTTAGTTCAGTTCAGCTTAATTTCAGCTCATTAGTTTACTTCAGCTCGTTAGGTCACTTCACCTGGTTAGTTCAATTCAGCTTCTTAGTTCAGTCAGCTCCTTAGTTTACTTCAGCTCATTAGTTTATTCTGTTCATAAGTTTAGCCTGTTCCTTAGTTCACTTCAGCTTAATAGTTCACTTGAGTTCGTTAGTTCATATTCCTTTTTAGTTTATGTTGATAACTGAAAAGATTGGTCACGTTTGTGTGTGTTCTTCGAATTTTGACTTTTGAAAGAAATGGATCAAAGAATATGTAATAAATTTTGCGTTAAAAATAGTGCTAAAGCGCTCCAAGGTACTTGAAATGTTGACTGTGGCATTAGGCGAGTGTTTATGAGTGAGTGGTACGAACGATTTACGAAGGCCTCGAAGATGTTGTTGGAAGATCAGCGTCCTGGAGAAAAAAATTGTTTTGGAAATCGTTGAATCACTATTAGAGACGTTGCAGAGGATGTTGGCATATCAGACGGCTCATGCCATGCAATTTTCTCGAATGTTTTGGGCATGAAACGTGTGGCAGCGAAGTTTGTTCCAAAACCGCAAAGTTTTGAGCAAAAGCAACGGCATTAGTAACGCTCAGGAGTTGTTGAATGACTTCAACGACGATCCAGGTTTGCTCAAAAGAGTCATAACTTGTGACGAAATCATCCCAATGGAAGCGGTCAGAACTCAAAACTTATAAACACACGCAAATGTGACTAACCTTTTAAGTTTTCAACAACAAACTATTAATCAAGAACAACTATATTTCTGCTAAAGACTGGGTGTTTTTGAAGAAAAGTAAAGTGATCTGAACTGAAAAGATCGCTCACTTTAATGAACTAACAAGCACAAACCTACTAGGTTCAGTAACTATGCACATTTAAGAACCGTGTAAGTGTTTTGAAATTAATAATAGCAAACAATTATAAAGTGGAGTTAATACATTTGGCAGTTGAAGCATTCATATAGTGATGATACTTTGTATTATATTCTGCAGAGCTAAACTTTCACTAAATTTAAACGTCTAAACTTTAACAGATTTAAACAATAGAAAACTTAATAACATTCGTACCACAAGTTGCATGAACCTGCTACTGCCGCAAAATAGATTTAATGCCATTCGACAAGGTTACTTGCATACAAGTTCAGTAAATACAAACACACATACATACATACATACATACACACACACACATACATACATACATACATACATACATACATACATACATACATACATACATCCATACATACATACATAAGAAAAATGGAAAAATGAGACATTATGTTGTTAAAACAGAAATAAGCTGAGAACAATAGCTGTTCTTTAGTAAATGATTTGCGTGTGTGTAGTTTTATAAGAAACCCTGCAGATTTGTATACTGTATGTCGAAGCGTCTAAAAAAGCAATAACAATAAATGTTTATTTACTTAACTGATGATGTCACTAATATTTCAACTTAGAGCCATGCAATTTCAATTGTAGCTCTATTAGGTTCCCTAATTTTCAATAGTTTTTTTTTTGGATTTGATTATTTTTTATTTTGCATACAAATAAATCTATGTCGTTCTTAACAGGATGTAATTTTCTAATTTATATCAAATATTTGCTCTTGCTTTTTTACTACAGTTCAAATAGTTCTTCAAAATATTTGATTTATGTTTCCATATTTATTCTTTCTTTTGCCATTCACTTTATATTGGCTCAAATTATTCAACTTTAGTTTCGCTTTGGATAAATTCAATGCAACTTTACAATTATTAGCACAAAGAACTAGAATCATTTCTATGGCTGTTTGATTAAATTATTTTAGGTTCCTACCATAGATTATAGATTAGATTATTGACAATAAATTTAGAGAAAAGTAATTTTTGTGTCGATATTTAAAATATTAATATTTATGAAGTTTAATATCCTCGTGGATGTAAAAATTTTCAAACATTAGTTCTGAAAATAAATCTGAAACCGGTGAAAGACCACAAGAACTTAGACTGATTATAATAACATCATCTTTTAATAAAAATCGATTTGGAATACAATTATTACGTATGGCGCCAAACGTAGGGCATAATGCAACGCAAGGGAATTGAATGATCTTAAATTTGTTTTACTTGGTTTATTCTTGAATTCTTTTAGGTAAGTCATGATTTCTGGGAAATATGTTAATTAACCATCATTATTGTAGTACTAGATCCTATATCTGTATCTGTATTAACGTTATAACTGAGCATACTGATGCTCCCCGGCAATAGGCTCCTAGTTAGATCTTGTATTTATTAGGAGGCTGGCTAAATTAGGTCGGTCGAGCTCTAGATAGCTGCCGAAATTCAATTTTAATATAGACTTTTCTGGACATCTTTTTATGCCCTTCACCACAGGTAGAAAAGGATATACATACTTATATAAGTTTGTCAATCCGTTTGTTATTTCAAAAATATTCATTTTCGACTCCGTAAGTTATATATATTCTGGATCCTTATACATAGAAAAGTTGACTAAGTGATGTCAGTCTGCCCGTGAGGATATAAACCAAAATAAAATTTTCAACAAAATTTTTCCAAAAAATTTTTAAAAAAATTTTAACAAAAAATATTCTAAAAAATATTTAACAAAAAATTTTATTCAAAAATTTAAAAAAAAATCGGAGAATTTTTTGGAAAATTATCCAAACAATTTTTACAAAGAAATTTTTACTAAAAATTTAAAAAAATTCTAAATATTTTAGAAAAACTTTTTTCAAATAAAATTAAAAAAAACTAAAAGATTTTCCAAAAAATTTTCTATTAAACTTTCCAACAAATTTTCTACAAAATTTACCAACAAATTTTCTATAAAATTTTCTAAAATTATTACAAAAAAATTTCTATAAAATTTTTTATAAAAAATGTACAGTGAAACTTCAATAACTGTTAAATTAAATTTTTACAAAAGATTTTCAATAAAATTTTTACACAAAATTTTCAATAGAAGTTTTCTATAAAATTTTTACAAAAAAAAATCTATAAAATTTATCCAAAAAAAATTTAAAAATTGAAATTATAATATTCTATAAATTAAAAAAAAAAAATCTATATAAAATGTTCTATCAAATTTTTACAAAAAAAATTTTCAATAAAAATTAAAAAAAAATTTCTTAAAAGTTAAAAAAAATTATCTATAAAATTTTTACAAAAAAATTGCTATAAAATTTTAACAATAAAAATTTCTATAAAATTTTTACAAATCCGATTCTATAAAATTTTTACAAAAAGAAAAATCTTTAAAATTTTGTATAAAATTTTTAAACAAATTCTATAAAATTTTTAGAAAAAAAAAAAAAAAATTCTATAAGATTTTTTACAAAATATTTTCTAAGAAATTTTTATAAAAGATTTATAAATAAAACTAAGAAAAAATTTCTATAAAATTTAAAAAAAAAGTTCTATACAATTTCCCAAAGAAAAAATTTCCATAAAACTAAAAAAAAATTCTATAAAATTTTTACAAACAAATTTTCTATAACATTTTTACAAAAAAATAATTCTATAAAATTTATACAAAAAAAAAAAAAAAAAAAAAAAAAAAAATTGTATAAAATTTTTACAAAAAAATTTTCTATAAAATTAAAAAAAAAAAAATTCTAAAAAATTATCTATAAAATTTTTTAAAAAAGATTTCTATAAAATTTTTACAAAAAAAAAATCTTAAAATTTTAACAAAATTTCTATTTCTATAAAGTTTTACAAAAAAAATTTTCTATAAAATTTTTATATAGTTAGTCATTTTAGGTGACGATATATACCGTTTACGAAAATGTTGTTGATTAGTGAAAAAAAAACGCAATTCTGTTTCTTAACGTGTTTGTCTCTTAAATTAAATCAATATTATACCTTTATCTGTAAAAATAAAATCACCGTGGTAAAGAGTATAGAAGATTTAAAACGGCCTAATACCGAATATAGTGCTCTTACCTGTTTACGAGTAAACAGGACTGATTCGATTTTTATTGGCAGGAAAAGAGGCAGTAGCCACACGACCGAAAGTTCAGATATAAATAACTATGTTAGTGATACGTTATGCAATCTTTAGGGATCATGAGAATCCCTGTAAAATCGAAAATTTTTCTTCAGAATGAAAAATCCATGATTTTTTGTGGTCAGAATTACTTCTTTAATATCGCTATTTATCACAACTGCAGAACAGTGTTCATATCAGTGCACCGAAACAAATATATTTATATAAAAAAATATGAAATATAATCCAAGAAGATAAACGAATATAAAATAAGAAAGGACTGGCGAAACAAAAGATTATTGTTGTAAAATGTCTGCAAGTGTCAGGTAAACATGAGAATGAACAAAAATACATAAATGTAGGGCTGACAAAGAGTATAAATTATTATTATGATGCAAATGACGATGATGATGCTGATGAGGATAAGGCTGTGTTAGCGTTATTTTTAACAATGACAAACATGACATGATATATAAACGGTTATACACTTTACCATCATCATCATCATCTGATGTGACAAATTACAAAAATTATTATTAAAGAAATGAAAATGTAGAAATAAGAAATATAAATAATGTGCAGGATATTTTCTGACTTTTGAATTTAATTTGTGGTTTTATGTTAAAGCTAAATTTGTCTTAATATATAAGTCATTATTTAAAATAATTTTTTTGTAAAATATGTTTGTTTTAGTGGAAAAATAGCGAACTTTTTAAAATTGGTTTTTTTAAGCCCAATTAATTCATCATTAAACTTTTTTAACTACTGCACAATGGGCCTTTAAAACCAATTCCAATTTGACCGAAAATCCAAAAATTGGTTGTAGTGCCTTAAAAAAATTCATCTTCGGCTCGATACCACAAATTCCGTTTGACAGGTCTATAATGTTGATATGTATGTGTGAATACTGTTAGAAATATCAAAATAAATTGATAAATTTTATTCATTAGCGACGGTACCCTATAGAGACTTTAAGCAGCATTTTTGTATTTTTTTTTTCAGTTTCGCAAAGAATTATTCTATGAATTATAAACGAACCGGAAAACATATGTATATTTCGATGTACAAAAGATTTTATTATTGTTAATTGAAAAGTTCGTTTATTTTTTTTAAATAAAATTGTTGAAATTTATGGCAAAATAAAAGAAAAGGTAAGAAGGGAAGGGAAGGGAAAAAATATCAAAAACTTTTTATATATTATGTGAATATTTTTCTTATAACACACCTTTTTTAATAACGTATTGAGGACGTGGTGGCCCCCAGAGAAAATATATTTACAGTTTCCATTCAACTTTAGTGAAGGCTAAAGTCAACAAGAGTTTTTGGTGTTTATTACACTAAAAGATAAAAGAATAAGTTTGAATGTAGTCGTATACGTGTACAAGAAAAATACAACCATTTACACACTTGAGTAAACTTTCATATGTATTACGATCTGTAAATAAATCTTGGGAAGTACTGTGAAAGCGGAAGTAGAAACACTTGAAAGAAAACACAAGCAAAAAACTTTGTAGGAAAAGGGCTGATAGTGTAGCAGAAAGTTTCAAGGAAACGTAGCAATAAAAATAAAGAAAAGAAAGTAAAAAAATTAAAAACAAAAATTAAGAGAAACCATTAAATGAATATTAATTGGTTAAGTGATGCTAACAATTCTCATCATACAGCAGTAGATAGCGAATCTGTGCAGAGAGTGAACACGAAATTGAATTAAAACATCACAAATGAAATGTTGTGGAGACTATAAATCCTTAATTGAAATTCTTCATCTTGTTCGAGTGCATGCTTTTATTATAATTGATTTTCGAAAACTATAAATTATACAAAAAATCAAGTAAAAATGGAATAAAGAAAGAAGAAAATAAAGAACAATTGCCGGCAATTAAAAGTCAGAATAAAACATTTATCAATTAATCAATATCAAATTTAAAATAAATTTTATTTGAGTTTAATTAAAGGCAGCTTTTAAAAATTTTCGTTTTATTACATTAGGCAGATTTTCTTGATGCGAGTCTAATTTCGTGCTAGAAAAGCAGCTAAAATAAAGAGAAAGGAGTCAAACCATATAAAAAAATCAATGTTTGCTGAGACCAACTGCCACAAAACTTATTTTAACTTCAACTTATTTATTTAAGTCAAAATATATTTCATATAATCTTTAAAAAAAAAAAACACACACACACAGAAAAAGGATGAACGATAATATAGAACACTTGATTATAATGAAATTCCTTAAAACAAACTTGCAAGTAGAAAACTTGTATAGAAACGTTTTAACGAGGGAATACTTATGTATAGAAATATCTGCATGTAGCGACACTTTTACATATATTTCCTTTCCAAAAAAGAAGGAAGTTGAATTCATTAAATTTATAAGTACTAAGTAAGGTACTCAATTAAGCGCTTTTCTGTTTTAATCGATTAATTGGGCACATAATTAATCGAGTTTGAGATTTATTCGGTAAATAATCGGGTAATATTTGATTATTTGTTTAACTGTTTACTTAAAATTTGCAATAAATTACATGATTCCAAAAAATTACAGAATCACTTTTTTGCTTGTCTACAGAAAACACCCAGAGTCTTTGGCGGGAATTGAATCCGCAACCCCCAGACTGATAGACTACCGCGTTACCAATCAGTCTATTGAGACAGTCATTAATAGCTCCACAAATTGATTGCCTTTAATAAAAAGGCACTGTTGATAGGCGAATTGTTCGCATGCAATAAAAAAGCAGCACCTTATTGTTTTAAGGTTTTACTAGCACGGGGGTGGCGTGCTGTAGTGGTTAATATCAGAGGACCCTCAATCGAATTCCGGCATAGACAAACAAATTTTTCATCGTGACTTTTGAGTTTTTAATTAAGAGGCTTCAATCAAAAAGTAAAGTAGAAGCCATCTGATAACATGATGACATTTCTGCTCACTGCTAGCAACACAGAAAGATAATCTTCACATGGATGTTTAGCGCTAGCTACACAGGGAAAGTAAATGAGAAATTTAAGGACTCTACATCACATAGCAACGATCTGCACCACTATTCACACACTACATCATATAGAGGAGGCAGCGACAGAAGTCAGCCCCATCATACTGGAACTGGTTACCATTGAACTGGTTACATAGACTATGGTTTCATAGTCTGTGGTCAGAAAAAATAGAAAAAAAAAACGTTTAAAAAAGGTCATAAGTAAAGGAATTAATTTACGAAAGTATTTAATTAAATAAGAACTTAGTTTTTAGTTTAGTTTATTTTTTATTAAACAATATGGAATAGCACATCAAGTCAAAATGCGTCACAGCTTAGATGGCATTATTTTGTTGAAATTTTTTCATAGCCATTTAATTAAATATGATAAATTTCGTTAATTCTGTATTGAGTTTTCTCCTTAATGTGGAGTTTCAGGTATAGAAATAATTGCATTAAAAGAAATGCATTGGTGTTGAAACATGCAAAGAAAAAGCATGATTGGAGTAACCATAATCTAAGAGCAACATATTATGATTGAATTAAATGATTGTAGTCAAGCCACATTATAATTAATATAATATTATTCTTCTGTTATAACCATCTTGTTGTCTAACTTAAAAATAACATTGTAAAATATAAAATTTTATTATGAAATAAATTATAAATAAATATGAGATATAAATTTATAAAATGACACCTTATTTGCTTACGTAAACATACCTTATAATCAAACACCCAATTATTTATTACTTTATTTTTAAAGCATTCGATATGAGAAATCACTAAATTCATAAATTATTATTTTTTGAAAAATAAATCCGTAAAATTAGACTAATAATTAAAAAAAACAAACTAAACATAAAACTTAGAACAATCAACCAGTATATGTTTCTTTTTGTTCATACTATGGTTATATCGAGCAAACTTATCATAACTTCTTTACTAATAATATATTATGGTAATAACACAATGTTATTTTGGAATCCTAACAAAATTTTGGTAGTGGCCCAGTAAAAATATATGGATTAATCCATAATCGAGCAATAAAGGAGTAATGACTTGTTCATCTATTTGGAGAAATAAGCAAGCTATCGAATTTTCTTTTGTTTTGTAGTTTATGCCTCGCTTAATACTCCAAATGGATAAAAAAAGTACGGGTATAGTAACAAATTGTTAAAAATATGTCAAAATTTAGTTTCTAAATTTGTAATTTATATGAAATTTTATACTCTTTTAGGAGATAAAAACGATTACTCCCTTTATGCTATTTTAGGAGACCAAAACGATTACTCTCTCTGTCGTCATTTTCAAGATCAAAGGGAGTACTCCATAAGGAGCTTAAAAGGAGTACTCGTGTCTGCGGACATGCTGTGTTAAAAATCCAATGAGGTTCGGAGTTTTATGCGAGTAATCCATTACTCGCAAAGGAGGGCTCCAATATTACTCTTTGGATGATCCTATTTTTTACTGGGTATTTAAATACATGTACATATGTATATATCATAATTATATTTATAATTAAAAAACAAACCATCATCAAATAGTAAAAAAGACTTTTTGTCGTGACCATAGTAGTGTTGAAAACATATAAAAGTTGTTCATCGCAACCATATATATTTACATAGAACACAAGATGTTTCTCGTGATCTTGTGTTTTTTCTCTGCGTGAAATTGGGATTCCCATTCTGATCACTGTCATGCTGGCTTACGATTGGAAATAAGTCTAACTGTATCGCTTCGCAAGCTATACAATAAATAAAAATATTTACACAAAATAAAATTTTCATATTACGCTATATCGAACACCATTAACAGTTCTTGCTTAACAGGTCTCGTTTTTGATTAGCTGTATACGTTTTCCAAATATTATAAAATAAATTATAAACGGACAAATATAAAATTTGATAGTAAATAGTATTTTTTAAAGTAATTCCATGAATTTGCATTTTTTTCGTTTTTCTTTTCACAATCTGCAGAATCCGTCCTAACGACTTCGTTTTATTGAAGGAATCTCTAAATTAATTGCAGAAGACAGTTTAATACAAGATCTATTGCTTAATACTCGTACATTAACAAAGTTCCAAATTATCATTAACATAAATTTAAAATGATGGTGATTGGAATTAACAAAAACTGCTCATTATTCTGTTTTTTTTCTACATTTTTTGCTAACTGTCTCTGATTTGTTGTCTTTAGGCAAAAGCTATCTTGTATAAAAATAAGATAAAAAGAAAATAAGCTGCAAAATTTAGTAAAAAGAGAAATAAAAAAAGAAACCCATTCACAACGGAAATTGTATAAATAATATAAAAATTTCGGAAATTAACTTTCACCAATATCACAATCAGCAGCCAATAACTTATTAAGTCACTGAGGCTTACTGTAGATGGTGTGTACAAACCCGCACAATTATATTCATGCTCATACAGATACACTGCAGCATAGTCGTGTATCAATGATGAAGCACCCAAAACGACTTTATCACGTACACTAAGACACAAAGCTGCAATTAGAATAAACAAGTATAAAAAATGACAAATAGCAAATGGCAAACAGATTTTGTAATTTTATTTTTAAATTTATTTTCTCTTAAGGAAATACAAAAGATGAAAAAGCGCAAAGTAAAAATATTAAACTCTAGCTGCAGAAACTTTTACTGTTTATTTATATTTATCAGTTCATGTTGTGTGTGTTCATTTTTAATAAAACACAAAGTTTATATATCTGCTAAATGGGACATAAATTTAATACTTCTTTCAAGTTTAATTTTTAACAATAACTGCACATTTAATATATTTTGTAAAATTTTAAAAATGTAAAGTTAATTTAGCAACTTGATTAAAAAAAAGATAAAATTAAAGAGTTAAGTTTAATATCAAAAAATTTTTCATAAGGCACATTAGCTTTCAAAGCCATTTTAAGGGCACACATCAACTTTTGCAGATGACACAGCTTTTTTAAGTATTCATGAAAGTGCCCAAGAAGCATCACAACTTTTACAAGACCACATACTCAATTTGGAAAAATGGCTAGAAAAATGGAGAATAAAAGTGAATGAACAAAAATGCACTCACATAACTTTCACACTGCGCAGGGACTCATGCCCTCCTATTCGCATAAATAACCAAATGATACCACAGCTTTCAGACGTTAAATACCTGGATATACATCTTGACCGTCGCCTTACTTGGAAAAGCCACATTGACTTCAAGTTAACACAAATGAAACTAAAAGCAGTACAACTAAATTGGCTTATTGGCAGAAACTCCACCCTGAGCTTAGATTGTAAACTTCTACTGTACAAGTCGGTCCTCAAACCAATTTGGTGTTATGGGATTCAGTTATGGGGCACTGCCTCAGCTAGCAATGTAGAAAAAATTCAAAGGCGCCAAAATAAGATTTTACGTATTATTACATCTGCTCCCTGGTATATAAAAAATTCGAACATCCACAAAGACCTAAATATGCCATCAGTTAAATCAGAAATAGCGGAACATGCAGTCACATATCTAAAGAGGCTTGAATCTCATCCAAACCCTTTGGCGCGTAACATGCTGAATGAACCTGGTTACATTCGACTAAAAAGAAGAGATACTGCTTTTCTTGGCCGTACATTAGAGGGATGACCCGCAAATGATTTCGAAATCCGTAAAACAAACATTATTTTTGTCTAGCACTGGCTGCACTTAAAAAGAATATTTTATTTTAGACTTAAGATACGAGTAATTATTGTTAGTTCAAAAATTATTGAAGATACAATAAATAAATTATGAAAAAAAAAAAAAAATTTAAGGGCAAAGAAGATGTCTTCTTAATGCCAGACTCCATTTTAAAAAATTTAAAATTTAGCTTCTCCCAATGAGTTTACCTGAATAAATGTGCCTAGATTTTCCACTTAAGTATTTGTTCAAGCCACATTTATCAGTTAGCCTCACTACGGTGGCGAAGATTTTTAATTTTTTTCTATACGGATGCTGACAGTTAAATTTTTAAGTTTAACTGTCAAACTCCATATAAAAAAATATTCGTCTTAATATTTCCCCTTCATAGTGAGGCTACCTATTAAACGTTCCTTGTATTTGTTTTTGAATAAAAGGAAGGGTGAGAGAGAGAGAGAGAAATATAGGAGAGTTGTGGTTGTGGTTGTCGATATCGTTGTCGATTTTCAATCAATCCGGTAGTCTGTTACGGAAATATCACGGTTTTTGTTGACTTTTAGAACCTGATAAACGAACTTCTCCCAAATCAAAACTGAAAGAATATTATTTTTGACATAAGTTTGTTTTACAAATTATTAATTTTCAAGTCACTTGGGTGTTTTAAATTTTTTTTGCTGATATATATTTCTTTGCAGCTTAAGGGCGGCTTAGTAAATCATGGCCCTAAAACATAGTAAAATGAAAACAGCTGTTTAAAGTTTTTTCTTCCCTTGGTTGCAAAAATATCAGTGGTGCCATCTGAAATCTTTTTAAGCTATATCTAGCTGGTGTTTCATAGTTTTGGCGCAATTTGGTTTTTTATAAACATTTTTAAAAAAATCAAGAGAGCCATCCGTTCGACTGTCAAATTTTCTTCCGCATTTTCTCGCAATATCTCACAACTTCATTACCTATTATGTTCAGACGATACCATGCGTGCTTTTCTACACAAAATTTTTACATATCGTAAGACTTCTGTGATCTGTGTAAACCACAGAGAAGGCCGAGAATAAATACCCAAATTAAGAGAAGTAATCCTTAATCCGTAAGAATAGATTTGTAAAAGCATCACTTCAATGAGCGAGTATCTAGGAATAGGCTTTTCATATGTAAACTGATAAGATTTAAATCATTCAGAGGTCGATATTTTAATTCGAAGCAAATTAATAATTACTGACAATTTCCAACACATTCCGGATCGTAATTCGATATGTCTGGAAGAAAAACTAAAAAGTAATCTAATAAGACCAAAAATACATTTCAATTACTTTAAAAAAGAAACGGAATATATCATACGAATACTACCAAAACTGGTTGATTCGACGCAAAAAAGCATTATTCACATCTATCAACTCTGGGTAGTGTTGTAAAGTTGTAAACTCAGATAAAGGAATACAAGAAAAATTGCATTCAATCATCTATCGTCAGTTGGTGCGATTGAAGTCTACCACTACTTTAAGCTTCTCACTTATTTGGTATTTTTACTTTAATATTTACCACCTTATATTTGTTGTTGCTTCAGCCAAACTTCGGGTAGCAATGAAATAAATCTATTTTTTGTTTATTTGTTTTCTCCCAACATTAATTTTTAGTTGATATGTTGGGTACACATGATATTTCAAAGATTATTAGTTGAGCTATTTTTTTATTTACCATACATAGCATAGGTAAGGTATGGTAATCGTGAAAAAAAATCAATGTAGGGATTTCAATTTCAATCTATTTTGTGGATTCGACTATTTTTGTGGACTCTCTACAAGTCATACCGTTTGGCATATCATAATGAAATTCAGTATGTGCCTTTGGCATATGGAAATAAAGAACTGTATAGTTCTTGGACGTAATCGGGAGTGGGTAAGAAATTAATTAATTTTTCGATTTGAATATACTTTGAATTTTTATTCTTTATGTAAGATATCCATAAAAATATCTGTTTCCATGAGGTATGGTATAGTTGAGTGTAGGCCACTCCAGATTTTTTACATGCAAATAAAATTTGAAATTAAGCTTAATTTCGTTTTATTCTCTCTGAAAAATAATAATTTAATTACAAATTTATATTTTGTTAAGCCAAGCCGTATGATTAATATGTATTTATTAAATCATTTAATATTGCTCATACGCTACGCTTGAAGAAAAAACTAATTCACTAATTCATATCATATAATAAAACTGTAAGAGGACCATTTCTGTACAAGAATTATTTTTGGAAAACTTTGCTGCAGGTGCAGATAGTAATCGAAATGGAATACAAAACAGCAATTTTTGGAATTTTTGGCTACCTAACTGTCTGTGTTTGCATCACGTAAAAATGACTAGATGAATTTAAATAAAATTTATTAGTTTTGAAAGTACATTTTAGTGTTTTAAACACTATTTACAGAACTACAATAACTTTAGTATTTTATATAAATTTTAGAATTGTATATATAGCTTTTGTTCCCAGGGATGGGTATCTCTATATAAAGTAAATGATGGGCACAGCTAGTATTAAGTAACATTAATACTATATTTTTTTTTTGGGAAATAAGATTTTTTTCACATACTTTAAACTGAATTAAATTAATTTAGAATTTAGCATAACTCGAATAATAATTAGGGCTAATAGGGCTATAGTTGTTAATAAATATTTAAAAGCTTCTAAATTCTTGGCATGGGAGGTGTTTTCACTAAAAATAACCTCTTTTTAAAATTTATTTTTTTTAAAGGTTGATTTTATATGTGATTCCATATCAAATTATTAATTTATTAAACAATTTTCTTTTCAATTTATTCGAATTGTTATGCAAGATTATATTTGTGATAGGTGACCCACTTTTAATGCAGTATTTTTCGATAATATAATTTATTATTAACAATATTAAAAATATTGTTTCAATTAAAAGCCATTTGTTCATTGACATATTTATATCTACAAATTTCATTAAATCACAACCGCAGCTCATTTTGACATTTTCAAATGATTCACAGCCTAAAAAAGCAAACAAGCCCAAATCTACGAAGTATAAAACAAAAAAGACTATTAAGATTTTAATATTGGCCAATTTATGATTTATTAAATGCGACAAAAAAAAAGCTAAAATAGAACATAGATTTTAAAATATTTCCTTTTTTCTCATTTTTAATATCTCTTCAATAAATCTTTAAAAGCAAATATTATAATTTTTTTAAACACTCTTGTTACATACTGTGTTATTTTATATATGCCCTGTTGTATTTAGTTGAACAAAAAAATTTTCAGAATTTTTTGCAGAGAAATTGCTCAATGTTTAACTTTGTGTGAATATAAAAACAATGTTAGAATTTATTATCTAATATACTGGTTGCCAATTTCTATACTTAAACAATTTCTATATATTAAAGCAAACCAAACTCTAAAAATTCCAGCCACTTACCTATACTAGATATAGATAAGCAGGAAATTGCCTGCTAGTCAAGTTCGAAAAAAAAAATTAATAAAATAAAATTAATTACAAAAGTTGTGGAAATTATTTGGTTGCTTGGTTGTGATACAGACCAGTATGATAGAGTTTTGGTATGTGAGATAATATACCTCGGCACTTGTCCTTGTTATCCTAATGGAAAAATGTCTGCAATACATATGTGGTCATTTTATTTTTAAAGCTGCTACCACAGGTGATGAGAAATAGAATAATGAATGTGGTTTTAATCATCAACTATGTTTAGCCTGCTGAAGTAATGATATAATGCTTCCAATTTTACATTTGAAGTGAAGTAAAGCTAATAATTATAATAAATTAACAACCAAATGCCAATTTTTTACTGGGTTCTTTATAAAAAGTCGATGAGTTTCAATTGCTATTCAGATTTTTTGCTGTAATTTAAAAAAAAAATATTTGTATGATGGTCAAGTGGGAGTGTAGTTGTACAGAATAAAATATTGTAAAACCTAAATTCCTTAAACGGGAATGATATGTATCAACAAATTTAGTTTTTTTATAAAATTTAAATTTATTTTTTTTTTTTTTATAAAAAAGTCTAATTCTTTTTGGAGTGGGTAGCCAAGGGAAGAGTCATAATAAATCTATTTTTTTTAAATCGGTGCAATAATTCATAAATTTTATGGTTATAAATTTATGACCCAATTTTTCTTTTATTCGCATTAGCTATAGGTTTGTTTTTTCATCAATTCGTGGTAACTTCTCTGTGTGTAATTTTTGATTTTTTTTTGTTGAATATCACTTAGAGAGAGAGCAAAGGAAAGGGTTCCCATACAAAGTATTTAATAATAATGAATGATATATGAAGTTGTGTGAAAAAGTATTACAGTATGAGCGGGGGAAGGGGTACTTCCCATATAAAGTAATTAATAAGTACACGCCAAAATTGCAAATTATTTCGAGGTGTCTTTTCCCGTATTAAATTTTACATTAAAGAATTAAAATTTATACATTTTAAACTACGAGTTTATATTAATGTAATTTTATTTGTTTTAAGCTTTTTTATTTAAAAAAACTATTTCTAATATAAAAAAATAGAATACAAAAAAATATATTATTTATTCTCTATAATTTGACTTCATCGTTATTTCGAAAAGCTCATGTTAAGATTAACTAAATACGGTCATATAATGTACAACAAGCAAACAATTTTTTTATATTATATATTTTCATATAATTTAAAACTATATGAAATAGTATAAGATGTTTTTTTTTACAAAATATACTAAAAATGTTTATAGTTCAAGCAACTATTTATTATAATTTCTCCCGAAATCCACTTAATTTAAGGGTTACGCGTAAAAATAAATTAAGAATAATTAAAAAAATTACATATAAAAACTATAACGTACTTATAATATTATTAACCAGAGGTTGAAGGTACCATTATTATATTTTTAATATTCACTTCGGAAAGCACCGAAAACTAATTCCTAAAACACCAAAAATTTCAATTTTTTAATTTCAAGAAAGAAAAGCGTCGAATTAATTTTAAATTTGAAAAGTGTATTTTTCAACAATGGTATTTTTAATAAACAAAAATAATTTATGGGATTGTGTGTAGTTTTACTGAGTTTCAAAATTTATTCGACTTACACAATTTTTATAAAATTAGTTCCCGTTTTTGGTATTGTATATCATCTTTTTTGGGGTAACATTTATCAAAAATGCAACTGATATCTTAGAATAACAATCCTATCATTAATAACACTACCACGTTAAAAATGTCCCTTCCAAACTAATGGACATAAACAAGAGCTCCCAACTCGAGAAAGTAGTTAAAATGAGAATGTATTAGGTTTTGCATTGAAAAAATATGATATTGTCTTTTTTATAACTTATTTATATTTAAGAATAAATGAATGGCAGATTAAGTAGAAATTTAAATAAAATTATGTGAATAAATAAATATTTTAATGAAAAAGTGTATGTAAATATATACATAAAGGAGAGCATATGAATTGATATTTTAAATTTATGTAATAATAACAAATGCTATAATAAAAAGAAACAAAATCAGTTGCTTATATAAACTTCTTAATTCGTTGCTTAATATTTAGAATGAACCCTTTTCATACAAAAAAATCCTTGTTAAGAGCTGGCATGCTACTGTTTGAAAATTTGTATATGCTTTTTTCTCCTTGTGAGGGTCTTGTTAAGATTGTGTGTATACTTACAGTCACTCAGGGGTTTACTTGGGGGGCTGTGGATATCACCTAGACATGTGAGCACATTTTTTGTAATTTTTTTCAAGAATTATCTAAATTTAAAAATCATAACATTTGAATTATAAGAACATGTATGCCCGAGGTGCGAAGCAATCCTTCGCCCTAGGGGGCCCAACCGTCTGTCAGAAGCTCCACTTTAAAACACCTCACAGTTTTGCCGCTGGGAAATTTTATAATTTCATTTTATAATTATCGGTTATCTGATAATTTAATAAACATAATTGCGATTAAACACCGCCAACACCTCGAAGTTTAAGATAAACAATATCGAACTCGTAGACGTTCAATCCTTAACGTACTTGGGCAGCATTATATCATTCACGTGAGGATATTACGAATTGGATCAACAAGGCAAACCAAGCTTCCGCGGCGCTTAAAAATGTGCGATCAGTACTTCTCTATGGTTCTGAGTCATGGAACACCACGGCGAACGATTTACAGGCTCTACAGGTATTCATAAACCGGTTTCTGCGAAAGTTAATGAGGATTTTTTGGCCGAACGTAATCTCAAATATGGAATTATGGATAAGAACAGCGGAGATTCCCATCCTTGTCCAACTAGCGGAGAGAAAATAGAAGTGGATTGGCCATATCCTAAGGAGACCAAAGGACGACGTAGCAAAATTTGCAATATCGTGGAATCCTCAAGGGTAGTAGGAGACGGGGCAGTCCTGCTAATACACTGAATTATTTCGAAAAAAAATGTTCTTAAACCACTGTATTGCAGGCAACTCACTTGGCTGCAATAAACATTAGCTAATAGAATTCTTCAAACTTCTGTTATTTGTTTTTAATTTAATTTTGGGGGATATCAATTACGCAATTATATGTAATTGTAAATGATTTTTTTCAATTAGTATTTGTAATTGGAAATTTTCAATTACACATTACGTGTTACTAGTAATTGAAAAATTACTTGCAATTTGTAATTGGAAATTTTCAATTACAAATTACATTTTCTTTGCATGTAATTGTAATTGAAAAAAATTATAATTACATTTAATGTTCAATTGAATGTTCAATTACAAATGGCAAGTAGTTGTAATTGTAATTTAGAATATCCAATTACACATTACTTTATCTTTTAATTGTAATTGAAATGTAACTAAATCTCCCCATTTTTGCTACGTAGCGATATTATTAGGATTTCTCTTTAACCCTTTGGTTAAGAAACCCTGAAAACTTTTAATATTATTATTGTTCAATTATTAAATTCGGTATTTTGATGTTAAAAGTTAATAACTGTAACATTAATGCTTTTAAAATTATGCATTTACTATTTATTGTTTTACAACAATTAACTTCCAAAACAATTATATTTTTTATGTTCATTTGCCATGACAGCGCGAACAAACTCAGTTTGGAAACCCAAACCTAAATCGCCAACCTTAATTTACAACGTGCAGATTTTAATTAAAATAGTTTTTTTATATTTCGTTCATTTTTACAAATAGAACTAGAAAAACTAGAATTTATGTTTATTCGCATGCAATGTATTTTTATTACAATTTTTTTGTTTTTGGTTTTGGTTGTGATGTTTCCATGCTTCAGTACTAAAAACCAAACGGCAGAAATAGAATGTCACCAATTTTTTTTGTTATTTTTATTTTTATAGTTTTGCTTTTTTTTGTCCAAACATCTGTAAAAACAATGTTTTCGTGTTTTTCTTGTTGTTTTAGTTTTCTAGTTGTTTTAATATAAATTTTCTCATATTTTTGCTAAACTGGCGAATATTTCGGTAACCATTTGTTACAGTTATTTGCAGGGATAACTGAAACCTAAAAATTTTTTTTTCTCGTTATAGATGTTAGAAATTAATTTTAAACGAATACGGACGTATACGTATTCGTACGTACATGAATATACACATATGAATGCAAATTTGAAGAAAAATAGTTTTTAATTGAAAACAGAAAATTAATCAATAATCAATTGGAATTTGGTGTGTGAATCGAGAGTTATAGTTTTTCTTTAATGTACATAAGTTAGAAATGCACTAATGTAAAATTAAAGTTTTCCTGAAATCAATTATACAGGGTGATCCAATAGCCTTTTGTGACAGAATGTTCTTTCAAATGATAATAAATATTATCCATTCAATTTGAATTTTCGGTGTTTTTTTCTTAAAAAAAAAAAAAAAAAAAAATGGGCAACTTCAAATAGATCACCCCTTAATATGTGGGTCCGTCTGCTTACTTGTTTTCTCACAAACTACATTTCGACTAAGCTTTAATCCTTTACTGTTCACTATCTCCGTTTCATCATGGAAAATCTATGCTTTTCGGCAGGAATAGGGAATATGCCTGCTTCTTAGTCGATCGTTTAGGATGTTACGGGCCAGCGGGTTGGGACGTATTTCGAGATGTTTTTAATTCGTTGTACCATGTTTCGCGATATCTACATAAGCCAGATCTTTGCGGATCTTCGACCAAGCTGAGGGTGGACTGCTTTTAACTTTCTACTGTAAGGCTTATGAAAGTAAGCGTCGATCAAAATGTACGCCGAGATATTTGACTTCTGAAAGTTGAAGTATCATTTAGTTATTTATGCGAATAGGAGTACATGATCCTCTACGTAGTGAGAACTTTTTGTGAGTACATTTTTTCATTCACCCCTTTAGTTTCCATATCTTCAACCATTTGTCTAAATGTATGTGGACTTTTTAATATCGCGATTTTAATTTTGGACTTAAGTGAATGATTATGATGGTGAAAAGCTGTGTCGTAAGCAAATGACGATGTGTGAATTTAATTGTTGGCATATCCGTAGTATAAAACAAATATAAAATATATTTGTTTGAACTTGTTTAACCTCTTATACATAGAAGTACTGCAAGATGAGACTTTTTGTCTTGTTTAAGTGTCTTGTCGAGTCCACAACTTAAGGAAGCACAGCTGAGTGTTGTCGGGTACGACCACAGGTTGCTAGTAGTGCAAAGTTTCGTAGATTTGCGGAGCAGCTGCTAATGCAGTTGCAGAAAGTGAGGTTCCTAGAGGAGAGTGTCAGAGTTTCAACGACAAGGGGATTAATTAGCGCCTTTAAATAATCAATGGCCATCTACTTCCAGCAACTGTTCCCCATGTTAGGGGTAGTTGAAAACGGACGTCAAATTTTGCAGCAAGCGGCTAGCTATGCTCCTTACAGATCCATAGAGCCTCATTAAAGACGAAATGATTTACATCTTATCGCATTTTTACTGTTCAGCTAGTATAAATATATTATGATAGACAATTTTTCAATCTTCAAACCAAGGTATATTTATCTAGTGCTGTTCCTACAACAAATATAAAAATACATCAACAACATGGCATCTTGTTGTTGCTTTGTAGTTCGAAATGTCAAAAAACATAGAAGAAAATTGAGAAGGTGTGCATGTAAAATTTCTAAACACATACAACTTTTGACATGTCGAACTACTAAATCAGCTGGGCACACGCCACTACCTCTTAAGATAAATAAACTTTGCTTCAAACGATAAAAAGTGAAAAATATTGAGAAAAAAATTAAAAAATTTTGTTAAAAATGGCATTTAAAACTTAAAGTGCAAACAACACTGAAAGAAAACAAAAAAAAAAATTGTTGTCACTTTATAGATTTCTCGCCTTCTAACGTTAACTATTTTACTCTTAGATTAGGGAAAGATTAAAACAAAATGGAGTGGTATTACTGCGTTCATGCCTTACTTTGCTAAATACTCGAGACGCGTCTATGAAAAACGCAGGGCAATAAAAGTTATCTTTTCTTAAAAATCTTTTTTACTTAATTTACCAAAATACCAAGTGTTTTCAGTTCTTCAACCTATCTCGCAGCCTATCTCGCAGCCAGCATTGAATGAAGCCAATATTTTATACCTTGTTCTGAAGTGAAGCTTATAGCTGATAGGGCCCTCAGTAGTTAGAAGAGGCAATGTCTAAGGTGTACTATGATTTCTGTTCACTATTTTCCAATGATTTTTTAACTGGTCGTGCAACAGGAGGTCTAGCATGTTCATGATATAAATTTTGGCACTCTTGACTTGGTGGCATAATTTGTCATAGAACAATATCAATATATAAACTAAAATTGAGTAATAAGTCACGTGCCGTACTGGCAGTATTGGCATGGATGTAATTGGTACCAAAGTTTAAGAAACTAAATATTCTTTGTGCAGATATGTATGAGTTTGACTGCATTTACGAAACACACAGCAAACCTTATTGTGAAAATGCAATTATGTGCTTCCTGATATGACGTGAACCACTTAAAGTGTTACGAAAAGCTAGCAAAAAACAACTTTCCAAAAACAGAAATAATTATCTTTCTATCTTGTTGGTATGCCGCATCCACTGAGACAATGTTATTGACACCATACATACATGTGTAATTGTGTTAAAGGTATTTTTGTTTCAACTCCCACATTAAAAGAGAAAGAAAAACGCATCAAACCAGATTATGGTATTGACTTCTGTTCCAACAAGAGTAATCTGAAAAATTATTTAAAAATAAAATCTGAATGTGAGATTGTCTAGAACTAATGCTGCCCAACTGACCCTTAAATATACAATTTCGTGTAATATGCTAAAAAATAATAAACATTTAATTATTTTTTTCTATTAAAAAAAAAAAAAGAAAAATTCTCAGAAGTTACTGAAAAAACTCCCCTCGTAATTCGATTGTGTAGGCCATAAACAATTGTATACAAGTTTTTCGTGTTGTATGATTCATCTGTGTTAATTTATGTGTTTTTTTTTGGTCCCTGTAGCCCACGTATGGTTCACTAATATTAAATTCAATTCATTTTTGATGTCACAACAGTTCAACTTAAGTGTGTAATTTGTGTATAAAACTGTATGTACGTGTACGCATTTATGCATACGAATTTGTTAATGTGTTTGTAGAGCATTTTTATCCAGTTGTTTTATCCAGCACAAAAATGATAGTTTCATTATTACCAAATGATACCGTAATATCACAGCAATTTTTAGACATGTACTTTTACACTGACACATATTACACACACATACACATACAGCTATATGAAAATGTTTGTTCATTTGCTTTTCTATTACTACCCCACATATCTACGCACTATTTGAGCCAACTTTTCGAGAAAATCCCACATACCGAAATAAACAAGAGACTGTGAAGAAAATAGATAAAAGTTTGACTGACGTAACGACTTGTCACCAACATTGACATGAAATTTAGTGACGCGATGTGCTATTCGGATGGATACAAATCCTTTACATTTACACCATCTCCCTCATTATAGCCCACAGAGCTTTTGGGACATATTTAGAACAAGATGATGAGATTGATGTGCCTAGTACTTGTGATGTCAAAGAGCATTACGAATAGAAAACAAGTTGAAATCAGCAAACAAACAAACAGACAAACAAACACTTTGAAATGTTTTTGAATTTTAGAAAAAGGTTAAATGGTTCAACATCAAAATGATTTTAAAGAACGTACAAGAGCTTTCAACTGAAATCAAGTTAAAGGTAAACATTTGTATTGAAGTAAATTTTGAGGCACAAATAAAACGATGATTTTTAAATGAAAGAAAAGTGTTATTTTCTGATCAAAGTTTTTGTCTCGAGAAGCTTTTATTTTTTTTTTTTTTGTAATTTGCAAACAAGCCCAAGATTGCATGTAATTAAACATGCAATCTTGGGCTTAGATGTAGTTTAACGATGTACACAAGTTTAGATAAAATTAAGAAGAAAAAATTAAGAAAAAAAAAACTAAGATATGTGGAGTTATGTAATTTATTTATTGGCGTATTAGGCTTTCAAATTACAAATGGAAGATAAATAAACTTAAACTTAAAAAGTAAAAAGTAAAAATCGGCGACGAGTTATGGGCCTCTGTAATTGTCATATAAAACTTGTATTGTTCATCACATTTCCTGACATATCAAATCAATTTTGGTATAATTTAAAAGCTTTTGGAAATATCTTTTAGGTTGTGCTATGAAGAAAAGAAAAACATCGTTGAGCTTGTCCGAAGGCTGGCTATACAGGAAATCCTTATTAAGCGAAGCCGAAGTAAATATTTAGTAATTTTATAATGCGCAAAAACTTGTCGGCTTTGATTAAAAAAATTGTCCTTCCTAAAGGATATTTATAAAAGCTTTTGAAGATACCAATATCTTATTCGTTCAAAAATGTTATGCATAACCGAAGTTTTATAGAAAAATTTTAACGGCCCATAACTCAAAAAATATGGGTGACCGCTGATTTTCGCATTTTATTTTTTCTTCTTGTTATTATCAATTTTAATTTTTCTATTACCTTCAATGACTGGCATAGCTTTGCTAATCTATATTAGTTCCAAATATTGTTTTAACAACAACTGCTAATACCAAATCCTTCTTATGTCAAGACCCAATTTTTTGCTGGCTACAGAATATAGTTAAAAAACTTTTCTATTGAATTGTCATCCACTGCATGTTTATAAGAAACCCTAAAATAATAGTGTGTAAATGCAAATGAAATAAACAGATTAAGCACAGAAATCAATTGTTTTGGCTCTATAATAAGCCCAGAGTATTTTAATTTATTTTTATCCAATTTATTAAAAGTTTTAATACTCATTTGCGTACTCCAATCCGTATGCATTGTATTATTTACAAAAGAGTAAATATAATTAATATTTATATGAATGGATGTGTTTGTTCTTTGGCCTTACATGCACGCATTGGGATTAATAATATTTTCAGCTTTTATTGCACTGCAACATTAATACTTGTCTTTTAAACATGTGTTGTTTTGCGTTTTTATGCAACAAAATAAAATAAAAAAAAAATAAAAATTAAATAAATCATCCGATAGTGGTTAATATTTAAATTGACTGCATAAAAGTTGTATGTTAAAAAACATTCAGCCGGTTGCCATTTACACTGAAAAAAAGAATCCAGTTAAAAAAAAAATGTTAAAACAGTTAAAATCATATTAATTTTCGAAACCACCAAAAAATAAATTAGTCAAGTGCGATAACACACTTCCGTGCTATGTTCAGTATAACTTAAAAATACAAGTTTGTAATTTTTTCAACTCTTTTGAGGAACTCTTTAATTTTAAAAAATTTGTTTACTAGCGCATAGTACTAACTACCCTTTGTAAATATCAAGTGGCTGCCGATAACATTACGAAGAGAAGGTAAAATTCCTCATATTCGCAAGATTTAAGGATGATCTTTTTATATTTATTAAATTTATTTTCGTTACTTGTTGTTACAGTAGATATTCTTAAATATAATATGTGCCAGCCTATCACTGTTCAAATATAGCGTATTATATGCAAAATCCTGCCAAAAATATCAGGAGCCTACTCATTGCTGTTTGCAAAATATGTCACTGATGGAACAGCCTTTAAGTTTTAGTTAGTGTTATAGTGGCCATAGTAATACACCTCCTGTAAAAATTTCAGGACTCTACCTGCTATCGTTCGAAACTTATATATATATAAAAGCATACACAAACAAATCCCGTCACTATCGGAACACCTTTTAATTTTTAGATTTATTTTTTTATACTTGTTTATATAGCGAACTAAGTTTTCATTGCCGCAGTTCAAAAAATTAACTTATATAAATTAATAAAACATCTCTATTGGAACACCCTATAAATTTTAATATTTGTTGCTATAGCGGCAACAGTTATACATCTCCTGTAAAATTGTCAAGCGTCTAAATATTATGGTCGCAGAGATAAAAGGGGCTGGCAGTCCGCCATTGTAGCGAAAACCATAGTGTTACGTTCTTAACCCTTTGGGTACAGAACCCTAAAAAGAATGACCTAGTAATTATTTACACATTAGGAAACAATTAAAAAAAAGTTTTAGTAGTATCACATGGCAACTTGATATTTAAACTTTTTCTCTCTATTTATATTTTAATATAGGGAGGAATCTAAGCCGCCTTTGATCATCAGATTTCGCTCAACTTAATTTTGCCAACGCCTTCCCAGAGACAAAAACTAACTAGAAGCCTGTTACTTGTGTTTGTTTTTATTTGAGGATGGGGTTTGGTGAAGTAAATGTTCAAATAAAGTGTGTGTGTGTGTGGATAAGGACCCGAGAAAAATTCAGATAGTGCAGGTGTCCTAGCTCAGGTTTGGCAAGTGGGAAACAACATCATCTTGTTTTACCTCTTTAGCGTTTCCTTGTGTTTTTAAGTTTTTTGATATTGTGAACATTATGGGTTTTTTTTGTTATTTGTCTATGGGCTATTGCTGTGGGACCAGCTCTGGTGGTGCTGACGAGCTAGATGGCATCACAGCTATTGTACCAATAGAGGCACTTAACAATATGGCCACCAAGAGTAGGTCGAAGTAATTACAGTATGCTCAGTTACGGTGAGCCATATCTTACGACTGCCATCCTAAGACCGAATTTTAAACTTAGGTTTTTATGTTTTATATTCTCAGTTTAAACATCTGTTTAGTTTTTATAAGTATCTATTTCATTGCCGTCAACTCTCAAAGAACTTTATAAACTTTCTTGTATGGAGGCAAAAAATCATGCGACATATTATTTGAGAATGGACAAAGTAATAGCGAAGTGATTTAAATTAAACAGAACTTAGTGAGGGTCATGTCCGTGGTTCCAGTCCTGCTGATATTGGGCAGAAAAGTATACCCTTGTAATGAATTTATCTACACGAAAGTTGAAGCTCCTAATTAATTCAATTTCAAACAAACAAAGTTGAATAGTTATTCTTATTTATGTAACGATTGACCCCACTGTGGCATAATCTTCCACAGTCTTGTGCTCAACAGAAAATTAATGGCAATAATTATAATTACATACATTTATTATGACACATGAATATTTTTATGGCCAAAGTTAATAAGATTATTTATTTCCCAGCATATGTCTGTCTATGTGTCTGTACAGCTGTTTTTGCTGTCTACTTATCATAATGACACAAGTTTTCCTCAAGTTTGTAATTTAATAAATTGTTTTCTAAGTTGTTTGTAGTTTTGTTTAACTTATATTTTTTATACATAACACAGCTCAAAATAAAAGAAAATAATCTTTGTGATGTTTGGTCAAGAATTTATATTTATATTTATGTAGTAAAAAGATGACACATAACATTTTGATGGCTTTGGCACTTAATAGTGCACATAGTAGTGTTTTTCGAGCCTAAAAGTATGCAGGACTTTTTTTGTGTCCTTTAAATCGCTAAATATGCATACTTTCACTAAATTTTCTCTATTTTTTCTTGGAAATGAGATATTTTTGCGGAAAAAAGTATTCTATATTTAAATCATTTCATGTACAGAAATGGACCTCTTACAGTTTTATTATATAGACTATATTGTTCGAAAAAATTTTTTTTCCTCTTAACAAACCTATAACGGAGAGGATAATGTGTGTTTCTGTGGCAGAAACGGTCTCTAATTTTGATTTTGAATACTGGTTTTTCAAAGAATTAAAATAAATATTTTAAAAGACTTATTGATTTTTTTTTTGTTTAATTACTTGTAGGTGTAAAACTGGATAATTGCGAGGTAGACAGCATATAGAATAATTGTAAAATAATAACTAATCAAATTATATATTATGAATTTGTAAGAGAGTTTTAATTTACCCGCCAAACTTGTAGCCTTGAGAGCAAATAAATGTAAAAAAATTGTACATTTATTGTTAATTTGATACTGATTGTTTACATAAAATTGTTTGTAAGACATTGCATTACAATCTTAGATGTGTCGAATTTGTTATTTTAAATTTGATTTAAATTCCAATATTATTGATATTTTTACAGACATTTGTATTTATTATATTTTTAAATATTTTTATAAGAGAAATTGCATTTATAAATATAAACACGCCCCTATAACGTGTATGAGTCCTTGACTTTAAAAGTGGTATAAGTCAAAAATTTTAAAAATATAGTTTTTCGGCTATTTGATATCAAATTCTGGGCAATTCCACGTCTAATCATCCAAGCACTCAAAATGACTACTTCAGATTTTATTGAAGCTCTCTAAATTCAAATATAATTTAAAAAAATGTTATTTCTTATAGGTTTTTAGCTAGACAGTTATAAAAGTGTGAAAATATCGCTTTTTTGCATATGCGCTCGAGGATTAAATATATTCCAGTCCTATAAGTAGAGTAATAGCTCATTTTAGAGGGGATTTCATACGCTTTAATTTGATATCAATCATGAAAAAACAAATTTTTAATAAATTTGTTTCTTATATTTAAAAAAAAGTCTTAAACAATTTTTGAAATAGTGTCTTAATTTTTTTTAAATTTACATATGTTTTTTGTTGTGACTTAAGCCCCTTTCACACTATAATACTGAGTAATAAGATTTTCATTGGATTTTGTAAGATAGAAATCCAATGAGAATTGTGTGATTGTCAAAAAATCTAACGTAACATATCATTTCGTTTTCACACTATCACACTTTAAATAATATGAAAAATATTAGAAAAGGAACAAGCCGAGACGAGACATTGAACGGCGTCGGCTGAGCAATTTTATGTGTACGGCAGAGGTGCCGGATCTTAAGTTTGTTTGGCCGCTTAAGTTTTCGGTTAATAAAAAAAAAAAATAATACGTACATTCAACAATTTCTGGGCTTGGTAGAAACAAAGCACATACGTAGGCTTTAAGACTGCTGGCAATTTAAGGCAGGTGCAGGACAAAGAAAAAAAAAACATCGGCGGCGGCGAACTATCGACTGCGACTCACTCAGCTTGGTTCTTTGCTTTAAAAAACACAACCCTAATAAAATGAAAAATGTTATCGTTTGGACAATTTTCTAAAAATGGTTTGGTATTATGGGATGTCAAATTTCTTTCCGTATTATTTCACATTTTGATAACATACTGCTTTCACACTATCACACTTTCTCATTGGATTTAAGTATTTGACAAGTCTTAATTCACAATAGTGTGAAAAGGGCTTTAGTGAGTACACCATACAAGTTTCAGAGTGGGATCATAGTGGAATTAAAAAACGTATATGTATGAAAATTAAATATGGGAACAAAATTTATTAAAAATTTGTTTTTATCGCGATTGATATCAAACTAAAGCGTATGATATCCCCTTTAAAATGAGCTATTAACCAACTTCCTAGGGCTTTTAGAACTGGAATAAGAATATAGTTAATCGTGGAGGTCATATGCAAGAAAGCGATATTTTCCTATTTTGATAACTGTATGGCTAAACAAGTGTAAGAGATAGAATTTTTTGTTTGTTTCAATTTTAAGTTACTCCTCTAACAGCCACAATAGGCTACTAGAAAAGAATTATTTGGCCTCAAAATGTAATTATGCACGAAATATAAGAATTATGTAAAAAGAGAACCCCATTTTTGGTAGAACAAATGGCTCAGAAAGATTTAAACGACTAATAGAAAGAGAAACACCAATGGAGAAGCTGTGCCTTGGCTAAAAATGGATCAGATTTCTAAAAAATGCTCCATGTAAGATATTTTATAAAAAATCTTTGGATTACAATTCCGAATTCAAAGAGGAAGGCCAAGAATATATGAAAATATTGATTTGCGACCGTTATACACAATTATTAGACAAATAACAGAAGAAAAACGTAAAGATATGTTGGATTTACTACCCTATATCCCACCAATTTCCCACAGACACGTTATTTCCCTAAATACTAACAAATAAATTACTTAGTTACAATGTAATGAGTTTGAATAAAATATTAATCTATGCCTATAATAAAATAGTAACTCATTTCCGTCTGTCTGTCAGTCTGCCAGTCTTTCTGCCTTTCATTTGTGTTCGCATCACGTAAAAACTACTGAATAATTTTAACAAAATTTTGTTAGAAGGTACCTTAGTATCCTGATTCCAATATAGCATACTTTTTTCCACAAAAATATCTCATTTTTAAGAGAAAGTGGAGAAAAAGCAGAGAAAAAACGCAATTTCCTGTTTAAAGGTTGTAACGACACGTTTTCCGCTGGTTGCTGGGATAGCTTCAACGGAGTCCAGGGTCGTTTTTATTATGTTTTGTTACTTACCTTCTTTATCTGGGAAAGAAGAGAAACAGTCGGGTTTTATTTCGTTAAACGTTATAAATCTTATCTTCAATGTTTTATTTGGTGTATTTGTTCTACTACAACGTAGAGTACAGACGGTCTCAACTCGTAGCCGATGAATGGGAAGTCAGAACAGCGGTACGGGCAGCAGCAGCGGTACGGGCAGCAGCGGCGGTATAGGCGGCAGCGGCGGTACGGGTGGCAGCGGCGGTACAGATGGCAGCGCCGGTACAAATGGCAGCGGCGGTACAGACAGCAGCGGAGTGCAGATTGCAGCGTCGGTACAGATGGTAGCGGCGGTTTAAGTAACAGCGGCGGTACAGGCGGCAGCGGCGGTACCTGGCAGCGGTACAGGCGGCAGCGGCGGTACGGGTGGCAGTGGCGATACCTGGCAACGGTACAGGCGGCAGCGGCGGTACCTGGCAGCGGTACAGGCGGCAGCGGCGGTACCTGGCAGCGGTACAGGCGGCAGCGGCGATACCTGGCAGCGGTAGCTGGCAACGGTACAGGCGGCAGCGGCGATACTTAGCAGCGGCGGTACCTGGCAACGGTACAGGCGGTACATGGCAGCGGCGGTACCTGGCAGCGGTACAGGCGGCAGCGGCGATACCTGGCAGCGGTACAGACGGCAGCGGCGGTACCTGACAGCGGTAGCGGCGGTACCTGGCAACGGTACAGGCGGCAGCGGCGATACCTAGCAGCGGTACAGGCGGCAGCGGCGGTACAGGCGGCAACGACGGTAAAAGTAACACACTGTACTTAGCAGTGGCAGCGATTGTAGGGAGTTCTAGGCCGTGTCCAAGATTATGGCCGGAATATAAAATTCCACACCAGCACTAATCACACGGTCGAGCCAACACCGGTAGAAGATAAACTTCTGTGGTGTTGGTACTTCCACCAATTGCACTTGTCGATAAGAAGTAATTGCGGAATATAAAATTCCTCCAAGAGACTTCTTATCTGCAGGCGAGCTGCTTGCTATCTGATCAATTATTTGAAATGTTGCGTCTTTTATACCCTTGAGTGGGCACACACATTCACACACACACTTGTCTGATGGTTTGTTTACAATGGTTGCCAGCCATCATCTGTGAAATTTACATATGTTTAACAGCTGACTGTTCTAGTTTAACTGGTTGTTTCTGACTTACAGGTGGCGCTATGAGTTTCTTGACCGTTAATTTAAATTTACGTTTATAAATGACATGAGATCAGTTGAGGATCAATCGTTTTACTTTAGGGAATTCATTGAATATCAATAAATTGATACGGGTAAAACGAACATATATATATATATATAAAAAAATAGGAAATGTAAAATATATAAAGGTAATTCAGTGATAATCTTACAAAATAAAAAATAATAAAATAATAAAAATAAATAAGCAAATTCCATGCTATTATAATTGGTGTTATTACAAAATCTGTGTAGGCGAAAACGAGTAGGCGACTTTCGCCGTTACATTACCTCCCCTCGTTCGCCGACCAGCAGCTGTGTTTAGTAGACTAATCGTGACAGGGTTTTAACTCGCTAATATGGACAGTCCGTTCGTCTTTATTGTGCTGTCCACGTACTTTCACAATTACAGGCGATAAAAAGTTAATCACGGTATACGGCCCTCCATATTTTGGGGCGAGCTTAGCAGCAAACTTTTCAGTTGCTTTCGAGAGTGGGTGCTGTCGGATTAACACCTGGGCTCCTATCCGGGGTCTCCAGGGTCGTCGACGTAGGTTATAGTAGCGCTGTTGTCTTTGCGATGCTGCTTCTAAGTTTCGCTTCACCAATTTGAAGACTTCCTGTAGTTCCTTCGCTCGCTCCTTTGGAGGTGGGTTTCGAGCACCAGTTCCTGTTGTAACCTCGTCGTACAGTGTCTTAGGGAGGCGCGGTTCTCGTCCTTGTGTGAGATATGCCGCTGTGTATCCCGTGGTATCCGAGGTACTTGTATTGAGGGCCAACATGATTTCTGGTAGGAAGTCATCCCAGGTATTGTGCCTCTTCTCCGCGAATTGTGCGATGATGGTTTTGATAGTGCGGTTTGCTCGTTCGGTCGGGTTTTCCTGGGGCGTATACGGTGCCGTGAATTCCTGCTGTATGCCTACTTCGTCGACCCATCTCTGGAAGATCCGTGCCGTGAATTGAGGCCCGTTGTCGGTGATGATTTTCTTGGGGACCCCATAGCGAGCCACTATCCGTTCCCGAACCGCCTTGATGAGTCCTTCTGCCGTGGCTTTCCGTTGAGGAATCAATTCGCACCACTTGGAGAACCTGTCAAAAAGTACAAGCAACATGGTATTCCCATGCTTGGTCCTTGGCAAGGGTCCCACAAAATCCGCACACAATGTGGCCCATGGTTCCTCAGGTAGTCGCGTCAGCATTTCGCCGGCTGGCTTCTGTTGACCCGTTTTGTACCTCTGACAGGATCCGCATCGACGCACATACCTACTAACGTCCCTCGCCAGCCCTGGCCAGAAATACCGACTGGCTACCCTGTTTATGGTCTTTCTAATTCCCAGGTGTCCGGCCGTGGTACTATCAAGATTCTCCTGTAAGACTTGGTGACGACGAGACTTGGGGACGCACAATTTCCATGGGGTACAATCTTCATCATTGATGCTACGGCCGGTGTTTTTATACAATTGCTGATTGATTATGATATAATCGGGAAATTTTTCGGGGTGACGTTGAACCTCCTCCATTAGTCGTTTTATCCAGGGGCAATCTAGATCCTGGCTGACTTGTAACAAATGGGCGGTTTCAACTGGATGCCTAGATAGGGCATCAGCTACGACATTCTGCTTACCCTTCCTGTAGTGTACCGTAAACTGGTACTGTTGTAATTCCAAGGCCCATCGTGCCAGCCGACCCGTCGGGTTGTCGATGTTGTTGAGCCACTTAAGGGACAGGTGGTCAGTAATCACTTCAAACCGATACCCTTCTAAATACTGCCTCATCTTCCGAATTCCCCAGATGATGGCCAGGCATTCCTTTTCGGTTGCCGAGTAATTTTTCTCGGCTCCATTTAGATGTCGACTTGCGTATGATATTACTCTTTCCGCTCCATCAATTGTTTGCGTCAACACTGCCCCTAATCCGTGTTCGCTGGCGTCGGTTTGGAGTACAAAAGTGTTGTTGAAATTTGGGCAAGCAAGTACTGGAGCTTCTGTGAGCCGAGTTTTAAGGGTGGCGAAAGCATACTGTTGCTCTGGTCCCCATTTCCAGTGTTTTCCCTTCTGTAACAGCTGCGTCAGGGGTTTAGATATGGTGGCAAAATTTGGCACAAATCGTCGATACCAAGACGTAACTCCCGGAAACCTACGTACCTCTTTTACGTTCTGAGGTGGGACCATATCGGAAATAGCCGCAATCTTATCTGGGTCCGTTTGGATCCCATTTTCATTAATGACATGTCCCAAGTATTTCGTCTCTTTTTTAAAAAACTGGCATTTCTCTGCATTAATTTTTAGGTTTGCTGCACGCAGTCGTCGGAAAACCTCTCTTAAGTTTTCTAGGTGCTCTTGGAACGTGGCCCCAATAACAATGATATCGTCCAGATATGCAAAAGCATGAGGTTCCATATCCGGTCCGATCACGCTATCTAAAGCCCGTTGAAACGTTGCGGGAGCGGAGTGCAGACCAAATGGCATCACACGCCACTGATACAGCCCTCGCCCGCTGACAGCAAAAGCCGTATATTTTTTTGCTTCCTTCTTCAAGCGGAATCTGCCAGTAGCCGTCCTTGAGGTCCAAGCTGCTAATATATCGGGCGTTTCGTAGTCTATTGAGAATGGCGTCAATCCGAGGCAGCGGGTACGCGTCCGGAACTGATCTCACATTCAGCTGCCGAAAGTCCATACACGTTCGCCATGTTCCGTTTTTCTTTCTTACTAGTGTAATAGGGAAACTGTACGGACTTCGAGAGGGTTCGATACAACCACGACGGATTAAGGTATTTATCTCCTCATCGATAATGGCTTGCATAGCGGGGTTGCGAGGGGCGTATCTTAATTTAATTGGCTGGTCATCTTTCATCTGAATTCGGTGTTGTGCAATGTTTGAAACACCCTGAATTTTCTTGAATAGCGTGAGTTCCTTTTCCAAGAACCTATTCACTCTTTCCTGGTCAAACGATAGTCCTTCCAGGTCTTGTCGGAAGGGAACGGGGATTTCTAGATTACGGCAGGTATTACTGATATTGCTTACCTTAACTTGGCTAGTTCTGCTGTTGTTGTCTGTCGGGGCATATCCAATCGACTTGGGTTTACATCGGGCCACCAAACCAGCGCAACTAAACGTAGCCTTGAGAGCCTGCAATGAGTCCAAACCCAGGATAAGGTCTTCGGTAGCTCCCGGCATAACCAGAAACTGACAGGTAACGGTCCTGGTGCCAAGAGTGATTTTAAGTCGGATCGAATCTGTAATGCGCTTCGTTGAACCGTCTGCAAGGTACACTTCGATATTCTCGGGCCATTTTCTTTTAGATGAGATGGCGAGGTGGTTGATTTGTGCGGGTGAGATAAAGCTTTTGGTGGCTCCCGTATCGATGATAGCCGGGATCAGCTGGCTACCCACGCGTATTATGGCCTTTAACTTATCTGCTTCCCACGTCAAACTAGTTGAACCCATTCTCTCGTCTGCCTCTCGCCTATCGGTAGTGTTTCGCTTACTTCTGTGGATTCTTCCGCGTACCATGCGATGGTGTGCCCCGTGTTGTTGTAGGGAGGAGGCCGGGATGTATTCTAGATCATCGGCTAGCTGGGTCAGTTCACCCAATGTGGTAAAGTCCTTGCGCCGAATATACCATTGGTAATCGGACTGAGCGTTACGGAAAATTCGCTCTAATTTTTGTTGTTCGGTCAGGTGTGTGTGACGCATCAAATTCTGTATCGCCAATAAATAATCTTTAAACGTTTCCTTAGGGCGTTGTGTCCGCTTTCGGATCTCATCCTCTAGCTTCTCAAAGTAGCGAGGAGGGAGAAAAAAATTGTAAATATCTTCCTTAAAGTGCTCCCATTTATTCCAGTGTTGGTTATTGTTACGATACCATATCAGGGCACGCTCTCGTAATACCTCCGGCATTATTTTCGGAAGTTGGTTCAAATCTACCTGATACATTTCGGCAAGCTCTTCCAACCGCTCCATAAATTCCAGTGGGTCCTTTTCCCCTGTGTATTTTAGGCCCCACTTACGCACTACTTCTATAGCACAGATATGGTCGTCATCTCGACACTGGGTTGATGGCGTGGATAGTAAAGTAACTAAGTTCGGCTGTGTGGTTGCCTCGGTTGGTTTCAGGCTAATTCCTACCCGTTCGGAGCCGACCTTTTCCTCTTCCGCCTTGACTGGAGACGTTGAGCGGCTAGGTCCATCCGCAGACGTAGGGAGTCTGAGTGTGGCTTCGTGTTTTCCTTGTATTGCCATCAGCTCCTTTAGTTCCTCTTCTTGATGTTCTAGTGCCAAAAATTTAGCGAAACGTTTCCGCATGTCTTCCACATTGCCGGAGGAGTCCTGCTGATATTGCCCAAGGTATTTGACCAGCTCCTCCCTCTTTAGGTAGTATGCCCAGGAGGTTCGTAACATCGTGGTAGACTTACTGATGTCTAACGTTGGTGATAAATCTGTTTACGCACGAAGGTGTAATCACAAGTTTTATTCTTCCTTTTTTTTTTTTCAACTTTTCCTTTATAATGATGTTTAATTTTCAATCAATATACATATATTGTTGGTTTGTTTTTTTTTTTTTTTATGGACACTACTAGTGTCCCTGCTCGGGCGCCAAATGTATCGACACGTTTTCCGCTGGTTGCTGGGATAGCTTCAACGGAGTCCAGGGTCGTTTTTATTATGTTTTGTTACTTACCTTCTTTATCTGGGAAAGAAGAGAAACAGTCGGGTTTTATTTCGTTAAACGTTATAAATCTTATCTTCAATGTTTTATTTGGTGTATTTGTTCTACTACAACGTAGAGTACAGACGGTCTCAACTCGTAGCCGATGAATGGGAAGTCAGAACAGCGGTACGGGCAGCAGCAGCGGTACGGGCAGCAGCGGCGGTATAGGCGGCAGCGGCGGTACGGGTGGCAGCGGCGGTACAGATGGCAGCGCCGGTACAAATGGCAGCGGCGGTACAGACAGCAGCGGAGTGCAGATTGCAGCGTCGGTACAGATGGTAGCGGCGGTTTAAGTAACAGCGGCGGTACAGGCGGCAGCGGCGGTACCTGGCAGCGGTAAAGGCGGCAGCGGCGGTACGGGTGGCAGTGGCGATACCTGGCAACGGTACAGGCGGCAGCGGCGGTACCTGGCAGCGGTACAGGCGGCAGCGGCGGTACCTGGCAGCGGTACAGGCGGCAGCGGCGATACCTGGCAGCGGTAGCGGCGGTACCTGGCAACGGTACAGGCGGCAGCGGCGATACCTGGCAGCGGTACAGACGGCAGCGGCGGTACCTGACAGCGGTAGCGGCGGTACCTGGCAACGGTACAGGCGGCAGCGGCGATACCTAGCAGCGGTACAGGCGGCAGCGGCGGTACAGGCGGCAACGACGGTAAAAGTAACACACTGTACTTAGCAGTGGCAGCGATTGTAGGGAGTTCTAGGCCGTGTCCAAGATTATGGCCGGAATATAAAATTCCACACCAGCACTAGTCACACGGTCGAGCCAACACCGGTAGAAGATAAACTTCTGTGGTGTTGGTACTTCCACCAATTGCACTTGTCGATAAGAAGTAATTGCGGAATATAAAATTCCTCCAAGAGACTTCTTATCTGCAGGCGAGCTGCTTGCTATCTGATCAATTATTTGAAATGTTGCGTCTTTTATACCCTTGAGTGGGCACACACATTCACACACACACTTGTCTGATGGTTTGTTTACAATGGTTGCCAGCCATCATCTGTGAAATTTACATATGTTTAACAGCTGACTGTTCTAGTTTAACTGGTTGTTTCTGACTTACAGGTGGCGCTATGAGTTTCTTGACCGTTAATTTAAATTTACGTTTATAAATGACATGAGATCAGTTGAGGATCAATCGTTTTACTTTAGGGAATTCATTGAATATCAATAAATTGATACGGGTAAAACGAACATATATATATATATATAAAAAAATACGAAATGTAAAATATATAAAGGTAATTCAGTGATAATCTTACAAAATAAAAAATAATAAAATAATAAAAATAAATAAGCAAATTCCATGCTATTATAATTGGTGTTATTACAAAATCTGTGTAGGCGAAAACGAGTAGGCGACTTTCGCCGTTACAAGGTACTGGAATTTTCTGTTTAAAACTGGGATATTTTAAAAACTATTGCGCAACATTAGGCGCCAATTGAATAAAATTTGTATTTGATTTGTATTTTTTACTTTGTGGTATTACAATGTTATTAAAATATTTGAAGTACCTTTTACAGAGCTTCACAATAATTTTTAAAATTTTTTATAAATTTGTATTTAATTATTTTTATTTTCAAGCTTTATATCGTTAATTATTTTTATTTTTATTTTCGATATTTCGCTACTCGTTTGTGTAGCATCATCAGGAAAAATTTAAAAAATTAACGTTATGGAAATTACAAATTAAAAAAGTAATTTGTAATTTTAAAAAAGTAATTTATAATTTTCATAACGTTAATTTTTAAAATTTTTCCTGATGATGCTACACAAAGGAGTAGCGAAATATCGAGAATAAAAATAAAAATAATTAACGACCTAAAGCTTGAAAATAAAAATAATTAAATACAAATTATTAAAACGGTCAAATAAACTATATTAAAATTTTTTTTTATAAATTTTGGAATTTTATTTAGCGATGGGTACCTTTATATAAAGTAAAAACTGAAACCAAAACTGAAACACTATAACAGTAAGAGTCGTGCAATTGGTGTGGAATACTTTCATTTTTTCTATAACATAGGACATTTGACAGGATCAAGATCGATTACGATGGGTTTAACAAATCTATGTTTTCACATTTTTTTTTGCTTAATAACATAACAAATACAAAAACATTTGATTTTTGGAACATGGGCGGTAGGAGTGTCCATGTTCCGATTTTTCAAAAACTAAAATTTTTCTTAATTAGGCTAAATATGACTGCCCTGCAAAGTCTCAAATATATGTGTCAACTCCTTCTATTTTTGTCCCATCGTTATATGGGAACAAAGCACTGTGCGTCGTGGCGGGTAGAGCTAGTTTCTAATAAAAACGTTTCCCTGATGGTTTAAGTCATTTATATGCATGACTTTATAAAGTTAATTTTGAAAATGGTATGTCATTTGCACCTTTCAAAACCACATTTCCTTTTAAAAATGGTTATAAATTTCACAATCATAATTAATACTTATTTGTTGGCTCTATTCAATTGTCAGAATATTTTATTTCATAATACAAAAATATTTTTTAATCCTTTAAAAAGCAAAACTCTTAATATCTCGAAACAAGAAATATATGACTTATACCACTTTCATAATTAAGGGGTCATATACGAATTTAAATTTTTGTTTTGCATTACACACCTATATCGCACTCGAGTTTATAAACAAAAAAATGTTTATTTGGGATAAATTATAAGAACGCACGAATACATACGTTCGAATGTGCCCGTGCCTCCCATCTCAATTGTAGTAAAATACAGAAACAAAAAAAAAAAAAAAGAAAAAAACATTTATTTACATACATACATATACATATAAAAATACATATATTATGTTTTTGTTTGTTATATTGAAAATGACAAAACCACAAAAGCATGTGGCATGTGGCACAAAAAGCCTTAAAACAATGGTACATACGTTTAGTGTTTATGATGTTCCATTTTTTTTAATTTGTCATATTATAAATATTTCCACAAACATATAAAATCATTAAGTTGCATTTTTTTGAATAATAAAAAAAAACAAAAAATGCTTTTAAAAAGGTTTTTCTTTAAAGGAAAGATTTCTAATACAAGCAAACAACACAAATTATTTTTTGCCTAAAAAACTTGGGCAAAAAGGCAACGAAGAGCTTATTTTAGACAGACTTTGGGTGAAAAACACTTGAACACCTGCTGGAAACGCCGTTTCATCTGCGAGTACAGTTGAGCCATGATAACGGACTTTTATGGCCTGAAATGGCAAATATCAACTTTGCTAATCTTTGATTATAGCAGGATGGCGAACCATATTACTCGTATACAGCTCATCACACAATCGTTTTTTGCGCACTATGGGCAATTAACGTTTCAGAGTTTCGATTTGACTTTTTCTTGTGCGCTGCCATGAAATGAAATGATCCACATCTTTAAGGGTAATATCGTCGGAGCTATTCGTGAGATATAACCAGGATATAAATAGGATATAACCAATATACCAAAAGATATTAAGTTTTGTTTATTTTATTATAAAAAAGATACTGGTATTTGGATCACCAGTTACTAGCTAACACAAAGGTTAATAAAATAATAATAGTACATTTTTAAGTTGAGCACTTTTCTAGATTACCAAACATTAAGGCAAGTTTCATAACCCCACTGTTTTTAAATGAATCGTTAAATAATAAAACTAAGCAAATTTCACCTGGTTTTAACAACCTGAATTCGTCAATGTGAAATATTAATTATGAAAATAACAGTGAGGGTAATAATTTACGTAAAAGCTATAATAAATTCATTTCTTGGGTTGTTGTTATTAAATTTCCCATTCCCATTATCATTCTCTTTATCACGTGTTATACAAATTTTATTTGTGCAAATAAACGTTTTATTTATTTAAACATTTTACGTTTCCAAAAGAGGAAAACTTAACTTTTATCTGCTGGTTTAATGTAGAGTTTTTTGCTTAAGCAAACAAGTTGGAAAAAGTACATTAAACACTTAAGCGACAGCAGGCTACCGGGTACAATTTGACAAAACTAAAGTAAAAACCTTTATATGAAGGTGATTACTTTGACGACATCATAGCTACATGGCTACACAACCACTGTTGTGGCTGTAGCCAAGTTAGGCTAATTTATATTATTGTAAGCTACAATCAATAACGACAGCTTGAAAATGGTTTATTAAACAGAAGAAAATATAAAAAAGCATAAAGTACGAATTTTGATGAAACAATAGGGTTAAAACATATGAAATCAAGCGAAAATATTAACATTTCTGACCTCATCACCTCCAAATTTGATAAGATTTTGTACACATGATCTATGGATCGGCACAATAATATTTGCCAACTTAGACATATAGCCTTTCAACTTTCAGAATTATGGCCATTCCAAGTTGGCAAAAATCAATAAAAATGCACTCAGATGCCTTAACACAATTTTTAATATCTCATTGTACGTTAATAATGAAGGGCTCATTTTACAGACAAAAACATGCGCCATTCAAAAATTTTTTTTTTTTGGAATTTTCGATCAAGGATAATGTAAATAAAAAAGGACTAAAATTTCCAAAGGATATATCTCGAAAATCAATATTTTTAAAAATCTCAAAAAAATAATTGTTAATTCTTATTATGTTTTGTAAAAGTCTGCCAAATTTCAATGTGGAGTCTTTATTACAACATGAGTTATTAAGAAAAAAGCAGGCGAAGGTTTATGTTTTGAAATAATAAAATTGAAAGAATACAAAAAAGTCGTGCACAATTCATTCGGTATTTAAATAAAAAATAATGCCATTCAATTCAACATTTTGCTATAATCCTTTTAAAAAATCCGGTCACACTGGGTGCAATAAAAGTTTAAGACAAGTCCAAGAATGGATGCTACAGTATACTAAGGATAAAAACATTACGATCTCAAATAAAATTTGTGGGACATGTAGAATAAAATTTTCGCTTCTGAAAAAATCTAATAAATCTAATTTGGAAGAAGGTTCAGACATAAACGAAAATGTAGATACTTTAGAAGACATTGCGTCAGGCACGGAAGAAGTTGCTATTTCAAAATTAAACCAATATTTACCGTATCTGGAACAATCTCCGATAAAAAAGAAGTTACATCAAAAACGGTACAGAGATGCAAAATGCAGGAATATAACTGATTCGATTCAAGACAAAATTTTCCACCGTTCAGCACAATCAACTTCGCATATGTGCCCACAATCCGAAATAATAGAACAATTAAAAGAAAAGTTTAAAACATTAACAAATAATAGTGAGAAAATCCAACTGCTAACAATTTTACCAAAAAGCTGGATAATACATAAAATTGAGGAAGAATTCCTGGTTACAAACTATATCGCGCGAAAAGTTAAGCATTTGGTTGAAACAAAGGGTGTGATGAGTACGCCTAACCAAAACTGGGAAGTCCAATTTCGCCAGTGACAAGCAGTTTAGTAACATCCTTTTATGAATCCGATGACGTCAGCAGGTGTATGCCCGGACAGAAAGATTTCGTGTCTGTTTTTGAAAATGTTACTAAAGTGAGGAAAACTAAAAGACTTTTGCTTGGAAACTTAAGAGAAATGTACGCATTATTCAAGGAACGACATGATGGAATAAAACTAGGTATTTCCAAGTTTTGCCAACTTCGTCCGAGGAATATAATTCTAGCAAATGCGAGTGGATCTCATAACGTGTGTGTTTGTAAAAAACATCAAAATGTGAAGCTGATGGTTGATGCTATAAATTTAAAAAAATTAACTGCTGGTGTTCCGAATTATCAGATTGAATGTTACAAAGATTGTTTGAAACAAATGACATGCGTTCCATCTTCTTCAAAGTGTCACCTACGTAAATGTAACAAGTGTCCAGGAATTGAAAATTTAAAAGCATAACTAAATCAATTACTAGAGCAAAATGATATTGATGAAATAACATATAAACTATGGGTAAGTGTAGATAGGGATAATTTGGAGACCATGATTAGCCAAGCTGACGTTTTTGTGGATTCCCTATGTGAAAAGCTTGAAATTCTACTACCTCATTCATTTATTGCAAAACAGCAGGCAGCATATCTGAGCGAAAGAAAATCAAATTTGGAAGAAAATGAGTATATAGCAGTTTGCGATTTTTCAGAAAATGCTTCTTTTACTATTCAGGATGCAGTCCAGGGATTTCACTGGAACAACTCCTAGGCCACTTTATACCCAATTGCTATTTATTTTAAATCAGATGGAAAAACACAACATACAAACTTCATAATAATATCTGATTGTCTTGTACACGATTCTGTAGCTGTTCACCTGTTCCATCGCCACCTGAATATATTTTTAAGAAAAAAGTTTAAAACAACCCCGAAGAAAATCACATATTTTTCAGACGGTAAACTGGGCAGCACCAGTTTAAAAATAAAAAGAACTTTATCAATTTATGTTATCATATGGAAGATTTTGGATGTAATGCTGAGTGGCATTTTTTTGCAACAAGCCATGGAAAAGGCCCAAGTGACGGTCTTGGAGGTACCGTAAAGATAGAGGCACGTCGAGCTAGTTTACAGCGTCCATTACAAGGTCAAATAACTACTCCAAAACAATTATAAGAATGGTGCCTGCAAAATCTTTTGAACTGTAATTTCGAGTTTTTAACTCTAAAAGACCACGAAGAAGAAGCACGGTTCCTTCAAATTCGTTTTAAAGATTTGCGTACTATTCTTGGAACTCAAAAGCTGCATTCTATTGAACCTGTAGATAAAAAAAATTAAAGTCAAGCGTTACTCAGCAGATGCAGATTTTGTAATTGAAATCCTTCAGAAATAATAAATATGTTGCAATAAAGTGTTTAATAATGATAATACATTATGTTGTACTTTTTATTAAAGGTTTAGCAATGGAGGAAAAGAGTTTAAGCAAAGAAAATTCGAAAAAGTTCCGTTACATTTGATTTGTTCTTCTTTTTGTAGTTTGTCACCTTTTTGTATTTTGGTAAATTTCATGAAATACATAAACTTTCGCCTGCTTTTTTCTTAATAACTCATGTTGTAATAAAGACTCCACATTAAAATTTGGCAAACTTGTACAAAACATAATAAGAATTAACAATTATTTTTTTGAGGTTTTTAAAAATATTGATTTTCGAGATATATCCTTTGGAAATTTTAGTCCTTTTTTATTTACATTATCCTTGATCGAAAATTCCAAAAAAAATTTTTTTTGAATGGTGCATGTTTTTGTCTGTAAAATGAGCCCTTCATTATTAACGTACAATGAATACTTTTCGAGATATTAAAAATTGTGTTAAGGCATCTGAGTGCATTTTTATTGAGTTTTGCCAACTTGGAATGGCCATAATTCTGAAAGTACGAGAGCTAGGACACTGAAAGTTGGCACACGCTATTATTATGGTTAACTTTCCCTTCGTACCAAATTTCATCCAATTCGAAATCGGTGCGGTCAACTCATTGGTTGATTTCATATGTTTTTACCCAATAGTGTTGATGTTACTTTACCGATATCTTATATGAATCTTATTATTATAAATAATAAAACTGTACATAAAATATTTTTCGAAAGTTTTGTTGCTAGTAGTCGATTATGAATACAAAATACTAATTTTTGGAATTTTTGTCTGTCTTCGTATCACGTAAAAACTAATGGATGAATTTTAATATAAAATTGTGGGGGTCCGTCCCCACAATATTATCTTGGTGCCAGTGAAATTATCTAATTTTCTAAAGAATATAGTGATACAATCGTTTTTAATGATTCAAACAAATTGACAGCATCTTTTTTCTTTATAAAGTCAATATATAAATCATATCTGCAGCACTAAAAAAGTTGAGTATTAAAATCTGCCTTTTTTCGAAACAAAAAAAAAAAAAGATTAATTCGAGCAAAATATTGTCAAAAAGCAGACGGCATCAGGGGCACTACTAGTTATAAATAATTTTAGATCTTGTGCAGCGATTTTAATCAGATGTAGTTTATTTTCTTTGGCATATAATAACTTATATTCTTGGCAAATACAAACGGAATTTTGTTTGTTTTTTATGAACTTTAGAAACCACAAAAAGCTTAAAATTTTGCCTTAAAATTTTTTCTATTTCGTCATAACGACCTCGATATGTCTATATTAGAAATTACGCGATGAATGTAGGGTAGTAGAAAATTACTAATCGGGTAGCGGTAGGAAGGTCTACTTCATTATTTCCACTAATATTTTAATTTTTTGAATTCGCCTTGCATGCCTGGTATAAACTTTACGTCAGTCTCTAGTTATAGTTTGTTTTTTTATTTTGAGTAAAATTAATTAAGTTGTTATTTTGCAAGAAATTTTTTCTTTTTTTTTTGCTTCAACTTGCAAAATAAATTTCTATTAAAATAAATTATGGTGAACTCATAAAATGAAGCCTTCATTTGCCTGCTTCAAGGTATGTTTATCCCAACATTTGTCTGCTGTAATAATATATGTATATCTGTCTCACTTTTTTAAAAATCAGTATCAGGCATTTCAGAACACCAGTTGTGTGATATATTCGACCGTCTTATTTTCTTAAAAAAACAACTGCAGATTATAATATTGCCATCACCATACGAAATGCGTTATATTCGGTTAGATTTGATATTTTTGTTTTCTGGTTCTTGATCACTAAAATATATTTCTTTCTATATTACAGTGAAGTAACGGGGGTCTGTTGTATTTTTAGTCTTTTTAGGTCTTGTTTCAACTGCTTTTTTTTATTTTTAAAAACATTCCGCGATTGATAACAAGTTGAAATGAAAGGAAATTCGTATGGTCGACATGGGTCAATCAAACGATTCTTCTCGTCAAATTGATGTAAATTTAAATGATTTAATGAAAATGATTTAAAAATTTGTAGACGCAACTTATGGGAAGATTTGTATTCAGTACCCATTCAAAATCCATTCCGTTTTCGCCGTGTAAGCCAATGCGAAGGCATGCTATGTTTACCTACCCACCTTTTTAGGATTTATCATGCCGCAAATCTTGCCATTCGACTATTTAACACCATACTCGCAACTTCTGTGTAGCCTAATGCATGGAAACTGTCTAAAATTATTTCCATTATTATAGGCCAATTGCAATTCTTTCCTTTTTATCTAAAGTTATAGAAAAATTATCAGCAGGCAAATCAATGAATACCTCGAAAAGGGCTGATGATGTACAAATTTATATCAGTAGTATTGACAGCGATATTTATTCATGTGCGGACAACATAAACAGCGACCTAGAGTGGGTTAATAAATGGGCAATAAACAACGGATTGTGTATCAACCCTTTCAAATCAAAGTGTTTTTTCATTCATAATCTATACATATAATAAAATAGTAACTCATATCCGTCTGTCTGTCTGCTTTTGTTTACGTTCACATCACGTAAAATCATACTAGATGGATTTTATCAAACTTTATTGAGCAGGTACCTATGTATCCTGGTTCCAACATAGGATACTCTTTTTCTTCAAAAATGTCTTAGAAAGTGGAGAAAAAGCAGTGAAAGTACGCAGCTAAACTAACCGGATGTGAATACTTTGCTTTTTATGCAGTAAAAAAATACACAATCTAATACGTAGCATATCTTAAGGCGGAACTAAAAATGCCGTTATTACCACATAGCACTAAGTCGCCGGCGAAGTAAAATAATTATTAATTGGCTATGATACCTTCAAACTAATTCGCTTAAAGAACTCCAAAAGGTCTTGCGAAGCTTTACTATCGCACTAACCATCTGCCTTATCTACTACTATCCCTTTCTTAAGGAAGTAACACAGTTAATATAGGCATTAATTGCCTGAGTGTTACTTGTCTTAAAAAAAAAAACTAAAAACGTAAGGTTCTTTGGTGTGGATTGCTTTCAAAGCAAATCGAACAAAATATTGAAGGACGCTGACGAAGTGGCGGGCACAGCTAGTATTAAAATAAACTATGATATCATTGTGTTTGTAAGTTTCTGCAGAAACTTGGGACTCGTTTTTAACAATAAGCTATCTTGGTCAAACCATATAGCGACTTCAGTTGGTCGAGTATATGAAATGCTTATGAACCTTTGGACCATCAAGTATTCAACGCCACTCAATATAAGAACACTGCTTGCTTGTGGTTGTGAAAAACCTGCAAACTGTTCCAGCTGTGATTTTAATAAACTCAAAGTTGCTTATAGTAACATAGCAAGATGTGTATAGAACAAGGAATGACTTGAATCAATTTCTCGATTTTCGTACCAAATTTATGGGATGAGCTTTGAAAATCTCCTGAAATTTAGGATCCTAATTTTTCTACATAAAATGATGACATCTCGACAACAATTTTATCTTTTTAACGAGTTAACCATAGATAACACATAGATGGCCAACTCTCCAAATGTCAAAAACGTGGCTACAAATGTCTTAACACATACGGATACGGTGTGAATTCAACACACTTAGGAGAGTAACATTTTTATTCACACGTACACACTATTACGCGATATTCCATTGCACTTTCTAAATATTAAAACAATTTAGAATTTTTGCACAAAAAATTATTTAACAATTTATTGTATTTTAAAGTTTTTAATACAAAATAAATTTTATTTTGTTGACATTTGTTTGGTGAAATTTATTTCTACACAGTAATGTATTTTTTTGTCTTTTATGGGATGAAAATTTTCAAATCAATATAATAAATATTTAAAATTAGCATTCAATCTAATGTTTTTCGCACATAAATATATTAGAAAAATACAAAATTCATATTTTTATTAAATAGGAAAAGATTTATTTAATTTTAACGTCTAAAATTGAATGTAAAAAAATATTCTGTTTTTACAAAATATTTTATACAACTATGTGCAGTTTAGGTGCTGTGGGGAATTTTTTTTAAAAACCAACACTTATACAATTTTGTCTACCAATACATTATTAGACTTAGGTTTTTTGACAAGAGACTTAGGTTTTTGACGTTTCAGTTGACTATCTATGTGTTATCTATGGTGTTAACATTCGAAAGATCTGTGCGACGGAAGAGATTAATCCAGCAAAAATTAAAGTACATTGTCACAACATCATTTTTTCATTTATAGCATTAGTCTTAGTTAGTTAATTAAAGGCCTTGGCCTTCAATTTTTAGTCCAAACATTTATTTTCTTCTTTAAAAAACATTGTATATTTCCACTCATTTTAAAACTTCTTTTCAATTCATTTTAAGAACTATGTAAAGGATAAAACAAAATAGCAAAACGTTTCGAGAAAACGGTATAGATGGTTAAAACAAATGAAAACGAAGCAAATATTCATATTACAATCACCAAGAAACTAAAGGATTTCACCTCCGGTCCTCTTTTTCTTTTAACAGTTTGTGTCATATTGAAAATAAACATTATATAAGGATGTCCTTAATAGCTTTACATTTTTTGTATTAACACACATGTGTAAAGTTTTTTTTTTTTTCATCCAATCACCCTGTGCAAAATGTAGCTATTTTCTAAAACAATCGTTAGGGGGGCAAAATAAGTGTGTGCAACCATGAACATGAACATGAAAAAGGAAAAATAATATCCAACATTCAATAAACATCCTTAAACACACGATCAAAGTAAAAGTATTTTCCTTTATTCCCTTTGGTTTAGTCTTCTTTCGGCTTCAAGCTAAAATTAGTGTTGCATGTCTACTCGTACATGTATGAACAACACAAAGTCCACATTGACTTTGTATTCTATGGAAAAGGCTTTGTTTTAATATTAAGGGGAACGCAATAATACCTTTGACATTTTGTGAGAAGTTGTACGGGAGAGAGAGAAATTGTAATTTAAACATTTATTTTGATTACCTCAAGGTTAATAAAAATTAATTTCAATTGAATTTATGCTAACAAAGAAATATTTTTCTTTTCAACAAAGCAAATTTAAATTTGTAAATTTCTAGCTATTAAACTAAAAAAATTTATTCCTTATCAAAACAAAAAGAGTAAAATCTATTAAGACAAGACCTGTGTAGGACAAATATTTCTTAAATATTTTATATACTAGAGCGCATCGCCAGCCTATCGTCAAAAAATAATTACAAACATTTTAACTAAAAGTATGGTCAAGCTTTAACTCGAAAACACATTTTATCTTTAGAGTACAAAAGTTTAAACACTCTAGCAATTACACTTTCTTCACATGGTATGCGGGTACGATGCCTACTATCCATCCCATTTAGTTCTTTTCCCCAATATGTCAAATTTTGATAGGGTTTCTTGTATATAATTCAAAGGTTCATTACTGCTGTGCGAATTCAGTCCACAATAATAAGGTTACTCATGTTTATTTCAAAACTGCCTATTCCAAGTTACACTGTGATGAATAATTACTTTTAATATAAATCAGGGTTCACAATTTTTTATTGAAATTTCAACGTTGAAATTTCAACATTTATTATATTTCTGATAAAAGAAGAATACCCGTATTATTCATTCTCATTAATGCTCTTTTAAAATAAATGTTTTTAATTTCTTTTTTCATTTGTGATTTTTTTCATTTATGAGTGTTCATTTATGAAATTACTCATAAATGAGATTTCTTTGCACATTACAAAAAATGTACATATACATACACACATGCAAACATACAGAAAAATAAATCATCTCACTCATAAATGAACAAGAAGTATTTTTAGTCTCTCACATTTGTATGATAAGAAACAGAAAAAAAACTAAAACGTACATACTCACACATAATTAAGCGTGGGAGCGCATTTAGGTACTCTGATATAAATTACCATTCCCACTGTTGCAATCTATAAGTTTGTCGTTCGACTATGAATATTAGTATTGAGGAAGTTGCAAGACTCTATTAATTTATAGTTTCTGAGGTAAACTTTTTCGTTTTGTACATTGTACATGGAGTACATTACAACTTAATTTTTTCAATCCCGACTTAGTTTTGCACAATTTCAAGACTCCACCTATTATAGTGTCAAAGGTACAAGATAACAATTTTTTACTTTGTGTTGATGGTTCCACACCTTCTGCTCTAATCTAGTAAATTTTTTGCACGACTATGCACGTTAATGGGTGGATTATTCCTACAAAGTTTTTCCCTTTATATGGGATTTACCGCGTCCATTTCCTCAATCCAGCTTGTTTTTTCTAGAGTAAGCACATTATTAGCCAGGGTTGCTTGCACAATACCTATTTTAATTGATTAGGTGTACGATAATAGTTTTTCAGTTTGTATGGGAGGTACTATACCTACTATTTCAATCATGAATAGCTAGTAACGAAGGTATATGGCTATGGGAGCAATGATTTTCTCCTCTATGGTATGAACAACTGCTGCGTAAAACTTACTAAACAAATCTTGTTGTAGGTACGTAAAAATCATAACTTTGTGTTACGGACTGGATCCGAAAAGTACCTAGTTTCTGGCCAAGTTAAAAATCGAGGTAAGACAATACATGCAGACTGTATGTGGAAATAGGCTAACATAAAAAAGGCTTTGGAACGCGGGCAGACATATATTAAGTGGAGATGCTGTTGAGACTAAGCATTAAACAAATGGTAGCAATTACCATAGACTCTGTAATGAGTAAGAATGTCGGTCGACATGTCTGAAATCACTACTGTCGAGAGTAAAACCTAGTGTCCATCCGAGACTGAATAAAAGTAAGATATTCGTAACTTTCCAGTCGGATAGGTACCAGAAATTATTGAGGAATGAAGGGGGTTAGAAAGGGAGCCATGAAGTCAATGGTCTGCTTCGGTGTCCCCATTACGAAATAATAAAATAATAGCAATGAAAGCAACTTTTGTTTTTGCCACAAAATAATCTTTTAGCTGACATTAATTTAGTATCAAACCAAACCTCGTTGGGTAAACTTGAATGCGCATCGGCCTGGAATTCTTGAATATTTAACATTAAATTTATTATATTCTGATTGTGCTAAAAAATATAGTTTTTCCCATTTTTATTTAAAAATTAATCATATAATTTGAAAAATTATAATTTTAACTTTTTTGACTAGTTAGAGAATAAACGAACTTGCTCCTTATTACGTATGCATTCAGTGATGGCAAAAAACAATCCAATTGTAGAAGGACAGTAAGGAAAAATAAAAACGTGGTTTGTTTGTTGGTGTTTTGTTGAAGCTTTAATATTCGGTAATATTATTCTATTAACATGCATAATTCTCATTGTGTTTTGTAGAATTTTATTACTTATAGAGTATTTTTGGCTTCTCTAAAATTAGGAAAAAGGTTTCCTGATGATCTGGCCTGAGCAACCAGTGAAATACGTATAGGGACTAGCTCTTTTCCCCCAACAAATAAATTGCATATTTATTATAAAACGTTATGGGTAATTAGCATAATATTTAATAATTAATATTTAAATTCCCAAAAATTTTATTAGTAACTAAATATCGAACTTGTTCCTATTTAACAATTTATTTTTATAGACATTTTTATTTCATTTCGCTAATAAATAGACGAGTAAATGTTCCTTTTTTTAGAAAACTCCGAAAGCAACGTCAGAATTTTCCTAGCTTTTGTTCTAATTCCAAGGTCAGCTTAATGTAGAATATTCTCATTGTAGTTGAAAAATGTTTAATATTTTAAAGAAAAAAAAAAAAATGCCTTTTTGTCACAAAATAGTCAATACCCTCAAACTCTTAGAATAACGGTGAGTAAGTGTTTCAAAAGCTGATAGACGTACTCTATGCTGTGTTGGTGTAGGTCTGCCTTCGTTGCCTGAAATAAGTTACGAATTTTAATACAAATGGATAGCTGGCGCCAAAATGTTTTGTAGGCTGTGTGTTAAATATATAGCCAAACATAGAAAATGCCGCAAAATTTTATTTTTCTGTGACAGTTTTCTTAATTTAAATAAATGACCAGTTCTTTATATATAATTTTTTGATAAAAAAAATAGAAACTTGATACGGGTGTTATCGTTTCATTTTTTGTATGAGCAATTTACAATAAAACTGAAAGTTTATTATGTTATTTAGAATTCTTTGTATCCATGCTTAAGAAACTTAAGACAACTTGTCTGCATTGAAAAGAAGAAAAAAAAAAAACGAAAAAGAAAATCATAAATCCGTACAACTACAGTGACAGAGCAAACTGTTGATACAGCATTATATTAAATTTTAAATATTAAACAGTTGCATGAGTAAGCTCATCTAATGGGTGCGCTCATACTCGAAAACAAACTAGCTTACTGAGCACATGCCTATTCATAAAATACTATTATATATCACACTCTTGTTCGTTTTATAAGCGCAATGAGCTGACCGAGTAAAACGAACTTTCTAATTAAAAAACTGAAAAACAAGATCCCAAAGATACCATTTTTTACAGTGTACCATTTATACCGAGGTTGACAGAAAGTAAAACATTAAGGAACATCATCGAAAATAAGAACGTAAATATAACACATAAATCAAATGCCACACTAAGGCATTTATTTACAAGCAAAAAGACGAAAATAGACAAATTAAAGACAGATAATGTAGTTTACGAAATAACAAGCCGAGGCAATGAAAGGGATCAGTGTAATAAAGTAAATGTTGGAACAACAAAAAGAACGCTTGGTACAAGATTAGCTGACCATGAAGCAGATATTAGGAAGGAAAAAGAGACGACGGCTTTATCACAACATATAAAAGAAAGCAAACACATGATAGATTTTAAGAGCGTCAAAATACTGGACAAAGAAAAATCAGAGAATAAGAGATATACATTAGAGAGCCTAAGAATACAACAACGTTTATCGAAAGCTCTGAATACAAAAGAAGATAAGGACCAAACAAAATTACAATATTCTCCCGCAATACACCAAAAGTAATAGTTCTGTGATATAGTTTTAGTTTGATGTTGTGATTTGTTTACTTTAATTATTTATTTTATTTATTATTTTTAATTTTGTGTCGTGTTGTTCATTAATTTTAATAATGAAAACTGAATATATGATTCTGATGTAAACTAAATCGTAAGTCAAGCTTTAATTATATTTTCTTAAATATGAACATGAAATATGTATAAGAAAAACTTCAACAGAATTTAATAAAATCTAAACTGCTCCTGAAGAAGTCGACAACCTTATCGACGAAACGTTGAGTGAAAGATGATGTAAATCGTTTTATTTACATTTAATTTTTAATGACCATTACTAGCCCAAAAGACTACTTACTGTCTTAACTGTCAAAAAAAAAAAATATTTTGTATATTTCTTATTTATACTATTTATTACCAAAATACAAATATATGATTTAAATCGTGTGTCATTTTTTTTATTTTTGTCTAGTTGGTTACATTGTGCGCCGTGTTTACTCGTTTCATGTTCGAAACAATCAGTATGTTTTGTTTAATAAGGGGTGATCCATTTCGAGGTTCCCTACTTTTTTAAAGAAGAAAACACAGAAAATTTAAATTTTAATGGAGAATGTTTATTATGATTTGAAAGAACATTCTCTGGCAACTGGCGAATGACACGCGTGATGTTTTCCTCCAAGGCCTGAATCGAAGCGGGTTTGTCCGCATAAACTTTAGACTTTACATATCCCCAGAGGAAAAAGTCTAACGGTGTGATATCACACGATCTTGGTGGCCAATCGACCGGCCGAAAACGTGAAATTATGTTTTCACCGAAATATTCTCTCAATAATTCCATTGATTGATGCGATGTGTGGAGAGTGGCGCCGTCTTGCTGAAACCAAATGTCGCCGATATCGCGACCATCAATTCAAGGCATCAAACAGTTGGTTATCATGGCACGATAACGGTCGCCAGTTGCGAACCGCACCGATATCATTTTTAAAGAAATATGGACCGATTATTCCTCCGGCCTACAAACCACACCAAACCGTTGTTTTTTCTAGATGAAATGGCAGATCTTGAATCTCTTCAGGTTGCTCTTCATCCCAAATGCCGCAATTTTGTTTGTTTACATACCCATTGAGCCTGAAATAGGCCTCATCGCTAAACATAATTTTCCTCGAAAACGTCGGATCTTCTTGGAACTTGTCAAGAGAACTTAGAGCGAAGCGATTCACGCGTAAGTCTGTCCATTATGAAATGCCAAACAATACTAAACAAAAATAACATGGCAGCATGACACTACTCACTCATGATCTGTCAAAAAAAGCTATTGAAAAAAGTACCTTGAAATGGATCACCCTTTAGTTGTGTAGAACTTTTTTATAAGGCTTATTGCGATTTGCTTGTACTAGTGGTGTTTTATATTATTTAAGTATTTTTATTGTGTTTCTTGTAAGAAAAGAGTTTTTGGTGGGAATCAAACCCGCAACCCCTAGACTGATAGATAAGCGCTCTGTGTTTTTATTTGTACACTTGAACTGTGTATGAGTTTCACTCAAATCATAAAACTGCTTGAACTCGTCCAAGTTGATTGTTATTATGTTCAACATTTACTCATACTTATTCAAACTTATTTATGGAAACTCTGCAAGCTCATCGCATTTAGCTCGTTGATCTTCGCTGTTTATTATTGTACTCTTGTCGTTACTCGTGTGCAATGAGTAGATATTGAATAAATGAAATATTTTAATAGGTGCCTTATTAGCTTCATTTTTAGTTCTCATACAGTGCTTTATTAAATATCAATACAAATAAAGCTTCAAAGCAAACTAATGTCTCAATATTAAAAAACCCTCACTGTAGATTAAGGATCCTTTTTAGTTTCTTGATTTTCATACATCGTAATTAATTATTCATAATAACTTTTGCCTGGTTGGGTTTTTCTTTTTTGTTATAAAATAATGCTGGTCCTTGCTCATGTGTCTTTAACAAATCTTTGTATGTTCATGATCAAGGTACAAAGTGACATACTCGCACTCGTATGTCACTGGAAGTTTATAAATATTCATATCAAACTTAAAAATTCTTTTAAAGAAATAATGGTCAACTTTGATAAAAAGAAATAAATTTAACAAACAAGTATTAACAGCAAAAGTTCTATTTTATCTTATTTTGTAGTTGTTTATGTTACAAAGATTTAAAATTTAAAAAAAAAGAAAAACGAAAATAGAAAAATAAGAAATATTTAAACTGATTTTTAATTTATGCATCAAAGGCAGATGTAGGTATTGTACAAGTATCTGTATTCACTAGATAAATCTAAGGACGAAGATGAAGAATAACATGAATTTCTAATTAAAAAAAGTTTTATTTTTTTTTTAAAGAAAGTTATCTTCAATTTAAATGACTTTGTTTGAAACAGAATAAAAGTAAAATTTTTCTTAGAAAATGCATATTAGGATTTATGAAGTTCAGATTACCTGCAGATTCTACATAAACAAGTCTGTGTTAAATATGTTTTTGACAACACTGATATGACAATAAGTACTCTTATCTTAAGTCTAAAATTAAAAAATAAAGACACAAATTAATAGTATGAGGGGTTGTTGTTCTCATATGTGGGTTATATCTCTGATGTTCGGTCAAGAGAAGCAATATCCCTCCTTCCTAGTCGAGCGTAACAGCGACCATTTAGAATGATACGGTCCAGCGGATTCGGATGCTTTTCAATCTACTTTAAATACATTACTGCAAGTTTAGCCGTTGCTGTTTTAACTAATGTGCACGAGTAGATCTTTTGGGATGTTTGACCTGTTAATATATCAGAGAGCGGCTGTAATCACTGTCTCCTGTCCTAATCACCAAGATTTAACTTGGAAATACACCTAATCAACCATCTAGCTACTATAGTTCGATAGGTTCACGAAAAATAACTTTTGAATTTTTAAGATGTAAGATGTCCCGAGCTAGTTTTTTCACTTGACGAGAGTTAGTCGTAATACGAGTATAATTTCAAAATTTAAAATAATTTCAAAATGTAAACTATTATAGTTAGGGAGTAATCACAGCTAGACTTCCAATCCAGTAAATTTTTTGTGCGGCAATGCACATTAATAAGGAAGTTCCTCGTACAAAATTTAAATTCTACTTTTTATTGTTCTGTAATTACACGTTAACATTTTTTTCTATGTTTGAGAATTACCACGCCCAATCTCGCCTGTTTCCTGTTAACCTATGCACATTTTTAAAACGGTTACTTACTATGCGTATTAATATGGGGTTTCAAAACTCTTGATATTAGAGTTGCCCATGAACACGATAATTATTGTTCACTTAGTATGGGAGGTAACACGCCTACCATTCCAATCTTTTTTTTGTTGGAGTATGCATATATTAATATAAGGGTCTATTACAGTTCTCGAGGTATACTGTAAACGTTGTAGTTTTTGTATGGGAGGTACAACGCCCACTATTACAATCCAGTTTGTACTTTGCCAGGCTAAGTATAGTAATATAGGGGTTTCTGGTACAAAATTTCATGAGTCTACTATTACGGTTCTCTAGGTGCAAGGTAATAATTTTTAATTTTTTATGGGAGATCCAGTGCCACCATTCCGATCCAGCCAATTTTTTTTATAGATTATGTTTAATAATAAGGGAGCTACTTACACAACATGAAGGTTCTACCTATTATAGTTCCCAATTAGCACAATGATATACATTTTCTTAGTATGGGATGTGCCACGCCCACTTGAAATGTTAAAAAGAATATATATATCTTAATTTACCTACAACATATTTGGTAACAAACAATGAATAGTGCAGGAGGATCAGTCCACTGGTGTAGCCAGTTATAGCTTACCAACAAACAAACAAACATACCTATTTTGTGCTTTATATATGTAGATATCGTTAGCTAAAATGTAAAAAGGAGTAATTAACAAAAAATTTAAAATCGAATTTTTGATTGATTATTATGAATTATTAACAAAAAACAAAGGAAAAGAAGACACACAAAGATAAAGTAATTGCGCTTTTATTTTTTTCTGATTCAAAAGCCTTGAAAAATATATCAGAGATTCAAAAAAGTCAAACATGATAATCATGTTTTTGGTTTTCACATCGAAACAGAATGCCACCGTACCAAAGTAACAGCCTGTAACGACGGTTTCACCTACAGGTGTGATAATAGCGAAAGAAAAAATTTCCCTTTGGAAAACACGTCTTACGACAGAAAATGAGATTTATTTTTAACCCCCCCGAGAAGTAAATTCCAATTTTTTTGTTAGGTGATCGTTTTTTGTAGAAAATGGGAATAATTTTATTTAGACACTAGCAGAAGGTAATGCGACTTCAGCATCGCTGCATCCTTCTTCAGTATTTTTTTTGCGTCTTTTTAAAAAAAATCCAGAAGAAAGATGTAAATGGAAAGATGGGCTTTTGAGAAAAATAAATTTGTGTAATAGAACAGTGGTTTGTAATATATTATTTTTATACACTGAGCGAAATCGGAATTTTTGTAATTTGTTTAGGACTTTTTTATCTTTGGTAATTGTAAAAATTTCTTTTAAATTCTTCATCATAACACAACTTATGGTCTTAAGCCTGGTACTTTGTTCAGTTTTTCATGCGGAATGCTGGCAAACTACATACATACATACATACATACATACATACATACATACATACATACATACATACATACATAAATACATACATACATAAAAAATTTCTACAAAAAAGTCATGAAAAAATGTTGCAGAAGTAGTACTCTGTTTTTGCTATGGAAAAACATTGAAATGTTTCTGGCAACATTTTACCAAAGCTGTGAAATAATGCAAAGGGGCATTATTTCATGTGGAATTTTGAAACAACAGCTGATCGCTTGGCTTTTGTTAACATTTCTAAAACAATGTTGTATACTTAAAAACAATAAAATCGTAAAATTCTTTCAAATCGCGAGATAGACACCACATTTTAAATGGTAAATTTTCCTTGTGAAATAATAAATGTTGCTCAACATTTTTCATAAATTCGAACAGAGTGCTAGGCTTTACGGAAAGAAAAACTGAACACGCCCACTATTACGCCCACTTTTTAAATAGCTACAGAACTATAACAGGTGGATCTTTGAAATTTTGCACCAGCATCTCCCTTATTAATATACATAGTTTCGAAAAACATGTGCTCGATTGGAAAGGTAGGTGTGGTACCTCCCATATAAAGTGACTTATTATTATTGTCTACCTGGCGATCTGCAATTGATAGAGTCTTGAAACTTGGCACAAGTAACCGTCATACTAATTTACATAGTCTAGCAAAATATATATTGAATTGGGACAGTGGGCGTGGTAGCTCTCATACAAAGTGAAAAATTATAATTGTGTACCTAGAGTCTTGAAATTTAGTTAGTGGGAGTGGTACCTTCCCTAAAAAGTAAAATATTATTACCATGTTATTACTCATAGTCTAGCAAACAACAGATTGGATGGGAACAGTGGGCATCGTACCTTGCATATAAACTGAAACAATAAGGTCGTGAGAATAGCGTGCGTTTTCTTATTAAAGGTTAGCCATACTTTTGATTGTATTTTTTGTGGATGGGTGTAGCGGAGCGCACCGGGGTTAGCTAATATTAAATACATAAATTTTTTTTTTAATAATTCTGAATCTGGCAGTTAATAAATTATCTTTCGTTTGCAAACAAAAAAGGCTAAAATTAATTTTTGAAATTGAAAAGCTTTAAACCAGTAAAAGCATATTTTCCTCAGGCAACAATCACCTGGATCTAACAAGGTTTGGGCATCATTAAATTCTTTTTAATTTTTTAAGTTCGCTATATTCTCTCTAAGACGATAGAATATTAATTACAAATTAGATGATAAATTTGTAAAGAAAAAAATGGAGAAAAATCTCAAAACTCATTCTGAATTCTACAAAAATTAAAATATAGACATTTAAACCTAAAACAAATAATTTAAAGATTCTTTCAATAAAAGAGTTCAATTACATAATAAAAAGCAAGCAGCTTAATTACACCATTGCATTACACATTGCATTGGCAATGTTCTTAAAACTATGAATAAGGCAAAACACATATCTTGAATGTGAACTAAGTTACAAATTAGTGCTTCAAAGTACTAGAATTAGTATTCAACAGCACATATTGCTACTTCATTTATTTTATACTACCACATACATATACACAGCCACACACACAAATACATTAACGGCAGCAGACAAACTATAGAAATTTATCAAGAGATAAAAATAAAAAATAAAAAATAAAAATAATAAAATACTTGCAATTATAAACAAACATGCCATTATTTTTTGCACTTTCTATTCGTTTTCTATGCAAACACACACATCTGCACAAACGCCAATACAATATTGCATGCTATTGTATAAATATACAGCAAGCTATACTTATTATTTATTATGCGTGTGTGTGTGTATTTAGTTTCTATAGGAATATGTAACTGCGTTCAAGATTTGAAGTGGCACCATGTGTTCTTATGAACGTTGGTTGATTTGTGTATTTCTTCTCATTATAATATTATGAGACTGTATTAGTGTGTCTATATATTTCGGGGCATGACGATGGTAATACTTAATTGCAATTTATATAAAACTTGAAAATAAAATAACACAAAATAACAACTAAAAGAATCTTAGAATTTTATTCGTACTACACGCTATTGTCAGATTTTGTTACGTACTTTTTTCACATGTGTACACATGGCAACATATTCATATTCATATATATACCTATCTTTAAGTAACGTGTGTTCTATTTTATAGTTTTTACACTGAGAAAAATATGCTTTCTTTAATATATGATTTAAGTACGTAATAGATTTAATGATTTTATTGCCGAAACCAAATTTTTTGCTCAGTGTAGAAAGGGGCATGTTATTTGAAATTATTTACATGTGCAAGGATACATTTTTGTGCTTTTTATTTCAAGTGTTGAAAATAACATACTGCGCTTGGAATGTTGCTGATTCTAGTGATTACACTGGTCGTCAAAAAAAAAAGGTTCGAACCTTGTTATGTGTTTTAAATGAACTCTTGTGTGCTGAATCCACATCTGATTTTTTCTATCACGCCTAGTTTTCGAGATATTCTAATTAAAATAAAATAAAAATATTAAAATATTAGATATGTAGTTATTGTAATAACAATGGTCGGTAAGAAAAAAAAAAAAACTAAAACGGGATAAAGAACTTTGTTATGTGATTAGCGTGATGAATCCATATCTGTTTACAGACTGATTCGATGACATCTAGCTTTTGAGATATTCGGCCATATTCCCGTTGGCGTTGGCGTTGTAGTTTGAAAACAAAATAAAAACAACAATTTGGCATCACCGTTGGCGTTAACGACACTCGTCATAAATATATCGGTATTCTCTACTTGGAAACGAAGATGGAAACGACAATAAAACATTCGTTCACTGTCGTCATTATTGTAGGCAGCGAAATTCAAACGAATACAACAAAATATTTTAAATAAAAAAAAGTACGAAAGAGTTAGTGATTTTTGAAGCGAAACCGTCGAGAAATTAAATACGTTTGGGCCTCCAGTTCTTGGTGGAGAAGGTTGGCATAAAGTAAGTAAAACTAAATTAGGAGAACATATCCATTTAAATGTTTTTTTATTAAAATAAATCAAGATAAAAAGAAAGCACTGAATCTACAGCAACAGGGGAAGGCTGTTATAAACAAGAACACTTGTCACCATTGTAGGAAGTGGTGTCAAACCTTTTAAAATTTGTAAAACAAATCGACCCGAAAGGAAATGTAATTGTATTCACCTACCAGCACAAGTTGGATCGCTACTTGCCACTTGTCATAATCATGACTTGAACTTGAAAAATAAAATTCAGTACTCGTCATATTTGGTTAAATTTAATTTGTAAATTTCTGAAAAGTTTGCTATTTCTTTATAAGTAATAACAAATTTTTCAGAAATTTACAAAAATGTCATAAATAATAATACACAAAATTGCAATGCTACCACACTTTATTAAATTTTCTTTTTGTTTTCGATAATGTTTCTTCATCGTTTCAATATATTTCGAGAATACGAATTTACGAACGAAACGACGATAAAAATGACAACGACATAGAAACGACTATTAAAAATGAAACGCCAACGGGAATAGGGCCGATTGTTATTTAAATAAAATAAATAAATTTATTATAACAAAATTAAATAATCTTACTGAGTTGCGTAATGTTTGTCAAAGTAGGTACCTGCACTTAATTGTGAATAAAATCACCGATATTCATCATGTATGGCCTATTTTATTCCCAATATAGCTAGCTTTCCGAATAAGGGCAAAAATGTAAAATATTTGTGGTTTTAAGTTTTTTTTATGAGTTTTTGAAGACAAAAAAAATTAAGAAAAAAAAATATGTAAAGTCAAACAAGCCGTTTAAAAGTTATATTGAAATAAGTTAGCTTGGTCGCCTTGTTTAGCAGAAAATATTGGCCATGCCCATAAAAAAAACTGAAAGCGGATTTGAATTTAACGAGTTGAGGTGTCTATATATTTCTCATATTTATGTTCAGGGACCAATATTTTTGCTGACCAGTGTTATTATTGTCCTTAAAAAAATTATGATAATAACAAAAATACCTTCTGAAGAACTACTAAATATTAAAGTTTTTAAGCTTTATATGTGACCCAAGCTGACGAAAGGGACCTTGTTTTGCCAGACTAAAATTCAAACAATATCCTGGGATCAACTACAAAATAGATTTTTTTTGCGTTCTATTTAGAATTTTTTCTTTATCGAAAATCATTGAAAACTAAATTTCGACTGGAAAGATAAGGTAGCTGTCGTTAGCTTGCCTCACATATTTTTATTGTAAATCAAAGCAATTATGAGATCCAAGTATGCCCAAAGCATCCCGAAAGTGTCATTATTTGGTATGGATTTTGGCAAACGGCAATTGCTATAGGTCGATGATTAATATCTTCTTTTGGCCTCAATTGGATGATATGGATACCAATGGCATGTGGTTTGAGCAGGACGGTGCTACATGCTCCATAAATTATGCCGTATTGGAAATTCTGATCGTTCCATAAGCTGTGTGTGCCAGGTCATCTCACAAAGAGGTGATATGAACTGACCAGCATGATCGTGCGATTTCAACTCGTTAATTCTTTTCTTCTGGGGTTTTCTTTCTGGTCAAATTCAGCCTAATTTATGCGCCACAGTTATGTAAAATTTGATATTTTGGATGCCCGCCACTTGGAGTAGTCGCAATGTACGTTAGTAAGATGTCTTAGTCCATACATAATTTCATAAATGATTTTAAACGAATAAAAATTTGCGATGATATCTCACACACACCACTCTTACACAAAAAAAAAAAACAATAACATTTTGTTTGCACTCAACTTCACTATCTAACGCTCTGTCAAAATTGGATTTTCCAATTGCCAATTGCGTTGACGCCGCTATTTAGATTTGCTTCATAAATTTTGTATGTACTCGTACATGAGAATTTTTGACAGTTATTTTACGCCTTACGCTCTTGTTCAAGTTTAGCAGTAAGAGGCGCAACTTGATCGAAATGCGACAGTATTCCAGTAATATTTAATAATTAATGAGGGAAGTATGTCATTGAGATTTACTGCTCTGGAAATGGCAATACTCTTTAACAATTTTAAATACCCAACAAAGTAAGTGTCCGAAAGATCCTCAAAATGAATATTTGTTACCGCAATGAGCTCCTCATTTGTCTCAAGCCTTTACCGCTGAGCCGATTTTAAAAAAATATAAACTAAGAATTAAGGTAGCTGCGGCAACAGTTCGATATCCAGATTAGGTTTTGTTTTTTCATCGAAACTACACTAATGGATGTTCGATCATTATCAAGATGAAAGATCACTTTTTCTCTAAACGGCTACATTTTTTCATTGATTTATATACAAATTGAACCAATAAAGATAGATCAGCGCAGAGCTTATCAGCATTACGATGGAAAAGCCCCATAGCAGCCATTGATTTAATCTCAAAATTGTGTTTATTTTCTACTACGAGCGAGTGCTCTTCATAACATTTTGTTCATATTTTTCAGGATTTTCATATTCTGTTTTTTACGCAAAAGTAAAAGAAGAACCTTTGCCATCAGTATTTTACCACTTAAGCTCTACAGTGAATCAAAGGTATATCTTGGTTTTTATTGACGATTTTCGCTACGACTAAAAGGAAGTTTATCAATTGGCGATACATGTTCCATTCGTACTCGAAAAAGCTGGTGTGACACATACGTGTACTTCGTGCCACTTGGCTGTGACTTTTTAAAGTATTTTGCCTTTCAAGTAAAAGTGTTTGGCGACAAACTGTGATACAAATTTTGTTACAGATATACGTCAGCTTGTCGGCTTAACATTTAACCGACGCGTCAGTAACTCTACTGTCAGTGGTAATGCGTCTAACACCCATACACACCCTTGCTGCACCAGCAACACAACAAATAGCAATTTTAGAACATGACCGACAGGACTATACCTTTTGTTAAGAATTTGGAGACCATCTAAACTCCCGCCAAGCTATTTGTGGCTTCTGTTGGAGAGCAGCAACACACCCTCCCTACAATTTAGCTTCAGTTCTGTTTTTGGCTTTGATAAGTGCGGACGCGTTTTTTTTTAGCTCGCATTAACAAAAAACAAAACATACATTGTGTGAATAATTTCAAACAAAAACAAAAAAACAAACCTGTTTTAATACAACAACAAAGTTGTCTGTAATTTTTTTTCTTTCTTTCTCTTTATTTTTTACAACGGCATATTGAATTGCTACTTTAAAAATAAAACAAAAACAATAAGGGCTAATGCCTCTTTAATTTAAGCAAAAAAAATGTAGACAATATTGTATTAAATAAAGACAAAAAAACTGAAAATAATTTGTGTGTAAATTCTACGCAAGTTATACGTGCCCAATCTTGTTCGTCGCTTTTGCTAAGCGATGATATTAATATAACTACAAACAAGTCGCCTTCTGAACACAGTGTTACCAACAGTAATAAGGATAGTGCAGAAAAACCTAAGACTCAAGTGGGAATGGACAGATATATAACTGTGTTGAAAAGAGGTCGAAGCCCTAAATCTTCGCAGATTGCACCAATGTCCAAAGTACTTAAAGATAAGCAGGCTAACGGAATAAGTTCCCAAAATCGTTTTGCTATTTTAGATAACGACACAAGTGAACAAAAAACGGCACCCAAGTCGTTTAAACCACCACCAATTTTTTTAAGGGAAAAAAATTCGAATGAACTAATAAATAAGCTAATTTCAGTTATCGGGGAAAATTCATTCTATGTAATTCCAATCAAGCGTGGTAACATTGATGAAACAAAAATTCATTTTATAGACGAAAGTAGTTATCGTAAAGCAGTAAAGGAGTTTAAAAGCTGCAATAAGAACTTTTATACCTATCAGCTGAAGAGTAGCAAAAGCCTACAGGTAGTCATCAAAGGTGTAGACTCATATGTTAATCCAGTGGAAATAAAAGCTGGCCTCCAAAAAGCAGGATTTAAAGTCAAAAGCGTTGATAATCTCAGAAATCGAGAGCGTGTCCCTCAACCTCTATTTCGCGTTGAACTGGAACCTGGGGATATTAGATTAAAGAAGCACGAAACGCATCCCATTTATAATCTAAAATATCTGTTACACCGCAGGATAAGTGTAGAGGAACCACATAAGCGGTCAGGACCCGGTCAGTGTTTAAATTGCCAAGAATACGGCCATAAAAGGGCTTACTGCAAGTTGCCTCCGGTTTGCGTTGTGTGTGGAGAGCTTCATTGTTCCGCCCAATGCGACAAACCAAAGGATGACTCCAAGGTTAAAAAATGTAGCAATTGCGGTGGAAATCACACTGCTAACTACAGAGGCTGTCCAGTTTTTTCTGAGGTAAGGAAGTCAACTCAGAAATTAAATACTCCTGCTAGGCAGCCACAATACCAAGCAAATGCTCATTACCCTCAGTTAGCTCAACCCACAACCAAACATGTTTCATACGCGGATATATTAAAATCCAATCATGTTTTAGCACACAAAGCGACACCTACAAACAATTCTACCCCAAATATGCATCCAGAAGCTAAAGAACAAACTCCATCTGGTAACTACAATCGTCTCGAAGCAAGTATCGAGACATTACTGCATTCGTTAAACAGTTTTATGAGCTCTATGAGCAGCATGATGCAAGAAATGGTTCGCATGCAATCTATGATGTTGCAGGCGGTACTTAACAAGCCATGAACTGTTTAAAAATATGTTTCTGGAACGCAAACGGCTTACGCCAACACAAAAATGAACTCGAGTACTTCTTGAAGAACCAACAAATTGATGTCATGATAGTTTCAGAGACTCATTTAACAACAAATAGCTTTTTTAAAATCAATGGCTATATATTATATGACACTAAAGACCCCCGTGGCAGAGCATGTGGTGGTTTAGCAATACTAATAAAGGTCGAATTAAACAACATTTACTGTGTGATTTTTGTGAGGACTACCTTCAAGCAACAAACATCTGTATTGAAGAATATCATCAAAACTATGTTATTTCTTCGATTTATTCACCTCCTAGATTTCAAATATCAGAGAGCCAATATATCGACTTTTTCAAATCACTACAACGCTAAACATACGTTTTGGGGGTCACGCCTAATAACTCCAAAAGGTCGTGTTTTGTTTGATACAATTTCAAAAATGCGTCTGAATGTGATATCAAGTGGACAACCCACCTATTGGCCTACTGATCGACAAAAAATACCTGATGTTATTGATTTTGGCGTGACTAAAGGTATTTCGAGAGAAATGATTAAGGTTGAAGCGTCACTCGAATTATCCTCAGATCATTCACCCACTATTGCCTATATATGGAATCAGCAAAATATCGTGTCGCCAACAACTTGCACAAGCATTAATTGGTTGAAATATAGAAAGTATCTCAGTTCTCATTTTTCGGAAAACATACCGCTAAGAACACCAGAAGATGTGGACCAGAGTCTAATTTATTTTGATCAAAACCTTAAATCAGCTGCCCAACATGCGACAGAAACCAGACAACCAGCTAGATACAATCAAATTTATTTTGTAGATGTCGAGCAGCTCTTGGCTGAAAAAAGAAAAATTAGAAGAGATTGGCAAGCACACAGATCTCCTCAACTCAAATCTAGACTTAAAGATTGCACGAAACGACTAAGATAGCTGCTAGAATCTCGAAGAGTAGCATCTCTGAAAAATTACTTGGAAGACCTCGACGCAACTGCTCAATCAGATTATTCATTATGGCGTGCATGTAGGAACCTTAAAAGACCGGTCGTACGTAAGCCTCCCTTGCGAACTTCTTGTGGAGACTGGGCAAGGAATGATACCGAAAAAGGCCATTTGTTTGTTGGACATTTGAAGAAGGTTTTCACCCCAAATGTATGTACTGATATAGCTGAGTTACCATCAGTTGAGACTAGTGCCGTAGTACCCCTAAGATTTGAATTTAGCGATATTGAAAGGGCAATAGCAGATTTAAACACCAAAAAAGCCCCTGGCGTTGATAAAACAAGTAACAAGATGTTAGTTGAGTTGCCGTATAGGTCGCAGAATTATTCTGTTTGTTTTTAATGCCATCTTACGTCTTGAGTACTTTCCCACAGAGTGGAAAGTTTCTTTGATTACTATGATTCCTAAACCAGGAAAAGACCACACAAAATTAGAATCATACAGACCTATAAGCCTTTTATCAAACGTGTCAAAGTTATTTGAGAGAATATTAATAACTAAGCTGAATCCAATTCTTAGCACGAAAGGATGCATTCCGAACCATCAATTCGGCTTCAGAAAACAACATAGTACGATCCAACAAACACACAGATTAGTAAATGTAATTAAAACGACCTTTGAAGAAAAAAAATACTGTTCTGCGCTCTTTATCGACGTTTCTCAAGCATTCGATAAGGTTTGGCACGAAGGCCTAATATTTAAGCTAAAGCTGAACTTGCCCGAAAACTTGTATAGTTTTTATTAAAAGAAGGTGACTTTTTAAGCTCGCCACAGCTCATTGAAGCCGGAGTTCCCCAAGGTAGTATTTTGGGACCAATTTTATATTTACTATACACATCGGATATGCCAATTAGCACCCTAGTCCACACATCAACTTTTGCAGATGACACAGCTTTTTTAAGTATTCATGAAAGTGAACAAGAAGCATCACAACTTTTACAAGACCACATACTCAATTTGGAAAAATGGCTAGAAAAATGGAGAATAAAAGTGAATGAACAAAAATGCACTCACATAACTTTCACACTGCGCAGGGACTCATGCCCTCCTATTCGCATAAATAACCAAATGATACCACAGCTTTCAGACGTTAAATACCTGGGTATACATCTTGACCGTCGCCTTACTTGGAAAAGCCACATTGACTTCAAGTTAACACAAATGAAACTAAAAGCAGTACAACTAAATTGGCTTATTGGCAGAAACTCCACCCTGAGCTTAGATTTTAAACTTCTACTGTACAAGTCGGTCCTCAAACCAATTTGGTGTTATGGGATTCAGTTATGGGGCACTGCCTCAGCTAGCAATGTAGAAAAAATTCAAAGGCGCCAAAATAAGATTTTACGTATTATTACATCTGCTCCCTGGTATATAAAAAATTCGAACATCCACAAAGACCTAAACATGCCATCAGTTAAAGCAGAAATAGCGAAACATGCAGTCACATATCTAAAGAGGCTTGAATCTCATCCAAACCCTTTGGCGCGTAACATGCTGAATGAACCTGGTTACATTCGACTAAAAAGAAGAGATACTGCTTTTCTTGGCCGTACATTAGAGGGATGACCCGCTAATGATTTCAAAATCCGTGAAACAAACATTATTTTTGTCTAGCACTGGCTGGACTTAAAAAGAATATTTTATTTTAGACTTAAGATACGAGTAATTATTGTTAGTTCAAAAATATTGAAAATAAATTTTATTGAAAAAAAAAATTTAGCTTCAAAACGCAGCAAAACTTCCCGAAGGCATTCTCCAATAACCGGTCGTATGGTCCTGCCCTTGCCCTCCTGTTGACCACTGGTCCATATGGTAAAAATCCTTTGGACTCTGATCAGACCTTGCATTTTCTTATTGTCCAGTTTCAGGCCACGTGCATGTCCCGAGGACTAGTGTCCCATTGTACTAACTAACACCTTGAAGCATTAGCTGGTGTTCAAGGTGTTAGTAGCCGCCAAGATAATGTACTCTGGCGGGAAGTGTTTGATTGTTCAAATATTAACAAACAATCGATTGTTAAAAACAACTGAAAAATAGATACTTGTGTTCCTAAATATTTGATAGACGTCTTTTGAAGCTTTAAATTTTTCAGAAATCTTCTACGCTTTAAATTTTTATTATTTTTATAAATTTTTCTTTAAAGAAATTCTGCCTGCCACATGACTATATGTTTGCATTTAAAGCCTCAAAAATATGTTCTGCAGTCAAGAATATTTTGAAAACAACCATAGTTGAGAGATGGCAATGTGGTGACTTGATGACGAAAGGGGTTGTAACAGCTAGCGGGAAATAACATTTGTTACTGTACATTTCAGTTGCAATATTCTTCATGGGAGATTATTTTTATGTATTTGCCTGCCTGCCTGCCTGTTTGCTATGGGCTGTGCTGCTTTCAATTTCATTTAGAAGGATAAAATGTTACCCATAGCACAGCTTTAAGCCATTAAAAGCTTTGTACCTAAATTATGCTTTATATTTTATTTATATGTTACAAAGGAAACAGAAACAAAATAATATACATACATGGCTTTTACTCATATAAGTTTGTAGACTTGAGAACTGCTAGGGGGGCTCTGGGGATTTACTCGAACAGTAACAGCAACTGAAAGTGACATTAAATTGTGGAAAAAATAAACAAAAACATGTAGCACAACATGGTTGAATTGTGGCAAAAAGTCATAAAAAGTAAAGTAAATCAAAGCAAAGCAAAGTAAGTAAAACGAAGTAAATATTTATAAAGAATCTGGGACTAGTTTTTAGTTTAAAATACTCATACGAGTTTGTACATTTGCAAAGGGAAACTAAAGTTTAAGCAACATAAAATTTTAAATACATTAAAAGCATGTTAAATTAAAAAAAAAAGAGAATTTTAAAACATTAATTCTGTTCTAATTTGCTCCTTCAACCAACACATGCTTGACTGCATGAATGCATACCTGATGTGGTGTCAACCAAACACACCACAAAATACAAACAAACTTGTTGTGAAAGCACATACATACATATACACAGAAAGCAGATGCTTAAACACTATTAACTAAAAACACGCACAAACACAAACACACACACACATATGCACACACACACACACACACACAAATACACTTCCTCTTACATTCAAGCTTATTCAACTGTAAGAAAATAAATAGAGAAAATGAAAAAAATAGAATCAAAAAAATGCATTATAAAGTTTCCTGTGGCATCAACTTTATCTTTGTGTTTTTTCAGTTGCACTTAATAAAGTGTTGCAAGCAGTTTTTGCTAGAAAAAATTAAATTAATTTATTCATGATTTTCACACCAAAAGTGCAAGTTTTATTCTTCTTCTTTAATGAGAGTAACTTTAATAATGTGATTATTAAGATTTTAAATCTTCGCAAAATCAACATTTTTTTTACTAAAGTCATTCATTGTTTTTGTAGCATAATTACTGCAAATAATAAAATTATAAAAATGTTAGGAATTAAATGCAAGTTTAAAAGACGTTACCATGAGCATTTATCGTCTATTTTTCAACGCACAGTGGTTTAGAAACTAGTAATGATATATTAAATACATCTCTAAGTGTTTACGAGTGGAGCTGCGGTCGGTACAATATATGAAACAAAAACACTATACATAACTATTTGATATTTTCTTTAAAAATATTTGTTCAATGAAATATGTTATAGCAGGTCTTCATTTGAAGACCTTATCTTTGCTCTCGCATAATAGAGAAGCCGACTGGTTTATCTTGGTTAACCAGTTAATTTTTTTAATGTATTTGACATCGATCAGAAATGATAAATTAAGACAGCGGATTTGGCAGACTATTCCCACAGCGTTCTTCTTTCTGACTGTTCCCACAGCGGTCTTCGGACTGGCTGTTTCCACAGTCTGGGATGTCAACTTTTTCTTTTTTTCAGTCCATTTTATTTTTGTATTTGTAAAAAATCGCTTCAGAGGGAGTCAAAAAAAGCGCGAAAACAGCGGCTTCGGCAGGCTGTTCCCACAGCAGTCTTCGAACTGACTGTTTCGGCAGCGACTTCGGGTGAGTTTTCCCATAGCGTTCTTCGGACTGACTATTCCCAGAGCGACTTCGGTTAACTGCTCCCAGAGCGGTTCCAGCTGACTGTTCCCTAGGTTAAGAAAATTTTTATTATTGTAATGTCTATTTTAAGCAACCATTGCATGTATTAACGAACCTAGGTTAGGAAATCCGACGAAACACCCGAAACGGCTGATCGATCCTGTACTAATATTAATGGAATTGTATCTGAACCTGCTTATCGAATCAGTATCCCGAACTAGTTATCATCCAAACCTGTGTATCGAACCAGTACTCCGAACTAGAATCACCCGAACCTGCGAACTACTTATCTATCGAACCTGCAAATCATCGATTCAGTGCACCCGAACCTGCTATTAGGCAAATCAGTCGATTTTTCGTGAGTGGGTTTTCGTAGTACAACAAATTATTGTAAAGAAAAAAGGTATATAAAGAGAAAATATATTGTTCTCACTTAAGGTTTGTGGATCCGTAAGTAGACCCTGGACGCGACTGAATTTCAATACTTATATTTATACTGCAACAACGTGGTGGGATAACTGTTATATTCATTAGATCGGTCATTAACTCTATTTATAAAACAAATACAGACGTACCGAACAACTTTCTTTCAAAATAAAAAAAACATTTTGGTGCTTCAATGTCCCATTTTTAATTACCAAAAAAAAACTTGATTTTTTTTACAATAAAAGAAACTGTTGCAAGATATATTAAATCGAACATCATAAATAAGCGTCAACAAACTGTATCAATAAATTCCCAGATGGACAAACAACTTAAAAGTTATTTGTTGATGCAAATATTGATTACTGATAAGCTAAATGAATTTATCGAACCAACCCAATAATATAAACAAGACCATAAACAATGTTGTTTATCTGCAACAAATAAATTTAATACAATATTCCTTTTTTTTAATAATTCGACGCTTAATTCTTATGTGGTCGATAAACGCTGGCATGGTTAAGATAAAAATAATTTTACTGCCCAATATATGGAGGTGGTGGTGGTTAAAATATTTGCTGCTGAACCTCATTTTCAAATGGCTTCTGTTTTTATCGAAATACTTTTAATATCAATTTTGTTTCACTTTTTGTTTCTTGCCTTAAAAACAAGAAATTGTTGAATAATCGTTAACTAAAAGAGGATTAAAAATTTATAAAATTATTTCCTATTCTGCAGCAGCATTTAGTTATGCAGTAAATGGTTTCTTTGGGTAATGCAAAATGCATAATTTGTAGTGAAAGAGAAAATTCCATTGTCACTTAAGTTTCACAAAATTTCAGAAATTTAATTTGTGATGTTTCGTTCAATAATTGAAAACTTTAAACTAATGCCACTTTTCAATAATAATTAGAAGTAACGAACTCAAAGAAAGGGAAAGAGTGGAATACTATACACACATACACACACAAACGCAATAGCTATTTCTGTGGCTTATACCTGCCATAATAATCGCATTCGATAACGAATAAAATCTCGTTATCTAATAAAAATGTTTTTTAACCGTGTTTTCTTGTTCACTTGTTGATATATTATTAAACTATTACAATTTGACATAAATAACGATTCTATACATATGTCGAATGGCATAATTTGCTTACTCGACTCGTATCGAAATGTTACTCGATACGATAGTTTACTCGATGTAGATTGCGGTGATTAGTATTTCTGTATTTTTGAAGTAGACCACATTAAGACTTTGTCGCTGGTCTTATTAGTTTATTATTATTGCAATTCAGGATATTTCTCTCTGTCGGGTTATTTTCAAAAGTCACACACGTGAATGAGAAGATGTGCATTTTTTTAAAAATACAGGAGGTAAACCTTGTGCTTTCCATGACACTTTGTGGAAAGCTCAAGGTCTAACTCGTGAATTTTTTAAAAAATGTCTGTATATCACCGATGACACGTTGGAGTTTGTATTGACCTGAGAAACTATTTCTGTTTTATGCGCATACGCGTAAGATAGAAATGATTGAATTTCTAAAAAATTTTTAGGGTCCGCCAAAAGTAAAAGGACCCAACACTAATGAAGACGATTTGATAAAAAGTTTTTCCTTTAGATATGTATTACAAAGGCTAAGATACTTAAAAAACAACGTTGCAAAAAATTGCAGAAAAAATGGTTTTGTAAAACTTTTGGTTTCATAAATTTTGCAGAAAATATTTGTTGTGGTGCCCACGGCAGCAACCCAGCGACTATATAATGGGGTATGGTAGTGTAAGGGAGGGTTCGGACTACATAGTTATGAAATATATTTTTTTGCCTTGGTTTGGCGAAAAGAACTTATGCTCTATTAGGTCAGAGATTTTAGGTAAATAAGGACCTTTTTTTAAATTTCTGAAATATACAAAGACTTAATTTTTTGGGAACTATCAGCTTATCAGTTACACAACATTTATTTTGCATCAAAATCTTTAAAAATACAAAAGTTATAGTCATTTAAAATCTAAGAATGTTTGAATTTTAGCAAATTATCGAGAAAGTTTATTTTGGATCCCCCTATTCGCTGTGATATAGTTGAAATAGAGAAGTAATTTTTGGTGACAGAACTTTTAAATCGGTGACCATTAAAATTAGTTGCCACCTTCTCAAAATAAGTGCCATAGTACGGTGTAGGATTGCATGCTCTTGTTGCCCAGTTAAACTGTACGGTGACAGCGTCTTACAGGCAACCATATGTCTAGATAGTTGGGTAGGATAGTTAAATGGTAATTTTGGGTTTTTAGGGACACTACCGTTTACAGTTATACCGCTTGCAAAAACGATACGTCAAAAGAGACTAACTATCCACAAACGACCCATGAACAAAATAATGCAGGATCATTATTACAAATACTACTTTAAATAACCCAAGATTTAAGATAGTGTGGCATACTGTTTAATATTTTTAAACGACTTTAAAGTAAACAAAGCTAGATTTGTTTTTTATCTGATTTTCAATGAAAAGAAATATTTAAAAAAAAAAATATATAAACTTTTAACAGCAATTAAAAAATCAACAAGTGTCGTCTGCCTAGTGACATTTTCTCTCTAATGGGAAATTTAAGCGTTTGACATGTCTGCTTTATGCTTTGTGCTTTTAAATGTTGCTTTTTTTTGTATGTAGGTGTGAGTGTGCCTGAGTTAGGCATTTGAACACAGTACAGCCACCCGAGTGCCTTTGATGTTTTTTAGTCTTTTATTTTAATTATTTCTATTACATTAATTTCCATTATTGTTATTATTTTCTATTATTTTTGTTCTGCGTATTATACTCGTATTATACATATATTATTTTACACTGTAAAGTGTTTTAGAATTAAGTACTTTGTTCGTTGTTGGCAATGTTTGATTTGTATATTGATTGCTGTGTATAAAAGCTGATGTTTTTTTATGTTTCCCCTGTGATCAATAAAGTGTGGTTGATGACGACAGTTTATTGTCGTATGCTCTATGTTAATATTAAATAAAAAAATCTCAATATATATGTATGTATGTATGTATGTATGTATGTATGTATGTATGTATGTATGTATGTATGTATGTATGTATGTATGTATGTATGTAGCAAAATATACTTTTATACTTTGAAAAGGTCTTAAAAATAATGCTTTTAAATATAATTATTATAAGTTTTTAAAATTTTCATTTAATATTCATCTATTTCAATCACAAAGAGTAACAATTTGTTGCACCAATTAAAGAATTTAATTAGTTTTAAACTACCGTTCAATTAATTTTTTAATTGATTCAAATATATACATATTTGTTTAAACAGAACAAAAATCTTCCTACTTAAACAAATATTTGAATCAATTAATTATTTAATTAAATTTTAATCTGATATCAATTAAAACCTTTAATTGTTAAAAAATAATTTTTTCTGTGCACATTGAGCTAACTCTCATAGCTTTCAAGATCCTTATTTTTAAATTCTCCGCCCCTATCTGTTCTCAATAACGCAGTGGAAGCGTACTAGGCCCATAACCTATTGAATGTTCTCGAATAATAAAACAAATTATTCTAATTCGCAGTAAAATTAATTATGTCTTTGTTTAAGAAAGAATATATTTGAAGTGAAGAATAAAATAAAATATACATATTTTCCAAAACACATATTTTTCAAAGCACTTGTGCTTAAAAATAATATTATATGTAAAGTAGTTTCTATAATTTTGTGTAAATTGCTTATTATTTCTTATTATAATAACAACAGAGTTGTCTTGTATACTGTGAGAAAACAGACTTGTGCCTATTTGTGGCAGAGAACGAAACGGAATTGTAGTAGAGATAACAAATTAAGATTGGAGACGAAAAATAAACTCTATAAGAGATTACCCTAATCCATGTTAGTAAAGCACTTGTCAAAGGTTGAACTGCAATATCTGGGTATCAGTCGATCTTGCGTTTAAAATACAGACTAAAGTAATTTTGCATATACCGGGAACATGAGTAGAATAAACAAAACAGACAATAAAATTTCACATGTAGTGAAATGTCGTGTAAAGTGATAACCTCAGTATTAAAAGGATCAAAAAAGGTAAAGAGATGCAATAAATAATATATAAAAAAGTAATACGTGACAAGAAACCTAAAAAAGAACAAAACATTTAATTTCTAATATAACTTCAAAAAACTGACAAAACGAAGTGCTGTCAAAAAAAGTGGGACCAGCTGGAGGTTAAGGAATAACAACTCTAGAAACTTATACCCATTTGGTTTCTTATTAGCCGCACCCAAATTTGATTTGACTGTTGGAACATATGAAAAGAAATGTACAATAGAAGGAGCTAAGGAACCGTTGGAATAAGAACTGGTGGGAGGATAAACCTAATTATATACAAACTTGAGTGGTGCTCAAGGAGGAAAGCAAAAACTTAACACCATAAGCGGTTTTATGTGCAGGTGATAGTAGATGGGTTGCCCAAATAAATTTCCTCTGAAAAATACTATTGGCTATAGGCACATAACAAATTTGATGATATTGTCTAACACAAAGCTCATAAGGTCGACAACTACCATTGTCAAGCCAAAAATTACTGAAGCCGAAAGTATGCATTGTTATTTCTCAGGGAGTCACTAAGGAATGAGGGGGCTATAAAAGAGCTCAAAATAGTAATAATATCTTATATTATCCTCCTGAAATAATATATTGTGTTATCCTAGTGATAATAAATTAAACCATACAATAGAGAGATAATAACATTAATATATGTCAATAAACATTAATTACATTAAATATAATTAAATACAAATAATAAAATATACGAAATAGTTTTAACCACAATTATGTTTTATTTTTCACAGCCAATGAATTCGCAAAATAATTTGTATTGGAAGAGAAAACGTGGCAGTAAAAAACTACAGTCAATTAATACTGATAGTATGTTAAATTAAATTTTCCATTATTAATCATTGTATAATAAAGTAAAAAAAAAATCATTGTATAATAAAGTAAAAAAAATTAAACTGAAATTAAAATTTTCTAAGCTCAGATATATAAAATATAGATTTATTAAGCGAAACGAAATAAATATTTAAATTTTTTTTTGTAAGATTATGGCCCTTAAATAGTTTAAAAAATATGTAATCACTACACTGATAGAAAAATTATCATGACGCTGATGTAATTTGACATTAATACTATAAAAAGTGTTTTTGTATTTTCCGTGGGACTTGTCATCCTTTTGGTGTTAACATCTACATCAATTTGTAATTTGGCATCACTGGCGACGATCACTACTTGACTACATCACTACAATGACAAACTGACATCAATTTAATGACAAGTTGTCATCAATATAATAAATACTTCCTATTCAAAAAAAGGAATAAAAAATAAAAAGAATTATTTTAAAATAAGTAACAATCAGTCAATTATTCATTACCTTCTTTGGAATAGTTTAGAGAAGTGTGGAACGTAAGTAAGCTTTACTTTTTATAACGACTCCGTAAATGTTTATTCTAGAAATGTGTTCTGTTGCTTCGCTTATATATTTTATAACGCCAACGATTTATTGCTAATAATAGATAAGGATTAATTCTTCGGCCGCAGGCACATATTTAAAAAAAAATCTTTATACACAAAAAAATGTATTTAAACCAATTAAAGGTTTTAATTGGTTTCAGATTAAAATTTTAATAAATAAATAATTGATTCAATTATTGGTTTAATTAAGACGTTTTTTTTTTGTTTTGTTTTAAACAAATATATATTAAACTTGATTTAAAATTCGTTTAATCCTTTAATTGGTACAAACATTTTTTTCTGTGTATTGCTAATTGACAAGGAATGGGATAAGAACCCACGGTCATCAAATAAATACATCGAACCCTAAATACAAAAGGTTCACAACTCAAAATACTAAAATTTTCAGGAGGGACAAAAAACTGTTTATGCACAGAAGCAACGCACTTAGTGACAGATAGTGATGTGAAAGAAATTTTTGCAGTAGTAGTAGTAGATATGTACTCTGAATTAATTTATGGAAAAGAGTCAGTTTTGGGAAATTTTGAGTTGTGACCCTTTTGTATTTAGGGTGCGACATGTTTAGTAGCTACCACACTAACCAACTAAGCTATAGCACCCTCATTTATTTTGCATTTTTTTCAGGGTTCAGAATTTTTTATTTATGAGCGTTGAAATTTTAACATTTATGATATTTTTCATAAATGAGATTTCTATAATTTTATATTTTTTGACGGTCATAAATAAACAACATTTACACATGAATTAGTGTCACTGTTTGTTTTTTTTTTAGCTTACAGTCATATCACCGTTCAAGAAACGAAGAATATCTGTATTATTCATGTGTGATAACTTATTAATTAGCTCATTCTCATCATTGCTCTTTTACATAAATGTTTGATTTTTTATTTATGAATGTTTTCTTTTATGAGTGTTCATTTATGAAATTTCTCATAAAGTTTCTCATGAGTTTTCTTAAACACTTTGTTACTGCATACGCTACCCGTTGCACATTACAAAATATGTGCATATACATACACATATACATACATACATACGTACATACATACATACATACATACATACATACATACATACATACATACATACATACATACATACATACAGACATACATACATACATACATACATACATACATACATACATACATACATACATACATACATACATACATACATACACATATACATACATACATACATACATACATACATACATACATACATACATACATACATACATACATACAGACATACATACATACACATATACATACATACATACATACATACATACATACATACATACATACATACATACATACATACATACATACATACATACATACATACATACATACATACATACATACATACATACATACAGACATACATACATACAAACGTACATACATACATACATACATACATACATACATACATACATACATACATACATACATACATACTTACATACATACATACATACATACATACATACATACATACATACATACATACATACATACATACATACATACATACATACATACATATATACATACATACATACATACATACTTACATACATACATACATACATACATACATACATACATACATACATACATACATACATACATACATACATACATATATACATACATACATACATACATACATACATACATACATACATACATACATACATACATACATACATACATACATACATACATACATACATACATACATACATACATACATACATACATACATACATACATACATACATACATACATAGATACATACATCCATACATACATCCATACATACTTACATACATACATACATACATACTTACATACATACATACATACATACATACATACATACATACATACATACATACATACATACATACATACATACATACATACATACATACATACATACATACATACATACATACATACAATCATACATACATACATACATACATACATACATACATACATACATACATACATACATACATACATACATACATACATACATACATACATACATACATACATACATACATACATACATATTTTTATCGAATGCTTAATGCGAACATTTTTCTATGATCTTTTCATTTTTGAAAAATTTACATAATTTTAAATCCTATATATGAGCACAAATATTTTCTCATTTATTCAATTTTGAATAGAAAGGAAAAAAATAATTCTTCTCACTCATAAACGTACAATCACAAAATATTTTCTATTCTCTCACACATATGAAGAGAACCAGAAAAAAAAAATAAAATGTACATACTCACACATGATTGAGCAGTGGGTGACTATTTCGGTAATCTGCTTTATTCGCATACTTGTTGATGGCACATATGATAACTAAGTGTCATCAAAAATAATATATGTTATGTTATCGTTTGCTCATATGCTTTATAGGTGAATATAACCTGTTCCGACTTTGATTTTAAACAGCTGTGCAGATTTCATCACATAAGAGTTTTGTCATAATAATGATGATGATGAATTTGCATCAATACAATTTCATTTAATTTTAAATTTTATAATAAGCGTTTTTAAACACTAAAATTATAAATAAAAAAATCAAATTTAAATTGATAGAAATATTATAGAAATATTAAAACACTTTTTATTTTTTTTATTGCATATTTTACCTACTAATAACGTACAAAATATGGCATAGAGTGTATGACATTACAGTCGTAATACAGATGACACCTAAAAAATAAAAAATTCTATGACGACTTTTATCATTACATTGATGCTATTCATTCAAATTATTGATGACATTTGCCATAGCATTGATGTCATAATTCTGATGATATGGCGTCATTAATCCGACAACAAATTTTTCTATCAGGGACATACATAAGTACATACACCAATTTTTTAAATATTTTATTTGAAAAAATTTTTTTAAACTTTAAGTACTATTTTGCTAAAACCATCAAACAAACAATAGAAGGAACTGAGAAAAAGAAATCAATATTAGAAAAGCAAAACATGCAATAGAATTCAAGCGCACAACTGCAAATGAAAAATTTGAAATTTGAAATTAAAATTTTTACTCAACAATGAATAAGTAGTATTTCACAGTAGTATTTCATGCGACACAGTGTAATATTGCATAAATAATTCAAACATAAAAGGCGTTTAAAGAAAAGTAAAAACATCCTTTTGCAAAATAGACGATATTAAAATGTTTAAAAACCAAAAAAGACATATCATTTGGTAGGCGGTTAACACACAAGAGTTAGCGACACCAATCAAACGTTGCAACTGTTACATTTACATACAAATGACAAACCATTAAATAACACTTTGCTCTGACAAGAAAAAAATAAAACCGTGTTTCAGATTTCCACTGTGGTAAAAACGTCATTTAAACCATTCATAATGTGATTTTAGATAAAAAATAGCGAAAACGAACAAAAATAACACCAAATGATAGTTAATCTTAATGCAACATAAATCGCTTTTTATTCGAAAACGGAAATTTAATAAATTTCGTAATTCTAACTAAATCTTAATAAAATTTAAAAAATTTCAGATACAAAGTCTTAAATAATGTGTATCGCCTAAACAGAGCCTGGCTTTTAGTACTGGTTGTGGTTGTGGCTAGAATAAGGAAGTGCTTACGTGATTAAATAGAATCATTCATGATTGCAAAATGGCCTAAATGACATGAACGATGGTGAGCTTATTTTTTAAAATATTTTTTTATAAAATTTTTAATTCTTTTTTCTTAAAAATAAGTAATATTATTTTGGTGGCTTCAGATATTCCAGTGTACCTGCCAATATTAGGTCATCTAAATTCACCGCCAATATAGGTTAGGTTCGGCAGGACAGACAGCTGAACTGGGAAAGTTGCCATAGAAGTGTAGGTGGCCGGGACAGGACGATCAGTTTGGTAGTTACGTCTTTTCAATTTGGAGTGGACCATAAAAACAGCCGCAACTTCTCATTAAGGAATTGATTCTGCTTAGTTATTGGGATGTCGGATAGGCACCCAAAATATCGTCGTCCGAGGTGTTGAAGACGTCAGCAGCGCAGAGACAGAAAAGTTGTTCGACCGTTTCCTTCTCTTGCACATCTTGCCAACTTCTACAAAAGTCGTGGTATCCTTCTCGCATGGGTTCCAAATAAACAATGCCCGGTGACCACTGCTGTTGAGACTCTATTTTTGGCATTCAAAGTATTGCAGCCGTTTTCTTCTGATCCAGTGAGGGCCAGATCGCACTTGTCTTTAAACAAGTCGACTCGTTGGACCATCTGACCTGAGCCAGATCATTAAGAGCGCAGATTAATCTATGACTGTTAACATAATCCATAGGATATCTGAGAGAAAACGAGGTCATGTTATGGAACCGATAGCATGTGCTCTGAGTTCTCTAGAAAACATGTTGCAAGACTGGTTTGCGGCTATATCCTGAGGCTTCAGAGCCAAGACGATTGGGTCGGGAATACGCTCAGTCTTAAGTTTGAACAAGTGGTAATAAGACACAAAACCAATTTCCCGCCACTGCACTTGCTGACTACAAGATATTTGAAGACATCTCATCCTTCAATTGGGACAACATTTTGAGTATTGAGTATCATTCCATCAGGCTGGCAGCTAGCCAGACTTAATGACTTATTGTACTTATGTTTTGCCGATTTATTTAAACTTTCTGACTGTTTACAAGGTCTGCTTGGTTTTGTTCTAGATTTTAAGGCAATGAGTTTCGCTGACAGAGGGACAGACATTGCAGCAAAAACAATAGGGTTACATTTTTATCTTCTGTCGATGGAACCCTTAAAATGAAAAGTTTTAAACACACCCACAGTTTGTTATTACACACTAAACACAAACATATCAATTTGCAATCGTCATAGAACCTACTCGACTGGAAACAGTTTTCAACACCGTGTAGTACTGTTGTACTATTAAAAGAGCATAACAAGCTTCAAAAATAAAATGAAACAATGATTAAGTAGCGCCATCAAACTTCTCGGATGATCATTTTACTAAAATGCCTTTTTGGCATGTGGCAGTCAACAAAACAAGCAAAAAAACACTAAATACCACACATCGAACACATTCACTGAATTCATTTTACCACAACGCACCTTTACGGTATCTTAATCACATGTATTTACAATACAATCACTCACTAGCTCACGCACAGACAAGCTGGAAAATGCACGCAGTTAGACAAACAACACACATACACACACAAATACATATGTATAAGGTTCTGCAGTTTAACCATTTTAATATAAACTATTACCCTGCCAGGGATAATCGAAGAAAAGTTATTTTTTTCTTGGTTGCTTCTATTGGTTAAGAATCAATTTTACAAAAAAACACATTATTATCAAAGTATCTTTTCAAAAATCACCTCTGTAGGTCACTAAGAGCGTGTGAGTAACAGTTGCGATTTTTCATTGGAATTGAATTTTCATTGGCATAATTTGAAATATTACTGATCGACAGTATTTTTGATAAATGGATAAATATGGCTGTCCCATATGTATTTTTTTTTTTGGACCATCACTCATGCAATGCATTGTGCCAGAACTAGGAAATTAGGTTATGGGAAGGAGGAAAGATTTGAATCTTTCTACATTAAAACTGACAGGAAAGACCTCTAAAGGGAGTTTATTCCACATACGTACAGTTCTGCTAAAAAACGAATTTTTCCTGTAATGCATAGTTCGATTCACTGGCCATTCGACCACAAATGGATGCGCTCTAAACGAAAAGCATGTTAAATGCAAAAATGTGCGGGTATCGGGAAAAACTTCCCTATTTTCATTAGAGCACATACCATTGTAGTAACGATAAAACCGTGATATACGTCCCACATTGCGTCGATGCTTAAGTGAATCAATAGAGTTGGATACCCTACTGTCACCAATGAGCTTCTTTGCCCTCTCTTGTACGTGGTCGAGCAGCTCCAAAATAGACTTTAGCGCGCCGGCCCATACATGAGAGTTGTATTCCCTTTTCGGCCGGATATAGGTGCTATAAATAGTAAGAAGATCGGATGGATCGAATCGGATTTTGTTAGATTTTTTGTAATTTAAAATTTTGTAAAAAAAATAATTTTTCATACCCTACCCATAGTTAGGTGTCTCTATTAATTTAGTCCGAACAGAATCTCTTAGGATCTACAATATGCCGCGAAATTGTGAAAATCAAAAAAATGTTTGTTATGTGTATAGTGAACTAACTTTAAAGATCCAAAGCATTACTCTGTAAGTATAAAACGAACACATATAGAATTATTTTTGGGTGCCAAGTTTGTGATCAGGTGAAATCTTGGGCTCCTCATATATGCTGTGCCTCCTGTGTTACATTGCTTTACACTGGCTTGATTAATAGACATTCACGACACATGCCCTTTGAGGTTTCTATGGTGTGGAGGGAACCGTTATTGCTACATCACAAAAATCACTGGAATAATAAGTAAATCTAAAAATAACGTTAAATATCCTAACCTTAACTTATCGAAAAATCAGGCCGAGTTGTTGGCATCTAGATCACAAGACTGAAACCTTCTTGAGAAGGGAACAAAAATATCTAAATATCGCCAACGAAAAAAAAGAACTTTATCGCTTTTTCTTTGCAAAAGATCATTAATATTTTGCACAGATATTGATGCATTAATTAACTCATTTCCTGTCTGTTTGTGTTCGAATTACGTAAAAACTACTGGAAAGATTTTTACAAAATTTTGTGAGAGAGTACCTTAGTATCCTGATTCCAATATAGGTTCCTTTTTCCGCAAATAATCTTATTTCTAAGAGAATGTGGAGAAAAAGCAGTGAAAGTACGCTGATTTTTTTTTACCGATTTAAAGGTACTTTTTTAGGCATACTTGTTGCGCAACAGATGGTGCTGTTTTAAAATAACGAGTAACTCATTTTCTGTCTGTCTCTTTTAGAATTTTATATAAATTTTAGAATTTTATCCAGGGATGCGTACCTTTATATAAAGTAAATACGTAAGCGTTATGACATTTACAAAACAATTTTGTAATTTTTGGTTGTTTAATATGGCAATACTGCAAGGTTGAAACTACCACCTAAAACATCAATTTAAATTAGTATGGAATTAAATTAAGTATAAGATTAGCTAATTAAAAAAGAAAATTGATCTTAAACACAAACCTAAAAACCCGCTCTTAATAGATTTATAACTCTAAACACATTTCTTTCAATCATTTCTTTCAAATGGAAATGATGATGTGAATTCTTCGACAACAAAAGCTGGCAGGGTAAGAATATGTATGCGTGTTATTTGTGTTTGTTTGCTAGCATTCCGACTGACTAGAAAAATTTGAAATACACACCCACATATACTCATATGCAGCTTTGCTGTTTATTTTTTTAATACTCTCTTCCACCGACAACTAAACACAACGATTAAAGAAGCTTTGGTGAGCCCAATTGCTTAAATAAGTTCTTTGGTATTTTTTGCCTTTTTCGCGTCTACTTCTTTTTTTTTGTTTGTCGGACGATTCCTTCTTTGAAATCGTTTTATCTTTTTCTTTGGTTTTCTTTTGCAAGAGAAAATGTTTAGCAACTGAAAAATTCTCTTTAATTGTTTGTTTGTTGTTTCCTACTGAGCTTAAGTTATTTAAAGAGTCTGTGTATGTGTGCGTGCGTGTGGCTTGGTTTTAGTTGATTTTTTTAAAATATATTTTATATTTTTGTTGGCTTCATTTTACCTTTTTTGCTGGAAAATTCTTTAATCCTTTTGTAAACGAAATTGAAAAACTAACTGCATTTCTGCTTGGTTGATAATTCTTGCATGGTTTGTTTTCTATATTTCTTTTTCTTATTTTTTTTTCAATTACATTTTATGCTTCACCGTTATGTGGGTCAGTTTTTGTGTCAAAGTATATTTGTTTGTTTTCGTACTTTTCTTTAATAACTAGAATTGAAATTATTTCAAGGTATATAAAGTCTTGCTCAAAGATTTATTTTAATTTCAAATGTCTGTGCTCTTAAAATAATCAATTTTTGTTAGCCAATTTGTTCACGATAATTTTGAAACACAAAATTCTGCCAATGTCGTTTTAATACTTCTAGTGAACTGCTTAATATTTTTTATATGTACATATAATGACATTTTTGACCTACATTATATTACAGAGAAAATATGTATGTATATGTTTTTACTGGAATCACTGCTAAACAATTCAAAAAAGATTTTTATTAAATTTGTTGTGTTATGCCACAGTTTGATAAATTTACCAGAATTGACGGATTATCAAAAACGACTTGCCAGTGTTCCAAGAAAGTCAATTAATTGCACATGATGTAATTTAATAACTCATACTGATCTTGTGTATTTGAGATTGCAAATTTATGCAATTGTAAAAATTTCCCATGAATTGTGAACGATTTGATTATTTCAGTTTGCAACACTTGTGGCAAAGGAATTTTGGCTTCGAAAAAGTTATGAATAAAAATTTTAAATTGATTTTTTTCTGTAAAAGGCTATATTAACAGCTAGTTATAATAATTTTTAGAAACATTTTTAATTTAAATTTTTATGATAAAAAATGTCGATTGAAATTAAAAAAAAAATAATTTTTTGTTCACTTTTTTGTAAAAAAAAGTGAAAAGGTTTTTGAGAGTGATCTCACTCATCGTGATTGTTATATATCTCTATAAAATTTGTTATATCTACTTTTAAGCTATAGAAAAAAACTTTGCGCAACCGTTTTCCACGATTTTTTTCAAATTTCACCTTTTTCTGTTTTGGCTCATCTTGCATAGCACAGTGGTTGGAGAACGATTTATTTTGGACATAATTCGGTATCTCATGAACCACTGAAGATATCTCAATGAAATTTTACAGAAGTAAAACAGAGGTGTTCTTGAGTGGAGCTACGAAAGGTAAGCTCCGTAAGGTAAAGGCGGTCTTCTCTGTGTAAGCCTCCAAAGTTGGGTACCTCAGATATATAATTTTTTTGAAATGTCATAAAAAGTTTAGTTTTACCTCAAATGTTAAGATTTTTTAAATTTGAATAGACCTTAAAAATATATATAAAAAATGTGTTTACATGGGCAGGTTATCTCTTTTATTTTGGGAGTAAATTGAGTTACAATTTTTTTTTTAATTTTGGCGTATCTTAACTTAGTATTTTTGGCGTGGTGTACTTAATAATGATCAGATTATTATTTTAAGGCTATATTCTTGATAAAATTTGGAATAAATTAGTTTAAATTTTTGTTCTAATAGCGCTTTTCGTTTAAAAGTTAGAAGCCTCTGAATTGGGAAAATGTAAAAAATACCGTTTTTTAGGATTTTCCCCAAAAAAAGTGAAATGATATTTTTATTTATATAATTTAAACTTAATTCGGCACTAGTAAATTTTTGGAACTATTTCAAATACAACCTATAGCGAATACGAATTAAAGAAAAATCAGGTCAAAAATTTAAACGGTTCCCCTCCAGCCCTATCCAAACATAGCTAAGTTTGAAAGCCCCAATTGTTGGCTACATACTCCAAAAAGGGTTTGACAGCCCCGTCATTAATAAAGGCAGGGTAGCCACTTTCACTTCAGTGGTTCATAAGATACCGAATTATGTCCAAAATAAATCGTTTTGCAACCACTGTGCATAGATAGATACGAGTAAGGAAACTTTTTGTCGGTCATAAAATATTTTTTGATTTTTAAGTTGTTTTAAATAAATTAATTTTAAATATTTTAAATAGTATTTATTGTTACTATTATAATAATTATCTGTACATACATATAATAAAACTGCAACTTTCTGCCTTTCTGTCTGTGTGTGTTCGCTTCACGTGAAACCTACTGGATAAATTTATATAAAATTTAATGGAGAGGTACCTTAGTATCTGGGTTAAGATATAGAATCTTTTTTCCGAAAAAAAATATTTTATTTCCAAGAGAAAATAGAGAAAAAGTAGTTAAAGTACAGATAAATGTTACTGCAGACTTGGCAGCAACTTTGATTTTTTTAAACACTGTTTACAGAACTCTACAATAATTTTTGAATTTTAAATAAATTCAGAATTTTTTATAAAGCTTGTGTTTCTGAATATTTACCCAGGGATGGGTATCTTTATGTAAAGTAAATACATAAACCATATTTCAAGCACTATAAAATTTGGGATGTATTACTTTCTCGCTTTTTACATCGTGCATGTTTTGTCGCTACAATAGTACAAAAATTGTCAGGAAATAAAAATAGTTTTATAATATTTAATTGAATGAAAATATTCTTTTTTTTAAATGTGGAACGCTTCACAATTAAATATTATAAAAGTTATTTCCTGACAATGCTACCCAATGGTGTAGCGAAATATAGAATATAAAAATAAGTTGAAATATTTTTATAAAAAAGACCTAGAGCGTAAAAACTTAATTATAAAATAATAAAAAAAACTTTACATTTTCATGTTTCGGGATGGCATTTTTCAAAAAAAATATTTTTGTGGGGAGAGGCGAAAATGACTTTTTAGAATCTTCTGGGTTCAAGTTTAGGTTTTTGAATATTCGGTGATCTTAAAAGTTGCATTTGCTAAACGAACGTGTGAGAAAATTTAAAACAAAATTTAATTTTTCAGAGGTGACATTAGTTCTTCTAGGAGGAACTTTTTTCTCCTTGGTCCGATTTTTTTATTTTCAAGCCTTTATAGCCTAACGCCATAAGATATTTTTCTCCTAAGTTTGATTGATCTAGGATTACTCAAAAACTTTTGAGAGTCAATATAATTAAAAAAAGTAATGTCCGGCTATGTGCGACGTGGAGGAGATAACTAGTTAATGAAATATTTCTTCAATTATGAGGCCAAGAGTATTTTGTCCAAAACTCAGTAGTGGTCCAATATTAACAGTTAACGGCAGCAATGTTGCAAATTACTGCGCAATAAGTACAAACCATCACGGCGTTTTTCAGACTGCCCTTGTAATGCACGCAGCTGCCCTTTTAATATAATCAAAATTCAACAGTCTAGAAATATGTATGTATGTATGTACATGTATATATTATTTATTTTATTAATTTATTAAATGTTACAATACAATTAAAATTTATATTTTAACCTAATTTACGGAGCATAGTAACGGACACCCATGGTCTGTGGTGGGAATCGAACCCACAAATCGCAGTCTAGTAGAGTAACACAATACCTATTAGCCTACTGAGGCACCCAGAAATAGATATTAATTAAAACTTTTTTATAAAAAATATTTTAATTTTCATGCGATTTTTAGAAAGAATTTCTAGGTCCAATTTTAAACATTTATTTCTATATTTTAGGTTTCGATTTTTATATTTATATTTTTATTTTCATTTTCATATTTTTTTATTTTATTTCACTATGTCAGCTGTCAGCTTGCTACGAAGTTTTGCAAGTGTTTGGCAAATCAAAACTGTGGTTTTGTGTGTCGCATATTCATAAAAGTGTAGCCCTCGTTGTGCCTTTCGGTATATTCTGTTAGTGTATAAATAACAAATACGATACACCATTTTGTAAATGCTACTACGAGGTAAAACCATTTGCACAATACTGTAAATTGGACTATTGAGTTTCTTTGCTTTATTATTTTAAATGCTCTTTAACTAAAGTTTTTAAAGAGCATTTAAAATAATAATCTCACCTCACAAAATTAACCATTCAAAAACCATTCAGATCCTAAAATTTTTCCTCACACACTTTAGGCGTTGAAAAATCTGTAAGACAGATAAAGAATTACAAAGTTATGTAAACAAAATTAGATTTAAGAAGCTTTTTTTATCTGTTAAGAATTTCTTCTATAGAGATGGCCTTTATTTTGTAAAAAAGAAAAATAAATTAAAAGAAAAAAAAAATTATGCTGCTTTTAGGTATTTGGAGGAATTTTTTTGAACTTCTTTTTAGGCTTTCTCTTCATTGTTATTGCTTAATAAAATTCGTGATAAGGAATTTTTTTATTAAAGTTATTTCTATAGAAATTTGTTTTATAATCTTTTTATGATCAAAAATATTTCTAATGAATTTTGCCTAAAAAATATGTTAAGAATTTAGAAAAAAAAAATTCGATAATCAAAATGACGAAAATGAATATGATGGATTATTTTAATAAATTAATAGGTCCCTGATAGTTTAGTAGGTAGTGTGCTAGTCTATCAGTCTGGGGTTGTTGTTTCGAGTATTTCCTACCAAATACTCTAATCTGTTGCACTATAATGTCGGCAGGAAGACCAGAAATATGTTTGGACATAATCGAGGCAATCTATACTGGTTAACTGCTTCAGTGACACACAGGTCATGAAAACTTGAAGTATCATCTGGGAAATATAAAAATCTACAATAATGAAAGAAGATAATAATTTCAGACTGTGCTTGTAAGAGACATTGGGGTATTCAATTACATTTTAATTACAATTACAGGTTATGTGTAATTGAAAATATCCACTTACTAATTACTAAGTAATTTTAATTGAAATCAGGGACTAAAATCAATTACAATTGAATTATTTGTAATTACTAATTGAAAATAATACATCCCAAATTTTATAGTGCTTGAAATACGGTTTATGTATTTACTTTACATAAAGGTACCCATCCCTGGGTAATTATTCAGAAACACAAGCTTTATAAAAAATTCTGAATTTATTTAAAATTCAAAAATTATTGTAGAGTTCTGTAAACAGTGTTTAAAAAAATCAAAGTTGCTGCCAAGTCTGCAGTAACATTTATCTGTACTTTAACTACTTTTTCTCTATTTTCTCTTGGAAATAAAATAATTTTTTTCGGAAAAAAGATTCTATATCTTAACCCAGATACTAAGGTACCTCTCCATTAAATTTTATATAAATTTATCCAGTAGGTTTCACGTGATGCGAACACACACAGACAGAAAGGCAGAAAGTTGCAGTTTTATTATATGTATGTACAGATAATTATTATAATAGTAACAATAAATTCTATTTAAAATTAATTTATTTAAAACAACTTAAAAATCAAAAAATATTTTATGACCGACAAAAAGGTTCCTTACTCGTATCTATCTATGCACAGTGGTTGGAAAACGATTTATTTTGGACATAATTCGGTATCTTATGACCCACTGAAGTGAAAGTGGCTACCCTGCCTTTATTAATGACGGGGCTGTTAAACCCTTTTTGGAATATTAATTGTAATTGAAAATTTCCAATTACAATTATATGCAATTAAGTAATTGCATGTGTAATTAATTACAAAATGTAATTGATATCCCCCAAGACCACAGGCCAGATAGGCCTAGACGGTAGCGTGTAAATTTCCAGCACATCATAAGGTTTAGGAACCACTAGCAGACACATATTTAAAAACGAAAATGTGGATGCAATGGAGGACATCAGCCTTAGACAATTGTTAGTTATTTCCGACAGAATGTGATGATGAAGAAGATAGCCAATTATTAGAACGGGAATCCATGATATTAGGTATGTGGTACCAGAAATCCGTGGACTGTAAACACCGTGGACTGCTTTGGAAACCTCAAAAGGAAATAAGTATAAAATATGAAAAAATTCAATTTTTCTTTCACCTGATTAGAGCTGGGCAAGAATTAAATTGAAAGAGGATGATAAACGATATTCGCCGATTCGGCGAAGATGGTGGATCTAGGGTTAAATTTGTGTACAAGCTAGTACTTTAGTCATTAAATAAACGATACCCACATATTAAAAGTTAGCTGTTCTCGTCGCGTCGTAGACAACCTTACTTAATTTTATAGTGATTCAGTTATGATTTATGAATTTTATTTATATACAGGTACCCATACCTGAATAAATTTTTAAAATTTACAAACATTCTAAAATTAAGATAGAGATCTGTAAATATGTTTTAAAATATCCCGCTGACAAAAATGAAAAGTGCTGCCAAGTTCGGTATAATTGCGTACTTTCTCTACTCTATATATTTCAACTAAGATACAAAGATAGCTCATTGTAAAACTTTATTAAGATGCATCCAGTGGTTTTTATGTGATGCGAACACAGACAGACGGAGAGAGATTCCAAAAATTGCGGTTTTGTATTGCATTTCGATTACTAACTGCCCCAGAAAAACAAATTTTTTTAAAATAATATTTTATGTACAGAAATAGTCCTTTTACAATTTAATTATATGTATAAAATTATGTGTTTGGTTTGTATAAACTATATATCGTACTTTACAAAATTACGATTACCAAAATCACAATGGGTTTTTTATAAATTCTGCCGAAATATTTTTATAAGTCATGCTTTGGACTTTAAAACACTTCTTTCTGATTTTTCCATGTGAATATGCATTATGATATCTTCAATGGTTCACGAGCCACCGAATTATTTCCAAATTAATAAAAATTGCTTATAAACCGCAATATCCGCAATTAAAATTTATTTTTTATAAAAAAGATTTTAAGCTTCAAAAAACTTAGAAAAAAAAACAAGAATTAAATTCATGTTTTAATATTACGAAACAAATTATTGTGTTAATGCCGTCTTTATGTTCTCGTTATGCCAAGTAAAATTTAAAGAAATAAAACAGTAGAAAAGTCAGTTAATATTTTAAATTCAATACTGTTAAACAAATATCATTATACATGTATACATATATTAAGGACAATATTGTTTTATTTCCTTTATCACATTTCCTATTATCTCATTAAGGATATTGAATTTTTTTTTTTTTTTTTTTGACAAAGTTTCACTGAGGAAAAATATTTTTGTTAATTAAAGTCTAAGGCTGGTCAATGGGTGGACTTTGATTGATAAGCTTGATAATTTTGTATGTTTATTTTATCCTTTTTAAAATATTTCTTTTCATTTTTTTATATCAAGTTTATTTGTTCATTCTTTTGTTTGTTTGCTTTTGGCAGTAGATAATCTATTATTGTGACGTACAAGATGTGTTCATATGTGAAAAATCTTTTTTAAGTTTTAGTATTAAAAAACCAAATATCCTTGGATGCTTAAAATATTCATTTTTTATTTATACATTTATTTGCAAAAAAATATATTAATTTATATATACTAGTGTCCATATTAGGGTAGTAACACTCATGAAAAGCAAAATAACTATAACTTAAAAAAAATAAAACGTAAATGTAATCCAAGCTGACGAAAGGAACCTTATCTTGTGAGGAGACAAAATTCAGTTTTCGATGATTTTCGATAAAGTACAAAATTCTGAACATAACGCAAAAAATCAGGCAAAAATCAAAAAAATTTACAAAGTTAGGGCGTTTTGAAGTTTTAAGTCCAAAAGTATAGTTTTTAGATAATCGAGGTTAAAGTTTGACTAATTTGGGCAAGTTTTCAGTTGTGAAGACTGCCTAATTAAATATGTTAAATGTGAATTAAAATCTTGTCTGTAGTTGATTTCAAGATATCGCTTGGTAATAAAAATTATGCCTGGAAAGATAAGGACTGTCACAAATTAGAATTATGTGCCCTAGCTTCTACTTATATATTTAAATACTCTTCGGTCATATCTATGTATCGGAAGATTTTGCAAATGAATTGATCATCTCTCAGGCTAGTAATTCGGTAATTTAAAGAGACAAATAAAACATGAGAACTTATTGGAATGTCGTGATCAGCCAATAGCATTCTAGAATAGTCATTGATTATTTCGGGATATAAAGCCGTTGGACCTATTCATTAGGTCAATGGCTGCTTTGCCTATAAAGATCGATGAAATTTGGCATAGATTTGGGCCGGACATCGGGCACAAGAGCATTCTGGATCTGGTTAGTAAGGAGGTTTGGAAAGCTCAAATGCCGATGGAACGCATGAGTAAAAAGAAGATAGTCGAAAGTCTACATAGGACACTCATTGCGGAAGGTATTATACACAATCAGCAGTTTTACTGATGGTTCTCTAACGGACGATATATCTGAAGCAGATATATACACAGCTGAGCTGAACCTTTCCTGTAGTCTGTATTTGGGGAGTACGTCTCCGTTTACCAGTAGAAATGCTTGGGACGCTGCATGCGTTAGATCACCTGCTGGAATGTCGGGTGCAATGGAGACTGTATCTTATTTCGCTTGATAAACATTAGGCAGGTGAACGTGTACTCCTAACTTGTGTTGGAATGTGTTTTAAAATTCACCTCGATTAATGAGGTAAAATTGATATGGGTTAAGGACACATAGGCACTACTGGGAATGAAGCAACAGACTCACTAACAAAAGGGGATATTCTGTGAATTTTCGGCAGAAAGTGTTGGCTTAAGGCATAATGCGAGCGAAGGTCCTCCAAAGAGTAAGCTCATTAAACCTGAAAAGGCCGCTGCGTGTAGCAGGCTCTAATGGGGCATAAAGAGCCCATGGACAAAAGAGCCAGTATGATGCTCAAGTATAAGCTGGATAACTGCGTTGGTGACAGGTCATTGAAACTTATCTAGACAAGATGTAAATTGAAGAAGATAATACTTCTAGACTGTGTCTGGATAAGGCACATAGAACACATAGTGTGTGAATGTCCTGCACTGGTTAGCGTAAGATTTAGGGCCGTTGGTAGAAGCTTGTTAAATATCATGGGAGACTTGAGCCTTGAACAAATACCAGCAATTACTAGAGACTACGTGGTGTGAAAGAAGGCCGACAGTTATTAGTCGGCAGACTGAAATCATAAATTCAATAGTAAATGCTGCTGGCAGCATGCTATTCAATAAAAATATGGTTGCCATTAATAAATGTGGTTGCTTATAATCATTGGGTGCTGAAGGTGATCAAAAAGGAACCCGTTAATGAAGAGGTCTGCTTCGATACTCTCTCTACATAAATACAGATAATAATAAAAATAAAAATGTATTTTTAATCGATTTATTGCTTACTACTACTTATTGCTACGATTTAATGAATTCTCGTTCGTGCGATTTATTGCCTCAGGATTACTTTTTATGGAGCATATGCCGACAAACCAGCAACTCTTGAAATATTGGAAATATTGGAAGCCAATATCCAAGCCACCATTGACACCATACGGCTACATTTATTGAAAAAATTTGTCGAAAATTGGAATGATAGAATGGACAATGGAAATCGTATTTGAAAAGCAAAATGCTATAAATTTATATACCAGATTATAATAAAAAATATATTTAGGCTGTTTATTTTGAAAGTGGCATAAGTCACTTTCGTTTTAAATTGATACATTTAAGGATTAGAGTGTATATATATTTTGGTTTTCCCAAAGCCATTTCTATTATACAAAATTCATGATCATTGGTAAGTGGCGCTTAACATTTGATTGCAAATTTTTGTAAAAATTAAGACATACCGTTAAATTGGGAACTGACTTATGCCACTTTCAAAATAAACGGCTCATTTGTCTTGAATTGTCACTTTAAGTTCTCAGGCAGCTAAAAAAAGCATCCGATATATTTTTTTGACTAGCTCCTCTGTATATTAGCAAAATATCATGAAATAATAAATTTGTAAAATTCAGAAATTAAAAAAAAAAAAAATAAAAATTATATTCTAATTCTGCTGTTTTATCCTGGCAATTGTGTTCATATATGTATATTATGTCCCATCATATATTATCATATCACTTCATATTGTTTGCTTATGAAAATCTACATTTAACATTTAATTTAGTTGGCAAAAGTCCAAAAAAAAAACGTAGACGTCAGATTTTTTGGCAATTTTATATTTATGCATTTCAACGCACATATTTCAAATCGTTTGTCAATTGATTTCTATTTATTTTGTTTATTTTGCTTATTTATGTTTATTTAGTGTATTTATTTGTTAAGTGTATTTTAACTGTTTGAAATTTACATTTTGGATGAATGAAATAAATGGTGGTAAATATCAATGTTGCCTTAGCAAATACAAATATTTGCAAATAAATAAATTTTCTAAAACATGATTTGGAAAATTGAAAATTTATTAAATATTTTTATTGTCTGTTAGAAAAAAATTATTTGAGCGGTGGCAATTGAAATTAAACTAGAAAATTATGTAAAAATAATAGACATTTAATGACAAGTTTTATAAAGTTGGCAGTTCCAGCTGAAGATTTTTCAAGATAATATTTATTAATTATTATTTTATGTTGCCAAATATTTTTTTAAATAACTTCCATCTGTTTTTGTTTCTTTATTGGTTGTTAAGAAACTTATTTACTAATTTAAGTTTTTTCTTTTTTTTGTTCAAAAGTGTTAAAATATACAATCACTACAAGTTTTTGCTTAAACCATGTCATGACATTTCCATTTATTTTCTTCTCTTTTATCTGGAAAATATTTTTACATTATTTTGGCACAGTTTTAAAAATACAATTTACTTTTCCTTTGATTGCTTGGATCATTAACACCAGAATTATTTTACATTTTCCTTGCTACAGATGAATTTTGTTTGTCAGAAAAATACTTGTAAAAAATGTGGTAAACAGATTTCACATTTAAAACATCTGCAGTTTCTACAATACTGTTGGTTTATATTTTAATTTGCATAGCTGCCTGTTTGTGTGATAATAATCCTGTTTTTAATAAACGGATATTATGATTATATCCTTTTGTTTCTATTAATGAATATGTGACGCAAGCAGACGAAAGGGACCTTATTTTGCCAGGTTAAAATATTCAAAACAGGCAAAAACGGTATCCTGAGATCAACTACAAAAAAAATTTTACTTCATATTAAATATATTTAATTAGGCAGTCTTTACAACCTCGATTATCTCGAAACTATACTTTTGAACTAAAAATTTGAAAACTAGCAAAAGCTTTTTGCTTTATTTTTGTTGCGTTCTGTCTTGAAGGTTGTACTTTATCGAAAATCATCAAAAACTGAATTTCGACCCTAGCAAAATAAGGCCCCTTTCGTCAACTTGCGTCACATATAGTAATTAGCTAACAATTCAATAGAATAATTATTGGAAATACGTCAAAATTATTTAATTGCCTTTTATAGTACGCCGTTATCAAAAAAAAAAAAAAAAAAAAAAAAAATAATAATAAAAAAATACCGGAAAAATATATATAAAATAAAATAAACTAATGCTTTTAACTTTCTTCTCTTTAATAAAATATAATAGATAAATATATTCAAATTTTTTTTAATTGACCAGATTTATGATTTTAACCCAGTATCCATTGTAATATTTAAATTAGAACTTGACGCAGTAACATAAAGTATAAAATAAAGGTGTGACATAAACTGACAATTTTTTAAAGCTATAGCTACTGGAAATAATGTGGAGAAAAAAATAATAAAACATATTAAAAGGTGAATAATATTTACATATCTAAATATAATTTGTTGTAGTTTTAATGAAAAAATGGATTTGTTTATTTTTGTTTGATTTAAATTATTTTTTTAAATTGAAAAATGTCCTTTATGGATACACATGTTGGTGTTTTTTATTTTGGGTTTGGGCTGAAATATTTATGTGATTTCCGTTCATCAAAAGATGCAATTTGGCAATAAATTTTGGCATGTGTCATGTCGTTCATTCATCCATACAGGATGACACTCAGAGTTTAAGACAAAATATTCGACCCCATTGGCGACTTTAATTTAACACTAACTTTTCATCAGGTAATTTAAAGATGTTTAATTGCTCTTTGAGATGTCTCTTGTCAATCGGAAATAGAAAATATTTTTTTTTATTTTAATGTAAATACTTTTATTTTAATTTATAGACTATGTTTGACTTTGTGCACTTTAATTTATTTCATAAAACTTTTTTAACCAAAACATAAACCAAAATGAATAAGTTGTTTCAAATATTAGATATGTGTGATGTATTTTATTATCATTATCGATAAACAACGTCGTTACAACATTGTTAGGTATGTAATACCAAATTGCTATTGATGTTGTGTTAAAGTGATGATGCCACAAAATTGACGTCAATATTGCCGACACCAAATAGAAAAAAGGGTGAATATTTTAATAGCTTATATGAAAAAGTGCTTAACCGAGCATGCATTCAAACAGCAGCAGTTCTTTATGTTTTTTTTAAGATTATTATCTTGAAGAATATTATTAACAGCCATTCGAATCATAGCTGCATTAATCAAATTAAAAACTCTGTGTTTCATGACTAGCTCTAGTTTAACCTGCGTAAATAAAGAAATTTTTCACTTATGTTACAGTGCCTCGGGTTTTATTTCCCACTACTTACTTATGCAATTTTGCTATCTTTCTTTATTATTTAAAATTAAGTTTTAATGCAATAGAGAAACAATTTAAGAATTTTCCAAAACTTAGTTGTAGCAATATATTGTTATAATTTATACAGCAAAATCATTTTTCATTAATTTCCTTGCAAGCTGTAAATTAAATGAATTTTTTAATAAAATATCAGAAAATATTTAGTTGTACGTGCCGTATGATCAATATTAATGCCAACACATAGAACAATGTCTTCGGGCTGGTTGCGTATGATTTATATTTTTTTACAAAATATGCAAATACAAATAAGCACTCATACGTTGTGCCTGGTTTTAAATCTTTAATAGATAAATATGTAGGTATGTACAAGCATAAAATACAAGCATACACATCACAAAACAATTTCACCTTTCAAAACACATTTGCATATATATCAAACCAACCAAAACGTGTCAAATTTTGTACTGTTTTAGACAGGCATGACAATCACATTATTTGCATAACAAAAGCTGATTAAAAGCAAAAGATAAAGGCGAAATAAATTGTAATTGTCTTCTGAAATAACAGTTCTATTGTTGGGGTGCAAACAAAACGTAATGTTTAAATAAAATAAATGTTTAATTAAATATAAGGAATTAGCTAAATATGAAGTTTGTGCTCTAAATTTTGTTTAATCAACGACATGTTAAAATGTCCTTGCCATATTTTAAGTTTTTATGTTTCCAATTAGCATTGATCAACAAGAATATATTGATCAACAATAATATATCAACAATTATTCGAAACATACCATTTAATGGCCCAAGACTCTTCGCTGCTTAATACAATTCTCAACGACAATGACACATAGATCAGACTGACTTGGAGCGATGTAATTGTTGTGACGTATTGGCCTTGATCATACGCTTAATACCATCTCGGAAGAAAAGGGGATTCATCATTTGAAATTTAAAAATTATAGAAAAAATATAGAGTAATAGAATAATTAAGCCTGAAAAAGTTTTTTTTTTTTTGTATTTTATTTAAATAATATAATAAAAGAACAAAGTTCAGTATATTAATTTTAGAATGCATAAAATTTTTCTTAAATTAAAAACCCCGCGAAGCTGTATTGCTTGTCTGCAGGACATTCAATCAAAAATAATTTGTGTGTATGAGATTGCTTAGGGTAGATTCTAGATTCCTTTGTTACTATTTAGTATATTGCAGATGTATGTATGTAGGTAATTTGTATTGGTATTAGCTTTTTGTTTTACAAGTATTTTGGTGTTGATTTGTATTTTTCATTGTGTTTGTATAAAATATTTTAGAATTTTTGTTTTTCTCTTATAAGGGTTTTGTTCCGTGATTATGTTTATTGGAAGTTTATTATATAGGTTGGGTATGGTGATAGCTAGAGTGTTTTCTCCATATTTATTATGGTGACGATCGACTTTATATCTTCCTTCTAATTTTCGCCTAGTGCCATAGTTGTGGTTAATAGGTTTTAAAAATTGTGGATTGTTATAAAATTCTTTGAATAAGGTTGTATAATATATACTTTTGACGTTAAGAACATCTAGCATTGTAGCAATATTATTTTTATTTGAAATTGATTTATTTTGACTGCGCATGATGTTCGTGTTAAATGTGTTAGAGTTAGATCTGGGGGTTGTATTGTTGGTTTGGTTTGTGTTGTTGCTGATATTTGTGTTATTGCCGATATTTGCATTAAGGTCATTTGTGGCTTTGGTCGTTTCGTTATTAGAGGCTGTATTGTATCTTGGATTTGTTGTTTGTGCTGCTTGCTTGTTAAAAGTATTTTTAAAATTTGGTTCTGCGTTTGCTGAAGGGATCTACAGTAAGTAGAGTTTCCCCACGCAGTTATTCCATGCCTTATATAGCACTCAGCCATTGAGAAATATGCTTGCTTAAGAACGTTAAACGTGGCACAGTTGCTTAAGTGGTACAAGCTGTAGGCAGTTTTTCTTAGTTTCGTTCTTACGTATTGTACATGTGTTAGCCATTTAAAGTTTTGGTCGATATAGACTCCAAGATACTTGTAGGTTTTTACAACTTCTATAATAGTATTGAAAGAGTCAAATCTAGCATTGTTGTTTTTGGAGTTGTGTAGACATTGGTTATCGTGAAATTTTATTATGATTTCACTTGAAACAAGGTGTGATGGTTTTAGATGTATTATTTTTGTTTTTGAAGCATTTATAACGAGACCGTTGTCATGGCACCATTTAGATATTATATTTAACTGAAGTTGCATGTTTGTTGTTGCAGTTTCAATGTTTTTGTTAGATACTAATATCGCAGTATCATCTGCAAACGCAAATGTGGTGCTGTTTTTTAATACGTTTATCATTTCATTTGCATATATTAAATATAAAATAGGCTCAAGTTTTGATCCTTGAGGAACACCAGAAGTTATTGAGGTCTCATTACTATATGTGTTGCCTATTTCTACCTGGAACTAAGATCGTACAGATTTCATACAGTTTTTAAACCACTCTAGACAACTTCCCCTAATTCCATTTCTTTCCAAAGCATTTAGTAGTTTTTTATGTGAAAGTGTATCAAAGGCTTTGCTAAAGTCAATGAAAAGTGCGAGGCAGTGGTTATTATTCTCTAAAGATTTATTTATGTAGTTTGAAAATTGTCCCAGCAGTTTATTTATATTCTTTCCTTTCTGGAATCCATATTGATTTTTATTTAGTACATTATATTTGTTTAAAAATTCCGTTATCCTTCTGACTATAACTTCTTTCAATATCTTTTCGACTACAGATAAAACTGCAATTGGCCTATAATTATTATAATCATTTTTTGTGCCACTTTTATAAATTGGCCGTATGATTGCTGTTTTTAGTATGTTCGGTAATTTAGAGCTACTAATACTGGAGTTAATAAATGCAGTTATTATTGGTGTTATAATGCTAGCGTTACTTCTTAAATCTTTCGGTCGAATGCCATCAATTTGTTATTTAACCACTTTATGTAAAGTTTATCCCGAGTTTTGCAACATTTGATTAAGTCTCCATTCATCCAAGGATTCACATTTCTCTTTTTATTATTTTTGTTATTTATTTTGCACATTTGATAGATGTTATTAAATCTGTTATGTATTTGATTAAAAATGTCATCCGCGTTCGTGTTCTCGTGAAATAAGGCATTCCAGTTTGTTTCCCTAATTTTCTTGTTAATCTTAGAACTATTTACGTTGGCCCCTTGTAATGCGAAGGTTTCCCTTTTCAGCATTATTTGTTTTTCTCTTGTAGAGTTCTCTGTATTTATACCACAAAAGAGAGAGTAGTGATCAGAGACGTTTGTTTTCACAATTGCAGTGTAGGTTTGTGCATCTGCTCTTAAGTCGATGGATGAAGGGTATAGAGATTAGATCCTCCGCCTCTATCTAGGTGTTACTCTGGATAATAAACTTATCTGTAATGAACACGTGGAAATAACGAGAAGAAAAGCAAAATAGGATCATGCATCAATGTAAGCGTAAGTGGAGAATCATGCCAAATTCTGCATACTAGATGTTGCGACCCATAATAACTTACGCATCTATGGTTTAATGGCCTAAACCCTCTCAGATTACAAGTAAGCGTAAGTTAGATGGGATACAAAGGATTGCTTGTATGAGTATATGTGGCGCAATTCGTACTGCTCCAACACAGGCAATTGAGGCAATTTTAGGATTGCTGCCGTTGGACTTATTGTAGTTAGTAAAGAGGTTAGGTAAGCTGAAATGCCGCTGAAACGCATGAGTAGAAGACAGATAGTCGAAAGACTGCATCGGAAACTCATTAAGAAAGACGTTATACACAATGAGTGTATGTAGAACGACACGTAGTACAGAAGCAGGTGTATGAAAGGCAGAATTGCTTGGGCTGCTGCATGTGTTGAATCGCCAGCTGGAATGTCGCGTGTATGCTGTATTTCAAACTATTGCTGGAATATGTTTTAAAACTTAACAGATGTGCCTCGGTTAATGAGGTAATGAAGGGTTACATATGCACAGCTAGGAATGAAGGAGTGATCTGCTATGAATTTCTGTGGACCAGAAGCCAGAGTAGCGCTGGGTAATGACATAATGCGAGCCAAGGTCCTAGAATGGGTGAACTCATTAAACCTGTAAAGGTGGAGGGAGGCCACTACGTATAAGCAGGTTCGAATAGTGCTCAAAGAACCCATGGGCAGAAAGGCCAGTAGGGTGCTCATATATAACTGAAGTACCTTAAGCTGGATAACTTCGTTGGTGACAGGTCATGGAAACTACCATCTCGACATGATGAAAATCAAAGAAGATGATACTTGCAGACTGTGTCTGTAAAACGGTGCGACGGCAGCACACATTGTCCGTGAATGTCCGGTACTGATTAGCATAAGACTTGAGACCACGTGGAGAAACTTGTTCTGTAGATGCCATGGCCTTAAACAAATGCTAGCAATTACTAGAGACTGCGTGATGAAAACCAAGGCCGGCAGTTACCAGTCGACAGGCTAAAATCACTTAAGATTAAAGATTGGTTGTAGCACTTGTCTCAATGAAAGAAGGTTGCCGTAAATTACATTTTGGATGCCTATAATCATAGAGGAGGGAAAGGTGTCGAAAAGGGACCCATTAATGAAGTGGTCTGCTTCGATATTCCCCCTACATTAATAATACTAATAATGCTTTGAGTACTTTTCCCTAGATTGGAAGGTGTCTTAAATTGTAATAAAAAAAATATCTGTTTTGGTTTAAACAGGTTTTGCTTTGTCATATTATTTTGACCATGAGTATATCACATTACTGCAGTAATTTCAACTCAAATGAAATTTTCAGTTACATCCTGCAAAATTATTTTTGTCTTAAAAATTATTAAACAAGTTGCTGTTTTCATTAAAAATTTTAACTAAAGAATTTTATGATGAAACAAAAAAAATAATGCAGAATTAAGCAAAACACGAAACAAACAAACAAACAAAACACACACAAGACAAGAACTAACGTAGTGGCAACTGTAGGCCCTGTCAAATTATTTAAAAACTTTATTATTAAGCACAGAATGCATTTTTTACAAAAATATTTTACTTCAAATTCCCTGTTTACGGATTTTTTTTTATGTGCTTGTGATGTAGGAAAATTATGCTGTGAACATCATAAAATAAAAAAGTTTGGCAACAAAGGAATTAACAAGTTTTTCTACTCCAACTTTTACTTTGCCCATTTAAACACAAGAAGGAAAAATAAAACAAAATATACTGCAGGTCTTTTATCAAATTAAAAATTGTTCCAACTACTCTCACAACTAAATAACTGGGGTATGATGTGGAAAAAAATTGCATGGAAACCGACCAGCTAATAATCTACATCCATGCATGTGTATGAGGGATTGTTTAGTTGGTGACTTTATTTATTGAATTTATTAATGGACTTTTCCGAACTTTATTGGTAGCACGGCAAGGCATGTAGCCTTCTAATGGAAGTATTTTGATTTATTGCATTATTTGTATATTTGTTTTTGAACAATAATCAATTGCGGCCCTATTGTTGGTAGGAAAGCATAGTCCGTCAAAAGCTTGAAACTCATCTAAATACTTTGGCGCGTAACATTCTAAATGAACCTGGGTACATTCCACTAAAAAGAAGAGATATTGCTTTTCTTGGCCGTAAATTAGAGGGATGATCCGCAAGTTATTTCAACAATCGTGAAACATACATTTTTTTGTCTAGCACTGGCTGGACATATTAAGTTTATTTATGTTTATTTTAGACTTAGGATATGAGTTATTATTGTTAGTTCAAATATATTGAAGATACAGTAAATAAAATATGAAAAAAAGACAATGTAGACAGTGGGGGTGTTTATTTAAATATACGTGTGTATACCTTTACGATCACGTTTGCCGTATTTTACTGATATTATTTTAGAAAAAAAAAATGATAAACCTGTTCCTTTTTTTTTGCAAAAAATGATAACCTCACATGAGTTTAACGAAATTGCAGGGTAGATTTTATTTTATTTTGTATTCCCATCATCAGAGGTTGAAAGTCATTCTGTTTTTTATTTTTACAAAAATCATTTGCGACCTCACAAATATATTCTGGATCCTTATACACTGCCAAGTAGAGTTAGCAACGTCCGCCTATCCGTCCGTAGATGTTCGAGTTGAAATTAATTTTCCCAAGTCACTAGAACACCTATAGAAAATTTAACATCTATAAACTATCAGAGACATAGCCTCTAAAATTTAGCTACAGAAATTCAGCACCACTGGTTCATAAATGACGATTATTATTGTTTTTTGCGTTGTTATATTGAAAACCGAAAAATCATAAAAAAAAACTCTAGATTACTACCCATAAAAAAATTACGTTTACTTGGAAGCAGGTTTGTTAGGGAGAGAGAAATAGACTCTCCCAAATTCTTTATAAAAACTTATTCGCTTACATACCTGCATCTGCGTAAGCTAGAGAGGTCTCTTTGTTTCACTAAATTTTATAAAGAAAACATATTCGCTTACACACCTGCATCCTCGTTAGCGACAGAGGATATAGTTTTTTATTTTTTAACTTTCACCACAGGTAGAAAGGGCTCACACAAGTTTAATTCTGTTTGTAATTTCCCAACCTCCTCCAAAATCGTAGTACTAGGTGCGTTTATCGTTGCGTTATTTTGGTGATCTGCCTTTTTACTAAATCTGCTACGGTCGTTTGCAAAAACTGATTATATCAAACTTCGATTTATGTCAAACTTCCTCGGGGATCGCACTATACGTTCAAGATTAATTCAGGGGTACCGCAAGGCTCCGTTCTTTCTCCTACCCTATTTCTTATTTTTCTAAATGAAATTCCTTGTCAACCTATGTATTCTTTTGCAGATGATAGCAGAATTTTTCATTCATATTTATTCAATAATTGGCCGAACCAAGTGCAGATTGAAGCCAAGAGACAAAACATGAATGATAAAATCAATAATGATCTTGTCAGAATCTCTGTATGGAGTCGTGCAAATAGAGTCGAATTAAATGCTCGCAAGATCCAATATGTAGCTATGGGTGATGTAATACTATGGAATCATTATTATGGCTTGAAAATTTAGTGCGATGTTCGATGGAATATACACATTTTTAAATTCTCGAAAAAAGCTTTGAAGCGCCTTGGTTTTTTTAAACGGTGTAAAACATATTTCACTCCATCTGGACTTCTTACTGTTTATATAACCTATAACCGACCTAAAATGGAATACAACTCTTATGTATGGGGCGGCTCCCCGAAGTATATTTTGGAGTTACTTGACCGCGTGCAGGACATGGTGAACAAGCTCATCGTTGACAATGGAGCAACAACGCAATGTGGGATGTGTTTCGCTGTTTTACAGTTACTACAACTGAATTTGCTTTAATAAAATCAGAGAAGATGTACCCGATACCCACACAATTTTGTCTACAATACGCTTCTCATTAAGAGCCCATCCATTTGTGGTCGATTTTCCTGTGAATCCCACTACGCATTATAGGAAAAATTTGTATGTGAAATAAACTCCCCGAGCATTTTCTTTTCTTTAAACTTGAATATGAGAAACTAGGCAATTGTTTACGAACACTAGCCCCACTAGCCTTCTTCCCATAAGCCAATTTCCTAGTTCTGGCACAATACAAAACAAAAATCGTTTATATGAGATCTGTCTAGTGGTAAAGAATATGATACCAGATTAATGGCTGTCTGAAGTACTTGTTTGGAAGATTTTTTGACATTTCATTCGTTTTTATTTTCTGATGTATTTGCTTTATAATCCTTCCTTATGTTGTTTCCTTATAATGAAGTACATAATTCCAATATAAATTACGAGTACTGATTGCTATAAACACAACGAGGACGAATGACGATTTTTTCGTCTATTAATAAAAGAAAAACCTTTCTTAAAGTACAAACATATATATAAACATATATATTCCCTTCTAGTTTCCTTTGAGGGCGTGTAAAAATTGGAGTTATTAATTTTTTATTAAGTGAATTTATTCTGCCACTAATTTCTGAATAATTCCAAAACTATTGATCGGAAAAAATAAAATTTTTTTAAAATAACTTGAAAATAAATAAAAAAAATTATTCAGGCTTAAGTTCTTAATTATAAAGAGATAAAGGTAAAATTAGACACCAGTAGAGTGGAATGCTTTTCTACACAGCTACGTCCGTCATCAGCACTCTTCGTATCTACATATCTACTAGGTAGTTTCAATTGTTATTAATATTCTATTTAAACAAACTTATCAGAGAAATAGGATATGAGAAATTTTAATTCGTATATTATATTTCATAGGAGATAGAGCTTTTTTTGAAATTATTTTACACTTTTAAATACTATTTCTTTTTATATTATACTACCAAGCACAAACTTGTCTTTGTTTTTTTTTTTTCTCTTAATATATTTTCTTTTATTTACCTCTTTATAATTATGAACTTAAGCCTAAATAAATAATTTATTCATTAAAAATAGTTCAAATAAAATTCATATAAAATAACTTAAAAATAATTTTCTAATTAACCGTTCTTGAGTAATAATGAAAAATGCGAAAGTGCACGCTTGATTAAGCACAAACAATTTTACTTTGCAGTACAAAATTTTTAAAGCTTTTTTCTTCTAACAGTTTCCGAAACCTAACTTAACAATATAACCGGTATTGACTGTGGTTTTGGCATTAACTTTTGGCAGTTTAATTGTCTAACCAATTGCAACGCTAAATAAAAATGAAGCATAATAAATATTTTCTATAACTATATCTCAGCCACCTCAAATAAAAAAAAATAAAAATATTATATACCTGATAGATGTTTTGCAAACTTGTTAAAATATTTTAAAACTCGAAAAAGTTATTTCGAATAAATATGTTTCTCTCGCATTGCTCTCATTGTTTTTCTATTCTGTTGCAAATGAAACAAATTTGTTCTTTTTTCTTGGTTTCTCTTGACTTTTTGACTTTTACTACTTTGTATATTTTGGTAAAATCTCTCTCAATTGGGGCAATAAAGTCATCTAAAGTTTAAAAGTTTTAGTCACTGTGACATGTTTTGTAGTTGACAGTTTAACACATTTTGTTTTCCCAAGTGCACAGGTTGCAGGGGAATATATTTTATATTTATGTATATAAAGCTTTTTAACTTTTAGAGAAAATGTATTTTATTACAAAATCTACTTGGCTAACAAATTTGTTATTTCGTCCGTTTACAGCAGTGCACAGTGGGGCAGAATCAAAATATTTTGGAAATAACCAAGTCATTTATAAACGGGAATGCCGATTGATACAAAATTTGACATGAGCATAGCAGAGGAGTATCTGAACTTAAGTTTTAAAGGTGGATACCCTCCAGGGGTGGCGCTATGTGGTCTCAAATTTGGGAACCTCGCACATGGAAATTATTTTTTAGCTTGCCATTTCTTCAGTTTTCTGATTTTTCTGATTTTTTAAAATTATACATGGACTTAAAGGTCTTATCAATACCTACAAAACGGTATCTAAAATAGCAAATAGTAATTTAAATTGATTGACTTATAAGCATTTTAAGAAATAAAATTTTTGATTTTTCGCTACCCTGGTGCAGTTTTTTTTTCAAAATATTGGGTACAATTTTTAACAAATTTTTTATCGTAGTTATCGAGCCAAATTCTAAATATTTTTGATAAATTCCAAGATTGTATCTTTACTGAGTTAAAAACTAGACGACTTTCAATTTAAAAAAATCCAAAATTATTGCATTTTTGTGAACTTTAGCCCAAAAAGGGTCGTTAACGTTTTTTTTTTCATAGAAAACATTTTTTTAAGGAATATATGAAAATTTTACTTTTTTGTATAAGCTAACTATATGTGTGTACGTTAAAAAAATCGTAAAAAATTGATCAACCTTGTAGAAGATGGAGGACTCACAATATGACCTATTTTACATCGAAATTTTGACTTTAGCCTATATATTATGAAATGCCAAAGCTGGGATCGAAAAAAGAAGACTGGTGTAATAAACCTATATATGCTCCAAATTGTTTTTGAAAATATTTTACGAGTCCTAGTCCGTATGTAGACTTTATGGGGAAAATAGAAAAAAATCCCAATTTTGGAATTTATAGTTTTTATTTAGGGAATTGTGGAATTGCCTTTATCTTAATATTGCAGATTTTTGGTCATTTCATTTTACTTAATTAACAACACATGCACAGAAATTTTTATATGATTTGCTTAATTAATAAAAATTTTATTGAATATTTAAAATTTTTCCTTCGCTCAAATTTGCCCGTTTTACCGTAATTTTTCGAATTTTTCAGATATCAGCAACAAATTTTAAAATATAACTGATGCAATTTCCTATCAAACAAAAAAAATCACCTCAATATCATTTTTACGTTCAAAACTATGAGCTTTTAAATATGAGTATTCCCATACTTATTACACTTTTAGCAGTTTATGTTACCATAACAGTGCCATAACATAACATAAATCAGTAACATGAACTGGTAAAAGCGTGAAAAGTATGGGAATACTCATACAAGTAGGGTTCCGTACTAAGTTCAGTACAACTTTAAAATTACAAGTTGTTAATTATTTCACGTCTTATGGGTCACCCTTTAAATTTTAAAAATTTTTTATACTAGAGCATAGTACTAAATACCCTAAGTAAATATCAATTGTCTACCTATAATGTTTAGAAGAGTAGGCCAAATTCCTGAAATCTTGTTATAGGGGATGAATTTCTACCTATTATGGTTCAAAACGAAGGCCATGCAAAGGTTCATGCAAATCACGTCACTGTCGGAGCACCCTTTAGTTTTTAGTTTTAATTTTTATACTTGTTTATACAGTTTTAATTACTGTTTACAAATTTTAAGTGGTTTCCTCCTACACCTTGAGAAGAAAAGCATAAACTGAGTAACATGTCTCTTTCGGAACACCCTATAACTTAAGCATTTGTTGCTTTAGCGGCCACAGCTCTCCACCACTTTCTAGTAGATCTTTTTTATATCCTATTGTTTTGAAGACATTTTTTGGACACCATGTAAAACAGGTATAATTATATTGTTGTTGTTTTTGATGTAGTGTTTACAAGCATTTTTAGAGATTTTGGTGTCTTGTTGTCATAAACATGCCATAATATACAATCAAATAGTTGTTGCAATTCGTTAATGATAGAAAAATTACTTCGATTTTTTTGTTTGGAAAACATTTATTTGACAAACTGTAAATAAAGTCAATTTATAAAATAATAACTAATTTCCGTCTGTCTGCTGTCTGCTTTTTATTTGTGTTCGCATCACGTAATCACTACTAGATGGATTTTAACAAAATTTTGTGAGGAGGTACCTTAGTAGCGTGATTCCAATAAAGGGTACTTTTTCTTCGCAAAAATATCTTATTTCCAAGAGAAAGTGGAGAAAAAGGAGTGAAAAAACGCAATTTTCCTTTTTAAAGGTACTGAAATTTTCGGTTTAAAACAGGAATATTTCAAAAACCATTGCACAACATTAGGCGCCAATTGAACAAAATTTGTATTTGATTTCTATTTTTACTTTGGAGAATTACATTGTTATTTAAATATTTTAAACACCTTTTACAGAGCTTTACATTAATTTTTAGAATTTTTTATAAATTTTAAAACTTTATCTTTTATATAAAAGTAAATCCATCACTGAAACACTATAAAAGTAAGAGTCCTTCATATGGTGTGAAAAACTTTCAAAGCAAAATCGAGCAAAATATTGTCAGGACAGCTAGTCATGTAACTATGTCACAGCTAGTATGTAACTATGTATATGTTTAAAAGATATGAAGTAAATAGTCGAACAAATATATTAATTCCTAGTATTTATTCAATACAACTTTTCCAAAATACATATGTGTATAAAATGAAAATAAATAATTTGTATCACAAATGAAAATAAATAATTTGTATCAGATTTTTTAATGAAAATTGCCAACTACAAGTTACATAAGCGATACGACGACTTCTGAATTGAATAAAAATTGAAAAAAAATATTATTTGTTAAATAAACAAAGGAAACAACATTTTTTTTTTTGGTTCTTAAAAACATTTGTTGTTGATAACGTTGGCTCAGTAAAGTGTTGTTTTCCGATTTATTTCCAAACTTTTTTATTATGTGTAATTTTCATTAAATGACCTCGATATTTGTATTACAAATGGTCTCAATATATGGTATTTAAAACAAGGAAGGAAAGTCTATTTAAATATTGAAGACAAAGACAATAAAGATTTTATTGTCGTTTGAATGGTGTTGCGACAGAAACTTTTTTCTTATTTTTTTGTAAACTGTTCTGTCGATATTTGTCTATAAATTTGCATATTTGTGGGCTTCATTGTGCTTCTTATTTGCTAGTGTGTTGTATCTCTGTGCTGTAGTTCTTGGTAAATTCACTCGTTTATGTGATGCAACCGACTTTTTTCTGTCATTTTGTTTTAATTTTTTGGAAGAAAATGAAAAAGAAGGTTAAAAAACAAGTTAACCGCAAAACGTAAGCAAATTATATGAGCCAATATGTATTGACACAGGAGCATGTTAAATGTGGTAACAGCATAATAATACACATTGACAGGCAATATGTTCTATAAACCACTTACACTGGCACCAAAATAATGCAAAAGTTAAAAAAATAAAATTTTCGTCATTTATTTTTTAATTTTAAAAATAAACTTTTTTTGTGTCAAATTCAGCCGGTTATTTAATTGGTGTAATGTCATCATGAACAGAAATATGCACAAACCTATTGATGTGATTGTATATAAAGATTGTTTTATAACAGAAAATAAGCTCGCAGACAATTTTCTCTTAATGTATTAAAAAAACAAATACCAGTAAGAGTGCTTTATTCGACCATGTCCAAACTTATATACCCTTCACTAAAGTAATTTTAAATATTTCCTGTTATCTGTTATGTTTCCCAATTTCACAATAATATTGCTTCGGTTTTTATTGTTATGATTTTCAATTTTTTATTACAATAATAATACAGAGATTGATAAACTATAATAAGGATTATAAAAATTGATGAAATAAAAAAAATCATACCCATATAACAAAAACAAAAAAAATGTTTGTATACAGAAGCAAAATATTTAAAAAGTTTAACAGCAGTTTCACACCTTAGACCTTCATAAAACAAAAACACTAAAACAAAATTTGTAAGCCCACACCTGCGGTGAAGGTTTAAAATTTATTAAATTTTTATACTACATCCTTATACATATAGAAGTTGATCAAAACATGTCCCTCTGTCCGTGTTCGGTTAGTAATGTCATTTGCCACGGTACCAGACGAGATACAGAAGATTTAATTTCAAAAGTCTGCCAGGCATAGTTTTGAAAATTTTGGGATTACAATTCAGCAATATCGGATCATTCTTTTAGAGGCTGTGGGCCAAAAACCCTGCCCACCAATATTTTTTCACGTTTTTTTCGACTTTAATGATTCTCTTTTGATTTTTTTTTTTTTCAAATAAATATTAGACCGCGATAAGTAGATCGCAAGGAGTGCATACAGATCTCAGGGGCATTTCCGCTTTTATTTGTATCAAAGGTCTTTATAGAAAGCAATACAGATAGAGGTAGCCGATAGACCCACACTGTGCCCACTGGGAACCATGAGCAGACAACAAGCACATTGGAGGTCCATATGAGAAAATTTGTTTAATAACTTTTTAGTCTGACAATTCTAACGCAATATAGATTACAGGAAGTTCGTCAATTTTACAAAAATTTCTAAAAAATTTTTAAAAAATTTTTCCATAAAAAGCTAAAAAAATTTTTTCCACAAAATTTACAATTTTACAAAAATTTTCCAAAAAAAATCCAAAAAATTAAAAATATGTCTAAAAATTGTTTATAAAATATTTAAAAAAAAATTTTTACGAAAAATAAAAAAAATTGAAAAAATTTTTACTAAAACTTTAAAAAAAAAATTTTACAACAACTTTTCAATAAAATTTTTAGAAAATATTTTCTAAAAATTTTAAACGCAAGAAAAAACAAAATTAACACAAAAACAACAATTATAGGTGGAAAAAGTAAAGACAATAAAAACCTCGCCTTTTTAACCGTTTTTAATAGGTCAATGGTGCTGAATTTCAATAGCATAATTTTCGAAGCTATGTCGGATGGAATAATGGGGTTTAATTTTCTGTAGAGTTCTCGTGCCTGCAAAACTAATTTTAACTCGAACACGGAACACGGATAAATGGACTTCTACTTCGCTATGAAAGCCAGAATAGGTATACTTTATGGGGTCGCCAATAAATAGTTATAGCAGTAATTACAAAAGGAATGACAAACTTATGTAAATACGAGTATATATCTTCTCCAGTATATAAAAATAACAACAAAAACCCATTACTAACATCTCCTCATATTCATTGCCATTAAACTTAAATACCAGCTCAACTTACTATGCAGTTCATAGTAGATCCATTTTACAAAGTGACTTACTCTCAGAAAACGAATTTTTATTTACGTACACTTACATTAATATCCATCAATAAATAACACAGCTTCTTGTATTTTCACGATTAATATAAAGTGAAAACATGTAAAACCAATTGCTGGCGGAAGTGCAATATTTTTCTTCTCTTTTGAAAATATTTTTTTTTATTTTGTTTTATTTTTTATCCATAACTGAAGCAGAACACAGTGCAAAGAACAATAACAAGTACCTGCTAATGCGTTTTTTATTATTTAATGAATGAAATGTTATCAAGAATTGGAAATTGGAATTGGGGTTGTAACACTTACACCAAATGGTACAATGAAAAATGGAATGGCTTTATTCGTATCGTTTGAATCGATGCGATTTATACTGGCTCCACGGAACACTCTTATCAGCAGAAAATAATAACAAAAACATTTAAGTTTTACAGTGAATTTTAACAAGAATTTTATTTGCAAAATGGACATGAAGTACTTACATATACACAGCAAAAATATCAGTTTGAACACTTAGATGCGAATGGGAATCTGTTGTTATATTTTACAGAAGTTTTTTTTAAGGATATCACAAGTATAATACAAGAAATTCAGTAGAAAGAAAATTATATAAATAAAGTTCAATATTTAGATCTAGATTTAATATTAATGTAAAAATTTCAGGTTGTGGATAGCAGAAGCTTCATCCCTTATTAGGAGTTGCATTCACCGTTCGCTGACTATGGACGGATGAATGTCAAATTCAAATTGCGCTGCCAATATGTTGTCCAACAGAATTTTGCTTTCGGCGCTTGATTTTCAAACAAATCGAATTGAGTGTCTCGATAGACTTATTGGCAGTGCGCTATTCTATCAGTCTAAGGGTTGAGGGTTCGATTCCCGCCAAAGACTCTATGGTTTTTTCTGTAGACAAATTTGCTTTAAATCTAAGCTGACAGAATATAAATTTCTTAACATATAAATAACACAAAATAAAAATTCCTTTAGTCAGCTCTTTCGACCAGAGTCGTAAATCGAACGTCGCTTTTGACAAAAGTTTAAAAACCCAAGTCAACTTTCAATAGCATCAACTATCAGATATTCCTCTTCAAAACTCTATAAGAGAATAAGTCTGGCGCCGTTATATGTGGCTATCTGAACGGCCAGTTTAAACTCGAAAATGGGAGATTACGCGACTCAGAAATTTAGGTCTAAAAATCTCCATCGTTACCCGAGCTGTGTTAGCTGCTTTTATGTATTGCTGCCGCCAACAATGCTCGAGACCCGATTCAGCAACTGATTACAAAAACTCGTTTAAAATCTGACTAATAATTCTTACCAGCGGAACGCTTAATTATTTGCGCACATAGTGCCCACCGTCAACGATAACGACGAATATATATTAAGGTAGGGGGAATATCAAAGCAGATCACTTCCATAATGGGTCCCTTTTTGACCCCCTTCCGTCCTCTGTGATTATAGGCAACCGAAATGTAATTTACGGCAACCTTTTTTTGTGATTTCTCTAGTAATTGCTATCATTTTTTCTAGGCTCAGGTTTTCCGCCATGGCATCCACATTTAATAAGCTTCTACCAGTGGCCCTAAGTCTTATGCTAACCCTTGCCGGACATTCATACACTATGTGCGTTGCTATCTCAGGCTCTTCCAGGCACAGTATGCAAGTATCATCTTCTTCAATTTTCATCTTGGCTATATAATACTTGAAGTTTCCTGACCTGTCACTAACGCCTTAAGGTACTTCTATTATATCTGAGCACCTCACTGGCCTTTCTGTCTATAGGCTCTTTGCCTGCATACAGGTAGTGGCCTCCCTCAACCTTTTCAGGTTTATTAAGTTCACCCATTGTAGCACCTTAGCTTGCATTATGCAATTACCCATCGCTACTATGGATTCTGATCCACAGAAATTCACAGCAGATCAACCTTTTCTTAGTTGGTCCGCTGCTTTATTCCCAGGTATGCCTATGTGTCGTTGAACCCTGAGGCACATCTGGTAAGTTTTAAAACACATTCCAGCACAAGTTTGGCGTACACGTTCACCTGCCTCAAACGTTTTATAACCGACTTGTTTTCAAGAGCAATAAGAACCTTTCTTTCCTGCTTCCGACTCTTCCGATGCATGCAGCAGCCCAATAAATTCTGGCTGATAAACATATATGTATCCCCCTTCCACACTACAAGACAGGTTCAACTCAGCTGAGTAAACACCTGCTATTTAATTTCACACCTGTTATTTAATATAATAATAAGATTTTACTTCTATAGAAAACATATTTAAGCAAAAATTTATACTAAAAATAAAAAATTTATATTTTGGCAATAAAATTAACAGAATTAAAAAACACTTTACTAAGATTTCCTCGGTGTAAAATAATCCTGTAAAAACGTCGTATATACTGTTCATTAAGCAAAGATTATTGATTGATTCCCTTTTCTGTCCTTCCACTTTGTCAGTTTTTTAATATGCGTAACATTTATTTACTTAATTGTATTTGTGTATGTATGTATGTATGTGTATTTACATACGTTGGTTCCTTGGTTGCTTGTTTAACCATGAATGATGTTTAATATTCCATCCATTTGCAGCACTTAAGGATCATGATTAAATTTTACTGCATTTAAAATAAAACTCGTGTTTTTTCTTTTTGTGATTTACTTTCAATTCATAGGATTTACCGGTTCATGAAGTTTACCGTTTCCATATGCCAATATGTCTTCAATCGATGGCTGTAGTGTATCTCCCTAAAATGAATGAGTATATGGATATTCATGTTCTTTGTTTTGCATATAAATATAGTTTCCAATAAAATATTTTTTCATTTTCATTTTGTCTAGAATTGAAAAATGTCGGTTTTGCTAGTGGTCATGCATCCTGTTCCTATTGTAGGTGTATATTATCAATGAAAAGAAAAATGTTTTAAAGGAAACCATAAAAATAAAAGCTATTTTCCCTAATTAAAGGAATACAAAACCAAGTATGGAGCTTAAGTAAATAATTACATGTGAATAAATTAAAAATAAAAATTAAGCTTGAATTCACTTAAAAAAACCTACATGATTTTTTTTAATAGAAACGGGTATAGGCAATCCTAGCATGTATTTTATGCTGGTATTAGCTGTATTGGAGCTGGAAGCGCCTTTTTGCATCGAATGAACGTTTATATATTTAATTTTAATGACCACAAAAACCCGACTTTATTCTTCACACACTCTCTTAACTAGTTTTTTTTAGGCAACACTACCTGCAAAGTATTTTGTTTGTCTGCAGAAAACAACCAGTGTCTTAGGCGGGAATGGAACCTTCAACCCCCAGACTGATAGACTAGTGCACTACCCATCAATCTATAGAGGTACTCAAAAGAGTGCTAAGCTTCTCGGCAGATTTTATATTTTCTTGGTTTTCCACTAAGTTTTCCAATTGGATCGGGTATATATAAAAATTATCCAGTGTAGTATTTGCTGCACTTCCCTTATGTATGTATAAAAATTCCGAGGCAGATCATTTTAAGAGTCCTTACCAACCGTTTTATTCGTCAATAATTTCTGGTAACCAATTATTAGTTTATGAGAAAAAGGTACTGTAATTGAGTATCACGCTATCACTAGCCTTTGTCTTCGAACTGCCGACCTTCCATAATGACTCCTCTGATATGTTCCCTGACCAAAGTCCTATTCTAATCAATCCTCCTAAGTAGTCCCGTTAGCTTCGTAAATTTGACAACTAGCATAGCTTCTGCATCCTTCAAGTCCTCCATATTCTGAAAGCTAACACATTGACAAAGATAGTGAAACGTGTTTGCCTCTTCATCTCCACACCATCCGCAGATATCATCAACTCAAATCTTTTTGATCTTTTTCAAGAAATAACTCAGATCATTATGTCCTGTTATAATACCCACATACATTCTCAGTTCAGACTTACTCATACGTAACAGCTTATTCCGTTTTCCATTACCTTTTTCCTCCAGTGTGTCTTTCGTCTGTTTGGATCTCAATGAGTTATTACACATTGTGTCCGCATCACGTCTAAAGTTTTCTCTTATCCTCCAGGATAAGAGAAAACTGTTTGTTTCACGGATTTTACAGTCATTTGCGGGTCATCCCTCTAATGTACGGCCAAGAAAAGCAGTATATCTTCTTTTTAGTCGAATGTAACCAGGTTCATTCAGCATGTTACGCACCAAAGGGTTTGGATGAGATTCAAGCCTCCTTAGATATGTGACTGTATGTTTCGCTATTTCTGCTTTAACTGATGGCATGTTTAGGTCTTTGTGGATGTTCTGAGCTTCAATAAAGAACACCTCTGCTTTAACTCTGTAATATTTTATTAAGATATTTTAAGTGGTTCATGAGATACCGAATTATGTCAAAAATAAATGTTTTCCAACCACTGTGCAACGGCTGACTAACTTCGAGAGCTGATAAAGTGATAAGGTTTGAGAATATCAGCCTCGTCGTAGAATGTAACCTAGCAACTTCAGACAGCGCAAAGATTTCGACTTGGAAAATGTTACATAAGCTAACTAGTCTAGAACAGTGTTTAATACCTATCATCTCACATTATATTCCACTTCCTGTACCACTATCCTTTTTTGAACCATCTGTATATATCTCAATTCCTCCAGTGTTTCCAATCATCATTTATTGGGGTGATGGTAGTAATCTTCTTGTCCGAATGGATTTTAGGCGTCAAATTATCGGCTGCTATGTTCTCTAATTGATATTTTCTTATCAGCGAAGAAAATCCATAGCTTTTAATAGTTTTTTTAATGATTTTAAATATTCTACTAAGTGCGTCAGTTGTTATTGATCTCCTGGCTCCTATGATGATCAGTGCTACTATTCTATTTAATCTTTTCTATAAAAGTCACATGAGTACGTGTTTCCATAAATTTCCACCATTTAAGTGCTTTGCAACACAATATTGGTCTTACTATGGCATTGTATACCCAGTAGATCATTCGTGGATTAAGTCCCCACGTTTTTCAAATTAGAGCTTCACAGGAATACATTGCGGCATATGCCTTCCTAACTTTCTCAATAAGGTTACGTTTACATTTAAGATATTGGTAAAAAAATACACTTAAAAATTAGGCTTTTTTTGGCCGCAACAAAGTTCTTCCCCCCAAGCTTTGGCGGTTTTAAACTACATGCTCGTATTCTTCTTCTTGTGAAAAGTAATATGATGGTTTTTTTCGGGGTTAATACCAAGGCCGCAATTAATAGTCCACTGGCTTAAGGTTTTTAGAGCACTTTCGATTACTTCAGTCAAGGTATTCGGAAATTTTCCTCTTATCAATAGCACTACATACACTTCGCTAACTTACGGGATTTGGCAAATTTTTTCTAAATCAATTGGCTACTATTCGCCCATCAAACAATGAGTATTCGACTTGGAAGCCAGGCCATGAAATATCGGTGAAATGCAAAACTTTAGCCTGGCTATCCCTAATGAAAAATGGTATACAAGAAAATATATTAAAGAAATTAAAATAAAATCATTTAAAAAATACTGCATGTATTTGTCGGTACTTTAGTGTACAGGTTTTAAATTTATTAAAATTACTTCGTGTATAATCTTTAGTACATGAGATGCAAAAAAGCAAATTATTTGAAAAACAATTTTCATGACTCTAACAAAAAGTTGACAATCTCCTATTGGATTTTGTGACCATATTGTACAGTAAAAATAATTTGTTGCAAACAAGAATTGACATTGAAAAAAAAATGTTTTTTATATTTTTGTTTGCTGTTTCATATAAAAAGAACTCTTAAGGGACATAAACACAAAGTAAATATTTATTGATGCCATAAACAACTCACACAAATACGAGGAATACAAAAAATAACATTTGAAATAAAATAAACTTCAATTGGGAGATAAAAAGTTCTTACATCGATGCTGATGGGAGATGAAAAATTTCCGGCTTTCATTTTAATCTTTATTGCTGGGTTGTATGTTTAGATGTTCTATTGCAAAGTCGAGTATATTGTGAATCCTTTTTTATCCCAGATTAAGTTATTGAGGTATTAAGTAAATTAAGCATTTGTTGTAGATAAAAATAATCTGTCCTTGTTATTCTAATTCTTTTATAAAATTATATAATAAAATCTTTTTGTTAAGACATGAATTACAATAATGATTAATGAGTAAAAAACACAAAGATTACATTTGGGTTAAAAACTTACATAAACAAATAAGAATTGATTAAGTACAATAAAATGAGGTTATCAGTGAATAGATTTTTATTTATCATCAGCATCATCATCGTCATTTGCTAAACAATTAAAGAGGTTAAATAAGTTTAATGGCATCAACTTTTCACATATTGACAGGGCTTACAATCAATTTGAAACTTTTTTAATATACAAATTTCATGTGGGTCGATTGTAATGCCGATTCTTTAGTAGTCTTCACCATCGTAATGTTAAATATTCCCTTACTATGTTAAATTTTACCAAAAATGTTTTGTTAAAATTATATCGAATTTTTTTTTTATATTTTATTGAATTTTTTTTTTTTTGTAAAAATTTTATCGAATATTTTTTGTTAAAGTGTTATAGAAATTTAAAAAAAAAGAATTTTTTACAAAAATTTTACCGAAAGTTTTTTGTTAAAATTTTTTTTTCAGTTGTACAGGGTGGGCCAAAAGAAACCAAGGGGTGTAAAAGTTTAATAACTTTTTTGTTTATTAACTTTTTTTATTTTTTCTTTCAGATTATATTATTTAAACCAGAGATCAATTATTTTAACGCAAAGAGCATATCGCCGACATTATTGAAAATTTGATTATGAGTGATGAAGCTCATTTTCATTTGAATGGCTTTGTTAATAAGCAGAACTGTAGGTTCTGGGGTTCTGAAAATCCAAGAGCCATTCATCAACGCCAATTGCACCCCATCAGGTGTACAGTATGGTGTGGGATCACATCTGAAAATGTCATTGGGCCCTACTTCTTCGAGAATGAAGATGGAAGTGCTGTAACCGTAAATGGAGAGCGGTATCGGTTTATGATAGAAAATTTTTTACGTCCTGCTCTTGAAAACAGACCTGGTATGTGGTTTCAGCAGGACGGAGCCACTGCCCATACTGCCCGAGACACAATGGCACTTTTAAGACAAATTTTTGGAGAGCCCTTGGTTTCTTTTGGCCCACCCTGTACTTTGTACGTTGATAAGTGCGGTCGCGATTTTTTTTAAGCTCGCATTAACAAAAAACAAACATACATTGTGTGAATAATTTAAAACAAAAACAAAAAAAACAAACCTGTTTTAATACAACAACAAAGTTGTTTGTAAAATATTTTTTTTCTTTTTCTTTCGTCTTTTTTTTATACAACGGCATATTGAATTGCTACTTTAAAAATAAAACAAAAACAATAAAGGCTAATGAGCCTCTTTAATTTAAGCAACAAAAATGTTGACAAAGTTGAAATAAATAAAAACAAAAAAACTAGTGACAATTTGTATATAAATGCCACGCCAGTATTACGTGCACAATCTTGTTCCTCGCTATTGTTATGCGATGACAATAAAATAACTACAAACAAGTCGCCTTCTGTACACAGTGTTACCAAAACTAATATGGATAGTGTAGAAAAACCTAAGACACAAGTAGGAATGGACAGATACATAACTGTATTGAAAAGAGGTCGAGGCCCTAAATCTTCGCAGATTGCACCAATGGCTAAAGTACAAAAAGACAAGGACTCTAACGGAATAAATTCCCATAACCGTTTTGCTATTTTAGATAGGGAAACAAGCGAACAAAAAACGGCACCCAGGTCGTTCAAACCACCTCCAATTTATTTAAGGGAGAAAAACTCCAGCGACTTAATAAAGAAGTTAATTTCAATTATTGGTGAGAACACATTTTATGTAATTCCCATCAAGCGTGGCAACATTGATGAAACGAAAATACAATTTATTGATGAAAACAGTTATCGTAAAGTAGTAAAAGAGTTTGAAAGCTGCAAAAAGAACTTTTATACCTACCAGCTGAAGAGTAGTAAAGGTCTACAGGTAGTTATAAAAGGTGTAGACTCATATGTTGATCCAGTCGAAATTAGAGATGGCCTCCAAAAAGCGGTATTTAAGGTAAAAAGTGTAGACAACCTCAGAAATCGAGAACGTGTCCCTCAACCTCTATTTCGCGTTGAAATGGAACCTGGAGATGTGCGATTGAAAAAGAACGAAACGCACCCTATCTATAATTTAAGATATCTGTTGCACCGCAAAATAAGCGTAGAGGAACCGCATAAGCGATCAGGACCCGTACAGTGTCTAAATTGCCAAGAATATGGTCATACTAGGGCTTACTGCAAATTGCCTCCGGTTTGCGTTGTGTGTGGAGAGCTACATTGTTCCGCCCAATGCGACAAAGCAAGGGACGACTCGAAAGTTAAAAAATGTAGCAATTGCGGTGGAAACCACACTGCTAACTACAGAGGCTGTCCAGTTTTTTCCATGGTAAGGAAAACCACTCAAAAATCAAATACTCCTGCTAAGCACCCACAATATCGAGCAAATGTTCATTATCCTCAGTTAGCCCAACCAACAACACAACATGTTTCATACGCTGATATGGTAAAAACAAATCATACATCAGTACATAAAGCGACACCAACAACTAATTCTACTCCAAATTTCCACCCAGAACCTAAAGAACAAACACCATCTGGTAACTATAATCGTCTCGAAGCAAGCATAGAGACATTAGTGCATTCGTTAAACAGTTTTATGAGCTCTATGAGCAGCATGATGCAAGAAATGGTACGCAAGCAATCTACTATGTTGCAGGCGTTACTTAACAAACCATGAACTGTTTAAAAATATGTTTCTGGAACGCAAACGGCTTGCGCCAACACAAAAATGAACTCGAGTACTTCCTTAAGAAGGAACAAATTGATGTCATGCTGGTTTCAGAGACTCACTTAACAACAAATAGCTTTTTTAAAATAAATGGCTATATCTTATATGACACCAAAGACCCCCGTGGCAGAGCATGTGGTGGTTCAGCAATACTAATAAAGGCTCGAATCAAACATTATTTACTGTGTGATTTTTGTGAAGATTACCTACAAACAACAAACATCTGTATTGAAGAATTTCATCAAAACTTAGTTATTTCTTCGATTTATTCACCTCCTAGGTTTCAAATATCAGAGAGTCAATACAGCGATTTCTTCAAATCACTAGGTCCCTGTTTCATAGCATCAGGTGACTACAACGCTAAACATACGTTTTGGGGATCACGCCTAATAACTCCAAAAGGTCGTGTTTTGTTTGACACAATTTCAAAAATGCGTCTGAATGTGATATCGAGTGGACAACCCACCTATTGGCCTACTGATCGACAAAAAATACCTGATGTTATTGATTTTGGCGTGTTTAAGGGTATTCCGAGAGAAATGATTAAAGCTGAAGCGTCGCTTGAATTATCCTCAGATCATTCACCCAGGGTTTTTACCCCGAATATATCGACTGATATAGTTGAGTTGCCAATTGTCGAGGCTAGTGCTGCAATACCGATAAGATTTGAATTTGGTGATATTGAAAAGGCAATAACGGATTTAAACACCAAAAAAGCCCCTGGCGTTGATAAAACCAGTAACAAGATGTTATTTGAATTGCCCCGTATAGCTCGCAGAATCGTTCTTTTTATTTTTAATGCCATTTTACGTCTTGAGTACTTCCCCACAGAGTGGAAGGTATCCTTGGTTACCATGATTCCTAAACCAGGAAAAGACCACACAAAAATTGAATCATACAGACCTATAAGCCTTTTGTCAAATATGTCAAAGCTGTTTGAGAGGATGTTAATAACTAAGCTTAACCCTATTCTAAGCGACAAAGGATGTATTCCAAACCATCAATTCGGCTTCAGGAAAAAACATAGTACGATCGAACAAACTCACAGGTTAGTCAATGTTGTTAAGAAGACATTTGAAGAGATAAAATATTGCTCTGCGCTTTTTATCGACGTTTCTCAAGCATTCGATAAGGTATGGCATGAAGGCCTAATATATAAGCTAAAACTGAATTTGCCCGTAAACCTCTATAAGCTGCTAGATAGTTATTTAACCGAACGAAAATTTATTGTGAAGGAAGGAGATTTTTTGAGCTCACCCCAGCCAATCGAAGCCGGAGTTCCCCAAGGTAGTATATTGGGGCCCTTTTTATACTTATTGTATACTTCAGACATGCCAACTAGTAACCGAGTTCACACATCGACATTTGCTGATGACACAGCTTTTTTGAGCATTCACGAAAGACCCGAAGTAGCATCACGATATTTACAAGACCACATATCCAATTTAGAAAAATGGTTGAAGAAATGGAGAATAAAAGTGAATGAACAAAAATGTACTCACATAACTTTCACACTGCGTAGAGAATCTTGCCCCCCTATTGAGATAAATAACCAAACGATACCCCAGCTTTCAGATGTCAAATATCTCGGCATACATCTTGACCGGCGCCTTACATGGAAACGGCACATAGAAACAAAGTTAACACAAATGAAGTTAAAAGCAGTCCAACTAAACTGGCTTATTGGCAGAAATTCTACTCTAGCTTTAGATTGCAAACTTTTATTGTACAAGTCAATTTTAAAACCAATATGGTGTTATGGCATTCAATTATGGGGCACTGCCTCAGTTACCAACGTAGAAAAAATTCAAAGGCGTCAAAACAAGATTCTTCGTATAATTACTTCTGCTCCTTGGTATATAAAAAACTCGAACATCCATAAAGATCTAAACGTGCCAACAGTTAAAGCGGAAATAGCGAAACTTGCCATAAGTTATTTAAAGAAGCTTCAAACTCATCCTAATCCACTGGCCCGTAACATACTAAATGAACCTGGTTACATTCGACTAAGAAGGAGGAACACTGCTTCTCTCATCCGTACATCAGAGGGATAACCCGCAAATTACAGTAACCGTGAAACATACATTTTTTTTTTGTCCAGCACTGGTTGGACTTCACATGTATATTTTTATTTTTAGACTTAAGATATGAGTAATTATTGATAGTTCAATTATATTGAAGATACAATAAATAAAAATTGCTCAAAAAAAAAAAATTTTACCGAAAATTTTTTGTAAAAATTTTATCGAAAATTTTTTGTAAAAATTATATCGAAAATTTTTTGTAAAAATTATATCGAAAAATGTCTGTCAAAATTTTATCAAAAATTTTTTGTTAAAATTTTATCGAAAATTTTTTTGTAAAAATTTTATCTAAAATTTTATAGAATTTTTTTTTTTAAATTTATAGAAAAAAAAGACTGTAGAAATTTTTTGTTAAAAATTTATAGAAAATTTTTATAGAATAAATTTATCGAGAATTTGTTTTGAAGTTGTAAAAATTATATATTATATTATTTGTTTTGAAGTTGTAAAAATTATATCGAGAATTTTTGTAAAAATTTCATCCAACATTTTTTGTAAAAAAGTTATCGAATTTTAATGCCGATTAAAATTTTATCGAAAATTTTTTGTAAAAATTTTATCGAAAATTGTTTGTAAAAATTATATCGAAAATTTTTGTAAAAGTTTTACTTGAAATTTTTTGTTAAAATTATATCGAAAAATGTGTTTAGAAATTTTATCAAAATTTTTTTGTTAAAGTTTATCGAAAATTTTTGTTAAAAATTTATAGAAAAAAAATTTTATAGAAATTTTTTAATAAAAATTTAGAGAAAATTTTTATCGAGAATTTGTTGTAAAAATTATATCGAGAATTTGTTGTAAAATTTTTATTAAAAGTTGGAAATTTTTTATTAAAATTATATCGAAAAATATCTGCAAATTTTTTTTTGTAAAAATTTATAGAAATTTTTTTGTTAAAATTTATAAGAATTTTTTTTGTAAAAATTTATAGAAAATTATTTGTAAAAATTTATAGAAATTTTTTTTAAAAATTTATAGAAAATTTTTTGTAAAAATTTATAGACAATTTTTTGTAAAAATTTATAAATTTTTTTTTTAAATTTATAGAAAATTTTTTGCAAAAATTTATAGAAAATTTTTTGTAAAAATTTATAGGCAATTTTTTTTGTTAAAATTTATAGAAATTTTTTTTGTAAAAATTTATAGAATTTTTTTTTTGTAAAAATTTATAGAATTTTTTTTTGTAAAAATTTATAGATTTTTTTTTTTTAAATTTATAGAAATTTTTTTTTGTAAAAATTTATAGCAATTTTTTTTGTAAAAATTTATAGAATTTTTTTTGTTAAAATTTATAGGAAAGTTTTTGTAAAAATTTATAGGAAATTTTTTGTAAAAATTTATAGGAAATTTTTTGAAAAAATTTATAGAAATTATTTGTAAAAATTTATAGAAAGTTTTTTGTAAAAATTTATAGAAAATTTTTTGTAAAAATTTATAGAAAATTTTTTGTAAAAATTTATAGAAAATTTTTTGTAAAAATTTATAGAAAATTTTTTGTTAAATTTTAATCAAGGCGGAAAAAACCAAAAGAGAATCGTTACAGCCAAAAAAATTAAATTGTCTGATGTTGCTGAATTTGATTAACGAAATTTTTAAAACTATTGGTATAAATTATATCTTTTTATATCAGTAAAAGAAGACAGCGGCAAAATTTTCTTTATTAATTTTTTATTTTCCGTTAAAGCTTTAATTTATTATTTCCAAAATATCTAATAAATTTAGTAAAACTAAAAGGAAAAGTAAAAGTAAAATTTTCAACAATTCAATTAGATTCCTCAATTAGAAACCTCATGTTGTCGTTATAAATCATTATGTTGCTATTTCTACGTTTTGTTTTCACCTTCACTGTCTCTCACGTAATAATATAAAAATTGTTTTTGTTTCATTGAAAAAATAAAACTTTTATATTTTCGTTGCAGCAAAAAATAAAAACTAAAACTTATATAGTTTTCTTGTAAACATTTTAGTTATTTTTTTTTTTAGTTTTTACTCGTCGTTGCAAACGTTTCTCTATGTCAATATATTTTCCTAAAGTATTTTATTGGAAACAAAAAAAACATATTTTTTACAATGTAAACTACATGAATTGTTGCAAGATATTGATGTATTAAGTTTTTAAAGTAGAAAGTTTACTGTAAAACATTGTTTTGATGTTCAAATATTGAATTGAATATTAGTGTGGAGATCGGTAAGATTGTAATTTATTTTCACTGTTATAGAGTTAAAAGTTGCCATATGGTGGTTACATCGAAAATGTGCGTAACGAAGAGATTATTGCTGCTCTAGCGCGCAAAATTGACGAAGGCTTGCTACAGAAGCAAAAGCTACAGCAGCCATGACATCATTACAAAGCGCGATGTTGCCACGGCTGGGTATCGAATTCGTGACCATATGCCTTACTACTCAAAGCTGTAGTAATTATGTACAAAGAAAATAATTTACATTATCGCACATAAGATACTGGAAAGGCTACGGGACTATAGAAGCCTTTATAATTCTTTTTTTCTCTAACAATAATAAATGGAATTATCTTATTTCATATTTACTTTCATCAACTAAGTTTCTTATTAAGATCCATAAAGTTTTATCATAATTTTATTCTTATTTTAAATTAGTTAATTATCATTTATCAAATAGCAGCAGTAGAAAATAGTTGTTCACTTAGTTTCAATTTTTATTAACACTTTGACATTACTGCATACTTTTCGATTAACTTATAACAAAAAACGTTTCTTTTTCTAATAAAGATGCTGTAAAAAATCGAAGTTATGGCGAAACAAGTTTACATTTCGTGTGAAAGAGAAATTTAAAAAATTTGTCTTAAATTTCTGAATTTTATATTTCTCAAATTGCTGTACTAAACGTATGACTAATAAATAAATCATACGCCATGTACCATCAAGCATTTTCAATAGCAATTCATTTACATTTCAACAGCAGAAGTAGAAATAATCGAATTAACCGAAGGATTAATTATTAACATCTACATGTCGCACATTAAATCATAAAATTCACTCAAGTGCAGGAGAGGCAAGAAACTGAATAAAAAAAACCGGATTGTAGTTTTAAATTTTACATTTATAGGTTTGATCTGTACAGTGTTTTCTATAAAAAAAAAGCATTTGGAAACCTTTGAGTTGTGAGTATGGATAATTTAGTGTGTGATGTATTGAATGGACTTATTCAGTAAAATATTTAACAACTTATAAATTATAAGAAGAATTTTTGCAAATCTGTATATATATAAAGTGTACACTTTGATGATACCACTAACTGCGAAAACGGGTTGAACGATTTTAGCCAAAATTTCAGGGTATGTTGGGAATGGTCTGTAGATTGATTGTATGAAGTTTACACGAAACCAGTGGTTCCGAAGATATGGCATTTACATTTTCCAATATATTGCCATACAAATATCAACAAAATGCCCTCAATTTTCCATATAATGATTTTTTTGTCACTTGAAAAGTTACCAAACCATATATCGTAATATCTTATCTGTATAATGACATTCGGTCCTTCTAATTGGAATATTGAGCTGAATCCTTTCTATAAAAACTATAATTATTTCTCCTCTGTTGAGAGTGAACCTACAGGGTGGACAAAACCGAAAAAGGTTAATCATTTCGCAAGCACTTAGAAAGGCTCTAAGGGTGAACCCAGGCAAGGATAAAATACAGTAGTATGCAATAAAATCTTTCCCTGTTAACATTATACTGCATTTAAGTACATAATGTATTTTTTGTTGTAGCCTTTTCTTATTCTTGTTCCTAAAAAAATGCAACTCGATAGTCGGTAAATTATTTGCAACCTAATTACATTAAAATTGAGTCACAATTTAAAAACACAAAAGTACGCAAGGGACGTGAAACCCATTTTCATTTTATGGTTTATAAAAGAGTATGAAATACGACTATAAATATGTAAAATTGTCAAAAAAATAAACATTTGTTTTGGTATAGATTTTGGGGAGGTTCTGCACTGTTAGCTTACAGTTAGGTCATAAAAGCTTACATAAAATGTGTTATCTTGGTAGTAGACTAACGGATATTTTAGGGAACATACTCTTGCCGTCATGTGTGTGCAATTCCCAGAAACTGAAAATACAAAACAAGTTTAGCACTAGCTTCCGGTAACAAAATGGCTGACTCACTGCACTGCTTACAAGTTCTTGATTGTATGCGTATTCAGGTTTATTTGAGAACGAAGATAAAAATAACTTGTTTTTAGACAGCAACTAAGTAAATAAGAAGGAAGTCAGTCATGCAGTCATTTACTAATAAGTACACACATATACATATATGAACATACACATGCACATAAATATGAGTGCTCATGCTATATAACAAGATCTAAGAAAAAAGAAACTAAAGAAAACAAGGCCATCCACAGTTGAATACACGTCTTATAATACGGATGCACTTTGTTTTATTCAAGTTCTTAAAAATTTTTCTTGTGCTTAAAATTTGTTTATTTCTTGTTGTGATTAAAAAGTGTAAAAAAATATAATTTTTTAGTATTTCTTTAGAGGAAGTGCTTCTACTAGAGACGATAATACACTTCTGAATGAAGGCATTTGAAACATTTAGTGAATTAGAAATTTAATAAAAAAAACACTAATATGTCTTTAATATTTCCTTGTAGATATTTGTGGATTTGAATTAACAACTTTCCGAAGCAAAGACAGTTTAAACAATAAACTAAATACATTATCAGTATATATATTTATATAAACTATTATTTTTATACCCTTCACCACGTAGAATTCAGCAACATCAGACCCTTCCATTCGATACTATGTGCAAAAAACCACACCCAGCTAGATTTTTTCACGTTGTTTTTATTTTCTATTGTTGTAATGATCCTCTTGTTTTTTTAGTAGATCGTATGGAGTGCATACAGATCTCGGAGGATCAATAACCCCTTGCGAGGAGCAATTTTTGCTCGTTTTTAGGTTGGTAGGGTGTTTCTGCTTTGATTTGTATTAAAGGTCTTTCTAGAAAGCAATACACATAGAGGTAGCCAATGGACCTACAGGGTGCCCACTGGTTACCAGGAGCATTGGGTCATATTGACCCACCTAATGTGCTTTAGTCTGACATTTCTAACGCAATAAAGATTGCAGGAAAAAAATTTCTGTAAAATTTTTACAAAAAACTTTCGAAAAAACGTAAAAAAAAATTTACGATAAATTATTTACAAAAAGTTTTCAATATAATTTTTACTAAAAAAAATTCGATTAAGTTTTTACAAAAACCAAGATAAAATTTTTGATAAAATTTTGGCAAAAATTTTCAATAAAATTTTTATAAAAAAATGTCGATATAATATTTACAAAAGAATTTCGATATAATATTTACAAAAATTGTTCAATAAAATTTTTACAAAAAAGTTTCGACAAAAATTAAAAAAAATGTCGATAAAATTTTAGCAAAAATTTTCGATAAAAATCTTACAAAAAATTTTTGATATAATATTTATAAAAAAAAATTTGTTGTAATATTTACAAAAAATGCTCGATAATTTTTTACAAAAAATTTTCGATAAAGATTTAGCAAAAATTTTCGATATAAATTTTACAAAGAATTTTCGATAAAACTTTAGCAAAAAATTTTTATAAAATTTTCACAAAAGAATTACAAAAAATTTCTGTAACATTTTTACAAAAAACTTTCGATAAAATTATTGAAAAAATTTTTTCGATAAAATATTTACAAAAAATTTTCAATGAAATTTTTGATATTATTTTTCCCAAAAATTTTCAAAAAAGTTTTTACAAAAGAAATAGATAAAATTTTAGAAAAAATTTTCGATTATATTTTTACAAAAAATTTTCGATAAAAATTTTACAAAAAATTTTCAATAAAATATTAGCAAAAAATTTTTTGAAAGAAACATTAGTTAAAAGACGAAAATATTTTTCGAGTTTGCCTTTTGTTTTAGAAGTATTCCACACCAAATTTTAAGACTCCTTCTTTTATAGTGCTGCAGATATGGTTTCTGTATTTACTTTATATAAAGATAACCCCATAACTGGGTAATTACTAAGAATGTAGGCGTTTTATAAAATTTTAAAAGTTATGTCTATATAATTCTAAAATTATTGTAGAGTTCTGTGTAAGAAGTGCCTAAAATATCCCACTTACAATTATAAAAGGTGCTGCCAAGTTTCTAGTACCATTAAATTGGTAAAAAAATATTAAGAGTAATCCTGCATCTTTTACTCAGACAGACCAAAAAAAAAATTCCAAAAATTAGTGTTTTTTGTAAGACAACGCTAACTGCGAAGCTTTTTGCTTGTTTTCAAAAAACTCTGTGGTCTTTGGGGCGAATCGAATCCGCAACCTCTAGACTGCACCATCAAAAACAAATATTTAATTTCCAATTTCCTCCATAAGTTTCTGAAGACTTCCAAAGGAAATTGAATTTTTAATTTAATAAATAATATTGTCAAGCCAATTGCATATTGTGATAAATTCTGTTTTTCTTTCTTTTCTGCAGCTTTCAATATTCCTTCTCGGCACGTTTTATTGTCGTTTTTAATACTTGCTATTATGCAACTTTTACTCTCTACAAAAAACACAATACACAAATTTAAAATTGTTAAAAATAAGAATAGTATTTTACCAGAAAAGTCCATATTAGAACAGTATGACATACTCGTACATGATTCCACAAAACTTTTCTATATTTTTGTGACTTGTATCGATAAGTATAAAGTTGTTATGTGTGGCATTCAAGCACGTTTCATGATTTATGAATATTTTCAAAAGTTCATAAATATTGGAAAAAGTTATGTGTTGAACCAATAAGAATTTCTGATCAAAAGGTATTAAAAGGCTTAATAGAAACGAAGGGCGAACATATTAAATATTATAAAATTACATAAAGAGTTTAAAAACTAAAAATAAAAAAATATATTTATTTTAGTGAATTAAAACCATCTTAATCTGAAAGAGATTTCGTTTCGTCGAATTTCTAATATGGCAATTATTTATTTTTATGCAAATATTTTTGTATTTTGGCTATTTGTTTTCTTATATAAACGTAATCGCAGGGACTTTAATAATCTAATGCGGAGGATTTAGATAACGAAAAATAATACAAAATAAATCCTTTCTCTAAGCCTCATCACACACATACTATACGCACACATACAAAAACGGCTGTTTTTGGTATATTAGTTATGAAAATCTACTTTCATAGATTTCCCATTTTTTTGCAAACGAATTTGCAAAAAGTAGTGAAAAGAAGAAAAAAAACACTACTACAGAGCCTTTTTGGCACAATTCCAATTCTCTATTATGATGAACGCCAAAGGAAAATTGTATTCAATGGCATGTATGTAGGTATGTAAGTATGTATTTGGAAATAACTATGTATTTCAAAATCATCATCATCATCAACACAGTATCAACATCAACAAACAAGTTCCAGTTATCAACACTAAAACCCAACACCACAGCAATCTCCACTGTTGCCACCACACGATGGCCACCAACACATGTACACAAAAATACTACAACTAGAAAAATAACTTTTCAGCGAAAAAGCTTTATCAGTAAATATTAATTCTTTTTTCTTTTTACAATTTTTTCTGCTTTCATTCGTAAATGTAGTCCATACGCTTCTCTTTTTTTTATTAAGCCTTTGTATATGTAAATTTGTATCTGCGTGTTGTTGTGTGAGTGAGTGTGTGTGTGTGTGTGTGATTTTATATTTGTGTTTTGGTTTAAAATATTTGACCACATTTTCAATACATTTCTCTTCATTCCGTTTTATAATGGCCCTGTGCGCAATATTGCATTTTAAATAATTTATTTTGCCGTTTAGGTTCTATCGATTTAATTTTTTCTTGACTTTATTTGCAATTTAAAATTTAAAGTTGTCAATATAAAATGTTAAATCAAAAATTTTGACCTTGAATCAAAATATTTTTGAATTGTAATAAATTAAAAAATCAGCCAAGTAGGCTACAAGATTCAAAATTTTTGCACTTCTCTTATGGGACACTCGTTAATATGTAATTATATTTTCTTATTAATTTCTTTTAAAAGCTGGAATTTCTTGAGCTGCTGCACCTGTTGGATTGTTGCGTGTGTGTAATTTAACTTATTTTTTATCATATTTGCACCCTATTAAATAACGAAGAGAAATAATCGTATTGCAGAAATTTCTTCAATATAAGGAATTCAAAAAAAAAATATTTTTTTTATTTAATTTATCTGTAGATTTGACTAAAAAGTTTGTTAGCTGTATAATAGGGTGGAACGAAAAAATATTTTATTTTTAGTTTTAATATGTATAAGTGATAAAAAGTTGCCATTTGCTTAGGGTAAGTAGTGTCGTAAATCCAAATGCCGCAGATCCAAATTTGTTGAAATTTAGCAAATTTAAATTTTTTGGGATCTGCAAAAACTATATTATATAAATAAACGAACCATGCTAAGTACATTAATTAAGTTTTAGTCAAAGAAAAAAGGAAAAAAGTAAATTACAAAAAAAAATATTTTTCATGTTATTATACCCCATTTAGGTATTAAAACGTGAAAAAAGTTTATAAAATGACGATGGATTAAAAATTTGTATAATGTTTTGCATAATTCAGGATTAGTTTTAAATATAACAAACCACCAATAATATAAAAAATATAACTATATTAGATTTAAAGACAAAAAAATATGTCCAAGGCTTCTGCGGCACCTCAAAATGTGGTCCAATCACAATAAAACTCTGTAGAATAACTTCTCACATAAAAAGACAAATTTGTATCACTATTTGAACGGGTAATACCAACATTTATTTTCTGCCATATACCAACGTTCCAGCCTACTGTATAATAACCTACTTTTCCTCAATTCTACACCCCATTTTACAGTATTTAGTTAAATTTTTGGTTCAGTGTATCCTTATGTATCACCCGAGCTCTTGCAAGTTCGATAGCATGCACTCAACAAGCTCGACATGATCGTCAGCCCAGGTTACTTATAACCCAAACAAATTAAATGCAAGCCTTGTAATCGACTTCAGTCACTGATTTCACAAAATTATGATCTTTCAAGAGATTAGGCTAATCTGTGGCCCATCATAAATAATAGCTTTAAATTGTTCTGTACGAAATACTGGGAATTTGCGAGAAAGGAAATTTAAACATTCGCCAATTTTTTCAAGCCCCTTTACAAACTGTTTTCGTATGCCGAGTTTCACATGAAGAGGTGGAAGTATGATGCGGTCTCGGCTAATTAAATGCGCGCTATCAACGCTATTCTTCAATTTTGCGGCAATAATTTTTGTTTATATCTCAACGCAGAAGTAACAGTGCTCATGATGGTTGCGAGGTTCTCTGCATCTGTTTTCCATTGAACAATAACCGTAGACATACCATGTATTTCTGGTATACACTACGAGGAACCCATTTCGATATTTTTCAAATATATATTCACCAAAACCATAGCAAACCCAATTTTAATTCAATGACAACAAAATATGTTTTGGTGTCCAATAAAAAACTAAAATCTAAATAAAAATAGTAAATGAGGGTAGTTAAGGCCATGATTCACTCTTCATACTCAGTCGTACGATCTGTCAAAAAATGCATGTGTGCTGAAAAAGTATGATAGTGTGGCTTTGAAATGTATGTGTGTGACACACTTTTTGACAAGTCGTACGATTTGATAATCTTTTGAAAAAAATCATAAAATATTGTTTTTCCATGCGATCAGAGTTGCAAAAACTTGTTTTGTATGATAGTGTGGCATCTGCAAAGCCATTTTTAAAGTAGGACAGAATTCTGTAAGATTGTTGGTTGATTAAATCGTACGATTATGTAGGATAGTGAAGCCTGGCCCTTAGCTATAACTCAAAAGCAAAAGTTGTTAGAAAAAAATTGTTGCGATATTTAAAAACCACGCGTTAATTTGAGATAGAAAAAAAAAACATATTCACGGAAAACAAATACATTGTTTTTTGTTGACTAGTGTAATAGTATACCTATTTTTTAAATTGATTACAATTAAATTGATTCCAATTTTAAACTTAAAGTTCAACTTAGTCCTTATATAAAGATTTTGGAAAAAATAGTTATGAAAAAAATAAAGAAAATTTTGATAGAAACATTATACCATTAGAATCAACTCAAATTATTGAACGAGAAAAGGATACCGAATTGAAAGGAAAATATATTTTTATAATTTTTAAACTATAAATCTCAAATTATCAGAATTGCAGATGAGCAATATAATAAGCGTTTCATACTTGATATAATACTGTTTGCAAAATTAAATTTATATGAAATTAAATTTAGTTCCTTAAACTTAAATGTTAGCTTATGTTTTATTCTGAGATAAAACTTTAATAAAAACAATCAAAACTTTTTTCAATTCCCTGTGATTGCTCTTAATGGCATCAACTTATTTTAACTTTTTGCCAGTGTTTTACTAGAAAGTGTTCTAGATACTAAAAAAAAAAGAAATAAATTGAAATACCAATTCAATAAGTTAAAACTAACAAATCGAAGATTTTATTTTAAAGACACTTTGTTCTCGATTACATTGTTTTCTTTTAAGTGTTTAACTTTTTTATATCTTCGCAACATTAAGAAAGCGAGGATTTATGTGCTTCCATAAACAAGAAAATGATAGAAATGGATTCAAATCAGAAAAACGCATTCTTTCAAATAAAATAAAAAAACACACAGAAATCAAATTGCAGTCATTTTTACTTCATTGTTTTTGAGAAATTTAGAAAATCACTGATAAGAAGAGAAGGAGTATCAAAAATTTATTTTGTTTATATTGCTTTAATAACAAATATGCAGGTGCTGAATGTCAACTGGAAAGAATTTTTCAATATTGTAAATAGCTTAAAAATATTTGTTTGTAATTTCTATCGAAAGAGAGAGTTAACTGCTTTAAAGATTTTTTGTTATCTTTTTTAAAAGGGCAGAATTAATTTATTCGAAGCCAAATTACAAAAGTTATAAGAGCTCGGGCTGAGCTTGCCCGAAAACTAATCAAAAAAGTTCATACGAAAAGCATCATACTCATGTATTGTGCCAGAACTAGAAAATTTCGTTATGGGAATGAGGATAGAGCGAGTAGTGTTTGTGGACGTTCAATTGGAATTTTCCTACATTCCTACATAGAGGAAAGACCTCTACAGGGAGTTTATTCCACATACGAACTCTTCCGCTAAAAAAGAAATTTTTCATGTAATGCGTAGTTGCGATTCACTGGCAAATCGACCACAAATGGATGAGCTCTTAATGAGAAGCGTGTTGTATGGGGTAAAATTTCCCTGATTTCATTGGAGCACATTCCACTGTAGCAACGGTAAAACAGCGAACCCCATCTTACATTGCGTCGATGCTCCAGTCAGTCAATAGAGTTGGATACCCTACTAACACCGATGAGCTTCTTCGCCCTCTCCTGCACGCGGTCGAGTAGCTCCAAAATATAATATAGGGTGTCGATCCATACATGAGAGTTGTATTCCATTTTAGGCCGGATATAGGTGATATAAATAGTAACACGATCAGATGGAGTGAAGTATCTTTTATACCGTTTCCAAAAAACGAGGCACTTGAAAGCTACTTTCGAGACAAATGTGTTTAGACCATCGGACACCGCAGTGGATTTTCAATGCAAGAACATCAAGAGGTGCTGATTCCTTAATATCTATATATCACTCATAGCTATAAATGAGGCGTCATATTCGAACGAACTTCTGCACGTAAGCATTGAGTCTTAACAGCATTAAATTCTACTCTATTCACACGACCCCATTCAGAAATTGTGACAAGATCATGATTGGACGTATTAATCATGTTTTGTCTTTTATCCAATGTAGAATATATAGGGAGCCATTATATATTTGTTGTGTAGTTCAGATATGGCAACTAACAAGCGAATACACACCTCGACGCTTGCTGACGATACAGCTTTTTTAGCATTTACGAAAGTCCCCAAATAGGATGACGCTGTTGACAAGATCACATATAGAATTGGGTTCAGCTTAGTTAATAACAACTTCGCAGACAGCTTTGATATGTTTGATAAGAGGTTTATAGGTCTGTATGATTCTGCTTTTGTGTGGGCCTTTCCTGGCTTAAAAGAGTCATAGTTATAAAAATAAAATCTTCTACACTGTGGGAAAGTTCGCAAGACGTAAAATGACATTAACCTATATGCTATACCTGGGCATCTTAAATAAAATCTGTAAATTGATTTCATCAATGCCGGGGGGCTTACTTGGGGCTTAAATCAGTTATTCCCCTTTCAATATCATGAAATAAAATGTCAGGGGGCTGCAACACTAACATCGATATGTGGCAACGCGGCTATATCATTCGAAATATTAGGAGTAAAAAGCTTTTCCAAATACCCAAAAAATGGGTTGTCTTTTTCGATATCATTTCTTGTCCAACCTAATCACAAACTTCGTAATAGAGGCTTAAGTAGGACTGTTCTTTAAAAGATTCTGCTTGGTGGCCTAGAGAGTTGCAATAAAAAATAATTAATATTCAGAAATAAAAATGAATGCTCTTATTCTATGTCCATGTCATATTCTTCATGTCATATAGTCCATATTTCAAAGAATCCTTCAAACGTCTGTTATTTTTGAAGATTAGAAATCATTCCACATTTAAGTTTTGTCACTTCTTTTTTTCTTTACTTTAGGTTTGTTTAAGTTTATTTTTGAACAAGTATCCATCAATCATTATTTTAATTCAGTGTAAACAAGTTCAAGTAGCAACAACAACAATTTGTTTAAATTTCCTTCTGTGCCAAACAACCCCTTCAATGTTTATGTTCACAAGTGGCAACGATTTAGACAATTTGTAAGGCGTGTTTTTTGCTTCATATTTAGTTTTATTTGAAAAAATTTGCTTAGAAACAAAATGAAAATAGCGCAAAGGAAACATTTTGTATGATTTATAACACTTTTATACTCAACACTAAAAAAGCAATGAAAATGGTAAGTGAAATTTAGACAGATGGTGAATGTTAGAACACCTACCTCTTCGTATATTTCTTGCATTTCATTTAGAGAACTATTAAGAGATAAAACCATATTTGATTATTTTCTTTTCTTACAGTCAAAATCAAAATAAATAAGTTTTAGGAATAAACCCCCTATACTTTCTTTATTAGTTTTGATCGCGGCGGGGTTTTTGCTTTTTCTTATTTTTCATTCGATCAAAAAGTTGTAACGTGTTTCGTTAAGGCTTACAAAAACATGCTTACTATAGTTGTGCTTGTTAGTTCATTACATTAAGCGATCTTGTTAATTCAGATCACCTTACGGAACTAGAAAATTTGAAAAGAGTCTACCTATCATAGTTCGAAAATAAGGTCATATATGTACGAAAAATCATGTCACTATCGAACACCATTTATTATTTATTTTTCTTTTTATACTTGTTAGTACATGCAAATTACGTCACTGTCGGAATACCCTTTAATTTTAAATAACTTTTATAGTTGCCGTAGTAATACACCTTTTGTGATAAATTCAAGAGTCTACCTTTTATGGTTCAACTAAGGAGCTGACTGCACTAGTAATTTGAATGAACTAGTGGGCTGAAGTAAATTTAATTATGTCGTTCATGAACTACACAACTCTAATGCTGACGTGACGTGAGATGCATGTATGTCTTATAATTATAGATTTTTATATAATTCATATGGTTGTTCAAAATATCGGTCTTTTCTTTAATCAGTTTTCTTGAAAAATAAATTCATTAACAGTAACAACTTATTAGAATTTTTAATTAAAAACAGTAACAGCCAAATCTAAGGCACTAACTAACTGTCAAAAATTCTCATGTTTATAAAAGCATACCTATAAAAATATATTGCGAATATTCTGGCCAAGAGTAATGTCCAACAACAGACTTTGGGAACAATCCAACCAACAAATCATGGCGACAGAAATAAAAAAACGTAAATGGCCGTGGATTGACCACACTTTATGTAGTCCAAGAAACGACATCACAAGAAATGCCATAGACTGGAACCCACAATGAAGGCGAGGAAGAGGGCGACCAGCTCATACGTGTAGAAGGAAAATCGATGTAGAAGTAACCGGATTGGGTAAAACCTAGGGCGAAGTGAAAGCGTTGGCACAAGACAGGAATATGTTTAAGCAAATTATTGAAGCACTATGCTCCTCATATGATCAATGGGAAAGAGATTTTGGAAGAGTGTTAAGTAGTAAGCGTTAGGACGTAATACCATTAATACTATACTGATGTCGGCTCGTCTGCCTCAGGCACATTTATTTCTTGAACATTAGTTCAAGAAATAAATGTTTTTCTTACTTCCCTTCAAAAACTGTGCCTGATTGTTACGGTTCAAGCGATAAGCACACATACGTCACCATCACGTCTACTATGATGACACCTTTTAATTTTTAATTATTTTCTATACCTTTTCTTATAGCAAACATAATTATATATACTCTGTTTAAATTTATGGTGTCTACTTATTACAGCTCGAAATACAAGGTAATATGCGTGTAAATCTAGACACTATGGGAACACAATTGAATTTTTGGCTTTTTTTTTGTGAAAATTTCAAGGCCATAACGAAAAAATCATGTCACTATCGAACACACTTTATTATTTATTTTTCTTTTTATACTTGTTACTACCCGTATAGTAAACATAGTTTAAATTACTATGTGTTAATTTAAAGTTCCTGCCTATTACGGTGCAAATAATAAGGGCATATACGTGGAAATAACGTCACTATCAGAACACCCTATAATTTTTTAGTAATTGTTATTATAGTGACAATTTCACGGGTTTACTAATTATGATTTCAAAAATAAAAATCGCGGTACTCTCGGTACACCCTTTAATTTTTAGTTTTGTTTATTTTTTTACTTGTTCATATAGCGAACATAGTCTTAATTAGTCTGTGTAAATTTCCAGTGTCTGTCGGAAAACTTTATATATAATTTATAGTATTTGTTTTTATAACGGTTTTAGTAAAACAACTTATGTGAGTATTTCAAGAGGGTGCCTATTACCGTTCCAGAGATGGATAGACATTGTAGAGAAAACATTAGGGCGTATTTCAGTTCTCTAGGTACACGATAATAATTTTCACTTTGTATAGGAGGTACCACGGCCACCGCCTTAATCCCGTCTGTGTTTTATTAGACTATTCACATTAGTAAGTGGGTTACTTGTGCGAAGTAACCCAGTTCTCGTGTTACACGAAAAATAATTTTTCACTTTGTATGGTAGGTACTACGCCCACTGTCCTAATCCAGTCATGTGTTTCGCGATATAGTAATAAGGGCGTTACTGTTGCAAAATTTCAAAAATATACTTAAAAAGTGGGTATGTTCAAATTTTCCTTCCATTAAAACCTAAGTTGAGTTATGATGAAGATTAAAAAAAATTGGCCGAATTTTTAATTATTTCATTTGTTAGATCTTAAGGCATTACAAACTTCCTATTGCTGTGACAATTTAATCAATTATTATTATTATTCACTTTTTTATAATTAATTGCAGTTCTTTACCAATCACTTCCTATCTTATGCAAAGAAGTTAATTAAAATTTATGTTTTTTTGTTTCTTACAATACAGGTTTGCAATGCCTGTGGTTTCAATTTAACTGAAGGAGGCTGTCCAAATATTTATTGAATTACTAACGCCATGAATTCACTAACACTTTGCAGATAATTATTTTCGAGCACTTCACCATAATTATCGAATAATAAATGAAAACATTTTACTTGGCCATGTGAAATATTAATCACTTGTGGCAATATAATCTATTAAACAGCCTGGCAACAGGGAGGGCGGTGTGGTGTGCAATGTGTAAACCTCCAAAGTGTTAAAGTCACCAAGTAGCTTTAATAAATTTTAATTTTCAATTAGTGATGTATGATTGAATGCCTTGATATCAACCAGAGAATCGACAATGTGTTCTAAGTCCTTAAAGGCTACCAGTTATGTACGCTATAATATTAATGAAGATTAAATTATCAAATTGTTAACTTGTTAACTTGTAGACATCTACATGTGTATACATTAAAAAGAAAAAGTCTTCGTACAAACAAATATTCTTTAAGAAAGGCATATATTTAGGCATATTATCATAACGAGCCAATAGCCGAAGTTAGGATTTTATCGGAGAGATAAGAAGTTTTTCGTTATAATAACGAGGTTAAGGCTCGTTACTATAACTTGCCTTTAAAGTACATGATAATTAAAGGATACTTTTAGCTTATTATAATAACGAAAACTTACTTGTATCTCCGATAGAATCCTAACTTTAACTATTTGGAAATTATAATAATGGACTTTTACTTATTGTTTTTTTTTTGATTATTACTATATTTTTTGAAAATAAATAAATAAATAAATTACTATATTTTTTGAAAATAAATATTTTATGATTCGTTCATAAAGTATTTATTTAATAAATTTAAAAAAGGAATTATGTGTTTTATATAAATAAATAATATTATACAAATTCCAAATATACATTTTTTAAAGATATTTTTTTGATCTTAAAAATCAAATTCAAGATTTCCCATTAAGGATTAATCTTGAATTTATATAGAACTATGTTTTCTTTACATCAGAGGTGTAGGGTATGTTTAGCAACTTTGTAGAAAGTGTTATGGCCAACATTTTTGTAGAACATTTTATCTCCACCTTTTCCCTTCTTTAGGGTGTTTTTTACGATTTGTTAGAATAAAGCCACAAAATGCCTTTATTTTAGATTTAAAGGGTTAATATATTCTATAAAAATATTTGCCATAACATTTTCTACAATGCTTTTGAACATACCCTACAGCTCAGATGTAAACAAAACATAGTTTTGTATACCGATATGCTGCAAGAACAGGCCAGAGCTGGAAAACTTTAACAGCCTACAAAATAAAATTTCGATGTGAGTTTTCAAAACGCCGACACAAGTATATTTTTTATTATATTTTGGTCTCCTCTGCCAGAATCAATTGCCGCAACCCTGTATTTTTTTTCCTTTTGAACTATGTTATTAGCCAATTAAAAATTTTAGCCAATAATAATATTAACAAGTAAGAGCGCTATATTCGGTCATTTCGAATCTTATATACCTTATATACCATAGTAATGCTAAATATTGTATTACCCTCTTATGTTTCTTTTTAAAAATTTGTATAAAAATTATTTGTAAATCTTTTTTGAGTATTTTTTGTAAATATTTTTTTTTTAAATTTTTTTAAACATTTTTTAATTGTTAATAAATTTTGTTGGGAAATTTTTTTTTTTAAATTGTTTGTAATTTTTGTTTTAAATTTTTTTTATTTTTTTGTAAAAATTTTTTATAGATGTTTTTTAAAATTTGTAGTGAAAATTTTTTGTACAATTTTTTTAAAAATTTTTTTATAATTTTTTTTTTAATTTTTTATAAGATTTTTAAAAATTTGTTGTTAAAATTACAACCTTCCTCCTATATTTATTGTGTTAGAATGGTGAATGGTCAGACTAAAGCAGAAATATCCTTAAAAAAATTTTTCTCATATTTACCCACCCCGCCCCCGTATATTGTACTAACTTAAGAGATTTGTCTGGTTTTGATTAACTTGAAAATGTCTGAAAAATCAAAGCTTTTGACAATGTCTTTAAAAATTCAATTTGAAATTTAATATTTAATATTTAAATTGCACGAAGACTTTTTCTAGCCAGTGTCAATCTATATATGTATGTGTGCTCAGGGGTTTGTGTATATAAGACAAACCTTAACATCACAGAAAACGGCCAATACAGCTAAGCCATCTGCATGACTTTTAGATTCACCAACTAATCGATATTATGTATGTCGAGGTAAAATATGCATTTTCATAAAGTAGCAGTGATTGTCAATGACATGTTCTGAGTCATGAGTATTCTTAGAGCTCCAATGAAAATGTACATACTCCGTGATTAAACGACCATCTAACATTAAACCACCCTCTATTGTGGGCTAAAAACTATCGAATATTTTCTATAGCCAGGCTGTATAATCATAAGGCTCTGGAAATTGTTTAACTGGTAGTGTGGCCAACAACAATGGTTTTCATATAGGACAGACTCTAATTGAAAACTTTTAAGGCTGGTATGTAGCTGAAATTAATGAAATCTAATTTGATATTTGACAAATAAAATTGCTATCATTGAAACTTATATCTTTTTGTTTATTTTAAATTGTAAATTTAAATGATCATAAAACCACTTAATTCCCCAAAATGACAGAAAAGATATCAATGCGGCGCTTACACTCGTTTTGACTCTATTCAATTGACACTTAAGCGGAAAATGACTAACTAACTGCTCATTAAATTAGGCCAAATTAATTTTAAAAATTTTGTTAAAGTAACGTTCAGTATACATATTTATGTAAAAATTAGATATTTTTAAACTAAATAATTAAATAATTACTCATATCTTAAGTTTAAAATAAAAAAACACACACAACAAAATTAATTAACAATTATTGAGATGCATAACCTTTAAATACAATTTAAAAGTTATAGGTGACGTTCATATAATTTTTTTAGAATGCATACCATGAATGATTGATGAAAACAGTTCTTGTTTAAACATATAATGAAACTGTAACAGTACCATTTCTGTATATGAAATATTTTTTGAAGATTTTGGTGTTGGCGCAGATAGTTACCGAAATGGAATACAAAACAGGAATTTTTAGAATTTTCGTCTGTATGTCTGTCTCTCCATCTGTTAGCGATCGCATCGCGAAAAAACTACTGGAAGAATTAAAAAAAAACTTTTTGAGGAGGTATCTTAGTATCATGGTTCAAATATAGAGTACTTTTTTCCCGAAAAAATATCTCATTTCCAAGAAAAAATAGAGCAGAAATAGTGCAAGTATATGTAAGTATGGCACTGCAAACTTGGTAGCACCATTTATTTTTGTCAGGGAAAATCTTAAACAATATTTACAGAACTCCACAATAATTTTAGAATTTTATATAAATTTTGAGAATTTTTTAGAAATCCCTTGTTTCAGAGTAATTTCCTAGGGATGAGAACCTCGATAAAGAAAAAATACATAAATAATATCTAAAGCACTATAATAATAAGAGGCAAAATCGAACAAAATATTCTCAGGACACACACAAAAATAAAAAAAATTGTCTTAAATTGTGACTGAATTGTGATTAAATACAGATTTTTTGAAAGATAAAAAATAATGTATCTTAAATAAATGTTAACAAAAGTACTTTTTTCATTGCTTTTATCACCAAGAAAGGGCGCTTAACTCAGAGAATTTTCTTAAATTGAATGACCAGAAAATCTCTTTTTTTTAAGAATTCCGAAATTTGGTTTTCAATTACTTTAATATATTTGTAGTTAAATTAAATTATATTATTTTGCATATGGGTAATTCCATGTCGAATCCACAAGACACTGAAAATTACTACTTCATCTTACAGTTGAATTTTTGCGCGAAGATTAAATATATTATTTTTCCAATTCTATAAGCCCTAGGAAGTTAAGCGGATTTCATATGCTTGATGAAAAAACACAATTTTTTAAAATTTTTTTTCTTATATTTAAAAAAAATATTAAAATTTTTTTAATTTTTTTTTTAATTGACATATGTTTTTTAATGTGGCTTAGGGACTCCACCATAATAATTTTACAGTGGGACCATGGTGGCTTCAGAAGTTATGTTAAAAAAACCACAACCACATTCCACATCAATAATCCAATTCTACATAAATTTGTATAAATATATATCTAATAATAATAATCAATTTATATACCAAGTTTGCCCATTAAGGGTTAAAGGGTTGTTGTGATCGGACATTTTTTGTATGTAATATCGAGTTTTTAAGAAAAAGGATAAATAGCAGGACCTTAAGTCCTCGCGCCGATTTAAAGAAAAATTTACTCATACGTTGCTAGTTTTATGAGTATCAGCATGACCACTTTTTGTAATTTTGCAGGTATTATTAAAGCTAAACTTACATCTTTCAGTTTCAGAACACATGGATGGTAGGTGTGCCCTTGCACCGATTTTTTTCATCTGTTTTTTAAATAATCCATTTTATACTAGAAAACCAAATTTCTAATATATCTGACAAATCCTTTTATTTGTGTACCTCCGTTATATGTGAACAAAGCACTGTGTGAGGTGGCGGACACTACTAGTAGCTAATAAAAATTGATCACATTTCAATCCATAATACAAAAAATAGCATATCAATTGACGTAATAATTATCTGATTAACGTTATCTCCATCCAACAAGTATTCAAATTTTCTAACAAAACTTAAAATAAATACAATAACAAACAATTTCCGTTTAAATAAAAATTAAATTTGTATTTAAATCCATTAAGTTTTCTTATGGAAGTTATTTGCCAAAAGATAAGCCAAACATAAATGCTGACAAATGCAACAAGGGATAAAGTATTAAGGGTGAAACTCTGCAGCTCTCTCTACAAGGATGGGAAAACATTTTCTCGTCCAGGCGAGTGTATGTCTGTAAATTCTTAACGAAGCAAAGCAACATCACCAATAATAAAGAAATGTTTTGAATAAACAGAAACTGGGCCGTACAAAATAAAATCAAGGACACGTTAAAACAGATCTCTAATAGAAGAATGAAAAATGAGGTATCTATAAGCATACAAAGGATTTGAGATGGTCAGAAATATAGCCAGTATTTATAAAACTATACGGGGAGGAAACCACTTGGAGGAAACCAACTGGAGCAAGAAACTCCAGTTTTATTATCCTAAAGAGAGGTGAATAAAAATAACACGCAAGAGCTGGATGAGTCAATTTTCAAAGGCACTCCTGAGGCAATAGCTCCACGGCAAAAAGTTGCTTGGATATAATCGAGGTATTTTAAGCTGGATAACTGCGTTAGTGACAGGTCATGGAAACTTTAAGTATCTTATGGCTAACAGGAAAATCGAAGAGGACGATACTAGTAAACTGGCTAAGATAGTAGCAAAGGCTTGGCGTAAGTGTTCAGTTTTGGCTAGCATAAGGCTTTTGGAAAATATTAAATCTGGCTGCAAGTAGAGTTCTTAGCCATAGGAAAATTTAAGCAATTACGACATACTCTGTGATGAGTAAAAAGGTCAACAGTTACCAATTGAGAGTCTGAAATCACTAAAGTCTGGAGTAAATGTTAGTGAAAAGACGAAACTCAATGAAGGCAGCGTAGCCATAAATTACCAATCGAGTATCAAACATCATTGAGTAAGGGGGAATGAAAAGAAAGTCATAAATTTTAGTTGTCCCCCTACATAAATATGTAGCACTGGATTTCATGAAAAAAGACATTTTCATCCTTTATGACACATTATTAAGGATAAGGAAAAACAGCGGACACTGATGAAATACCAGATTATAGGTTTAACACCGTTCATTGCAGATGTCAGCATATGCAATGTGTGTATAGAGAATAACATCAAAATTTGTACTGATGGCCAATTTAACAATGGAAGAACGTACAACACTTCAAGATTCTATCGTATGGCATGTGCTGGTATGTCCTCTGGACTTAACAGCTTTGCATCGGAGAATTAGTTTGATGAATTAGATGCTGGTGTAGGTAAAGGCACAATATAGGAAATATATTATCAGACGATTTTCCAAAATAAAGCTGTAGCTGTATTGCAAAAGAGAAAAGGCTGACACGACTGAGTGTGCTCTGCAAGGTGACAAGAATAACAATTTGTAGTCAAGTTTGTATGATGCTCCATTAACCTCTCAGAGGGAGAGAGAGATATTGCAGGCTATCATAATGATGCTCAATATTCCAGAAAATAGTTTTTACCTAAGAACCACTGAAAATATCGTAATGACTTTTCACTTTCACTAAAGTTTTTTCAAAAACGGCAGCTTGCTATTAGGAGGCAGCGTCATTAGTAAGCCCCTAATTTGGGATCCATTCACATCAACATTTGCTTTAAGTCGCCGAAATATTATTTATTTATTTATTTATTTAAAATGTTTAAACTTTTTTATTTTATACAGTATCAGATCGCCAAATTTTGGTACTGAATATAATGGGTGATCCATTTTGAGATGATTTTTTCAATAGCTTTTTTATGACAATTCAGGTGTGAGTCGTGTCATGCTGTCATGTTATTTTTGTTTAGTATTGTTTGGCATTTTATAATGTAAAGACTTACGACTGAATCGCTTCGCTCTATGGGCGAAGATCCGACATTTTCGAGGCAAATTTTGTTTAGCGATGAGGTCCATTTCTGGCTCGATGGGTATGTAAACAAACAAAATTGCCGCATTTGGGACGAAAAGCAACTTGAAGAGATCCCAGAGCTACCACTTCATCCAGACAACAGTTTGGTGTGGTTTGTGGGCCGATGGAATCATCGGTCTATATTTCCGTAAAAATGATGCCGTCAATGGCGACCGTTATCCTGCCGTGATAACCGATTATTTGATGCCTGAAATTAAAGCTCGTGATCTCGGCGACATTTGGTTTCAACGTGACGGCGCCACTTCCCACACATCGCATCAATCAATGGATTTATTGAGAGAACATTTCGGTGAACACATAATTTCACGTTTTCGGCCGGTCGACACGGCCGCCAAGATCGTGTGATATTACACCGCTAGACTTTTTCCTGTGGGGATATGTAAAGTATAAAGTTTATGCGGACAAACCCGCTTCGATTCAGGCCTTGGAGGAAAACATCACGCGTGTCATTCGCCAGTTACCAGTCGAAATGCTCGAACGAGTCACCGAAACTTGGACTAAACGGATGGACTATCATCGACGTAGCAACGGCCAACATTTGATAGACATAATCTTCAAAAAATAAATGCCAAAGAAGGTTCTTTCAAATGATAATAAACATTCTCCATTAAATTTGAATTTTCTGTGTTTTTTTTTTTTTTTTCTTTAAAAAAGTAGAGAACCTCGAAATAGATCAGCCCTAATATATATTTCAAATTATCAGTTGGAATTGCTTAAAACATGAAATGTCTATAAAGGAGGTATTCGTATAATGACTGCAAAAATACAAAATTAAGGACGGCAAAAATAAATCAAGAAAAATATCTATATTATATATAGATATTTTCGCATCAGATCGTTATTAGTAAGTTTATTGTGTCCTCTTAAGGTTGGATATTTCTCTGCTGTTCCCATGTCAAATTTTGAACCAATCGGGATACCGCTTTAGAAATGGCTGAATTATTACTAAAATATTTTGATTCTATCCCACTCTTTATTGGGCAAAATCTGAATATAAAATGGAAAACGCCATATTTTATTTCTAATAAGAAATAAACAAATTTATCATACTGTTGTTAAGTCAATAGTTTTTCTCAATTTATAACAAAAAAGAAGGCTTCACTCTGGGTCTTAAACTGTGAAATTTGCGACATTATTTTTTTCTACAAACAAAATCACATTTTATTTCATCATTTAAATTACACAAGGTTACTATGAACCTTAGAAAATTGACTTTAATAGAAATTCAATATTGTATTAAGCAAACAAGATAAATTAGAATTTTAAATTTACTTTTCACATTTATACACATTTTTTATCTATTTTAGTTTATTTTATTGACTGAACACAGTTTGTGTTTGTTGACACCATTTTAGAAAGCAAACAAATTCTGGCAAAAGGATATTAAAAAATATAAGACAAGTAGACAAAAAACACACTTTTATTTAAACACACACACATACACATCCTACAAAACAAACTGTTGTAACCAGCCATACATACACACTTAAACCCATCGACACCAAACACACCTCCTTTTACAGTTTGCATGCAAAATATTTATGCAAATTAACAAAATGGCGATTTAAAAGAACAAAAAAAAACAAAAACGCAACGGAACTGGCTAGAAAATCGTGTGCATTTAGCAGACTTTAACAAAATTAGCATTTAATTTTTTTGTTGCAAGTTCATGTTGCAAGTAGTACTTTATTCACCACATTTATACATTGTACAAAAAAGTGGTTTGAATAAAATTAGCACCTTTTTAAATGTTGAACATCACAAACATTAATACACATACACACACACACATCCATGGGAACATATATGTAAATACAAGTATGGATGCAAACCAGTTGTATGGATGGCAGACAGGTTTAATTTTATTTCTTTCTTTTATTAATTTTGAATTTTTCATGTAGAAGGGTAATTAAATCTTTAACAGCTTTTGGCATTACGGTCATTATTTTGCATATTTGTGTGTGTGTTTTTTACAAGAACACAAATTTCAATAGTTTTAATTGAAAACCGACATGCTTTTTACTCTAAATGTTATATTTATTATACAGTTTTATGTTTTTCATATTTTTTATACTTTTCTCTGGTAAATGAAATATACCCAATTGGCCACGAAGTGTAAATAAAAGCCAATTCGAATTGTTAACAATTTTTTTCCGTATCCGTTTATCAGGCAGAATAATTTCGGTTGCTATAAGCGTTGCGTCACCTGGTGGAAAGTTGGGTGCATATAAGAAAGGTTCTCATTGCACTTGACAACGTGTCGAAATGTTTTTTTTTTTTTCATAAATTGTTTATTGTATCTTCAATATTTTTGAACTAACAATAATTACTCATATCTTAAGTCTAAAATAAAAATATAGTTTTTAAGTCCAGCCAGTGCTAGACAAAAATAATGTTTGTTTCACGGATTTTGCAATCATTTGCGGGTCATCCCTCTAATGTACGGCCAAGAAAAGCAGTATCTCTTCTTTTTAGTCGAATATAACCATGTTAATTCAGCATGTTACGTGCCAAAGGGTTTGAATGAGATTCAAGCCTCTTTAGATATGTGACTGCATGTTTCGTTATTTCTGCTTTAACTGATGGCATGTTTAGGTCTTTGTGGATGTTTGAATTTTTTATATACCATGGAGCAGATGTAATAATACGTAAAATCTTATTTTGGCGCCTTTGAATTTTTTCTACATTGCTAGCTGAGGCAGTGCCCCATAACTGAATCCCATAACACCAAATTGGTTTGAGGACCGACTTGTACAGTAGAAGTTTACAATCTAATCTCAGGGTGGAGTTTCTGCCAATAAGCCAATTTAGTTGTACTGCTTTTAGTTTCATTTGTGTTAACTTGAAGTCAATATGGGTTTTCCAAGTAAGGCGACGGTCAAGAGGTATACCCAGGTATTTAACGTCTGAAAGCTGTGGTATCATTTGGTTATTTATGCGAATAGGAGGGCATGAGTCCCTGCGCAGTGTGAAAGTTATGTGAGTGCATTTTTGTTCATTCACTTTTATTCTCCATTTTTCTAGCCATTTTTCCAAATTGAGTATGTGGTCTTGTAAAAGTTTTGATGCTTCTTGGGCACTTTCATGAATACTTAAAAAAGCTGTGTCATCTGCAAAAGTTGATGTGTGGACTAGGGTGCTAATTGGCATATCCGATGTGTACAGTAAATATAAAATTGGTCCCAAAATACTACCTTGGGGAACTCCGTCTTCAATGAGCTGTGGCGAGCTTAAAAAGTCACCTTCTTTTAAAAGCTTATACAAGTTTTCGGGCAAGTTCAGCTTTAGCTTAAATATTAGGCCTTCGTGCCAAACCTTATCGAATGCTTGAGAAACGTCGATAAAGAGCGCAGAACAGTATTTTTTTCTTCAAAGGTCGTTTTAATTACATTTACTAATCTGTGTGTTTGTTGGATCGTACTATGTTGTTTTCTGAAGCCGAATTGATAGTTCGGAATACATCCTTTCGCGCTAAGAACTGGATTCAGGTTAGTTATTAATATTCTCTCAAATAACTTTGACACGTTTGATAAAAGGCTTATAGGTCTGTATGATTCTACTTTTGTGTGGTCTTTTCCTGGTTTAGGAATCATAGTAATCAAAGAAACTTTCCACTCTGTGGGAAAGTACTCAAGACGTAAGATGGCATTAAAAACAAACAGAATAATTCTGCGACCTATAAGGGGCAACTCAACTAACATCTTGTTACTTGTTTTTTCAACCCCAGGGGCTTTTTTGGTGTTTAAATCCGCTATTGCCCTTTCAATATCGCTAAATTCAAATCTTAGGGGTACTTCGGCACTAGTCTCTACTGGTGGTAACTAAACTATATCAATACACATATTTGGAGTGAAAACCTTTTTCAAATGATCAACAAATAAACCTTTTTCGGTATCATTTCTTGCCCAGACTCCACAAGAAGTTCGCAAGGGAGGCTTACGTACGACCGGTCTTTTAAGGTTCCTACATGCACGCCATAATGAATAATGTGATTGAGCAGTTGCGTCGAGGTCTTCCAAGTAATTTTTCAGAGATGCTACTCTTCGAGATTCTAGCAGCTGTCTTAGTCGTTTCGTGCAATCTTTAAGTCTAGATTTGAGTTGAGGAGGTCTGTGTGCTTGCCAATCTCTTCTAATTTTTCTTTTTTCAGCCAAGAGCTGCTCGATATCTACAAAATAAATTTGATTGTATCTAGCTGGTTGTCTGGTTTCTGTCGCATGTTGGGCAGCTGATTTAAGGTTTTGATCAAAATAAATTAGACTCTGGTCCACATCTTCTGGTGTTCTTAGCGGTATGTTTTCCGAACAATGAGTACTGAGATACTTTCTATATTTCAACCAATTAATGCTTGTGCAAGTTGTTGGCGCCACGATATTTTGCTGATTCCATATATAGACAATAGTGGGTGAATGATCTGAGGATAATTCGAGTGAAGCTTCAACCTTAATCATTTCTCTCGAAATACCTTTAGTCACGCCAAAATCAATAACATCAGGTATTTTTTGTCGATCAGTAGGCCAATAGGTGGGTTGTCCACTTGATATCACATTCAGACGCATTTTTGAAATTGTATCAAACAAAACACGACCTTTTGGAGTTATTAGGCGTGATCCCCAAAACGTATATTTAGCGTTGTAGTCGCCTGATGCTATGAAACAGGGACCTAGTGATTTGAAAAAGTCGATATATTGACTCTCTGATATTTGAAATCTAGGAGGTGAATAAATCGAAGAAATAACAAAGTTTTGATGATATTCTTCAATACATATGTTTGTTGCTTGAAGGTAGTCCTCACAAAAATCACACAGTAAATGATGTTTAATTCGAGCCCTTATTAGTATTGCTAAACCACCACATGCTCTGCCACGGGGGTCTTTAGTGTCATATAATATATAGCCATTGATTTTAAAAAAGCTATTTGTTGTTAAATGAGTCTCTGAAACTATCATGACATCAATTTGTTGGTTCTTCAAGAAGTACTCGAGTTCATTTTTGTGTTGGCGTAAGCCGTTTGCGTTCCAGAAACATATTTTTAAACAGTTCATGGTTTGTTAAGTACCGCCTGCAACATCATAGATTGCATGCGAACCATTTCTTGCATCATGCTGCTCATAGAGCTCATAAAACTGTTTAACGAATGCACTAATGCCTCGATACTTGCTTCGGGACGATTGTAGTCGAAATGTGTTACGTTGATGTGGGTTAAAGGACACATAGACACAGCTGGGAATGAATGCAGAAAAAAAATGTTCTACTAATTAAAGTTTTGGTCAAGAGTAAAGGCTGGTGACTCAATGAAAGTAGGAAGGGGTCGTAAAGAGACACATTAAGGAAGGGTCTGTCTGCATTAATATCGGAAATCGCATGATTAAAATCGTGTTCTATAAATAATGGGAATAATTAATATTTCGAGTTAAGCCGTAATATACCAGAAGAAACTAAGTTTAGTTCATTTTATTTAATTTAAAAAAAATACTTTTATTTGGACCACCCGTTAGATGACCAAATAGATTACACAGGGCAACAGCAAAAATATGCTCGAGTAACTCCTATATATATTTGATGTATCTACCTTAGTACAAAAATGGTAAAATTTTTAAATTCTTGGATAGATTTTTTTTAAAATTTTTTTTTTAAAATTGCAATTTTTTTGAGACGTTTCTTCAAATAATTAATGATAACTCAAAAACTACTAGTCCGATATTATTAAAATAAATTCAGAAAAATTAAGATTTGCATAGCCCCTGAACACTGAAAATTTGTCAATTATTTTCGATTTAAACGCTTTTTTTCAGATTTGGGGCCTATGCGCTACGTGTTAACGTTGTCGAATTCGACTAAAATTTTGTGGGTGGAAGTTTCTCATCAAATCTAACATTAATCCGACATGCACCCCTTGAAATTGGAAAATTTATGTTTTTCACACATTTGAAAACCCGCTATAATGCGTATATCAAGCAAAAAACTAAAATTTTGTGAAAATGAGCGAATTCACTAAATTGTGAATAAATTCGAAAAAAATCAATCGATTTTTATGGTCGATATCTCATTTTGTTGCTATTATATGTCGCTATGCGATAAAAAAATGAATCTGGGGTTTTTTGCCGTTTTCGATTTTTTATGATTTTTTTAAAACGAAAATTTTTGCCATTTTTACGTAAAAAATATATTTTTTTCTTAAGTTTTTTATTATAACTCCGATACTATTGATCCGATTGAAACGCGATATATAGACGAATTAAAGGCTATGCAAATCTTAATTTTTATGAATTTATTTTAATAATATCGGACTAGTAGTTTTTGAGTTATCATTAATTATTTGAAGAAACGTCTCAAAAAAATTACAATTTTAAAAAAAAAAATTTTTTTAAAAAAATCTATCCATAGAATTTAAAAATTTTACCATTTTTGTACAAAGGTAGTCATGATACATCAAAATTATATAGTGGTTTTAAGAGCACATGAATTTTTTTTATTTTGTTGTGCTGTGTTATGTATGTTTACAAAAATCGATTTCAGGGAAAAGAATGCCTACAAGTTGCATTAGACTAAGTCTGCTTTAAAAACTCATATCCAGAGAGGAGAAAATAAGAAACTCTGTGCGCAAATTCTAATTTCCAAAACAGCTGATTTATCGATTGGCCTGCACAGGTGGAGCTGACATTGAGATCTTAACAAATGTTTTATATCTAAACTTAACTACTTGATTAAAAGTAGGTTTACTAGGTTGAGCAAAGACTTACAGGGTGGAAAAAACTGCAAAGGATTATCCATTTTGCCAGTGCACAGAGAGTCAGTAAGAGTCCACCCATTAATTTCCAAGAGATTTATTTATTTAGTCAGTCTTTTGCTATAAAATAACTTGTGGGTTTCACTCTACTAATAGAGGGTCTTTATCTTCTGCATATTTCACGTGGTTATTTCAATTATAGAAAAAATGTAAATGTACATACATATTTACCCACATTAACATATTTATATATAAAAAATATTCACTTAGTTGTAAATGAATTCAGCTTCACATACAGGAGATATTTTTCATTCTCGTAACAAATACTTGCACTGGATTATTTTATATCAGTTACATTTTAAAGTGCTTTATGGAAATTGTATGGAAATTCCTAGAAAATTTTCATATATAAAATTACATTGGCAGTTCACTAAAGTATTTACCTTAATTATACGTTTATGCATATTTTGGATACCCTCGATGTTCTAAGTGCATATCTGATAATTTTCAAATGCATGTTTCAGAAGAAAAAAAAATTGTAAGAATAATTTATTAATATTATTATTACTGAAAACGTTCCACTAGTTGTGGTTACCATAACCATTATATGTTCTCCGTACCAATATATGATTTGGTTAAACAAATTCTAGTATAATAAACCAAACAAAACTTCAAAAAAGAAAAACCAATAAAATATATATAAAATATATATATATGTATATATATACATATAATAAAGTAGTAACTCATTTCCGTCTGTCTGTCTGTCTGTCTGCTTTTCATTTACGTACGCACCACGTAAAAACTACTAGATGGATTTCAACAAAATTTTGTGAGGAGGTAACTAAGTATCCTGGTCCTAATATAGGATACCTTTTTTCTGCAAATATATCTTAGAAAGTTGAGAAAAAGCAGTGAAAGTACGCAGTTGAACTAACCGGAAATGTATACTTTACTTTTTATAAAGTAAAAAAATACATAAACTAATACGTAGCATATCTTAAGGAGGAACTAAAAACCACATAGCACTAAATCGCCGGCGAATTACAATAATTATTAATTAATATTAATAATTGGCTACGCTAGCTTCAAACTAATTCGCCAAAAGAACACAAGAAGCGCTTGCGAAGCTTTACTGTCGCACTAACCATCTGTCTTATCTACTACTATCCCTTTATAAAGGAAGTGACACAGTTAATATAGGCATTAAATGCCTGAGTGTTACTTCTCTTAAAAAAAAGAACTAAAAACTTAAGGGTCTTTGGTGTGGATTGCTTTCAAAGCAAAATCGAACAAAATATTGAAGGACGGACACTGACGAAGAGGCGGGCACAACTAGTTTTTTGTAAAGTAAAAAAATACATAAACTGATATGTAGCATATGTTAAGGAGAAACTAACTACTGCTTAGTACAGCACGGCAACTTTAATTTTTGATATTTAAACACAGATGGCGCTAAAAGCATACGAAGGACTTACTGCCAAATAGCCAACTGAATAAAATTTGTATGTGTTAAGTCGCGTACGCGTTGTATAATTTGGTTATTTAGTGAAATACATACTTAGGTAATAATGTGATTACATTAATTTTGTTATTTAGCGTTAATTTTTAAATTTTGGTAAGGATACTACGACTTGAGTGTGGCTATAAAATTCTGTTCTTGTAAGTTTCTTCTTAGGTTGTATTGCATTTTTCTCTTATAGGTGCTACTCTATAAAAGTAAGTCTTACAACAGGTGTGGAATACTTTCAAACCAAAAACGAGCAAAATATTGACAGGACGCCCAGGACGTGTCGGGCACAGCTAGTATATAATAAAACAGTAACTTTATTCTGTATGTCTGTCCGTCTGCCTGTCTGTCTGTCTGTGTTCGCATCACGTTAAGTCTACTGGACGGATTTGATGTTGGATGGATTATAAAATTTTGTGAGAAGGTACCTTGGTATCTCGGTTCAAATATATCATACTCTTATAAAAATATCTCATTTCCAAGAAAAAATAGAGAAAAAGCAGAGAAAGTAGTATTTTGAACGATTCAATGTTACTGCAAACTTGGCAGCTCCTTTTATTTTTGAACGCGGGATATTTTAAACACTGATTACAGAACTCTACAATAATTTTCGAATTTTATATTTTATAATAAATTAAGATTTTTATGCAGGGATGGGTACCTCTATATGAAGAGAAAACATAAACCATAACAAAGGCACTATAAAAGTAAGAATTTTATATTTTGGTGCGGATTAGTTTCAAAACAAAATATTGCAAGGACGCTGAAGAAGTGGCGGACATAGCCATTGTATCACATATAATCGATTGCTCAAATAAAATCAGATATACGAGTATGGTTGTGTACTGACGTTAATCTTTATCACATCCATACCCTTTCCACCTGTGGTGAAGGGTACCTAATTTACCCAATAGTCGATTTTGTTAATGAATTTGCAACTTTTTGTTTTAAAAACCTTAAAATAAATTAATTATTAATAAGCTTACTGAAAAAAAATTATAATTTTGTTTCAAAAGAGAACTTAAGCTTGACTCCAAATTTTATCTGTAAGAGATGTTAATTAAATTTTTGGGTGAAAATGTAATTTTTTGGCACAATTTTAAACTTCAAGCGAACTTTTAAATGACACAGTGCAACAATAAAAAACTTTTCGGAAAATACAGGGAGTTGATAGTACATGTTCAATTCTACAACCAAAGGATAGTAAATCGGTTTTGCGAATTTGGTGACCAATTCTAATTTATGGGTCTCGAAACATTGTAAAATGAGTGCACAGGAAAAAGTTTTGCACCAATTAAAGGTTTCAATAAAATTTCAATTAATTTTTAATTTGATTCAATTATGTTGTTGAAAACAGGACTAAAAAATTTCCTCATTAACTAAGTAATGAGCAAAATGTATTCACATAACTTTCACTCTGCATAGGGACTCATGCCCTCCTATTCGCATAAATAACCAAATGATACCACAGCTTTCAGACGTTAAATACCTAGGTATACATCTTGACCGTCGCCTTACTTGGAAAAGCCACATAGATTTCAAGTTAACAGAAATGAAACTAAAAGCAGTACAACTAAATTGGCTTATTGGCATAAACTCCACATTGAGCTTAGATTGTAAACTTCTACTGTGCAAGGCGATCCTCAAACCAATTTGGTTTTATGGGATTCAGTTATGTGGCACTGCCTCAGCTAGCAATGCAGAAAAAATTCAAAAGCGCCAAAATAAAATTCTTCGTATAATTACATCTGCTCCCTGGTATATAAAAAATTCGAACATCCACAAAGACCTAAACATGACATCAGTTAAAGCAGAAATAGCGAAACTTGCAGTCACATATCTAAAGAGGCTTGAATCTCATCCAAACACTTTGGTGCGTAACATGCTGAATGAACCTGGTTACATTCGACTAAAAAGAAGAGATACTGCTTTTCTTGGCCGTACATTAGAGGGATGACCCGCAAATGATTGCAAAATCCGTGAAACAAACATTATTTTTGTCTAGCACTGGCTGGACTTAAAAAGTATATTTTTATTTTAGACTTAGGATACGAGTAATTATTGTTAGTTTAAAAATATTGAAGATACAATAAATAAATTATGCAAACAAAAAAAAACTAAGTAATTGAATCAATTAATTATTTGTTTGAATAAATTAAAACCTTTAATTGGTGCAAATATTGTTTTCTCTGTGGGCCCCTCAAAAAAGGTATCATCATTTATTGTCTAATATCTCATTAATACTAGGTAATGTAGCCGAGGAAAAATTATTCTTTCCTGTACCTTTTCTTATTTAAAATTATTTTTTATACCAATGCAATCTCAACGTGTTTAGGCAACAATAAATATCTCATTAAGACCACTTTTTATCTTAAAAATTTGAGTTTCTTTGTTATTGTTGCAATTGTTGTTATTGTTGGAAAATCTGCCGTTATATTTATCTGTTTTAAATGCATGTTTTAATCGATTTTTTGTTGCATAAATATCTGAACCTTGGTAATTACATATTTATAAATAATAAATATTTATAAATACAACATTTAGTTAGAAGTTCAGTTTCAACGAATCATCTACATCTTTATCTACATGTTAAACATTTGAAATAAAATAACTGAAATAATTTTAAAGGATTCTATTTCCAGCTAACTTGTATTTATAAGTTACGTATGGAAATTAATACTAGAATAAACAAGATAAACAAATATTGCTCTTTCTGGTCAAAATTTCCATACATGAATATGCAACTCAAATATATTCTGTACACATTTATAAATATAACAACGCATACTAATGCAAGTATATAAAAATATACATACATATGTATGTATATTCGAATACTAAAGCAAATTTAATCCTTAGTATGCCAATCTAGCTACAAATTCCAAAAGTAATCTGCATTTTATATATAAAGTAAAAAATAACAATTAAAAAAAAAAATAAATTGATTTTTTTGTCTGTTGCTACCAATCGGATTCTTACCAAGAGAATTTCGCAAAAAAAAATTGGAAAATAAAAAAAATTTAAGTTTGCACAAGGTTTCCAAAAATAAAAATCTTTACTATAGAATACTAAATGAAACAGAGAGTAAAAATTAAAAAAATATAGACATATATATAGCAGTTTTATCAAAACAAACTGAAAATTCCCCAAAAAATAACCAAAATCTAAATTTATTAAAAGTAGAATATTTGTCAAAAAATACTAATTACATTAGATGTTAATTTTTAAGAGTAATTATTGTGTAGATGTTAGAATTGTATCAATGAAATTGAGTGAATTTTAACCAACATAGCCGAATATATCACTCGCAGCAGTTTTTATATTTATAAAGGAAACATCCTTTTTTAACATTATTTAAAAAAAAAGGTGAAATAATATGGTGAGATTACAAAACTTCAAACAAATAGTTGGCTTTATTAGAAGAATAAATTTTAGGCCTTTAGTGTTCAAATATGCTTTTGGACATTTAAGCTGTTTCTGATATAACGTATTCTGTAAGACCAGTTTTGGTCGTATTACCTTGGCAATAGTGTTCCCCATTTTCATAATATCCAATTATAATATCACTTAGATTAATGGTTCTTATAACAAAACAATTTTATAATTGTTCGATAGCTTTTATTTATAAATATATAAATGCAACGTTATCGTTATGAGAGATTTTCTGTAGAAACAAAAAAATTAAAAACATACATCAATGTTGACAAGACTAGTTATTGATTACTTTTCAATATAAAAATCAAGTTATCGATAGCCTATCAATATAAATAACTAGCTATCGATAACTTTTGTGTATAAAAGAGAAGTTATCAATAATGTTTTAAATGTATGTTCAAGTAAATTTGTAACAAAATTCCCATTATAGAATATTTTTGGCTTTTCTAAAATTAGAAAAAAAGGTTTCCTCATGATCTGGCCTAAGCAAACAATAAAATACGTATAGGAACTAGCTTTTCCCCCAACAAATAAATTGCATTTTTATTGTAAAATATTATGGGTAATTAGCATAATATTAATTAATTAAATATGTAAGTTTTTTTTTTTTAATTATTTCATAAATTATTCAAATATTCTCATACGTCTTAGAAAGAAAATTGTATTGTTCTGCTGTATTTTTAGATGTTCAACAGGCTTTTGACAGAGTCTGGCACAGTGGACTCCTTTATAAATTAAAAAACCTCATCCCAGCCCCATTTTATTTGGCACTAAAAACATATATTCAAGACAGATCCTTCTTTGTAAGCATAAATGAAAATTATTCAAGTTTTGGTTGTATTAACGCGGGTATTCCACAAGGTAGTGTCTTGGGACCAGTATTGTACACAATTTTTACAGCAGATATGCCAACAATTGAAAATATAACTACTGCTACCTATGCAGACGATACTGCTTTGTTAGCCTCAAACGAATCACCGATAACACAGCACAACAAAATAAAAAAAATTTCATGTGCTCTTAAAACCACTATATAATTTTGATGTATCATGACTACCTTTGTACAAAAATGGTAAAATTTTTAAATTCTATGGATAGATTTTTTTTTAAAAAATTTTTTTTTAAAATTGCAATTTTTTTGAGACATTTCTTCAAATAATTAATGATAACTCAAAAACTACTAGTCCGATATTATTAAAATAAATTCAGAAAAATTAAGATTTGCATAGCCTTTATTTCGTCTATATATCGCGTTTCAATCGGATCAATAGTATCGAAGTTATAATAAAAAACTTAAGAAAAAAATATATTTTTTACGTAAAAATGGCAAAAATTTTCGTTTTAAAAAAATCATAAAAAATCGAAAACGGCAAAAAACTTCCAGATTCATTTTTTTATCGCATAGCGACATATAATAGCAACAAAATGAGATATCGACCATAAAAATCGATTGATTTTTTTCGAATTTATTCACATTTTAGTGAATTCGCTCATTTTCACAAAATTTTAGTTTTTTGCTTGATATACGCATTATAGCGGGTTTTCAAATGTGTGAAAAACATAAATTTTCCAATTTCAAGGGGTGCATGTCGGATTAATGTTAGATTTGATGAGAAACTTCCACCCACAAAATTTTCGAATTCGACAACGTTAACACGTAGCGCATAGGCCCCAAATCTGAAAAAAAGCGTTTAAATCGAAAATAATTGACAAATTTTCAGTTTTTGCAAAATTAACGCTATTTATTTCCCCTTTTGCAAAAAAGTGGATCCTGGTCCTTAGGGCAAACACAATGAGATTTACAATAAGCTACATGTCTTTAAGTTTTCGAGTTATTACAATTTTCACTGGCCATTATATGTCCTTGAGAACTTGCCGAAGACAATTTACAAAAACATTTTACTTTTAAAATTTTTTATTTTTTTCTTTTTTAACAATAAAATATAAAATTTCGCTAAAATTGACTGATATCTTCCTATTACACAACGCAACAAAATAAAAAAATTAGATGCTTTTGAAACCACTATACAATATCCAGGTACTTCCAAAGTGTTTTGTATGAATGAGAAATGTATGGCAAAACAAGTACGCGAAATACTGTTTTGGGCAAAACACGTATTTCTGTGGGACACGTGTTACTGTGGAAATACAGTATTGAATGTAGAAAATTGTTTGGAACAGATCTTTATGGCATTTTTATGATTTTCAGAATTAAAAAAGTAAGCAATAAAGGAAAAGTTTTTTAATTTTTACGATTTCAGTAGAAATCTGATAAACGATGAAATGCTCCTTTTCTATTGGCTACCTGTCGCCCTTGCTTCATTTTGACAATTGCGGCGGCAAAGTAATAAACGTTCATAAATTTGCGTGCACGCCGAATTGGGTTTTTCCGCTGGCTACCTGTAAAGATTGATTTTTTGCATAGCATTCCTTAATGTTTTTTACGATTCTTGGGAATAGGTAAAAAATAGGACCACATTAAGGGTTGTTCGAAATTTTAGTATCATTATTTATAAGAGCTCCTTGAGCCATTTCTATTCATTCAACAAGTGTTTGCGGTAACAGAAGCATAATTTTCAATCAGCCAAGAGCAAGAAAACTAGAACATTTTTATGTAAAAACAATCCGGACTCATTTTGTTATGTGTGCGGCCAATATATTAACGAAAAAAAACGGAAATGCTTCTCAGCTTCATTTCAAAAGTCATATGAAGATTGCTTTAATATAAATCCGAAGAATTTTAACGAACATTGGACGCCGAGTACTACATTTCTTAGGAAATAACAAGGATGATGATTATGTTGCGCACGTTGAAGAGATGTTAACTCACTTCCAGAATCTTGGATGCAACATGAGCATCAAGTTACATTACCTTCACAGTCACTTAGATCGTTTTCCTGAAAATCTAGGAGACTTAAGTGAGGAACAGGGCGAACGATTTCACCAAGATATTCGGACAATGGAGGAAAGATACCAGGGTCGCTGGGATGCACACATGATGGCAGATTTTTGCTGGAGTATTCAGAGCAACACTTCGTTATTCAATAATAGAAAATGTCATAAAAGAAAATTCCAAAGTTTGTAGTTTATAATATTTATTTATTTATTTCCTTATTTTATATGTTGTAATAAATTTAAATAATAAAATATAAAATAAAAGAAAATACATGAATAAAACAATGAAATGCATTTTCGATCTATTCCATCGATTTGACTTAGTTACATTTTTTTGTCAATTGCCTTCGGCAAGTAACTTGAAAACTGTTTAACCGATTTAAAAGATATGTAGCTTATTGTAAATCTCATTGTGTTTGCCCTAAGGACCAGGATCCACTTTTTTGCAAAAGGGGAAATAAATAGCGTTAATTTTGCAAAAACTGAAAATTTGTCAATTATTTTCGATTTAAACGCTTTTTTTCAGATTTGGGGCCTATGCGCTACGTGTTAACGTTGTCGAATTCGAAAATTTTGTGGGTGGAAGTTTCTCATCAAATCTAACATTAATCCGACATGCACCCCTTGAAATTGGAAAATTTATGTTTTTCACACATTTGAAAACCCGCTATAATGCGTATATCAAGCAAAAAACTAAAATTTTGTGAAAATGAGCGAATTCACTAAAATGTGAATAAATTCGAAAAAAGTCAATCGATTTTTATGGTCGATATCTCATTTTGTTGCTATTATATGTCGCTATGCGATAAAAAAATGAATCTGGAAGTTTTTTGCCGTTTTCGATTTTTTATGATTTTTTTAAAACGAAAATTTTTGCCATTTTTACGTAAAAAATATATTTTTTTCTTAAGTTTTTTATTATAACTCCGATACTATTGATCCGATTGATACGCGATATATAGACGAATTAACGGCTATGCAAATCTTAATTTTTCTGAATTTATTTTAATAATATCGGACTAGTAGTTTTTGAGTTATCATTAATTATTTGAAGAAACATCTCAAAAAAATTGCAATTTAAAAAAAAAAATTTTTTAAAAAAATCTATCCATAGAATTTAAAAATTTTACCATTTTTGTACTAAGGTAGCCATGATACATCAAATGTATATAGTAGTTACTCGAGCATATTTTTGCTGTTGCCCTGTGTAATAGCTTCCGAGATGGTACAAAATCAATTGAATCTTCTTCAAGATTGGCTTCAAAAGTGGAATATTAAAGTTAATAACACAAAGTCCGTTCATATTACATTTACGCTAAGAAAAAATGATTGCTCGCCTGTTTATTTGAATGGCACAGCTATACCCAGCTGCAATACTGTAAAATATTTAGGCCTTCATCTTGATCGAAGACTTACTTGGAAAGAGCATGTCAAAAAGAAACGTGAGCAGCTTAAATTAAAAACAAGAAAAATGTTTTGGTTATTGGGCCCAAGATCAAGCTTAAGCTTGGAAAATAAGGTTCTGTTATACAAGACAATTCTAAAACCTATATGGACATACGGCATCCAACTTTGGGGAACTGCAAGTAATTCGAACGTTGAGATATTACAGAGATACCAGTCAAAAACTCTCAGACTTTTAACAAATGCTCCATGGTTTATCAGCAACAAAAACATACACAGAGATCTTCGAATTTTAATGGTAAAGGAAGAGATCAATAACTTCAGTGAAAGATACATATCTTAATAGACTAAGTAATCATTCCAATGTGTTAGCAATAAACGTATTAGATGATAGCAATGAAATCCAGAGACTTAAAAGGCTTCATGTTCTTGACCTTCCCTTCCGAAAATAGAAAATTTAATTTGTCAAATCCTATTTAAATTACAAAAGTAAAATTTGATTTTCTTTTTTTTTTGAGTTTTAAAGAAAACTCAATGTACATATGTTATTTATATGTCATGAAATTTGCTTATTATTTTGATTGTAAAATAGATTGCAAATAAAACAATTTATTAAAAAAAAATTATCCTCGATAAACTTGAATCTTATTTTTATGTTGTAGAATGACTTTAAAATAACATCTGGTATCAAATCGAGAACGCATTCCATAGCGGAAACTAAAATCAGTTATTAAAATATTATAATAATATTTTGTTATTTATTTAGTTAACTATTTGGTCGCAAGCCATATTTATCAGGTGACCTCACTACGAAGAGTAAATATTAGGCCGATTTTATATGGATTTTGACAGTTAAACTTACAATTTTTTCCCTTAAATAGAAGCTGAACTGTCAAACTCCATATAAAAAACAAATTAAAAATTTTCACCTTAATATTTCTCCTTCGTAGTGGGGCTACCTGATGAATTATAACGGTGAATCGATACAAGGTGGCAGCGGCGCGGCAACAAATACAGCAGCAAAAAACACCCCATGCACTTTGTCGTTTAAATCGGTTAAATGTTCAGTAGACGCCAAAAACATTAATTAAAATATAATTTTGTATTTTTTTTAATCTTGAAATATATTCGGAAATAAATCATTTTTAGGGTTCCGTACACAAAGTGTAAAAAAGTAACCCTATTGTTTTCGCTACAATGTCTGTTCGTCTGACCGTCTGTCAGCGCATTTTATCTCTGGAACCGTAATAGGTAGACTCTTGAAATTTTCACGGATGATGTATAGCTGTTGCCGCTATAGCAACAAATACTAAAACTTATAGGGTGTTCCAATAGAGAGGTGTTATTAACGAATATGTGCATATTTCGTGAACTGTAGGTGGGATACACTTGAAATTTACATACAGTAATTAAAACTTATATGCATGTGTAAGGCCTATATTAACGGGTGTTCCATTAGTGACGTGATTTGTATGTGTATATTTTTTTTGTTCATAATTTATTTATTGTAACTTCAATATTTTTGAACTAACAATAATTACTCGTATCTTAAGTCTAAAATAAAATATTCTTTTTAAGTCCAGCCAGTGCTAGACAAAAATAATGTTTGTTTCACGGATTTTGCAATCATTTGCGGGTCATCCCTCTAATGTACGGCCAAGAAAAGCAGTATCTCTTCTTTTTAGTCGAATGTAACCAGTTCATTCAGCATGTTAGGCGCCAAAGGGTTTGGATGAGATTCAAGCCTCTTTAGATATGTGACTGCATGTTTCGTTATTTCTGCTTTAACTGATGGCATGTTTAGGTCTTTGTGGATGTTCGAATTTTTTATATACCAGGGAGCAGATGTAATAATACGTAAAATCTTATTTTGGAGCCTTTGAATTTTTTCTACAGTGCCAGCTGAGGCAGTGCCCCATAACTGAATCCCATAACACCAAATTCGTTTGAGGATCGACTTGTACAGTAGAAGTTTACAATCTAAGCTCATGTTGGAGTTTCTTCCAATAAGCCAATTTAATTGTACTGCTTTTAGTTTCATTTGTTTTAACTTGAAGTCAATGTGGGTTTTCCAAGTAAGGCGACGGTCAAGATGTATACCCAGGTATTTAACGTCTGAAAGCTGTGGTATCATTTGGTTATTTATGCGAATAGGAGGGCATGAGTCCCTGTGAAAGTTATGTGAGTGCATTTTTGTTCATTCACTTTTATTCTCCATTTTTTTAGCCATCTTTCCAAACTGAGTATGTGGTCTTGTAAAAGTTTTGATGCTTCTTGGGCACTTTCATGAATACTTAAAAAAGCTGTGTCATCTGCAAAAGTTGATGTGTGACTAGGGTGCTAATTTTCATATCCGATGTGTACAGTAAATATAAAATTGGTCCCAAAATACTACCTTGGGGTACTCCGGCTTCAATGAGCTGTGGCGAGCTTAAAAAGTCACCTTCTTTTAGTAAAAACTTTCGATTCGTTAAATAATCTTTTAAGAGCTTATACAAGTTTTCGGGCAAGTTCAGCTTTAGCTTAAATATTAGGCGTCGTGCCAAACCTTATCGAATGCTTGAGAAACGTCGATAAAGAGCACAGAACAGTATTTTTTTCTTCAAAGGTCGTTTTAATTACATTTACTAATCTGTGTGTTTGTTGGATCGTACTATGTTGTTTTCTGAAGCCGAATTGATGGTTCGGAATACATCCTTTCGCGCTAAGAATTGGATTCAGCTTAGTTATTAATATTCTCTCAAACAACTTTGACATGTTTGATAAAAGGCTTATAGGTCTGTATGATTCTAATTTTGTGTGGTCTTTTCCTGGTTTAGGAATCATAGTTATCAAAGAGACCTTCCACTCTGTGGGAAAGTACTCAAGACGTAAGATGGCATTAAAAACAAATAGAATAATTCTGCGACCTATACGGGGCAACTCAACTAACATCTTGTTACTTGTTTTATCAACGCCAGGGGCTTTTGTGGTGTTTAAATCTGCTATTGCCCTTTCAATATCGCTAAATTCAAATCTTAGGGATACTACGGCACTAGTCTCTACTGATGGCAACTCAGCTATATCGGTACATACATTTGGGGTGAAAACCTTCTTCAAATGTCCAACAAACAAATTGCCTTTTTCGGTATCATTCCTTGCCCAGTCTCCACAAGAAGTTCGCAAGGGAGGCTTACGTACGACCGGTCTTTTAAGGATCCTACATGCACGTCATAATGAATAATCTGATTGTGCAGTTGCGTCGAGGTCTTCCAAGTAATTTTTCAGAGATGCTACTCTTCGAGATTCTAGCAGCTGTCTTAAACGTTTCGTGCAATCTTTAAGTCTAGATTTGAGTTGAGGAGATCTGTGTGCTTGCCACTCTCTTCTAATTTTTCTTTTTTCAGCCAAGAGCCGCTCGACATCTACAAAATAAATTTGATTGTATCTAGCTGGTTGTCTGGTTTCTGTCGCATGTTGGGCAGCTGATTCAAAATAAATTATACTCTGGTCCACATGTATGTATGTACATATACATGGCATAGGTTTTGAACGATAATAGGTAGACTCTTGAAGTTTTTACAGGATAAGTATTACTATGGCCACTATAACAAACAGTATGCAATAGCATGTTTACAACTTTTTACTTTTATTTTTTTTGTGGGCGTGTTGTTGTAATTTTTGCATGAAACATTTTAAATGATATAAATTACAGTAATATCAAATTTGAAGGTTGTACTTAAAATATTTTAAAAAATATGTCACTTTTTATGTTGAGGTTGTATGGGTGGTGTGGTAAAAGTGGGCCAAAGTTCAAAATTTTTTTCCGATAATGTTGGCAACAATATAACATTCAAGTATACCAAAATTGAAAGTTATACCTAAAGTATTACGGACAATACGGCATTTTACAAATTTCGATTGTATGGGAGGTGGGCGTAAAAGTGGGCGAATTTTCTTAATTTTTTTTTTAATTAGAATTGTCTCAAAAATAACCTGTGCATAATTTCAGAGCCCTAGAATGACTCCTTGTATTTAATACCGGCGTTGTCTGACTGTGCGGCGCTGCCATCTTGTTTAAATTCGTCTTTTGTGAAGTTTAACCTTTCGAGCAAAAAATTTGATCAATGAATTTGCCATTTTCACCACCACCTACCTAGTGAATTAATTCGCCTCTAATTATTTTGAGTTGAAGTTAGAACGAATTACTTAAAATTGCTGTTCCATTATTTAAAATCTTTAAAAACTGCACAAGAACAATTACTACATTAATTGAAACCAAATTAAAGTTTTCGAAAAGGGGCCCATTATGGAAGTGATCTGATTCGATATTCCCCCTACATAACATAAATTTATAATTAATTTTTTTTTAATGAACATTTTTATAAAAGTGTTGTTTTTCTTCTAAAAGAAGTGATAAATGAACTTAATATCAAATAAGAATCCCATCTTATTTCAAACGTTTGACAATATGTTTGCTGGGCATGTTTATTGATTTATGACCATTACGAACACGAACAGTTTGTTTCACATTTTTATCTCTTTGAATACTTCAAAGTTTACAATGTCCTTAGAAAAATAGTAAACAAACTCATGTTAGCAGGAACTACAAAAACAATAACAATCAGAAACATTGCTACAGCCAAAGATAGTGAACTCGACAAAATTAATAACTGTCATATTGCGTGTAACTTTTTTGTAGGATGTGTTTGTATGTTACTTTTGTTGTGCAACCTTTTTGCATTGTTAAGGTATTTTTTTACTTTGTTTTTCTTTGTCGTTTGATAACAACCAATGCAAAGGAATGTGCTAATGCGGTCAGGTCGAATTGTCAGTCTCCTACTCATAAATATATTTTTTTTATTTTTTTGAACTTCGCACATAGAGAGTTCAGTCGGAGGTCATTAGGTACATTGTGATACCCCGATAACCATCAACCCCAACAATTCCCTATGGAACTCCAGTATATCCAGTTTGTTAAAAATACTCGGAGCATCTCGCAAAACTCAGTCGCCTGTTATAGAGTCTCCTTGTTTTTTATCTATAAGTACAGAAATTGTGTGCTTTTATAGCTTGTTTACTTATTTATTTATTTAATTCTAGTCCCTCAACACGAACTATATAATTTTCGTGCGTGCACGTAGCTCTTAAAGAGAAACCTAGAATTATTTTCTTAATTTTGTTTAATAGAACTGATTTGCTGTGTCTGCATTCATAGCGAGTGGTTCGTCTAGAAAAGTTGTGTATAAATATTTCAACAAATGGACTCAAGGCGCATTAACTAGATATCCTCATTACGAAGGGGAAATATTGAGGCGAAAATTTTTAAATTGTTCTTCTATGGAGCTTGATAGTTCATGAAACATTTTCATATATATTTTCTTGATGAGCTGCTCGACTGAAATACATGAACAGCATTTAAGTATTCTCAAGGCACATTGCTCAGATAGCCTCACTACGGAGGGGAAATATTAAGGCGAAAATTTTAAAAATTTTATATGGATTTTGGCAGTTAAACTTAAAAATTTTCCCCTTAAATGGAAGTTAAACGTTACTAATGCTCTTGCTGATCATGTGTTGTGTATAGAGCAGGGTATGAAAACAATTAAAACATTACGCAAACGTTTCATGCAAAGATACATAATTTTCCAATTTTTTTAAGCAAAACAAAAACCAAACCTTTTTAAATGACAAAGAACGAAAACAAAAATATTGGACGTTTACTCATCTGCTTGCTTTCTATATACCATTAGAAACGTACAATTGCGAACAAAACAAAATCCGAAACATATCTTTTTTAATGATTAATTTTCGAATGCTGATTTTATTTATGATTTGTTTTCTTGAAGTGCTTTTTGTCATTATTTTTATACTATTGTATTGTCTAAATAGGCAGCCACATAAACAAAAAATCTTTAAAGCAAGCTGTCTTTAAATATCTCTTAAAAATGCATTCATTCATTAATAGCTTCCCTATCATAATGACTAAATCATTTAGCAAACGTTTGCGTAGAGTTTTTTCTCGTAACGTTTTCGTTTTATTTTTTACCTGAGTCCGTTGAAATATGTGTACATTTGTGGTTACGAGCATAAATAATACAAAACTAAATGGCACAATCGTTCTCATTGAATGTCTTTTATTTGATTTTTGTTTATTTATTATTGGTTTTATTTATTTACTTATTTTTGTTTTGCTCACTGCAAAGATCAAAACAAAACGAAACGAAACGTTTCTTTGTTTTTATTTTCGTACTCTGGCGCAAGTGAAAACGCATTTCACCCTTAATTTATTAAAACAAAATTAAAAAGCGATCTTTAAAAGTAATTATTAGTTGATGGTATTAATTTCCCAAAAGTTGACTTTTTTATTTTTTATCACAACTTATTTACACTACATCGACATCTAAAGCAATTTTATAAATTAAAACACAGGCTGGATAACCTCAAATCTAATTTATTCATTCCGAAGATTCAGTGTCAGAGGATGACGATGTCACTACCTTTTTATCTTGTATCACTTCCTCTTTTGGTTTAGCTAGTATGGCCCGCGAATCAGCCAAGTGGAGAGGTTTTGGCTCCTCCGTTGCATAAACAATGGTTTTATCACCAACTTTTGCGACAGTCACTCTACGTGCTTGCATAATCATGCTGGGCTTGGCTGACAAAACATTAGTCATTGATGTTTGCAAATGTGTATCGCTAAAATCAAAGCCTGGATCCTGGGCATCTTGTTGCCTTTCGCGCTCTCTTATGAATTTAATAAAGTCTGACTTTTTCTTCATTTGCTTAGCTTGAGAACGTTTCAAGCGATAAAAATCCTCTCTTTCCAATTCATCGAGCTCATCACGTATATAAGCCAAGGTTTTATGATAGCGCGGCAACACCACATATTCTAAACCATTTACACGCATATTGTTTTGTTTGACAGCCTCGCCTATAATCGAAACTGAATACTCTAAAGAGGCTACTGCCACCAACACCTTGAGGGCATCCTGGAACTTTTCTCTCACTACCAAAACCTGTTGTCCTCCACTCGCAAGGCCAGTGAAGTTCAAAGCTTCATTGGTCTGTTGTATAACCAGTTCCAAGGTGGGCACTTGCATACCAACAATTTTCGTATTTTGAATTTGCAAAACAGCATCAGCTCGATCTGGATTCATAACAGAAGCCGGTTTAAAATCGGTACGTAAAAAATTTGCTTTTGCCATAGAGAAAATTGCCTCTTGCATTATGGGATCCATTTTGTCACGTTGCTTTTTTAATTGGGCCGAAAGTTGCTTTAAATGAATTTCGAGAGCATCACGTTTTCGTTTTAGCAGACTCAAACCTTTATCGGCACTGACAATGCGCTGCTTCATCAATACGAAATTTGCCCTGGAGGGAAATATAGCTATGCGATCGGATCCGGGCATTTTATAAAAATTTTTTTGATTTTTTTAATTTTAAACAAAAAAAAAATGTATATAAAAAAGAAACAAAAGAAATATAAAAATGGGATATATTAGGTGGGTTCGCGATAAAAAATAATCAAAAAAATGTATCGTACATACCAAGGCATATTTAAAAGGTGGACTCATTAGTACAACAAAAATTATTTGTGTCATAAACAAAATTTTAACTTTTTCAGGGACATTGGCGAATATGTAAGTGTACACACAGGTTTTTTTTTAATTAAATTATTTTAAGAGGAATTGGAAAAAGTTTTATCACAGGATTGCTTTCCAATTTTGCAATATATCAATTTCGAATTCTTGCATTCTTTTTAACTATTTATGATAAAGAAAAAAAGATGTCGCTTCTTGAGTTAAAGCCTTATTGGCAAGCTCGCTAATACAGATACTAGGTAAACGTAACAAAAAATCAAGCTATACCCTGTACAATTTCTGAACCATCTAAAAAATCAAAACCAACATTAAAGTTATTCCAGAAATTAGACTAGATTCTATAGGACACTATCCTTTAAAAGTTGAGCATAAAAAAACCGCACGATGTCATAATTAAAATTGTACGAGACGAACTCACTCTATGTGTGAAAAGTGTAAAGAACCCGTATGCCCTGAGTACATGAAATCTTTCCATTCATAGATGAACTCTACGCTAAATGTACTATTTGTATTATTATCTTATAATACTGAATTGTTATGAATAAAAGGTAAAAATAACTAGTAATAACATGAAAAATAAAATGTTTTTTCACTTTAAAAAATTCGTCCCTGAAGAGGTTAAAATAAAACGAAAAACAAAAAAACAGAATTTTTTATATTTTTCGAACAATTGGAATAATTTTTGGAAGACTAAATGATACAAGGAGAGACGGGCAGAAAAGTTTTCACGGGCAGGACCGTTTTTTAAAAATTTAGTCACTTCGAAGAGGAAATATTAAGGCGAACGTTTTTAAATTTTTTTTATGTGGAGTTTGATAGTTCAACTTCCATTTAAGGGGAAAAATTGTAAGTTTAATTGTCAAAATCCATATAAACAGAATTGATTATTTTCGCCTCAATATTTCCCCGCAGTAGTGAGGCTACCTCATTAATATGCCTTGTATGAATGTATGTTAATTTTTAATTTTAAATTTTTACTACACACAACACAATAACCTATACACAAATTTTCACCACATTTTAACAATTTAAAGGAGCGGCGGTGGGTCCATATTCTTTTTTTATTCGTTTTATTTTTTTAGTTCTATTTTTTTTCTTCGTTTTTTTCTTTTAGTAAAACTAAACAAAACACATTAAGTTTGTTCTTTAATTAAAAATACTTAACAAATTTATTTTCTATTGTTTGCTAGTCATGCAGCTAGCAGCTCTAGAAACATTGTAGGTCGTTTTAACATCTTTCAGGGACCTTTAGACATAAGATTAATAAGCCCTTAAATTATTATTGTTCAAAAAAATAATTTAATGCAATATTGTTCATAAATGTTGGAAGTTTTTGCTTCGAAAGTATGCGAACACAGCTATTTTTTTACATTTTGCTTTGATGTTAATTAAGGCGAATTAATTTATTTTGTCGTCTCGCTTTCACCTGATAAATAGATTCGCCTTGAGGTAGCCTTACTACGGAGGGGATATATTAAGGCGAAAAAAATAAATTTTTTATATGCATTTTGAGAGTTAAACTTACAATTTATCCTCTTAAAAGGAAGTAGGAGAAAATAGAGAAGGCGTATATTGCTTTCTCACTTCTGCCGTATAATATTTCTAAACACATACAATTTTTGACATGTCGAACTACTAAATCAGTTGGGCGGACGACACTAACTAGTAAGATAAATATACCTTGCCTGGTATCAATGCAAATTTGGTTTTGACAGTTAAACTTTCAATTTTTCCCCTTAAATGGATGTTGAACTATCAAACTCCATATAAAAAAAAATCAAAACTCTTCGCCTTAATATTTCCCCTTCGTAGTGAGGTTACCTGATAAATGTGCCTTGATACCAAGGAATCAGGTAATCCCACTACGAAGGGGAAATAATAAGGCGAACCTGATTAATATGCCTTGTATCAAACTACATATAAGAAAAATCAAAAATGTTCGCCTTAATATTGATAACAAGGATGGCACATTCATCAGGTAACCTCACTACGAAGGGAAAATATTGAAGATCTACAAACCTTGTCTATTAATGATTTCTTCCTTTTTGTCTATAAAAAATTGTAAAATGTGTTTTTACTTATTATTGCGCACTGTAGATATTTTTAGAGACTATCTTAATTTAAAAATCTTAACATTTGAATTATAAAAACAAATTTGGTAATATTTAAAAAAATGAATGTCCAATTTTGGGGGCATAGCTACAAACCCCCTTTTAACCTAGAGGGTTCAGCGTCTGCACCTTCGCTGAAAAATGCTTCTGTTTTGCCTCTGTGAAATTTTATTACGATATCTTTAGTGGATCATGAGCTACTTAATTATTTCTAAAATAGAATGTTTTTAAACCACAGAACTGTGCAACACTGCGCATAATTAATATGGTTGCAAATAAAAAACTGTGTGGCGGCAAAATTATATATTGTAGGTTATGGTCACATGTAATTACACATGTACGTTTGAAAGCAAAAATTAAAAACGTATGTAAAAGGGTTATTTTGACAAACAAATGAAATTACATATGGATTACCAAACTGACAGGTCATATGACAAATACACGCCGTGTAAAACCATTTTAACCAACAACAAAATGCATGTGGGTGTTTTTTGGTGTTGTATTTGTTGTCGCGGCGATGCCACCTTATATAAATTCGCCTTGATTAATAGTTTTTTTTAATTAGGCGTTTAATTATTTATTTTATTTTTTAAACTTCAACAAAGAATAAATATTTTTAATTTTTAAGAATTATTATAAATACTATTACCAATGCGTAAACAAATAATAGGAACTTTAATAAATCCAACTAATTTTCTCTTTGTTTCATGTCATAACAAAGAAATAAATCAATAAAAAATTCTTGTTGCTTATGCTGATGCCGATGCTGCTGCCTGCCTGTCATCATTGTTGTTATTATTATGAATTTAACCTTAAATGAAAATTAAAAAATTATAGTCTGTTAACAGTGATGGCGGTTGTTTTGGTTTTGCCATGACCTTGACATTTTGACATCTTTACCTTGTTTTGGTTTTTAATCTTGTTCTCCACCTCTTCATTTGCTATTTGCATTGTTTGTCTATAAAATATGGTACGGCCTCGAATTTTACTATGACCTCTACGTAAAAGAACGGCAACAAGAAAAATTCATTGGTTAACAAAAAAGAAACAACTTTAGCAACTAATGTGATGTGTTTATTTAGTCAGTCATTCATTCATTCACTCAGTCATTCCTTCATAGTTACCATCCTAAAAATAAAGAACAAATAACATAAATTTAAAAAGGTTTTTTTATAAAAACTAAAAGAGACGAGAGGAAAATGCGTAAGGATTAAGAACAAAAAAGACAATAGCAAGAACATGTAACACGTGTACAGAGTAGACCTAAACGCACTGTAACGAGCCTAAAACAAATAAAACCATCATCAAGTCGTCTTAAAATACACATGATTAAAACAGCAAAAAAATTTCAATGGCTTTTCCAAGGCATATTTAACAAGGTGATAGCGTAAGGGAGAGGAATTTTAAGCAACAAATTTATGATTTTTTTTTTATATGGATTTTGAGAGTAATATCTATTTTAGCCAGTTCTATCTAGTCTTACTTTAGCAGTGCGAACAATAGCTCTGGTCAACAGATGCACTTTTTATATGCAACATGAATACTTTTGTCTAGTAATGCTTAGAACAAGGAGAGGGATATGAGAAATAAAGTCAGAAGAGTTTTTTGTGATTTCACTTGAATAAACTTCAAAAAATCTAAATTCTTATTAACAATTTGTTTTTCACTACCCGGAGTCCACACCTGATGAATTTATATCATGATAAATGTCAAATTTATATCAAGATGAAAATTCATCTCGTGTAGACTTCATTTATTAGCATTACACCAGCGTTATGATATAATCATCAGAGCTCATGTGCAGATAATTATATTATGATGTAAAACGTCATTTTAGTTGTTTTTTTACACTGACGTTTATTTTTTTTTTTTATTGCAAAAAAAGGGGACAAGCGAAAAAGATAATTTTTAATTTCTTTCATTAATTTTTTAAATAAAAATCAATTAATATTGTGTGCCATGCGTAAAAAAGAACATTTTTGTTTTTTATTACGAAAAATTAAAAATGATTCGTCATAATACAAATGCATCAACGTCTTCCCCTATGAATTGATATTGATAAAAATTTAACAGTATCTCTGCCGACGTTATATTACAAGTTATGATGAAAATTTATCACGTGAGGACTTCGGGTAGTATTGCAATAATAATATTAATGTTACTGTTATTATTTTCTTCTATATTTTGTTTCAAGGTTTGATATCTCGATATATTGTCCTACAGTATTTCGCCACCAGTGAAAATTTTTAATTAAATTCTAGTGACCTACAGATGAAATTTTATGTCAAGCTTAAGTTTGTGCATTCTCTCTAAGAAAGAATAAATTAAATTACAAATTAGGTGATAATATTAAATAAAAATTGAGAAAATTTAATTTTAAACACCAGCAGAGCGGAACGCACATTTCCTAGACAGCTACGTCCGTCATCAGCACTCTTCATATCTATCTACTTTGGGTAGTGTTTTAGTTGAAAGTATTATTTACTTAACCAATCAAACTCAGATGAAGGAATCTGAGAAAACTGTATTCAATCATCAATCGTCAGTTGGTGAGAACGAAGTCTATCACTACCTAAAGCTTTCCACTTATTTAATATTTACCACCTTCATATGTTGTTGTTGCTTCAGCCAACCTTAGGTTAGCTATGACTTTATTTTGTTTCCTATACAGCAGGAAAAACTGCTAGATCCTGTAGTGGTGTCTTTAAGACTTGAAAGCAAATGGTTCAGTGACAATTTATTTGCTTGTGAAGGACATATCAAGCATTTCAGGTGTTTTTCCACGGAAATCGACCTAATGCCCTGATAACGTTACTCTTGAAAATAACTTTCTATACTCAGATCAGTGTATCAAAACAAACAAGGCGTTTCGCAAACGTTTACTGCAAAGACACAAACTTTCAAATTTTTTTAATCGTTTTATACATGAGCAAAACCAAAACAATTTCTCCTTGAAAGATAAACATCGCTAACAAAACCAAAAGGTTTTTACTCATCTGCCTGCTGTTATGTACGATTACAGTCGTAAAATTAACATTCAAGCAAGCTGTTGTTCAATATCTCTGAAAAATAAAAGATATTTACCGCTTTCATACAGTCTCTACCATAATGACCACACTATTTAACCAACGTTTGCCCAAGATTTTTTTGAAAAGTTTTTTGTTCTGTTTTCATTATTATCTTTTGATCTGAGTACGTTTTAATCAATGTACAGTTTGTGGTTAGGATTGCTAAACACTACCCAAAGTAGATAGATACGAAAAGTACTGATGACGGATGTGGCTGTCTAGAAAATGTGCATTCAGCTCTGCTGGTGTTTAAAATTATATTTTCTCAATTTTTCTTTAATATTATCACCTAATTTGTAATTTAAATGGCACAATCGTTTTCATTATTTCGATTGAAGCCATCGTCATTTGAAGTCGTGGAGCGGTGTAGCCGCTGTCGTCTATGTGATTAATGCATAATTTTCAAATTTCTAACATTTTCTTCTGTAGAAAATTCGAATTGTTGCAAACAAAAATAAGAAATTAGAATAAGTTGACTACAGCCACAAGTAGCTTTGTTGGCTTTAAAATAATCATCTTTTTGCAAATATATTCATTTGCTTCGACATGATACAATTATTTTTTGAAAAACGTTTTCTATTTTTAAAAGTAAAAAATATATTTCTACAACAATAGATATTATAGTTTTATGTAGCTGTCGTCTTTAGTAGAATGAAGTAGCTGACTACATAACAAGGATTGTGGCCAACGGCATTTGCAGTCTGTCATATCATATAAATTGCTACTCATTGTGACTGTATCACACATAAATTGCGATACTGTCGGCAACGTCATATCGTGTATTGTTGCTATAATACAAAATGGGGGCGCTAGTCTACGCTTACATTTCACTCGGTGGAAAGACCACCTTGGGATAAGGCCATCAAGGCAGGTGCCCACGTTAATCATGTTCCACATCTGCAGTTTTAATGCATTAAAACGAAGAAAAAAAAAACATGTATTTAATTCAGACAACAAGTTGTACCTAAGCTTAATAAGATATTTATTACCGAATCTTTTTTTAATTTAATCGTCATATTTTTTTAATCTTTGTATTTTTTAGTGACCATGCTTATTTTTTGATCGAAAGTCTTTAAATTTTTAGCCTTGTTCATGTTAAAATTTTTTTTGTCAACTTCGACATGACCCATTGTTCCTTTATTTATTTCTTCAATGAAATTAAAAAAAAAATTAAGTTCACTGCGCGAGTTCCAGAATTGAACTTAGGAAACATAGATTTTGTTGAAATACATACTGGTTTTAGGGGCGTCGAATGTGTGTTTTGCAAGCCTATAATTTTCGGAACTCTTACGGAATAATTTATTCGTCATATTGCCAATCATCAACATATTCTTGATCGAGAACAAATCAAAACAGCACCGCCATCGCCACTAAATTATACTCCTATAATTTTCTTTTAATTAAACTTTGAAAATCAGTCTACCAATTTAGCCATCTAATTGATAATGTTAATGGAAACTGAGTTTAACCTAAATATAGATTAAAAATGTTCTTAAATTTTAATATCAAGTAGCATAAAAAAGGCTATATAACTATTTAAAAATATTGAAAATTTAAATGGAAAATTTTTCCGGAATTTTATATAACATTTTTTTCTGGCAACTGGGGTCTATGAAAAAAAAAGTACATACAAAGAGTATAAGGCCCATTATTATAACTTGCCTTTAGCTAAAGTAAGGATTTTGCTGGAGCGATAATTAGTTTTTCGTTATAATAATGAGGATAATGCTCATTGCTATAACTTGTCCTTATAGTACATGATAGTTAAAAGTGGTTTTTAGCTTTGTTTTAATAACGAAAAACTATTCATCGCTCCAACAAAATCCTAACTTTAGCTAAAGGCAAGTTATAATAATGAGCCTAAATGTGTTTATGAAAAGAAAAATATCTAGTCTATTCAAGGTATATTTATCTTACTAGGCAGTGTCGCCCGCCCAGCTGATTTAGTAGTTCGACATGTCAAAAGTTGTATGTTGTTAGAAATTTTATAGTGCAGAAGTGAGAAAGCAATAAAACACATACACGCGTTCTCAATTTTCTTCTATGTTTTCTGACGTTTCGAACTACCAAGCAATAACAAAATGCATTGTTGTATTTGTTGTAGAGACGCCACTACCTAGTAAGATAAATATACCTTGAGTCTATTATTTATAAAAGTTTGGCAATATTTTGTTAGTATATTCTTGCAATAGTGTGTGTAAATAATTGTGGCATTAAAGGAAAATAATGCGTACATTCTAGGCATATTTATCAGGTAGCCTCACTACTGAGGGGAAATATTAAGGCGAAAATAATCAATTTTTTTTATATGGATTTTGACAGTTAAACTTACAATTTTTCCCCTTTAAAAAATTTAAATTAAAAATAGTTAATAATTTTGTTGTTGTTGTTTGCTGTTCATGCAGCCTGCACCTCTAGAAACATTGCAGGTCGTTTTAACATATTTTAGGGATCCTCACACATAAGATTAATAAGCCTTTAAATTATTATTGTGTAAAAAAATAATTCAAATAAATATTTTTTATAAATGTTGGAAGTTTCTTCGTTGAAAGTAGGCGAACAAGGTATTTTTTACATTTTGCTTTGATATCAATTAAGACGAATTAATTTATTTTGACAGAGGCAGCCGACCAAACAAAAACAAAATACATGTTGTTTTTTATTATTGTATTTGCTGTCGTCTCGCTTTCACCTGTTAAATGGATTCGCCTTGTTCATATGTAAGTAAGTATTTGTTATATAAATATATAAGCAAATGCATGAATATACATATGTGCAATAAATATTAGCTGCATTAGTTACAACATGTGCTAGAATATACACAGATTTGTTTAATTTCAATTGTAAATTTACACTCTTCTATTTGTAATGAAATATTTAAAACCAGATTTGCAAAAAGGCAAATAAATTATTAATTTTTGCACTCATTATAAACTAAATATGGGAAAAATCCAAAAACCATATTACTTACCACACTATATTTCAACACATGGATGTGTGTTTATCATGAATTAAAATGGACTTAAAAACAATTAATTCACAGGTAAAATGTAAATAGTTTTCAAAAATGATTTACTGAAATTCACTCAGTAGAAGAACCTAAAAAAATATTATAAATTTTTTTAATTTACAAAAATTTAAAATATTTGTTGTAATTAAAAATATGTTGCAAAGGTTCGCTGTTTAAAAACAGATGTGTGAGCGAAAACTGGGAAGATTGGATGGACAAAAGTCATAAATAAATTTTTGACTTGAATTAATAAAGTTTGAATGCTTTCTTTTAAATCTTATACTAGGAAAATAAACAAATTGCCCACACGTGAATCTAACTTACACACGAATTTTTCTGTATCACTATACAATATTTAACGTAACATTAAAAGTGTCGAAAATTGAGTACCAAAATAAGTGTTGTTAACTACCACTACTACTACACTAATTTGGCCAAAAATTAAAACAATAATATTATAATTTGTACATCGTATGTCCATATTACAAAAGACCGGAGCTATATTAATAACGTTACATTTACCCTTTACGTAGGGTGTCTCGGTGGGCTAGTAGGTAGTCTGCTAGTCTATCAGTCTGGCGTTGTGCGTTCGAATCCCACCGAAGACTCTTGAATTGTTCGATACAAGTTGGCAGGAAGGCCTAGAAGGAGCTTGGATATAATATGGGTACCAAATGGTTAACTTCGTTAGCGAAAGGTCACATACTCTCAATTTTAACAGGCCAAGTTAATAATCGAGTCTGTAAGTATCTTCTTGTAGACTGTGTCTGGAAAAAGTCTAACATAAAAAGGCTTTGGACCACGGGCAGACACATATTATACGGATACGCTGCGGAGAATTAGCCTTAAGCAAATGTTAGCATTTACCATGGGCTCCGTGATGAGAAAGAATGTCGACTTGTATCAGTCACCAGTCTGACATCACTACAGTAGAGAGTAAAAGGCTAGTGACAGCAATTGACTCAATGGAATTAAGGTATTCCAGTCGGATACGAGAAATCATTATGGAACAAAGGGGGTCGAAAAGGGGCCCATAAAGTCAGTGGTCTACTTCAATATCTCCCCCTATAAAGTTAAATTAATACCCTGTACGTACACAACCTTAAAAATGAGTCACAAATAATTGTTAAACCAAATAAGTGTTGGTTTTGTGTGTTTTTTTTTTGTGGCACAACCTGCAAAGACTTTTTCACTTTTAAAATTGTGCTTGAAGTTGAAATGACATTTACAATTTGCCGTACTTGAATGCAACAAATCTGTGTTAGATCTGACTCTTAACAATCCCGCAAACATGCAAGAATTCATTCAACCAACTACTAGTGCACTGAAGCACTCAACGTACAGAAATACAATAGCAAACCGCCTCCGATGTTGCCATGTGTTTCAATTTAAATTTCTACTTCGTTTGATGCAAAGCTCAAGTGTGTTGGAAATATGTGTGTATGTATGTATCTCCATACATACATATATGTTTGCATGTGTGTTTTAAGGTCGGCATTTGATGATACAAATATAATTTTAACTTCTTTCTAATCTCTACTTGGAAAGTGCTATTGCACTTTCAATACTGTTGAATAAGAAGGTCTTTGGCTAAGAGAATTAAAGCAACCAACCAACTAACCACCTTTGTATTGTACTAGAATCACTGTTGTTCTTGGTTGGTATGATGTATGTACATGGCTGTGTTAGCGAGCGTTGTCGGTTTAAAAGTTGTTTGTGTTTGTTTGTATTTCTTTGTATGTTCGCTCATGCTTACAGTCATAGAAAAACCAGACTTGCATGTTGTTGGCTTTCGTATTTGATATTAAGTATCACATGTGCCGTTGTTGGTTTCTAGTCCATTCCTAGACACACAAACACACACTGGAACAAATATTACCAACTGAACTTCTTACTTTTACATGCTGGGTTTAAAGTGTTTTTTGTTCCCTTTTAATTCAAAGTACGAGTCATACGTGTAAGTATTTTAGTTTAAGTACGTTGGCCTAAAGTATGTACATGTACGAGTATATACATATTTCGTACTTGTATCCTTTTTATGTGACTATTTGTTAAGAGCCTGTTTTTTTTTGTTACAGATATTTTGAAATATTACTCTTATTGTACACAAGTATCATGTTCAATCGACCTTAAAACGTAATTGTGTTTAAGGGTTTTTATACTCTTACACTGGTGCTATTTAATAGGCCATAAGGCTGGTATGGTAGTGTTGTTATGGTGGGATTGATAAAACTACTGAGAATTGTGATAAACAACGATTCGAAACTCATTAGACTAATGGAGTAACCATATCAAGTTATTTTTCTAATATCTTAGATAATTAATATTATGATTGAAATTGGTTGTACTTCTAGGAAAAGCAAATGAAATATGTTTATGTCATTTTTTAGAGTTTATTAAAAAAAAAATAAATACTTCTGTTAAAAGCGATTTAGACTCCCATACACGTAGGGTTCCGTACTACCTTCATTATATCACTCTTAAAATAGAAGCTTCAATTTTTTCACGTCTAATGGCTCACCCTTTAATTATTAATTCTTTTTTAAACCAGAGCATAGTACTAAATACCCGGTGTAAATATCAAGTGTCTGCCTATAACGTTTAAAAGAGAAGGTCAAATTCCTCGAAATCGCGACATCTAGGAAACACCGTTTCATTTTTATTAATTTTATTATCGTTTCCTGTTGTTGCAGTAGATATTGTACAATTTATTCTGTGTCAGCCTATTACAGCTCAAATATAAGATCATATCAAAAACGTGTCACTATCGAAACACCCTTTAATTTTTGGTTTTATTTTATTTTTTTAAGCCAACACTACCTGCAAAGCTTTTTGTTTTTCTGCAGAAAACACCCACCGTCTTTGGTGGAAATCGAACCCACAACCCCCCGACTGATAAATTAGCGCTCTATAAATCAGTCTACCAAGGCACTCGATATATATGTTTAGGTTTAAAGTGGCTACCCATTTTCATTTAACAATGTCTCGATGAAATTTAAACAAATCAATTTTTAACAGATTGGTTTACATATTTACTCTCTAACGAAAACATTTAAAAAAGCAAACAAGAGCGAAAAAGAGTGCAAAACAACCTTCAACAACAATAGCTTTCATGTGTTACATTCCGTTTAAGTTGCGGTGGGCAAACTAGGCTTTAAGGCTACAAAAGTAATTCAGCCTTACTTTCGCAAAACTCCTTAATTATTATTTTTAAATTTTTTGCCATACCGGACATAATTTTATACACTCTGTATAAATTTACGTTTAAAAAATTAAAGATATATTTACAAAAATAGCGTCACTATCGGAACACCCTTAAAATTTTAGTAGGGGTTGTTATACCGGCCATGGTAATACTCTTTATACTCTTTGTATAAAAATATGAAGAGTCTACTTATTGTAGTCAAAAATACAAGATATACATGAAAAACATGTCACTGTCGGGACACCCTTTAATTTTCAGTAATTGTTATAGCAACAGATCTTCTGTAAAATTTTCAAGAGTCTACATATTATGGTTCAAAATACGCAGCCATATACGTGCAAATCATGTCTCTGTTGGAACACACTTAAATTTTTATTATTTTTTATAGTGGCCATAGTTATAAACCATCTGTAAAAAATTCAAGAGTCTACCTGAGGTTCAAAAATACACGTGCAAATCACGTCACTGTCGGAACACCCTTTAATTATTAGGTTTATTTTTTTATACTTGTTTATATAGCGAAAACAGTTTTACATACAGATGAAATTTGAAGTCAAGCTTAAGTTCGTTTTATTCTCTTTAAATAATAACAAACAAATAAACAAATAACCAAAAAGAAGCTTTCATTGCTAACCGAAGGTTGGCTGAAGCAACACCAAATATAAGGTGGTAAACATTAAAGTAAAAATATTAAACAAGAGGGACGCTGTAGGTAGTGGTAGACTTCGTTCTCACCAACTGTCGATTGATAATTAAATACAAGTTTTCTCGTATTCCTTTATCTGGGGTTGGTTGGTTAAATAGATGATACTTACAACTAAACTCGGCTAATAATAATTTTGAATATTTAATATTGAAAATAGTTTTAGTTGGTGTGTGAATTACAAGTGTCTGCCTGTTACGGTTCAAGAAATAAAGATATATACGGGATTAACAGGTCACTTTCGGAACACCTTATAAGTTTAAGTATTTATTATTATAACGATCACAGTAATACAACTTGTGTGAAAATTTCAAGAGTCTACCTGGTACAGTTCCAGAGATAGAAGTCGCTGACTACGGGCAAACATTGTAGCTAAAACATGAATCGATTATTGTCGATACAGTGTTACCATTTGGGTAACATACAATGTTACCATTTGGGTAACATTGTAGGTTTTTGCCCTTGTAGGGTTTTCGGTTTTGTTTACCAAAACGCAATGTATAATAACGCGTGATGCATTTCGAGGTGCTTTTTTCAATAGTCTTTTTTTAGCAGACCACGTGTGAGTCGTGTCATGCTGTCATTTTATTTTTGTTTAGTATTGTTTGGCATTTCATAATGGAAAGACTTACGCCTGAATCGCTTCGCTCTATGGGCTCTTGAAAAGTTCCAAGAAGATCCGACGTTTTCGAGGCAAATTATGTTTAGCGATGAGGCACATTTCTGGCTCAATTGGTATGTAAACAAACAAAATTGCCGCATTTGGGACAAAGAGCAACCTGAAGAGATTCAAGAGCTGCCACTTCATCCAGAAAACACAACGGTTTGGTGTGGTTTGTGGTCCGGTGGAATCATCGGTCCATATTTCTTTAAAAAAAAGCTCGTGATCTCGGCGACATTTGGTTTTAGCAAGACGGCAGCACTTCCCACACATCAAATCGCATCAATCAATGGATTTATTGAGAGAACATTTCGGTGAGCACATAATTTCACGTTTTGGGCCGGTGATATCACGCCGTTACACTTTTTCCTGTGTGGATATGTAACGTCCAAAGTTTATGCGGACAAAGCCGCTTCGATTCAGGCCTTGAAGGAAAACATCACGCGTGTCAATCGCCAGCTACCAGTCGAAATGCTCGAACGAGTCATCGAAAATTGGACTAAATGGATGGACCATCAGCGACGTAGCAACGGCCAGCATTTGATAGACATAATCTTCAAAAAATAAATGCCAAAGAATGTTCTTTCAAATGATAATAAACTTTCTCCATTAAATTTGAATTTTCTGTTTTTTTTTTCTTTAAAAAAGTAGGGAACCTTGAAATGAATCACCCCTTAGAATAATAAAACACGAATAAATAAGTATTTTGTCTTTTTATACCTCTTAATATCTAAAGCTGTGTTCAGATGACGTATACATATTTGTCATAAACTTTTTTGTTGTCGACAAAAGGAACTAAACTCTTTAAACGATTGAATTATATCCTCCCTTTTCGATAACAGTTTTATATTTATTTTTTACTTCTTACAATTTCATTTAATTTTTAGCCGCCATAAATATTTACTTTTTTCAAAAATAGCTGTCAGTAAGTCAGATGCCTTGTCGCATGAAATTAGTACTCGCCGTAAATACAAAATGTCATATGGACTGTAGACTAATGCTTTTGTTTAAAAGGCTTCAGATGCTGTGTACAAATTTAATCGGCTAAAAAGTTTACAATTCATATGACAAATGCATGTCATGTGAACACAGCTTAAGGGGTTCTGACAACATGTGTATATTCACAATGTTAAAAACATCGCATCATAACCAGAATTGGGGAGATTCAATTGTAATTAAAATTACACATAATGTGTACTTACATATTCCCAATTACACATTGCAACTAATTGTAATTTAAATCAAGCTAGTCAATTTGTAATTGTAATAGTAATTGGATATTTTCAATTACAAATTATAAGTTATTGTAATTGTAATTACTTTCAGTTGAACAAATTTCTATTATATTCTATTAAAAATTTTCCTTTACATGTAATCATAATTGATTTTTTTCAATTACAATTACATGTAATTTGTAATTGAAAATCGAAAAAATGTAATTGTAATGTAATTTTTCAATTGCATGTAAAGTGAAATTGAAAAAATCTCAATTACAATTACTTCTAGTTGAACGTAATTTTAGTTGAACATTTTCAATTACAATTACATGTAAATGCGTAATTGCATGTTTAGTTAATTACAAACTGTAATTGACAACCCCCAAGTCTGATCATAACAACAAACTAAACTTTAATTTTTACCAGAAACAATCATCTACTTTCTTTATTGTGTGTGAAAACTATGTAAAACTAAAACTCTGAAATAAAATGTATTTGCAACTTGAAATGTATAAAAACCCAAATGTAAGAAACTGTCATATACAATGTATGTATGAATATGACACAGCTCCATTTATGAAGGATGTTTACTGTACAATGTCTTTCAATTCGCTATGTAAGATCTGAGGTATAACAATTTTCGTATCTTGAGAATACATGAGCCATCGCAGACACGTTGGATGGATGGATGGATGGCGTCTTTGTTGTGAAATGCAACTCAACACTTAAACACTCTTTTGCAAGAAATACAACTAAAAATTAAAACTATTTTTATAGTTAAAAGTTACATTTACTTTCTTACATCCCTCAAATATAACCCAAATTTTCTATGAAACTAAAAAAAGTTGTCACCACAAGTTTAATGTTGCAATTAAAAATAAATCTATTTGCGTTTTCTTGAGAAAAGTTTAAACTCAAGAATGTGCTGAAGTTGGAAAATGTTTCCCTCTAAGCAACTGATGACAGATGATGAAATCAGTTAAATTTAATAAAATGTTTCGTACTCTATTATAGGAATTTGGTTGGGTAAATAGGGGATGTGTTTACAGCTTACCACCACCCAAAGTGTGAGTTGATGCAAGAAATGCTAAAGAAGGTTATACCAATCCAGAAAACGCACTACATTCTGCTAGTGTCTATATAAAATTTTTCTCACGTTTTTTTTTTTTTTTGGAAATAAATACATACATCCATCAATAAAACTTGAAAATTTGGTTAGCTGTTAACATCGGTCTTTGAACAAGAGTGCAAAAACAGTTAATTGATATCGGCTGAATAGTTTCAAATGTTACAGTAACAAATGTTGTTTTATATTAAACAGTTGCATGAGCAAGCTCATCTAATGTGTGTGCTAATAACATGCAACAAGTGAGCAAAATCGCCTCAAAAACAATATAAACTTAAAAATTAGTTATCTCCTTATCTTGATCTAATCTTTCGAAACGGGTTATGCTACTACATTCTACGACCCTAAGTTAAGTTAACTTTTCACAGCATTTTGGTGTTATCAATTTCACATAATACTTACAGTGTTATTATGCTGTTTAGTTTTAATTTCAGACAAATGATTTGCATACTTTTAGGATAAAATATCAACAGCTGCTATTAAGGAAGAAATAGACTAAGGGAGGTCAAAAGGTAAATATTTTAAAAGTCGAATATATTATTAGACCATGTATGTGCGGTAAAGTTTTGTTTAGAACTCAACTAGACAAATCAACACAATATGGCCCAAAATATCATCTATTGACAAGCAATAGTTTCCCATAGAACTATATGGTTGAGTTCGTTTTCACATTTTTCTGGGATCATATATAGTTTTAACGAAATCCTATTAGCGGTTAAATAACTGCAGATTTATTTCCCTTTTATTTAATTTTTTTTTAATAAGAGTTACAATACAATTACAAATTATAATTCAACTTAATTTCTAGAGCAGAATAACGAAATCATTAGTTCACTTCTTATAGTGACAAATTCAAAGCCTTGAGTTGAAAGCGAACCCGCAACCCCTAGACTGTTTGGATAGCACACTACCTACTACTCCAATGAGCCACCCAATAGTTCTATTTTATTATAGCAGCATTCAGTGGGAAATTACTGTGCGCTACTACATATAAGACAAAGTTTTTTTAGTGATCAAAAGATGAATGAATTGTGGTTTTAGGCAAACTACGCAACATGTCGTATAATAGGTGCCACAAAAATAACAAAACATTACTTTTTAAACAAAAGTCGTTACTAATCTTATAACTTTTACAATTTTAATAAAACACACTCCCCTTTGCCAGCATAATTATAAAATCCCCTTATTATTTACATTAAAAATTGTGAACCTATTTTCCCTGGTATGTGTAGGTGTCTGAGAGTGAATGCTGGGATATTTTCAAGTTGTTGCAGATGTTGCAAAAAAAAAATGCGGTTAAGTCTTCATGCAGTCTTTCATACAAATAAAGAATAAGTGCAGCAACAAGAGAAAAAACTAGGTGGAGAGCCTCATATGATATGAATGACATGATGGCAAGGTTTTTTATTTTGTAAGAAATCTTTAGAATTTACTTCTTATATTTATTTCCATTACTTTTACTCCCTGAAAGAAAAATATTAAATAGAAAACATTTCGTATTTGATTTTATTATAATTATTTTAATACTACTCTTATTCCTTAATAAAATGAAAATCTTTATTGAATTAAAAATAAAAATATAAAAAACTATATCCATATATTCATACTAACAATGCGTCGAAATACTGTTTCCCAACAGCGATCCTCAAAGAAAAATATGGACAAAAAAATAGTCAGTTAGAACTGAGTTGAAAAAAAATTTACGTTGGAATATAAGACAGCATTGCACCAAAAATTAGGCGACGAGTATCTAGATAGGAGACCTTCAGTGTATTTCGACTTCTTGTTTACAAACGCTCCAAAGCAACGATGAACAGGGACAAAAGCTTTGGAACGCAGTGTGACATTAAGGTTAAAAATCACAAATGAAATATTCGTGATTTGTATAGAAGACCAAGGATAACTATTATAATTTTAATTATTTTCCAAAAAAGCAAATCTTTCATAAAGAGCCAGTACTAGGTTAGGTTAGGTTAAGAAGGGTTGTGTACCAAAAATGAAGAACCAGAGGTAAATTACCTAACTGAAACTAAAGGCAAAGAGAAAAAGGGAGACGTATATGCGGCCTGCCACCAGGTTTCCTTGATGAAGCCAACGACATATTCTAGTTTGCATCGGGCGCTGTCATCTAGACCCTAGAGAAATCGTTCACCTAGCCATCTAAGTCTGTGGCTTTGTAATACCGGACAGTGACACATGTGATCTACAGTTTCCAACTCATCTTCTTCGCTGCACATCCTACAGAAATCCGTCGTACCGGTAACTCATCTACTGGTTTTTGCTTTATGGCGCAATGGCCAGTAATCACACCTATAATTACTCTTACAACTTTTCTGTCTAAACCCAGAAGTAGCTAAGTTTTCGCCGCACCCAGACTTTGTACTCTCCTACCAGCGTTGATTTGACGCTGCATCCTTTCAAGGAATTAAGCGACGATTGGCTGTCTATGTACAGAGTTATCTAACCAGTCCTTACCACGTCGGTGGCGTTCAGAAACTCCATTTCCTCTCCCTGGAACACATTACATTCATCTGGTAGCCTATACCACCTGATTATACTACTTCCTAGAATGTCACCTCCAGCTCAAATATCCATATTCATCTTCGAACTGAGCGTAAACACCGCAAGTCCATCATACTATTTACCAGATTCGAAACAATATTTCTTTTTTCGGAATTCTACTATAGGTATCCGGCTGAAATCAAGCTCAGTAACCATAAAGTCCTTAAGTCAGAGGTTAATGAAAGCGGTGTGTTGAGTCCGACCTCATGCAGAACCTTTTGTATGTATAAATTACTCGATCTTCTTCTCGCTGCCATTCCGTCCACAATTCTCTCACTGGGAAGTAGGTGTAGAGCCAGTACTTAATCATGATAATCATAATAAATTTGTATCACATTTTTGATTTTTAAAGACTAAGAGAAAAATCGGTAAAAGTGATATAAAACTTCAGCAGATTTTTAGTGATATTTTGAAAGAAAACACTTTAATGAGATTATATGTATGTAAAATATGAAGGAAATTGTTGAGAAATTTGTAAGCTTTTGCAACTCAAACTAAGAGTGTTGTGCAACATAATAGACTCAAAGAATATCACTGACATTTTGCGTGACATAATAATAGTCAATTTAATGGTCATTAAAAAAGTGTATTTAAAATGCAACCATGGTATTTGCCTAGAATTGCATTGATATTGTTTACAATTGCTGATTATATGAAAGTACCGTTAGCATAAAGATAGGTGTAACATTAACCCAGGATTTTATAGCAGAGATATAATTTAATACCTACATAAGTATGTACCAAGTTTCTTACCTTAGTACCCAGTTTCAAATATAGGAAAATGTTTCCCCGTAAAAATATCTCGTTACCAAGAAAGATGTAGAACAAGTTGTGAAAGTGCGCAATTTTATCGATTCAATGGTACTGCAAACTTGGCAGCAAGTTTTATTTTTGTCAGCGGGTAATTTAAAACACTATTTACTGTACTCTACAATCATTTTGGAAATTTATACAATGATTACATTTTTATATAAAGCCAATGTTTCTGAGTAATTACCCAGGGATGAGTACCTTTACTTAAAGTAATTACATAAACCATATATGGAGCACTATACATTTAAGAGTCTTAAAGTGGATTACTTTCAAAGCAAAATAAGGACGCTGACGAAGTGGCGGGCACAGATAGTTCTAAATAAATTAATTATTCTCAGATAAATTAAATACTATAAAGTAATAAAGTAATTTAGAAGAGAAGAATATTATTCTTCTCTTCGATATAAAAGCTTAAAAATGAATATTTTTGGAAGTTAGCAAAAAAATTTTGTTTAAAAATTCATATGGACGTTTCGGTGGTGGGAATTGAAGGGATACCTCCCCCTGCCAATAAAAATAAAAATAAAAAAATTTGATTACTAAAGTTTTAAAGCGTATGTAATCCTTTTCTTTTACTAAATACATAATTTGTACACGTAAACATTTATGTCACCGCCCACAAACGGGTTAGGGGCGAAAATGGCATTTTAAAATCTTCAGGGTCCAAGTTTAGATTTAAGAACATTCATATAATTTCACAGAGCGGGCACGGCTTTGACATTGTTAACTTCAATACTATTAATTGTGTTAATACAAAATATACATTTGTAAAATAAAAAATATCTAATTGTTGTTAATTGCTAACCAAAGGATAGCTAATAGCAAGACAGATATATACCATTTTCAAATAAAAGAAAATATATAAAGATAATTAAAATAAAGAAAAATGTTTGCTTGGTAGTATAATATCTGTGGCATTAAGGAATAAGTGCTTAAGACGACTTAAGCAAAATTTAAGTTAGTGGCACCTTTGGAATCTCCGTACTCCAAAGTACCCATGTGCAAAGTTTTAATTATTTTGTACCATTTTTGAAGAAGTTATAGCGAAATTTCTTTCTGCTTATCTTTTTTCAATGTCTCAACGCATTGGGAAAAAAGGTTAAGAAACTACAAGCTATTTTTCCAAATCAAAAATCCTTTTTTTACAACTTATTAATTGCAACGCCTGCGTACTTTTCGTAGATCTAAAATAATTTCCAAAACATACGTTTGACTTCCATGTGCGAAGTTTAAAGATCAGATATTTTTTAAAAAAATTAATTATTAAGTTTAAAATTGTTCTCCTACAAAACTTAAAAATCAGACTTAAGCACTTTTTCCTTTTTGCCACAGATATAAAAAAAAAAGAAATAGAGTTTACAAGTGTAAAACAATTTCAAAAAGCACTATCTTCTATGAAATATAATGTAAAATTAAAATTTCTCAGATTCCACAGTGCAACACGGAAAAAAATAACCATATACGGACACCACTACGTGATAAAAGACCAAAAAAAAAGACCCCTGTCTCCCAGTTTTGCCCAAAGTCCTCCAGGTTTATTTTTTATGGTCCCTCAGAGATGTGGGGCCTCGATGTCATTTTTGCAAAAAAAAATGATCATTTACTCAAGCTCATATTTTGCAAACCGTTTGAAATTTTGATATACTCTCTGAGGCAAATTTTGATATACTCTCTGAGGCAAAGAAACGCCTCATACAAAAATTGTTAACATATTGTTACGAAAGAAGAATTTATCCATTATAAGCTCTGAACAACAATACTCTCGAACAACAATAACAACATTAATGGCTTATTTTCTTACAATGATGGAAGAAAGAAACGCCTCATACAAAAATTCGCATTTACGCATACACACACACACAGATTAAATAAACACTCTTCTGTTAAATACACAGCCACATACATAAATACAAGCATAAACAAATAAACAGCCACACACACAGGTATAAAGAAATAAATAGCCACAAACACAGGTATAAAGAAATAACCAATCACACAAACAGAAAACAAGAGCAATAACAATCGAACCTGCCAGATAAGTCTGGAATAGAACATTCTGGCGTTTTTAATCACCTATATAAGCGAATCGTGCTGGCGAGAAGTATGGCAGTACTAATTTGAAAGTCAAAGAGTTAAGTTGTCGAATCTTAAGAGTGTTTAACAGTTTGCTGTATTTTTGAACAGTGGTGTTAAGTAAATAAAGTGACTTACAGTAAAAGTAATAACAGTGTGTATTTATTTTGCAATTAAAAGAACCCAACGTAAAGTAAAAACGTAACAATATAAAATAAAAAAAACTTCATCTTCAAGGTCAAAATCGCAAAAAACTTTAAAAAATTAAATTTTTTTTTTACCTTTTTTCCCCTGTTCAGGTCCATAGGTAGCAAACCGTTCAAAATTCAAGGAAACAATCAACTACAAAAATGAACCTAAGATCTCAATAATGCCTCAGAGAGCATATCAATATTCCAAACGGTTTGCAAAATATGAGCTTGAGTAAATGATAATTTTTTGGTCTTTTATCACGTAGTGGTGTCCGAATATGGTTATTTTGCCATGACTTAAAAAATTACACAGTGTGTTCTATTTCTTTGATAAGTTTTTTTAAATAGAAAATTAATAACAATTGAAACTACCGGGTAGATTGATAAAAAGAGTACTGATGACGGACGTAGCTGTCTAGAAAATGCATTCTGCTTTGCTGGTATCTAATTTTTCTTTATCTCTTTATAATTAAGAACTTAAGCCTAAATAATTAATTTATTAATTCAAAAATAGTTCAAATAAAATTTATATAATTTCGGTATTTGTATAGTATAGTTGTATCGACAATGAAAATTGTCTTCGATACAGATACGTCGATAGTGGTATGATGAAATCATAATGGCAATTTCATTATTTTGATTATTTCATAATACTAATTTACACTATTTATTTGACATATTATTTGGTGTGAATTTCAATAATTGTGAACTTTAAGTTCAAATTAAAATTATATCTTCATTGTCTTAATTAAAATATTATAAAATTGGGGTGTTATTTTGTTGAGAGGCTTTAACACTTTTTAATTCAACTATTAAATTTATTTACACACATTAATCATTTTTTCACCCTTTACGATGTTTTCATTCTGGTATTTGCATTCAAAACGACACATCCTTTTTATTCGTTTTAATTTTTTAAATACATCCGTATGTGTTTTTCACATGCACTGTGATTTACAAATTAAAACAAATATACATACATAGATACATATTGTATATGTTTTAATTTGCGTGATTTTATTTTATTTAATTCCTTTTTCTTCTCTAAGTCGCTTGTATATTTTCTGTTCTTGCTTGTTTTTATGGTAATTAGCTTTTTTAAATGGCTCATTTTTTTTACAATTTTGCAAGAAAACAAGCATTTTCATATTAACAGCCATGAGCATTAAATTAGCACAAGCACAGCAATATTTTGCAGAAATATGGACGTGATTTTTCAGTTCACATTTAAATTGTGGACTGCACAAGTTGTAGTTTCGAGTTTCTTTTTGAAAGTTGTAAAAATATTCACAAGAACTTAATGATTTTTTGAGGATTAGCATTTTAAAATAGAGTATTTTTGGGTCATGAGGGTCGTAAAGTAGCTATCGCTTAAAGTCAATCAGACCATCCTTGTTGCTCGTCCTTCTAGTGTTCGGCGTCAATAGATGTATATTACATTATCATGTAACAATGTTCCATCCCCAACACAGTGGCCAAGGGTAGTCCCATGTCCCCGCACGCATTTAAAGGTGACTGTTGAATTTTCCGACATCTCGTTCATGAATGCCAGGTATTACTAGATTTGATGTGCTATACACACGTTTGAGGTACATGATAGCAGCTTTACTGTTAGTATAAAACCAGATATCCCTATTCGATATTCTGTGGTATTTTAGCCAGAGGTTTATCTTCGAAAAACTTGACCAAGTGGCCAACATTTACGAAGTGGCCAACATTTACCGACGATAGAGTTTAGCAGAGACGGTGCGAGGTCCGAGCTATAAGTTGTATGCATGGAAGTATCCCAATCAAGTTTCGTCAACAAGTTCCGAGGCTTCAAATATAGTTTTTTTCCAAATCTGGTCGTTATTTCTGGGTTGCTCCGTTGAATCGTTAGGATAATGTACAGTACAGTATCGTTCACCGTTCAGTTCACAAAATCCGATTTTGACAGAACGTTACAGCCTAATCTAAATCAGCGCGTCAAGCGTTGCCCATCTTTCCAAAAAAAAGTACATACATACAATAAATAAGGCAAAACCAAATAGTGTGGCGCATACACATTGCAATTGGAAAATACGAAGCCTTAAAATTTGGTGCGCATTACTTTCAAAGCAAAATCGAACAAAATATTGTCAGGTCGCTGACGATGTGGCGTGTACTGCTAGTTGATTATAAAGTTTTATCATTAAGGTTATGCTGCTCCATCGGTTAGCTTGCCAAAGTTATTTGGAAGCTATGAATTAAAAACAAATAAAAGTTTTGACAGACTGGTACCAAACCAATTCACACTCTTTAAGAAAAAGTCACTATCATTTCTCTTCACACAATAAACTTCGTTCTTTAATACCAAAGAATTCTTAGTTAGGATCCTTTTCATATAGCAAAAAATAGACGATGGAATCCATGGCATGATATTGGACTATCGCAGAATGAATGTACGTGAGTAGGCTGAAGCTGTAGGCATCGTAACCTAGCGGTTAAGATCAATGTAAAACCAATACCATTTAAAATCTTAATCATCAAATTAAATAGGATGTGCTATTTTTGCATCCGCAGCTGTATAGTAAATTTAATACATGAATACGTATGTTTTCTTCCTCATTATTTTGAGTTGTTAATAATTCGTTGTTGTTTCATTATTCAAATGAACAAAAAGCTTTCATGTAAAAATATACTTGTAAGGACTCATGCACGTATGTATGTATATTATTCCATTTGTAAATGTATTATATGTACGAACGTATGTATTTGCATGAAAACCCTTGATGGCTATAATATATGCACATAATTACATGTAATTAGTAACAAAATAACATACAAACACACTCTCACTCTTACAAAACACATTAACTCATACATGTCCACTAAAGGTTAAAGTTAAAGAGAATAAATAATTTAATTAATTACATTAATTATATAAATTATACTTAATACACATGTACGTGTGTGTACTTCAACAATATCGAGGTTGAATATTTCCGACTCTGTGTTTTTGAATTATTTTACAACTTTAATTGATGTTGTGTATTAATTAATTTTTTTTTTTTTTTTTTTGGTTGAGTCTTCTCTTTTCTAATAATTTTGGTTAAAAACATCTAGACATTAATTAAAGAATTTTATTTTCTTCCTTTGAAAACTTAAGACAACCCATTTGGACCCAAATACAAACTGGAAATTATATTTTAATTTAATTATTTATTAAGTGTTACAATACAATTACAAAATATATTCGAACTTAATTTATCGAGCATAGTAATGAAGACCTTCACTAGTTGTAGTGAAAAAAACCAGGGTCTTTGGTGGGAATCGAAGCCATAACCCCCAGACTGATCGACTAGAACACTACCTACTAACCTACCGGGGCACCAATATTTTTTAAATAACCTGATTAACGTAATTTTTAAAAACTAATTAACTATTTTACAGAAAAAAAATAAAAAAGGATTTTTTCAGTTTTGGATCAAAAGTCCGCCCTCAACTGGGGACAATGGACCAATATATGATATTTTTCGAAATTCCTTGAAAAATTCATGCGGACTACAATACAATAATAGTGGTTATTGCATTACTTGCTAAAATTAAACAAAACTGTTTTAGCAAAATAACATCAAAGTGTCCATTGGCTCCCCTCGGGGACACCACATCAAAGTTTTTTTCCATTTTAATCAAATATTATTTAATACCTAATGTTGTATTATAATTTGCTAAGAAAGGCTATAACAAAAAATTATAAAAAAATCTTATGTAAATATTAAAAACAGAAGCGCAATTTTGGTCTAAGACCAAGATTCTCTAATGAGTAAATTTAATCACCGATTCAATACCTTTAAGCAGTAAATCTCAAATCATAATTTTTATTGAAGAATTCATTCTCTTTGGCAATACGAATTATCATAAAAAATTAATATATTCTGCTAAGGGTAAATTATGTGGATACATAAAAAGGTGTCCCCAAATGATTACAGAGGGCCTGAATGGGTTAGTTGAAACTAGCTAGAAAACTATCTAGAAAACTAGAAATAGCTTTTCTTAAAGTTAAATTTATTCCAAGGTATTATTTCTGATACAGATCAATTTTAGTCAGCTTTCCAGAGTATTACATTATAATGATATTCCAGAGTCAAGATTGACCAAATAAGAAATAAGCCTATGACTTCTTGTCACAATCTTAAAAGAGCTTTAAAATTTAACTAATATCTCGGGTACCATCCCGTTTAGCTAAAATGGACATGCATATGTACGATTATTATAAACAGTTGCATGAACAAGCTCATTTTAAGGGTGTGCTCATAAACTCATGAGCAAGTAGTCATACTCGAACACTAACTAGCGTACTAAACACATAGATAGAAGAGAAGATTACACCATTCGCATGTTTTCCCGTTTGTATAAACTTCATTTATACAAAATTAATCTTTTCTTTTTTTATTAAATAATGAATTTAAAATAATGAATTTGAAATATAAAAGAAACGCAATTTGTATTAAAATTTAAATTAAGAATTCCGTTAAATGTAATTTAAACTGTTATAGTGAAATAAGGTATTGAAAAAAAAAAGATCTCAAAAACGCGCAAGTTGAAACACTGCAATGAATTCGTTTAAACAAATAATGCCCACTTTAGTTTTCCTGGCAACTAAATTAATAAAGAAACTGACTTACCTTTTGATTGTCACCCTCACAGTTCAACCGTTAAGAATATTTAAAATTTTATCTAAAAGTGTTAAAAATCACTCCATATACTCACCTGAAAGAGTTAATAAAACTATCAATATACGAAGAAACTTATCTTTTATTAATTTGTTTGAAGAAGGAAACCTACATACGTAAAACGAGCTAAAAGGAAATTATAAAAACCCATTTATTGGTCAACATTACCAGGTGAGCATCCTTTATCCCAAAACCCTTTAAGTCTAAGAAATAAAGATACAATTAACCCATTATCTTTTTTTCTTTGTTTGTTTGCCACCCCTGAATTATAATTATTCTACGAGTAATTATAATCGACATAACTACATATGGATGTACATATGCATCTCTTGCAGTTTGATTAAGGCAACAACAAAATTTAATAATTGCTCAAATTATTCACCGTTAGATGGGCGTAGTTCTGCCAATATCAGCTTGTCAAGTCTTTGATCAACAAATCGGCTCAAATAAGTACAATAGGCAACCCTGCAAATAAAATCTTCTAATTAATATTGAAATTCTCATAATTTTTATTTATACTCTCAATCAGAATTATTAGCAAATAAGAAGACAGTTTCGTGACGTCATTAGGCCAACATGAACTGAAAATTTCAATTTTATTTTGGGGATGGCGTTATCTTGTCTACTAACATTCTTGCTATTAGTGAGCAAGCCTCTGTTCGTATCATAAACAAAATGAGCTGACCGAGTAAAACAAACTTTCTGTGGTTTTTTAATTTTTGTATTTCTTAAGAAATGAAGACGTTAAAATGAACTTAAGTAATATTGTCATACCTTTCGGTGAAGACCGGCGTTACTTTCTGTTGGTTTGGTACGTTTGGCGAGCACTTTCGATGTAAACACATCATTTTCAAGCCGGGTTTAAAATAATACTATTTTATTTTATAGTACTATTTTATAGTATTATTTATAGTATTTTATAGTATCAAAATTTCAAACGGTTCGCAAAATATGAGCTCAAGTAAATGATAATTTTTTGCAAAAATGACATCGAGGCCCCACATCTTTGAGGGCCCATAAAAAAAACCTGGAGGACTTTGGGCAAAACTGGGAGACAGGGGTCTTTTTTTTGGTCTTTTATCACGTAGTGGTGTCCGTATATGGTTATTTTGCCATGACTTAAAAAATTACACAGTGTGTATGACAACAGTATTTATTATTAACTAGCGGAACAAATCCAATCAATTTGAACCTATTTTGTTTACAGAAATCATTATACAGATTTCAAAATCATAACATGAACACATAATCGCAATGTGTCTTTTTAGCACATCTACAAATGTGCCTATCTAACCATGAGTAGAGCTCAACAGATTTTGAATATTATTGCAATCAATTAGGAAGCAGGCACGGCTTGTATTAGTTTCTGCTGAAAGTCTGCTTTACAGCAACTGAAACAAATAGTTTACTTTCCTTCCCATACCTTAGACTGGTTCTCGCAAACTCGCCCTCAGTTAAATTTCTGTTTAGATATAGAATAAGGAGTTTATAGCAGTTTTGTTGTCAATATAAATCTGGACAGTTTTAACGTATAGTCTGTGGAACCTTGTCTAGCTTACCACTTGCATTGATTGTGCAGCATAAAACTCATTGTGTACTGGATTCTAGGAATAATCGCCGCCACCCATTACTGCAATGTCAGCGAGCTCATCTTTATGACATCAAAGCATCAACTTTTATAAAAAAAAAAAAATGGCGTTAGAACCCATTATACATTAAATATTTTGACGCCAAAAATTTACTTATTATTTTTAGTTGATAGATTGTAAATAAAATAAATGAAAAAATCTTAGCCGTCAATGTGGCTGTAGCCAACTTAGGCCAATTTCTATTTTTGTAAGCGACAAACATAAAAAATAAAAATTTATAAAATCAAAAGGTTTTGAGCAAATAATTTTATTTGTTTTAAAAGTACGTTTTGAAAATATTTGTTTATTTTTATGAAAGAAAAATATGTTTTTTTACAACAAAATCAGCGTTTAAGATGTAGCTATCGTACTCAATATAATTAAGTAGCTGACTACACGGCGACAATTGTAGCCAACGGCAATTGTAGTCGTATAGCTATCTAGCCGCAGTCAACTATGTGTTTAAAACATTAGCTTAAAAAGTAATTTAATTTAATGCAAATTTATCGTCAAAGATAATTTTTTAAGTTTCATACAATATTTGATCACCCCTGATATAAAACATTCACAGTAGGCAGAGAATAATACCCTTGCACTTAAATCAGTAAAATCAAAATATATTGCAATGTATTTTTAGAAGAGTTTCAATTCCATCCAAATCTACAAGCCTAAAACATATTTGAAAATAGTGGTTAATAGAAGGGAGAGACCACGAGAAAGATACATAAATGCCAACTTAAATCACCAACCAAGACGCATATAACTAGGTGGCATCACTACTTGTTTATACAGTGAAACTTCTCTTAGTGAATTTCTATAAAATTAAGCCCCTATTATATATTCATATAAAAAATACAACCTTTTGGTTTCAATGGTAATGTTTTTTCATTGCTTTATAGAAAATTTCCATACAGTGAATTTTTCTTAACAAAGAAACTAGTTTGCATATTCAAATTTGAATTTTCTATATAATCAAGCAAGTTGCTCTCACCACGTTAATTCATCATAGGGAAGTTCGACTGTAAAAAAATGTTTTTTTTTTTTTTTTTGTTTGGAAATCTTCTAAAAAATTACATATTGTTTTTTAAAAGTGAGATTTTACGTGTGTGTCCGCTGCAACAACAGCTCTTGGCTCTTTTGCGCGACAAATGCAATAGCCGTGTTATCTCACGTGGTGGCGATGTTAATTGGCTGGCAAGATCATGTGATTTGACACCGTTGGATGTCTGGCTTTGGGGTTATTTGAAAGAAAAAGTGTACGTCGATAAGCCAGCAACAATTCAAGAAATAAAGGATGAGATAATTCGGCACATTAACGGCATAAAACTTCAACTAAGCCTCAGCGTCATCGAAAAGTTTGAGCTTGGGATGGGCGATTTGACCGAAATTTTGTTCCATATTACGTATGGAACCATACGAATATTATCAAAATAAAAAAAAATTACAATAATTCCTAAACAATTTGTGTCTTATTCAAAATCCACATCGGCCCTCACTAATTTAACCACCCTTTATTAGACATTCTCTAGCGCATTACACAAACAAAAATGCCTGTTGTATTTGTAGCTCTAACGATGCCACCGTGTAACGTTAATACGCCTTGTCACTAACCATGGACACCACAGATGGGTAAACTGAGGAAAAGGGGGACACAAATTACATGTAATGTGTAATTGAAAAAATCTCAATTACAATTACAAATAATTAAATATAATTGTAATTAAAAAATTGAAATTACAATTACCTATAATTGCGTAATTGCATGTGTAATTAATTACAAACTGTAATTGGCATCCCCCATGTCTGTTAAAATTACGTGTTGATGTAATCTTAGTTGCTAAACTCCGAAACTGTTCAACCGATTTTATTAAATAAGACCCAATAGGCGGCACCGTTTTTGAGATCTAAACCTCTTTATATCTCCTAAGCTCTCATTTGATTGCAAAAATTGTTTCTCCTCTATCGGATGGAACGAAGGGTATAATAATTAATCCAATTAATTGATTTTATAAATCATAACTGTGGGCCAAGCAGTGCCACGTAAAGTAAGCTAGTAATTAACGAAAAAGTAAAATATTTGCTTACATTATATTGATATTAAATCCTACTTTTACTTGCTTTTATTTTGATTAAAACTAAAATACTTTCGTTCAAACGAAAATGAACACAATGACTTAAAACTATCAACAGTGACAAACAGTTCTTTAGGATTAAATTCAAAAGGAAACTTTGATTAAAAAATTATACTTGAATGACTATATATTCAAGATTTAATTCAACGAAAAACTTTTTATTTCAACAAAAAAAAAACTATTGTTTTTCTTGGTGCAGTAGTATTAAAGAAAAAATAATAAAATTAATGATTTCACATCCTTTCCATTTTTATAAAACATTTATTGAAATTTATAAGACATTTAAAAATAAAAACATATGTATACTTTTTAGGCAAACAGAGAAGGTGCTTTATCTCAGTGTATTCATATTTTTCGTTCGTATTCGAAATGGCCATAAAATACAAAATTTATCAGTTGATCTAGAGAAACAAATGACAAAAACGTGACTTTCAATTTGTATTCAAATTTCCATGCACATGTTTTCCTTTTTCCATACTCTAACATTTTATATGTAAAAAGCAACTTCAAATGCATTTGTAAATGTTCGAGTAAATAAAAAATAAATTTAAATGTAATTTCTATGTTCTTTCCCATTAAAGTTAGTACGAGCGTAAATAATATCGGAAAATCTCAAGCAAAAGGAAAAGAAGCAAAATTTTAAACAACAAAGTGTTTAAAATGGTATGTTCTTGGTATATAACATGTTATAGAGCGATGTATGTTAAAATGTTTATTAAAAAAACTATCGAATAGAATTATAATGCATTAAACACATAAACGACAACAGGCTACCGACTACATGCTGTAAAAACTAAAATACACATGTTTATATGAAGACGATTATTTTTTAGCCGTCATGGTGCATCTTAGCCACATGGCTACACGACATCCGTTGTGGCTTTAGCCAACTAATTATTTAAACAAATAGAAGACAGCGGCTACACCACTACACGACTACAAATGCCGTTGGCTAAAATCGTCGCCATGTAGTCAGCTACTGAATTATATTAAAGACCACAGTTATATCAAAATTATGACATTGTTATTACATTTTTACTTTTATAAGAATAAAAAATTTATTTTTATAAAACTCAAAACCTAATTTGTAATTTTTAATTCTGTGACATTTTCTTCTATTGAATAAAATAAAACTGTCGCACACAAAAATAGAAATTAGCCTAAGTTGGCTACAGCTACAACGGTGGTCGTTTAGCTATGATGTATTATAATTTTGATAGTTTGTACTCGGTAGCCTGACGTTGTCTATGTGTTTAATGCATAAGGTTTATTTCTATGTATGTACCTGTATGTAACAATTTTTTTATTTAACAAAAGAGAATATCACATAATTAAAAACTACTAATTTGTTTACAATCAGGAGGTTTTGAGCTAATAATAGGTGGTGCGATCCCGTACTTTTTGGGAAAAGTTCGGTAAAATGAGAGAAAACAAAAATAAACTCTCTTAGAGACAAAAATGCCCGAAAGTACGGGAACACAAAAAACCAACTTCGTATCCCAAAACGTGATGTCAATGTGTTTTGCATCCATTCGCACATAATAAAAGTTAGAAACACAAATATTTTGTATACACATGACATTTTTTTCTAATCTTTTATGAAGAAACTTTTAAATAATAGTTTTTGTGAGCAAAGTTAGTGGGCTGTTTCGTGCAAGAAGAAGAAGAATACATTCTCTCAAAATTACTCTCTTTTACCCAATCTTGCAGTACGGGAACAGTTTTCGGTATAATTGGGATCCCGAGGGCTCCCAATGTTGAGTACGGGATCGCCATTAATATTATTTGTTTTGACATTTTGTGAAAAAGTTCTTTAATTTATATAAAAGTAAAATATGTATTTTTACAACCACGTAGCTGTCGTTTTCAATTTAATTATATAGCTGGCTACACGGCGACAATTGTAACCAACGGCATTTGAAGTTTTGTAGTGGAGTAGCCTCTGTCGTCTATGTGTTTAAAGCACAAAATAAATAAAAAATAAGGATGCATCTAAACTGTCCTCAGTCAACCAAATTTCTTAATAAGAAATGCTGCTATAAAGTTAGGACAAACTATACTTGGAATTCATTTCAGTCTTAGGTAACTAAGAAGTACTTTTAAAAGTATTTATATAAACACAGATTTAGAAAGCACAGTCAATATTATGTGAATATAAGTATTTTATTATGGATAGCATTATCTCTGTATTCCTATGTTATCAAAGCTAAATTGAATTCAATAATTTTTTCATAGTAACGTTCAATACATTTTAATAATTAAGTATAAAAGTATTGTAGTTTTCGTAACACTCAATGTAAAAAATAAATGTATTCTTCATTTTTTCAAAGATAAAAAATAATTTTGTGTATTTAACGTTGCCAGCATTGATTATATTTCTAAATACACACTAACAAATAAGGAAAAAAATTTAAAAATTAATTTAAAAAACAAAAACTTCTAAAAATTAAACAAACGGTTAATCGGATTGATTTCAAATTAATTGTGAATTGTTGATATCCGCCTCCTCTTTAAAACGGTATACGTTTTGTTTAGATTAAGAGTTTAGGTCTTCCGGAAAAGTCAGTTGCTTGTGGTTTTCGGAAAAGTTGTAATGAACTATTGGTTTTAAAACAATTTCGCTAAAACCCGGTTAAGTTTTTGAAGTAAGGCTTTAGTTCGATTTATACTCTCAAAGTTGAAAGAATTTTTTTACAAATTAATTGAAAAATTTTAATTCAAATACCAGCAGAATGTAATGTATTTTTTGCTTGCTACATACGTCTTTAATATTTTTCGTATTCATAAACTTTTATCGGAAGTTCACATTTTTTACTACAAACAATAATCATAATTATTTTAATATACATTATCAAAGCTTTTAAATATTTGGAATCACAAATATACGCTTCATTAATGCAGTTTCAGCAGTAACAATAAAATAAAGTAATAAAACACAAACAAAAAGTAACGTTCAATACATAACACTGCAGACAGCAGACATATGATTGAAAAAATATACACTTTATTAGTTTTTTAAAAAATTTGTATATCTATACATATAATAAAACCGTTACAGTTTTATTATATGTACATAAAATCTTTTTAGAAAAATTTTGTTGGTAGTGCTAACTAACTAGTAAACAAAATGGAATACAAAACAGCAATTTTTGTCTGTCTGTTTTCGTTCGCATCACTTAAAAACTACTGAATGAATTTTAATAATATTTTGTGAGGAGAAACCTTAGTATCTCGGTTCCCTTTTGCAAAAAAATATCTAATTTTCAAGAGGAAATAAAGGAAAAGTAAAGACTATTGGCTATTTTACCAATTTAAAGCTACTGCAAACTTGACAGCATCTTTTATTTTTGAAAGCGGAATATTTTAAACACTATTTACAGAACTTTAAAATAATTCTTGAATTTTATATAAAGCGTTCGTTCCTGAATAATTACCCAGGGATGGGGATCTCTATGTAAAGTCATTACATAAACCATAACTGAAGCACTATAAAAGTAAGAGTCTTAAAATATGGATTAAATTACTTTAAAAGTATAATTAAATAAAATATTGTAACAACGACTACGGCGGCGGGCTAGGTTAACAAAAAAACCAAATGCTTATTTACTCTCGTTGTTGTTTCAAATGTATAGTTTTTTCTAATGATCGAAAATGACAGCATTTAATTTAGACAAGTGATTTTGTATGCAGACAGGGTAAACAATATTTTCGGTATTCGTTGTTAACCGACCTGATCAATTATTTAATAATTTCATGTGCAGACATAAAAATGTCTCGTGAAGGTCATCATTTTCGATGTCATATAATCATTCAAATAGACGGAACATCAAAGAAAGAAATAATATTTTGAATTCGCCCCATATTTTATGTCAGCCTGTTAAAAGTTGCAATTTATTACCATTTACTGTCCAGCGGCGAAAACAGCAGCTCAATTCTTTACCAACTTTTATTGTTGATACTATTTTGTTTCAGATACATAAATGGCCCCGGATATAATGTTTGTCATAAAGTACTAGATATTTTTATATGCATAACATTAATTCTTAACTACTTTCTTACCGCTAAAAATACACGGCCTAGAAATCAAGGAAAATATTTTTTTCTATACACAAAATTTAAAAAATGAAATGTCTAAAATATTTGACATCTCCTGTGATTGTAACGCATTCACATGTTAGTTTTTTATCTGACTACAATTTTGTTTGTTTTTTTAGGTACATTTTATTATTTCTTTTAAATACAAGTGATTAAAAGTATGGTAAAATTTTTGTTATTTATTTTTTAAATAAGTATGTAGGCATGTTTGTGTAAACTTAGAAAAGGAAATAGAACTCAATTCGTCAACATAACAAGCAAATCCTTATATTTTTTAGTTGAAGAAATATCACATCATTTCCTTTACTTCCTGCTTTCTATCATTGTATTCGTAATCTTTTATCATGTGAATCTCTTTTTTTTCTTTTCTTTAAGTCTCTGCTAATGACTCTAGAAATTGTGAAAGAATAAGTAGATACAGTGAGTGACACTTACTTAGAAGCAGGTTTGAAATGATGAAAGAATGATGAAAGTTGTTAACAACACTTATTTTTGTGCCCACATAGTAGGAAAAACAAAAAACATTAACATGCTATTCACATTTTATTCATTTGATGATTTTTCATCCTAAAAGTATGCAACTTATTTGCCTGTTTGTCATTCCGTGTGTAATTTCTACAATATTAATTTCCGACCCCATTAAGTATATATTCTGAATCCTTATACATAGAAAAGTTGTATAGCGATGTCCGTCTGTCCGTGTGCGGGTTGTAACGGAGTTTGCCAAGGCACCAGGCAAGATACAGAAGATTTAACCCCACAAATCTGCCAAGCATAGTTCCGAAAATTCTGGACTGTAATTCAGCAACATCAGATCATTCCTTTCTTTGGAGGCTGCATGTAAAAAAACACGCCCACCTATATTTTTTTACGTTTTTTTCAATTCTTTTTCGGATTTAATTTTTTTTTTTTTGCTTTTTTTGTTAAATAAATATTAGACCGCGACAGGTAGAACGCAAGGAGTGCATACACATCTCGGATCAATAACCCCCCGCGAGGGCTGATGTTGGTTTAATTTTTGGTTGGTAAGGTTTTTCTGTTTTGATTTGTAATAAAGACCTTTATAGAAAGCAATACATATAGAGGTAGCCAATAGACCCACAGTGCACCCACTGGTAATCAGCAGCATTCAATAGTCGCATTTGTTGGGGTCAATATGAGGAAATTTTTTAAAGAATTTTTTTGCTTTAGTCTGACCATTCTAACGCAATATAGTTAGCAGGAATTTGCTAATTTTTACAAAAAAAAACTTTTACAAAAATTAAAATAAAATAAAATTTCAAAAAAAATTTTTTTTTTATTTCAAAAAAATTTAAAAAAAAATTTTCGAAGAAACATAAGAGAGTAACACAATATCTAGCATTACTATGATGGAGGGTATATAAAATTCGGCATAGCTGAATATAGCACTCTTATTTGTTTATTTTATTTATTTATTTTTTTTTTTGTTGTAATATAGCTTCTGTGACAATTTCACGTGTCTGCCACTTAAATTTCAAGCGACAATGGTTTTTAACAGATTGACTTACGCAGTCGGTCATATGTAAAAATATTGGAGCAGTATTAATAACATTTTCGTCTATAAGAGAAGAACATCGGTAGAACAACGGTAGTATTACATTTTTTTTAATTTTTATTTTTATTAAATGTTACAAACAATTAATAAAATGTTAATTTATTTTACTAAACATAACAACGAAGGCCTTTAGTTGTAGTGAAACTCCCAGAGTCTTTGACGGGAATCGAACCCAGACTGATAGACTAGCACACTACCTATTAGCATACCGGGGCTCCTGAATTAGTCTCACGATTTCGCTTATCTTGTGGATAGATTTTTTATGCCCCATTTTGTCTGTAAAACGATAACAGCGATAAATTGGGCGTTACCAATAGAAGTACATATCTTCTTGTTGTGACCGACATAATATTTTGTCTAAATTTTAATTTTGTTATAAAAGCTGTTTTATAACATGACAGTGCTGTTGTTATATTTTACTTTGACACTTTTTATTTGCGAACGACGCCATCTGCTGCTAAACCGCAATACTACTATCTGCATTCGAACATTGTTGGAAAACAGAAAATTGTTTTGATAAAAACCCACGACTTCATTTGATATCAACATGGCTTAACAAATTTCAAACTTTAAATAAAAAAACCAGTATTAAAATAATGCTTTTTTATATATGAAGTTTGACTTTTGTTAAGACATGTTAATGTCTAATGGAGACGGGCGGTAAATGTGTATAAGCCACCTATATTAACCTGCACAAATTAATTCTGTTGCTCTGCCGGCATCATGTTCATGTTTAGTTCAAATTGATGGCTAATGAAGACGGGGTGTTACGGCTTAAAACATATTGCTCCATATAACGTCTCAATGGAGATATCCTTTAATTTTTTAGTTTAATTTAATTTTAATGTAATTTTATTGTTTTTGTAATTAATAGTCATAGCATATGTGTGAAATGTTAAATGTCTGCTCATTTTGGATTTAAAATATACGTTATATATATTCAGGTGTACATATTATATGGGGACACCCTTTAGTTTTTAAATTTATTCTTAAATTTCACCAATCTTTTAAACAATAAAAGTCGTCAATTCTGGAATGAAAGAACCAAAAGTAAAAAACAAAATATTTAAACAAAATACAGCGAAATGACAACCTCCTTCTCTTAAAAGTCGCTTAAAAATTGCAGTAAATACATGTCTTTTTGCTGTGCAAACTACTAGACAATTGCTCTCACTGGTAACTAACAGTTGCTTGCCTTAGGAAAAATGGGGGATAATAGATAAAGAACTCGAAAAAAAACACTCTAGTTAAATTTTGTATAAAATGATAAAATTGAAAAAGGAAATGAAATGAAAATAAAATAAAAAAATAATAATAATAAAAACATATTTCCTTTCAGTGACATGATGGGTTAAGTACCTAACATTTATTATTAGTTTTATTATTAAGTGGTAATAATACCAGATATGCTGATACATACCCTGACATGACAGCAAATGCTCTTTGTTTCTGATCATGACTTAAATATAAATCGTTCAACATCGATTCTGTACAAAAGGCTTCAACTTTGCTCTAATGTGGACTAAAAGCATTTTTCTAGATTCTTTGGAAAAAGCAGTCGTAAAGCTATTGATTTCTTATATTTTTGTAAATATTTTGTCTTTCATACTGGAGTAAGTGGGGGTGAGAACTTTTTGTTGTAAATATCTCGGTTTTAAGGCTTTATAGAATTATAGATTATAGATAATTAGAATTATATTGGACTACAAGCATCCTTGTTAGTAGAGGAGACGATGACTTAGTAGCTTATTTAGAGCTTATTTTGGACTGCTTGGAAAAAGACCAATAATGAAAAACCAAGTTATCATTTATCTGTAACCACACGAGTGTTTGAAACGAACCCATAACAATCGTGTAGTATTACTTTTTTTAATAAATATAAATATAAGATTGACAGATAAAGGACAGGTTGCGATCCCCTCAAGACATCCAATTGTTATTTTTAAGACAACACTGCCTCTGCGAAGCATTTTGTGTGCCTGCAGAAAACACCCAGAGTCTTTGGCGGGAATCCAGTCTGATAGGCTAGCGCGCTACCAATCGAGGCACTCGTATAAGACTTTGATATATAGTTGCACTCGTATAATAGAAAAGTTTATCTTGGTAAACCAAGTCATAATTGACACAGCGGCTTCCGTTAAATATTTCCACAGCGGTGTTCGGACTAAATGCTTCCACAGCGACTTTGATTAAATGGTACCACAGCTACTTTTAGGAAAACAGTCGTATTGTAGAGTTTAGCTTTAAACAACCTTTGTACATTGTTACGAACCTAGGTTAATTAATCCGACTCACCCGAACATGCAGATGGATCGTAAACTCTTAAACTAGTATTAGCCAAACCTGCGAATCATGGATCGAACTAGTTATCACTCAAACCTGCGCATCATCGATCTACTACACCCGAACCTCCTTTTTAACGAATCTACTTAAGTCAGTTATCGTAGTTTTATTTTTCGTATTACAACAAATTACTGTAAGAAAATACGGAGAACCAAATATAGTAATCACTTAAAGTTTGTGGATCTGAAAGTAGACCCTGGACGAGACTGAGTTACCTCAACCTACTACCTCAGCCTGCTACAAAACCACTTTAAATGGTTTATTAAGTTTAATTCGTCCTACAACTACATTTGTGATTTTGTTTTTTAATAAAAGCCAAAAAAACATTCTATTTGTTTGGTTTTTGTTAATCTTTGCAATTGAACACGAGAAAACGGTTTCAACAATACGACGACATTTAATATTTATTACCCTCAAACGTAATAAAGAAACAAATAAAAGTACAAGCAAAATCGAAAGCCAAAAATAATAATAAAACTGTGAGTAAAATAAAACTAGTTTGCATCACCTTTTTTTATTATTATACAAGAAGGAAATAAATAAACATGACTCTCGCCCTTGAGATTTGGTTTTATTAACTTTATTTATTTACATGCACACACTTACACACACCATTACACACTTTTGCAGATGCATAAAGTTCTGTTTTATTACAAATTCCCTAGTTTCTTAAAACTTTGAAAAATAAACACGCAAGCAAATAAATTTTCGATCATATTTTAAATATATGGACATCCAATACATATATGTACATAAGTCATACGAACATAAACACACACCTTTAACCCCCTAAGCAATTGTGATATTGTTTGTTTTATTAGTAAAGTTATCATCCGGATAATAATTAGAAAAATGTTTGTAATTTTAGAAACACAAAATAGATTTCTCTCGCATTATTATCATGCGTTAACGTCTGAACAATAGTGTTTGTCCATTTCCGGTTTATATAAGTGATGCCACCAAGGTGGTTAAGAGAAGATCTAACCTCCATGAGGCGCTGTTATAATTATGTTTCGCATATAATTCGGTATATACATTAGAGAGGGTCAATTTTTTTTTTCTTCACCAATATAATTTTATATTTTATATTATATTATACATACAATGTATGTATATGTACATACATACATACATACATACATACATACATACATACATACATACATACATACATACATACATACATACATACATACATACATACATACATACATATATTTTATCTTTCTCTTGGTTGAAGTCAGGTTTTTTAATTTTAATCCAACTTAAAAAAAGTAGAATAGTTATTGTAGCGCCATATAGTTGGCAACGTACTTTTTCTTAGTTCGTAGTGCTTGGAAATTAGCTATATATAACCTATAACTGACCGTAAGAAGATAGTAATTATCTCACACAAAAGTTGATTATATTAAAATAATGTCCCGTCGCCACTAGTCATCAATTTGAGCAAAACATAAACATAACGCCGGCAGAGCGAATACTTGTTTATGTCATTTTCTGTTTGAACATAATTTTCCGTTTTCCATTAATGTTGTTTGAATGCTTATAGCAAAGCAGATAGTAATAGTACGGTTAAGCAACAGATGGCGCTGTTTGAATATAAAATTGTCAACATTAAACAACAACGCCATTGTCATGTTCTTAAATAAATTTTATGACAAATGAAAAAATTCAGCTGTTTGATAGTAGACTTGGGCAGTTCACGAGTATTTTTTTTAAGCATCAACTCTTGACTATCTAATTCGTGAAATTAGGGTTTTAATTATTTTGTTTAGGAGTTGGAGGCTACCACTGTTTACATACACTATTTTAAACAACAAAATGCTGTTTTATGATTAGGAATAAACAAAAACTTAGGGCCAAATTAATAAAAAATATTTTTGTTTTATAAAACAAATTTTTATATAAAATTTTTATATAAAATTTGTTCAATAAACATTTTATAAAAAAACTATTTTTTATGAATATGGCCCGTAATATTTACAAGCTTTTTTACGAAATTTTATAGTAAATATTTATGTAAATAATTTTTTATTTGGAATTCAAAATATGTATCTGCTTCTTATAGCAAACTGAAATTCAGACGAGCTGCGTACTGGTCTTAATTCTATAAATTTTGTTGCATTTTTTATTTCAAATTAACACTCGAATGCTCTCATGAAAATACAAAGATTGTTTTAAATTTATGTACAAATAAAATAATTTAATAATATAAAAAAATAAAGGTGAAAAACATATTGATTATGTACAGATTTTGACTAATATTATTTTATGGGTGTAAAAAGAGTAGTATCGAAAATAAATCTTCCAGAAGAAACTCATGTGATAATTCTAATTTTATTATTTTCAGCAATTCTTTAGGTCACTAAGAGGTTGGACTTTGTAATACGTGTCTTAAGAAAAGAAAAATCCATTGCTTTTAACTTTTTTGAATCGTTCTTCACGACGGAAGAAAGCTTTTCGTACCTTAAGGAACTTTATTTACTAGTGAGTTTTACAATAGAAAATATTTCCACATCTTTATATGCATTTAGTTACTAACGCGTTAGTTACGAAATAAACTTTAACTCAATGCAATTCATATTTCATGTAATGGGAAACCAACTTTATGTTGTTGTTTTTTTTACCATTTTGCTTTTGTTTCGTGCCATCTGCAACGTCATTATACATTTTCTTTCTAAAATATTGTTGCTGTTTTTACTTTTAAATATACATACTATTCATCCATGCAACCATCCATTTATTCCTTGTTTGGTCCAATATCCTCAAACAAGCGACCATCATCCATCTGCAATGCATGAATGTTGTCGGCATCTATCTACCATCGTGGTAGAATAAAACTAACAGCAGCAAAAACAATAACAACAACAACTTGATGCAACTGCTCTGCTTCTTATTTTACTTCTTTTGGCTTGAACAAACCAAATGAATTTTTATTTTACAAGTTTGAATCGATTGGTAAGTGGTAACAGAGGTAACCATGATGTAAAGAAACTAAAAAAAGGTAGAAATAATATTTCGTAAATCAGCATATCGTCCATAACATTTGTTTTTTGCTCTGCACTGCTTTTCTGCTTCTGCTTCTGTTCGTTTTGCTTTTGTTGTTTTATTTTTTAACCCAGTTTTTATCGGCATCAATGTACGAAGACCGAACGCGACAACGTTTGTTGTTGGGTTAAAACTGTTAACGTTAATACGTTCCATTTGCTGTTAGGTGCTTAACAGAAAGCTTTATTTTATGTTAACAATACATTTAAAATTGTTTTGGCAGTTGAAAATGTTAAGTTTACACTGAAATACACGTATGTAATTTAACAGTCAAACAAAATTTTCAAATTGATAAAATCAAATCATGATATAATAATACAAGGTAGTTCCATTTCAAAAATGTTTGAAATTTGCCGGAATTATTGAAGTATGTTTCTATGTAAACAGCAAAAAAATTGTTGCCGCAAGTAGAAACGAAAAAAACAATATTTTGGAAATTATTTTAAAAAAGTGTGTAATTTACACAAATAACATAAAATAAAAACGTCTTTGGTTTAATAATGAAACTTATGAGGAAAATCTTGTAGATTATGATTTTCTTAATCTTTTATTCAATCTTATACAATCTTATTTAAGCTGCATGCTAATTGACCTTATGAAATATCGCCTCAAAACAAAAATTAAAAATCGCCAAATGAATAATTACCGTAAAAAAATGGAAATTTGTAAAAAAAATATAAAAAGTTCAATACTGGCAGTAAGTGCATTGATATTTTTTTTTAATTCTAATAAATCTTTAATTTTAACAATTCTGTAGTTTTATGTAGACAACGTAACTACTTAGATAGCTTTTAGGACATAAACCGTTGTATATACACTCTTATTGATGAATTTCTTGATAATCACTCCTATTACATTTGACGTTGACGACAAAATACGACGACCTTTCACTAAATTAAATTGATATTTCCTTTGTCGACATCAACATTTATCGATAACTTTTTAATTTTATTTGGTATTTTGTAAGAATATGTTACGTTGAATTTTTCTCGTACCGACGGCGATTTCGTCGCCTTGGTTTTTAAAAACGACTGAAGTACCAACAAAATTTAAAATAGAAAAAATTTAAATAGCAAGTTTGACCCAATACGAAAAATTTGTTGAAGAAATGGGATTCTTATAAAGCATATAAAATCATTCCAAAACATTACATTTTTTTAAATGATTATTTCTCTACAGAACAGTGTTATCGATAAAGAGTCGACGTCGTCATAATAGCATTAGGAAATACAAAATCAAATTGAAGTTGACATCAATATAAATGTCCGGTCAAAAGTGACGTCGATGTCGCCGTCGCCAAGTAGAATAAGGGTGAATATAAAATCGCTCAAATACGGTATCACCATATTTCATTAAAACGTTTTGGATAATTGTACATTTGAAAAATTTTAAAAAATTACGAAAAGCATTCAATATTTTGGGGTTACTTTTTATATAAAATATTACCCAATTCTGCATGCGGATTTCTTGGGTTATTTTTCATTTTTGCTTTTAAGCAATTCTGCATAGAGTTATTTTGCATGCAGCCCCTCATTCATAATAAAACTAACCAAACTTTTTAATTTTAAGTTTCTATGATATTGAAATTGTCAATTTTTATTGATACTCCTGACAGATTAGCTTCCCATCTAAGTTAAAAAATATATTTTCTTTAACGAACTTACGAGGGGTGCCTTTGGTAAGTTGTACTTAATAAGAAAATGGAAACTTAGACACTTTTGTCAGATTTCGGGAAATTAAAAAATCTTATTTGAAAATTTTTGCAAAAGTTTATTTTTACTGTATGGAAAACAATTTTCGTTTGTTTATTTATACAAATAAACTTAAGGCTTGTTTTTTTTTGTGAATTTTAAAAATTTCAAATAAAGAAAAAAACGCAAAATGGGATTTCACAAAGTATGTTATATGGTAGCACAAATTGAAATAATTCCCGCAAAAGTCAGAACGTTAATATGGCGACAAAAAGAGAGAATGGAATTACCTTCTATTATTATATCATGGTTTTGGCAGTTGAAAATGTTAAGTTTGCACTGAAATTCACGTATGTAATTTAACAGTCAAACAAAATTAAAAAAAATGGTAATTTTTAGTACTTATTAAGTATTTGAGGCGAAACATGTATAAATGTATATAGCTACAGCACAAACAACATACCATACACACATACTCATATCAATTTCAACTTAAATAACTACAAGTATAGGCAGAGAATAAGTAAGTGTTCGCATACTTGTTCATTATTTTTCGCAACACAACTAAGTATAAGTAAAAGTTAGATAAAGTATTGGTTATACCCATACTTGTAAGTACAGAGTAGGAATAAGTACAAGTATATATGTAAATACTCTAAGTATACTTAGAGTATTTTACAAATATATGTAACTATGTATATGTATTAATTACTTCACAATTTAAAAATACGTTTATTCCTTCATGTTGATATAAAAATTATTTTGTTTTTCCATACTTAACCAATGTTCGGTTATAAACAAAATATTGCCAAACATTATACACAGTTTTATACACACAATTCCTAAAATTAGTTGTTTTACTTATAATTATACTTGAGTATTATAACTACTTTTCCATTCTTGTAAGTATTAGGTAGTTATAAGTATGGGTATGCCATATACCTATCACATTATCTACCTACAACCAGTTGTACTCATACATGCGTTACGTATACATATTTAAGTTTGTTGTGTATAAATAAAGTTTGTTATAAGTATTTAATACACCCATACTTATTTCACTGCAAATGAGTATGTGTAGGTATTTTCTGGGTTATAAGTATAGGTATAAGTAATACCCAAAAATATGTGTAAATACTTAACTACATTTATTCTATAAGTACTTTTTGTCAGTCTCTGATATGTAGGTAATTAGCAATATAACAAAATGGACTTGTTAAAAAAGATTGTATGGGGTCTTACAAATAAAAGTTTTTTCTCTATAACTTTTTCATCTCAATAACTTTTACATACATATGTATCTTAAAATTTATTTTTATTTTTGTTTACTCACAAACAGAGAGCCTTCCAAAAATGATTTGACCGATATTCTGAATTATTTTCTGAGGATATTTGGTATTCATTTTTGCTCTTAATTTTTTATTTTTTTTTTTTTTTTTTTTTTTTGTAATGTGCCAATAACTTCATCAAGAGGCAACAAATTGCTACAATTACTGATATATAGAAAATGGCAATTTCAATAAAAAAATCTGATATAAAAATAAGATAAAAACGAGGAAACTACGAGGAAGTAGTAAAAACATAAAATTAAATACCAAAGAGTGCCTCATATAATTTTCTTATATAAGTTTGCTGTAATTTACCTTTAAAAGTAAAGTACACATTCGCGAAATATAAATATGTATTTTCACTGAAATTTTATCTTTTATATATTTAAAATGGGTGGCGGCAAGCACTGTATTTCTAAACCAGAAAAATAATATTAAAGCTCCTCTCAAACGGCAAATAATACAGATTTATTTTAAATTTAGTAGGAAAATTATCTACGATTATGTTACCATAGATTATTTTTTTACAACACTTTCATTAGTCTTGAAAGTTGTCCATGTAGACACGATGGAGAAGATGTTATGACAGTCTTACATAAAAGCAGCAACATTTTGGTAGCCCTTAGCACTCTTGTCTCATTTATAATATACCAGGTGCACATTGGAGAAAAATCTGTTGGGAAATCGCGGCGAAAACACTTAATTACAGGCTTGGCGAAAACCTATGTATGTCGTCCGTTAATTTTGATTAGAGAAAATACCTCATTAGAAGTGACCTTTAGGTAAAAACTAAGAGAAAAAAGTCAAATACATACTTTTTAGGTGAACCACATACTGCAGGATGCTAATATCGATAATCGAAACAAAATTAAAAAACTTATTAAAGAAATATAACCGAAAAGGTCTTCCGAGTGGGTATTGGTAAATCGAGAGTTATTTGAATTGGTAAGTAAGGTGCCAATAAAAAACTATTATGTATATATTTTTTTTCGTGGATTCATGGCTCATAGGCCTAACACGCTTATTCTTGCCTGTTTTTTGTTATTACACATTTCAAGTTTCGCACTTGCATAGCAATGAGATATTTTCAGTGTCATATTATAAAAAAAATTTGAATTGGTGAAAAATTAAATTATTGCGCCCATAGCAAAGGCGAATTAATTTTACTAGGTGGCAGCGTTGTTTTACTTTTTTATGTGCAAAGCAGCTTTAAAAAATTCGTTAATTTTTTAAGCCTGGGAAAAAGAACAAAATTAATTATTTTCAAATATATTTCAAGAAAAACAAAAAAATTACAAATAAAATAAAAAAAACGGGTAAGGAAGAAGTGTTTTTGTGTTATTGGATGTGATCATGGCATAATAATACAGGTAAAACTATTAGAACAGCTGTTTAAATTTGCTTATCTGAAAATGTCAAACCTTATATAAAACTCTGTTCGCGCACTTACATAAACATTTTTAATAATTTAAAAAAAAAAAAACGTTTTTTATATTAATGCATTGTGCACTAATTGTTGTATTATATTCAATCCTTTATTTAACTTGCAATGTTTATGTTTTTTAGGTAAACCTTTTCAACTAAATTTAAATCAGTTCTCGTAGGCGACAATTCGATATTCGGCATAACCTTATGACAATAAAATAATATGCTCAGCTGGATTTGATGCTGCTGCTAGGGCCATGTGCAGCCCTCTCAATTCCTGACTTGCTGAAAGCAGCCATATCGGCTTTAGACTCGTTAGATTTAGTTTATAAGTACTGCATATTTACTTAGGTGTCCTACCTACATACATATGTCTACAGGGTCCCTGTATATGAGGGCGAAACCCACAATGTAAGGGCTCTTTTGAATAATGACAGTGTGCCTTGGTTATTATATTATGGCTTGTACAAGTGACCAACCAGAATAACTTTGAAAACTGAACTTAAGCCATTTTAATCTTGAACAATATGAATTATTGGAGATTGATCTTTATAAATTTAAACTTTTAAATTAAATATGATTACTTATGTTAAACAAATATCTAAAATCTTTTTATACTTCTATATACGGAGTATTAAATATTTAAAAATATTTAAATCCTTTTCTTAAAAATGCTTCCTTTTACATTTAATTTATTTTAATTATTTAAAGTAAAACCAGTTTTATTTTTTATTACAATGTTTAATTGTTTTTATTATAAATAATAATTTGTAATAAAAGTGTTTGCGATAAATAACAGCTCATGTTATTTATATTTTTCTTTATATTTTAGTAAAATATTTTGACACAGTCGGGCAAAAACAGGTTGCTTAGTTTTTTTGAATTCGCCTTGCATATACCTGTATTATTGTACCATGGATGTGATATTTTAATTAGTGCTTTTGGATTCTATCGTACATTTAACCAACAACAAAATGCTTTTTTGCTGTTGTATTTGTTGTCGCGGTGATGCCACCTTATATAGATTCCTTACCTTACCAATAGCCTATTGTTTATCAAGTCTGATTAAATAATCATTTTATTTTAATTTAAAACATCTTTATTTGCATTTTCTTTTCTTTACATACAATCTTAAATTAAACTAAACTAAATCAAAACAACGACGAACATTGAATTCATTAAGAGGAAAAAATAGTTTTCCATTAAACTGCGTACAAACAAATAAAACAAAAAAAGAAAAAGTTTTGCAACTATTTTTCGCAAATTCTAAACTTGGCTATAAACTTTTTACCATCTTACTACCTGGAAAGTTGGTGAAAGTTTGAATACATGTACATATATTTTCTCTAGTCTGGCAAATGATAACAACAAATAAACTCAATTAAAATATAGTTTTTGTATCCGGTTTCCTTTCTTTGCTTTTCTTTCGTTGCACTTCTTTTTGTTCTTCGAAACTTTAAATACACACTTTGTGCCAATTCTACAAGCTGCAATTGGTGGCAAAATAAAGAATGAAATATTTAATTTCATGGCAAGATATGATGATGAGGATGATGATGATGGAAATTTTTTCATTCTTCTGCAAGCAGAGTTTTTGTTTCGTTGCACAACATATTTATTTATTGGTTTAGTCGTAAGCACAATCGGTGCAGCCATAAAGCAAATTGTCCAATTTTAATTTTCTATTGGTTTTTATTGGTGGCGCCCCATGTCCGGGACGACCCCAAAATGTATCAAAGACCAAAAAATGTTGATTGCACTCATCCCTGTCGAGCTGTTGGGCCACGCTAATTGAACGTCTTTTTTGTGCAACTTGACAATTGAGGTCATGCAAGTAACGCACTGTAGTTGTTGCAACATCACCACCAGCAGCAGCAGCTGCGTGAAGTCTATTTATACAGATGCAATTCAATACAATAAAAGTGGTAAAAGTATTTGTTTTTATTGTTGTTGCAAGTGTTATTTTTTCAGTGGATGGTTGTTTGTTGTTTGTTGGTTGAATTGTTGATAAGTTGTTTTGTTTTGTTTTAAAAAAAATAAATGTTGTTTAGTTTTGATTATTTATACGGGTTCATTTTTATTTATTTTTTTAAGTTAAACTTAAAGCTATAAAATTTCTTCCTTTTCTTTCATTTAATGCGAAGCACATTTAGGGCAGTTTTTTTTTTCTTGGAAGAAGTTGCATTTGTTGTTGCTGAAACTCATTGGAATCTTAACTAATTCTTTTGCAGTTGTAATTTAATTACAATAATTACTGTTCTGTTGATTTAATACACACATACATATAACAAACACATATACACAATTTATAAAAAATAGAAACAAATAAGAGAAGAGAAGAGGAAAAAGAAGGAACAAATACACACATAAATAAGTTTGAAAAATGTTTGAATTCACTTAAAACAGGACAGAGTAAAATTGCATGCTGCAGCTAATTACAGTGATTGCGAAATGAAGAAAATTACATGATTTGTAAACTAAATGAGTTCAAGTTTTTCTAAAGATATTGGCATGATTTTGAGGTGATTTATCATCTTAGACAATTGAGAATTAAATAATGTTTTTTCTAAATTTTTATTAGTTCAAATGATTTATGATTCTAATACAATTTTTTACGAAAGGAAAAAAGAAATAAATATATGAGACCGCGCACAGAGAAATAGACCTAAGGGTAGGTTAACCGATTTTGTTTAACTTTAATTGGCATAAACTTTACTGGTGAATCAAACAGGAATGCACCCTGACCCCGCCAAATCCGAATTAGTGTTAAAAATCTGCATGAAAGTCGAGTATAGAAAAAAAAAATCATTAAATTTTTAAAAAAATTTTGAATCCTTTGATGTCTTTCAGTGAGACCTTTTAAAGGGTTAACTAATATTTTTTAATTTTCATTTATGTATATTATTTTATATTTTGGTTTTAAAGTAAAAAATCTTAATAGGACATTCACATTACAGCAAAATCTAGTAGATTTGAATTTAAATATTTTTCAAAGTCTACATACATCTCGATGTAGCTGTTAATATAGCCTTTCGCAGAAAAAAAATAAATTAAAAATCCCTATTCGATTAGCTACAAAAAAAATATTGCAAACCCCTCAAAATCGTGAAAAGTCAATAAAAACGTATGCAATTTATTCAATGTTCCTGATTTCAACAGTGTCCCAAAACGACAAATTTCAAGAAAAATCCCTAAAAATTCACTACTCGATGCAGAATTTTGTTGTCTGTCGATCTGCGTACTTAAATTTTTTAAATTTAATTTTTGGCCTAATGTCCGGCAGCATTAGCAAAATACCCCTCTCTGTGCATCGTTTACACTGCATTTTTTTAACTCTAGCAATATTTCGCTATTAAGATGTAATTGGTTTACATTTTCTTTTAAATCGCACTTTATTTATATTTTTATTTTTATATATAATTTCCATTTTTATTTTATCAAAATTTTGTATATTTTTAGAAATTTTAATTTTGAAATTTAATTACTACTTTTCAAATGAATTAATTAATTATTTTGGCTTAAGTTCTTTATTATAAAGAAATATAATTTAAAAAAAATTAATTTTCTCAAATCAAATTTCTTTGATAAGTTTGTTGAAATAGAATGAAAGAATGCTGACGACGGATGTAGCGATCCAGAAAATGCTTTCCATTCTGCTGGTGTCTAATTTTTCTTTATCTCTTTATAGTAAAGAACTTAAGCCTAAACAATTAATTAATTATTTTTAATTTTGTTTTTAAAATATGTAATTTTTCTTGTACACCGTAGTATTTTTTAGTACAATTAGGGCAAAATCAGCTGCATAATTAAGTACTGTTAGATATTATTAGTAGATTTCGCAAAATCTAGTGACAAAGTAGTTTTTAATTTGTGTGGGAAATCTAGTAAAAACAACTAGATTTTGCTCGAAATCTCATAAGAACTAGATTTCGCAATTTTCAAATGGGGTAAAGTTAAGTGAGAAATCAAATGTATGTGCTCCCAGACCCCCGATGTGTTTCTGAGGTTAGTGTATAATTTAAGTACCAAAAAAAATATAAAAAAAGTATAATTTCGAAGTCATAACAGGTATGTTAACAGCGTTTACACTCGTAAAAAGTGTTGAAAAAGGTAAACTTTAAACGGCTCTCCTGTAAAATTTATTTTTCTATCTTTAGGTACCATTCTATTTGCGCGGTCACATATGTATATAGAAAATTATCCTTCAATAAATCCACAACATCACAATACTTCATGTATAATTAAATTATTAGCGTGCTGTTGATCCAATTGATGATGATTAGTTTAGTGAAATTGAATGTTGGATGTATATTAACGTTTTTATTTTAAAAATTATAACAAAATCATAACGCATTGGGGTTACATCACAAACAATTTGAGATTTTTTCATTGGCATTATTGGAAATAATAACAATAATTTGAACTAACATTTAATGCTACTGAGGTTTTTTCAATTCAAATTGGTTTTACCAATGCACAGTTGTTTAAGAACTTTCTATTTTAGGACGGTAGGACGTGGACAAGTAAAGATATTTTAATGAAATTTTAAAGAGTCAAAGCATAAGTATTTTGAGTGGTCGGGCCATTAACACCCAGGAGAGCTTATTTGTCAGCCCTCAAAGATTACCAAAAGTTTATTTATAATTTAAATTGATAAGATTTTTTAACCTAAATATTGCTTATACATATCTACAAATATTATCTCTTTAAATTTGGAAGCCAAAAATAAGTCAACTATCTAAATAAATATTTTTTTTTTTGTATTTTTGATGTAATGGACTTATTTATGATCGGATTGGTCTTTTTGGAACATATTTTTCCCATTTTTGGAAATCAGGTGTTAAAATATACAATATTAAAATATTCAGTCCGTTCAGCAGTCGTGTCAATTATATTTTGGGTGTTTTTAGTTGCGTAAGATCTATCGATATCGATAACTACATTGTCATACCTTTTGATAACTATGATTTGACAGCTGAGAATGTCAAAATGTGTTAACATTTTTGTACAGTAAGGTTTAGCAAGCTAGCAAATTGTGGAAATTTATTTAAAAAAAAATTTATATAATCGCGAAGTTCATAGAGCACTTCGTCCAGTTTACGGTCGACATATACTACGTTTCTACGCAGCACTTATTCACAAATGAAAATATTGCAAATGCTGTATAAACAGTAAAGTAATTTTTTATTTGCAAATAGTTAACTCACGAAAGCAATTCACGATTAACGACACTATTTGCAAATAACCCGTATGACGTTGCCACTTCTTTTAAATATAAAATGTATTCTGTTCGATATTATGTTGGAGCACAACATTAAACATTTAAGAAAACAGCACTAAGCAGCACAAACATTAAAAAAAATAAAAATATTATTAAGTGCAATTTTCTGCATAACAGTGAATAATTTTTATTTACGAATAGGCTACCGAAGAGATTATTACTAATATAGTGCGAAGTATTGAAGAAAACGCCGAAATGTCGATTCATCGTCGTTATTAACATCGACTATTTGGAAAGTTTAACGGAAGAATCTTGGCTTACGTGCCTAGTGTTAGAACTGAAGCCAAAGGACCATCGTTTTCGTCGCATTTTTGCTGATTGGGCTCATTTGAAACTGGCCGAACGAATATGATTATTTCTATCAAAGAATTGAGTTTTGTGACGAAGCTCATTTAAAAATGTCCGTGTTGGAAGCGAAGACAATCCTAAAGCCGTTAACAAATCACCTTTATTTGCATTAAAATTTATTGTTTGGTGCGGTTTACACACATCATCATCGGCTCTTTGATATAAGCAAGGAGCTGTCACTACGGTGCTGACTGAATCTTTGTTTTTAAAAATTAATCAGCTAACCATCAACGACTTTTGGTTCCAAGAAGATGGTGCGGCGCAAATTGCCAAACAGCGTGCTTTACAATCAATTTATTAACAATTATATTTCCAGAAGTGGACCTGTTTACTGGTTATGAGCATTGGACAAAGAACTTGTACAGGTCAATAAAAGTACTGTGGAAGCTCTTTTCATGCGATTAAAAAAAATTTATTTTGCCTTTTTACCCAACCCAATGCACTCGCAACACAATTAGTTTGTCTAAAATTAATAAATAATTTGTCTACAAAGTTTAATAAAGTTAAAACATAAATTGCTGCCAATTTCATAGATGAGCTGATTGGGTCTCTATTCTATTCCCTGGAATATATGATGAGCCAAATATGGTTGCCAAAAATTCTGACATAACATTTGTTGTTTAAAACAAATACTAGCGTGTGTATATGTATGTATGAATGTTAGTGCGAGCGTGTGTTTTATTTTGGTGTTTAGAATGGTATGAAATTGTATCTAACGGATATGCAATGTGAATTTTTTCAAGCAACATGTTGTTGATGTTGTTGTGCTATTGCTAATGTTGTTATTGCTATTGTTTAAGTTTTCATTGTATTTATTGTTGCTGTACTTGTTGTTGTTGTTACTATGCATGTTCATGTTCATGTTCAATTTGGATGCGTACCTATCATTAGACGCTGTACGTTTGGCAACATCCGTTGTTGATAAACTAATAGGACGTTCGAACGCACGTCTACGTGCCAACAATGGCACTAATTCAACGCCATTATTATCAAGCCCCTTTGTGCCACCAGCCCTTACATTGGCACTATTGTCTGTTGTTGTATCAATTGTTTTGTTGTGGCGCAACAAACGTGGACATATTTTAGATTTTTGCTCTCTTGTTGTATTGGGATTTGGTTTTTGTATCGGTTTAAGTGGATTTGAATTTAAGATCATAGCTGGACATGTGCAAGTGCAAATATCACAGCATTTTATGGTTTTACGGGAAGCACGCGATTTGCGGAATGTTGGCTTTTCGGCCGGTGTGGCTGGGTTATCTTGATCCAGATCTTTCAGCATTTGTTTGTTAGTCCAACCCTATATAAAGAGAAGCAAAAAAAATTTATATAAAGAATGATATGATGCAAAGGGTATAAAAGTGGCCCAAAAATTATAACATGAATATAACCATAGTTGTTGTTTATACCCTCACCACAGGTAAAAATAATTTTACAAAAAATTTTCAAAATCGTATTTTACAAAAATTTTTTTTAAAAAGTTTTGTGACTTTTTAAAAAAAATTAACAAACATATTTACTAAAAATTTAAAAAAAAAAAATTTTCTTAATAATTTCCAATTTTTTTTTCAAAAAAATTTTATCAAAAAAAAGTTTAAAAATAATTTTACAAAAATTATTCAAAAATATTTTGTATAAAATTTATACAAAAAAATTTCAATAAAATTTTTACAAAGATTTTCCATAAAATTTTACAAAAGATTTTCAATACAACTTTTACAAAACAGTTTCAACACAAAAATTTTAATAAAAAATTTTGAAAAAGGTTTCCAAAAATTTTTTAGAAAATTTTTACAATAAAATTTTCTATAAAATTTAAAAAAAAATATATAAAATTTTTACATAGTTAGGCATTTCAGGTGACGATATATACCGTAAGCGCAGTTCTTTTTTAATGCGTTTGTCTCTTAAACTAGATCAATTTTGACTTGGGTCTGTAAAAATAAAATCACCATGGTGAAGGGTAGAAAATTCGGCACGGCCGAATATACTTGTTTGAGAATAGTAAGGATTCGAACCCGTGCCAAAAAATAAAATTTATTAATTATTAATTATAGTGCTATTTAACCAAATAATAAAAGCACTGATTACTGGAGTGCTCATTCATTGTTTGAATATAGTACATGTTGTAGCAACTGTTGTAGCATTTGTTGTAGCAACTGTTGTAGCAACTGTTGTAGCAACTGTTGTAGCAACTGTTGTAGCAACTGTTGTAGCAACTGTTGTAGCAACTGTTGTAGCAACTGTTGTAGCAACTTTTGTAGCAACTATTGCATCAACAGCTGTAGCAACTTTTGCAGCAACTGTTGTACCAACTGTTGCAGCAGTTTTTGTAGTAACTTTTGTAGCAACCTTAGTAGCAACTGATGTAGCAACTGTTGCATCAACTGTTGTAGCAACTGGTTCTGCAACTGTTGTATTGCAGGAACTGTTACAGCAACAGGGTAAACACATGCATGTACTCTTAAAATTTGTTTTCTGCTCTCATTTGTAGTTTTAATTATAAAATTAATAATGTAAACAAATGTTTATCTAAGCAAACTGCTGCATTAAAAATTGCACGATATAAACACAAATGAAATTTTTAAAGAAGTATGTAAGTGAGCACTTACAATAAAACTTACCAATGATTTCATAAATGAACTTCCTACTGCCTTGGGACTACGCCATGGCTTACCACCCGGTCCAGGCTTGCCCCAGGGTTCCTTGCTGGGCTGTTTGTTTAAGCAAACAAAGTACAAAACAAAAAATTACAATTATTTTCACAAACGAAATACTCGTTATAACTTACTGGCTTTTCAATTTTGTCTAATAGTTTCTTTGATCTTGTTGTCAACGCTTTTGCATTTATCTTCTCATTTTTATGTTCTAACAACAAAGGACACTTGTCAGTTTCAGTGACCACAATTTTTTCCAACATAGGCTTACCCTTTGTGGCTGCATTGGGTTTATAACGCACTTCTATATCAACATGACCCTTGTTGCGAAATGACATGGCTGGATGATCTTTCAAAGTAATTTGCAAACTTTCAGCATTTTTATTGGCAGTGACTTTAATACCGTTGTCGCCAGCACCAGTACCAACACCACCATCACCACTACTAGTAGCTGCCGTACCCACATCACGTTCGCACAGTGTTAAAGTGCTACTGGCTTGTGTGGGACGTGTATTATCACCACTTATATGTGGCACTGTATGATGTTTATGTGCGGTAACACGAGGCACCGAATGATGCTGCTGCTGCTGATGATGATAGTAATGACGATAATGAGGATGATATGCTGCTATTGGATCTAAGCAGCGTTTGTGTTTAGCAAAATAATCACTAAAACGACATGGCTGCAATGATGTTAAACGATGAGAGGTGGTCTAAACACAAAGTAACAATAAATAATATTTAACATTCATTTCCGAAAATTGTGGCATGTTAAAAGTTAGTGTATATACATACACATGTATATGTGCGTGTGTACTTACGATTGGTGCAGTTGAGTGTAGACCCACTGCTGTTATATCCTTGCGCCTAACATCTTTATTGGGCGCTCCACCACCTGGCCTCCCCCAAGGGCAGTGTTTAATAAATAATTCATAGTACTGAAATAAATAAAAGATCATTTTAATTTGATGAAAAGATTTATATTTGGATTGATTACATACGAGGGGAAAAACAAAACTTATTTTTATACTGCAACATGACTGTGTATATAACACATCGTTGCTCAAAATGAATATTTAAAGATGTCGCAATGTTGTCATATTAAATTTTTAGGATGCCCGTTTATTGACTTACCCTGTTAATTCTATTTATTAATTTTATATTTTTTTTATTACAAAGAGTCTTTTTTGGGCTTTTCAGAAAATTTACAAAGCGTTACTTGCAAGCTAACATATTGCCAGGTTATTCCACGTTGTGATTTATACCGATGAGGAGAAGGCGAAAAACTTTATGATCTGTAGACCGACCTATATCGACATTTAAATGCTGTTCCACAAACAAGAGTCTTTAACCATTGTTATTGCTACTGTTTGCCATACACGTGCAGACATCAATTACAATTACCAGTAAACATTGATTTTCAGACGGCGCAATTGCTCTGAGTCTATTTTTGTTTCAACTATTTAAGGTTTCTTCTTCTCTCTCTCTCTCATGTTTAAAAAAAGTTTTCTAAATTTAGTTAGATATTGATTTGAATTAATAGGTTGTTGTTATAGTTGCAACACATTATCACATGTATGTACACACTCATGCAACGTAGTATATAAAAAACAAAATTTCGTCTGACTTCGCCAAAGTAGAATTTATAACAAACGTCACGCAATTTGCCAAAAAAAAATCTTATTAATTTGGTTTGCCTGAATGTTTACAGGAGCAGAGTGTGTTAGTATAAAGTGTTATTTGATTAATTTAAAAAAATTTTAATTTCAATCAGTCCCTCGTGTCTGTAACTTTAGTGAGAAATATCTCAAATGCAATTGTTATAGTCATCTTGTTTGACACACGGTGAGCTAGTGTTAATCCTGAACATTTCCATTACTTTATTAAAAAAATCATCATTAGATGTGTAGTCCTACGTATTAAAACAAGATGGTCGAAATAACACCTATTAATGTTAAACACGGATGCCTAGCAGTGTACACAGTTGGTTCGTCCTCTTGAAACCACAAATTATGACTCTTACCGATCATTATTCAGCAGAAGAAGCTCCAAAAATCATTTTCGACATTCCATGCATTATTGACCGATAACTTTATTGGCCATAATACCGCACGATGTAGAGATGTAGTACATATTGACGTCACTGCCTGGCGTGTTGCCTTAACCTGGCAGTGGTCTGAGCACTGCACCTACTAATACCCTAGTTGCGCATAGCAACACAACATGTAGTAATTTCAGAACATGACTGGTGGGACCATGCTTATAGCCCTTGTTTAGGACTATCTAAACTCCTGACACGCTATTGCTGCCTCTGTTGAGAGTGCAAAAACCGAACTAAATCGACATTCATGCGATTGAGGACCTTCAAGCAGTACGAGGTGGCTCTAGCTTGTACCTCGTACTCCCCGAAGGTTCTGTGGCTTGCACCTCGTACAGCCACTGGTTATTTAAGGTTCCCTTAAATAACCAGTGGCTGTAGCTTGCACCTTGTATTCCCCGAAGGTCCTCTTCAATAACCGACCACAGAGATTTGGGGAAATCAATGTGAGTCTACCGATTTCCGTTTGGACACTGGTCAGAACTCGAAAATTCTTATCTTCCAGTTTCAGGCCCCTATTGGCGTTAAGAATTGCTACACCTATATACCCCAGTAGTATTCGCGTCAAGGTGTTAGAAGTCAACAATACAATAAAGTGGCCCCAAAAGGTGAAAATCGATACGGTACACCCTACGAAAACAACCAACCGAAATATGCAGAAAGGTCCTCCCATCGAACCCGAAAGAGCATGAGGAAGACCAAAATATATGCACGTGAAATTGTAGGATAGAATAAGATATACACCAACTAGGATAATCTTTCAATAAAGTGAGAGGAAAGGAATAAATGGCGAAGTTTTGTTGATATCCTATGCTAGTTAGGTAATTTCTGATTCGATTTTGTTACTTTCCTAATTAAAAGCATTTTGCTTAATTTCACCGAAATGAATTTGAAATTTGTTGTACAAATTATTTAGTGCCCAATTACATCATGCAACTTTTGTTTCTGCAATTTTTCTTCTTTAAAATTGCATTTGTGTTTTCATCGTGCAGTTTTTATTGCATAAATTTGTGTAGATGTATACATTTGTTTACATTTTAAACATAAACGTACCCCTTTTACTTCCTCGCTCCCCTCTCACTACTAATGAAGAATTGCAGCGACAAAAGTTGCAAAATGTAAAATCGGACTTACAATTGTAGTGCAATCATTTATTTATGCAATTTTTATTTATTTATTTTAATTATCTATAATTTTAATTTTAATGCAAATAATACATTTTTTCATTAAAAAAAATTTTTATCTCATAAAAATGAATGCACAAAAAACTTATATTTTATATTTTAGCAGAATACAGTTGTCAATTAAAATCAACTTAAAAGTCATTAAACAAGATTATGAACAGCTTTAATGTCGTTCGTAATTTCGGCTTGAGGTTGGATAAATTATCCGCAGTCTTAATGGGCTATAAACAAGATTATTTTTAAAATTAAATTATTAAGTTGTAAAAAGTAGAAATATTTTTTAATATTTTCTCTAACAGATTGTTGTTTGAAAATAATATTATTATGAGAACATTTTTACTGTAATAAATTCGAATGTCTTGTGGATTGCCTTCTCTACAAATGCGGCAATTCTACTTATCAATAGGAATTTCTTCCACAACTCATTCTTCAAATATGCGATAATAGCTTTAATCAAGGCAGATATATCTTACTAGGTAGTGTCGTCCGCCCAGCTACTTTAGTAGTTCGACTTGTCAAAAGTTTAATGTGTTTAGAAATTTTATAGTGCAGAATGTCCATGTTTTGTGACATTCCGAACTACAAAGCAGCAATAAAATACCTGTAGTTCTTAAATTGTTGAATTTGATGTAGAAACCCCACTACCTAGTAAGATCTACTTTTGAGTGGTAAAGTAGCTCTGTGTTGATTAACACATGTGTACGTGATTGTCGTTATCGCTTAAAGTCAATCAGGCCATCCTTGTTGCTCGGCCTTCAAGTGGTTTGGGTCTCACTCTTACTCTAGCAGATTGACTTCCTCAAATAGCTGTAATACTTGTAATCGTATTGGTTTTCGTGTATAACCTTGGAAATTGGTGGAGACCTATTTTCAAACTCAATTCCTCACTGAAGGAGTACCATTAAACTCTTTTTTTCAATGAAGGAGAACCATTTAACTCAAGTTTTTACCGGAGGAGCATCATTAAACTCATGTTAAATTTTACTTCCTACCCCTTGCGCGACCTATACAAAGGTATATGTCACTCTGCAGATTTTGGAGAAAGTTCAGGATATCACACCATGGCGCTTTGGTTTTATAACTCTGCCATTAACCAACTTTTTGTACAGAATACAAAAAAAAATGATTTACCTTGGCTTTAATCAGGTAACTTAAGATTCTGTGCAAATCCAATTTTGTAAGCATTTAATTCATAATTTTTACGAAAAGTTATCTGTAAACTAAACTGCTAACGGTTGTTCAATTTTATTTTGAAACTAGCTGTGTCCACACAGTTGTGTGCATCCGTAAAATATTTTTCGATTTTGCTTTGAAAGTAATCCATGCCAAATTTTAAGACTCTTTCGTATTTACTTTATATAAAGGTACCCATCTCTGGATAAAATTCTAAAATTTATATAAAATACTAAAATTATAAAAATTATTGTCAAGCTCTGTAGAACACGGACAGTAAATGCGTTACTTATAATTTTAAAATAGCGTCATCTGTTGCGCAACATTGTTTAAAACATCCTGCTTTCAAAAATAAAAGATGCCTTAAAGTATGCAGTATCTTTAAATCGGTAAAAAAATCGGCGTACTTTCACTGCTTTTTCTCCGCTTTCTCTTGCAAATAAGATATTTTTTTCGGAAAAAAGGTATCCTATATTGGACCTAGGGTACTAGGGTACCTGCTGCTTTGTTAAAATCCATCCAGTAGTTTTTACGTGATGCGAACACAAATAAAGATAGACAGAGAGACAGACAAACAGACAGGAAATGAGTTACTATTTTATTATATGTATAGAAGATATATGTATTAAATTAAACTTTTAATTGTTACAAACAACTTTATATAAATCTACAATTTCCAGTTGTGACCCACTGGACAGTTTAGGAAAGGCGAGCCAATATAACGATTTGCATCTTTCCGTGTTGATGTGGTACTGGAGGCGCACTAAGTTTGCTACTAAAATTTAGCAAAATCGGCCAATAAATGGCAGATTTATTTAAACGATGGAAGATTTAATATCTCTTTACTCACGTTTAATGTGCAAACTGAAAGTGGGTGCACTCAATTATTCATTTATTGATTTCACGTCAAATGCGATCGCAGACAAGTAGCGGGTGAGAGTAGTCCATGATACACCGACAAAGCGAGCAAGAGCCGCCTCTAAGTATGCAACGCAACAACGTACCTTCATCCAGCATCTGTTTAGAACGAGCGCGTTAAATAAAAAATGCTGTGCCTTTTCAGCTACACTAAAACGGCCAAAGCCCTCAAAAGGCTAAGATCCCCTTTGGTTAACTACCTACTGCTGCTAAATCACAGCAGTAGTTTGTTACTAAACCAGAAATAAATCAGTCAAGTGCAAGTTAGACTCACACATGTAGGGTTCCGTACTATGTTTAGTACAACTTTAAAAATTCAAGTTGTTAATTTTTTCATGTCTTATGCGGCAAACTTTAATTTTAAAATTAAAGTCGTATTCGCGAAAATTGCATCACTATTAATTTTATTAATTGTTGTTATACCAGGCACTGTTGGACCACCCTTTAGTCATTAGTAAATGTTGTAGCGGTCGAAGAACAACATCTACTGTAAACATTTCAAGTCATCTCTCTGTCGGAACACCCTTTGTTTTTGTTATTTTTTATAGCGTCCGTGGCATTTCTCTTTCTATGAATATATCAAGAGTCTATCTTTTACGATTAAAAAAATAAGTCACTATATGTGAAAAACATGTTACTGTCGGAACATCCTTTAATTTTTAGTAATTGTCATAGTGGCCGCGGCAACACACAAACACATATTCTTGAATAACACATCTCTATCGGAACACCCTATAAGTTTTAATATTTGTTGCTATAGCGGCCCCAGTTATACACCTTCTGTAAAAATTTCAAGAGTCTACATACTAGGTTCAAACCTAACCCTCTTAAATGCAAATCACGCCACTATCGAAACACCCTTTAATTTTTGAGTTTATTTTTTTAGACTTGTTTATAAAGCGAACTAAGTTAATTTACTGCTTGCATATTTTTAGTGTATTCCTCCTACCGTTCAAAAAATAAGCACATATTCGTGAATAACACCTCTATATCGGAACATCTTATAAGTTTTAGTATTTGCTACTATAGCGACCACAGTTATACACCTTCTGTGAAAACTTCAAGCGTCTACCTATTACGGTTCCAGAGATAAAAGGCGCTGACAGACGGACAGAAGGACAGACAATAAAACAATAGGGTTTCGTTTTTACCCTTTGGGTACGGAACCCTAAAAAGGAAAATGGAGACAAAATATTTTCGTCTTATATTAACAACAGATTATATGAAAAACATAAACTTTAAAGAACAATTAAATAAATTAGTGAAATTTAAATAAAAAAAATTATATTAATAACACAGCTTTACATAAGACCCTGTACTTCTATAATTGTCATTTAAGTATCTGCTAACTGCATGACTATTTGTAATATTTATTAATTTTTTTTAAGGAAATGATTTTATTTCTATATTCTATGACAAAATTTATGATATTTTCTCATATAAATAGAAGAGCATATTTGAGGTTATTTTTGCTGTAAACTTATTAACAATCGAAAAAGGTTATTGAACTCAAAAAGAAAATAGGGAAGTACGCAAATAAAAAAATAATAATTTAAAAACAAACTGACACAATGACTGACAATGTTTTTTTTTTGTTTGTTATTTTGCAAAAAACTTACAAAAGTTGAAATAAGTTGGCAAAACAACAAAATAATAAAAATAAATAAATTTTGCCTACAAAAGTTATATTTATTTCCGCATAAGTTCAGCAGTTATTTAGTATTTGAGATTTCAATGGGAGAGCATAATGGGAACACTTACAGGTACATAACAGAGATCGGAGAAATGTACAAGAAATTTTAATGGACACCTTGAAAACACTGTACACCTTCTATACATTGAAGACATTGCCTTTCTTTCGGCATGTATGTACATCTGATATTAATGTGAGGCTATGACTGTACTTGTGTACATCTTGTGTATATGCTTTAGCTACCAAACACATGGGTGGGAGTTGCCATATTAGTGTTTTTGTAACTTTTGAACTAGAGACAAAAAAGTGATATTGGGTATTTATAATATTTTCAGTATTTGCTTTTACAGCACACACACACACATTAATCTTATGAAGTCACAAAACAAATTCAATGGTATCTTCACCACGAATGTGCATACGTATATAAAGTTAATTCGATGCTTTTAATGTCTTCAATGTACACATTTAGATATAATGCACAGAAGTGGATACTCAAGAGTTATTCGTGTATAAAGTGAGTCATGCATACATTTTTAATGTATTTTTTTTTTTTTTCGATGTCCATTGTGTAGCTTTGTGTGTATAGAAGATAAAATTTGTACACGAAATTAATCTCTGGTACATATGTATGTATGCATTTATTTTCTCAGTAAATTTAATTTTCACTTAGAACCACAATAGATGTGTGTGTATTAAATTCTCATACGGTTGGCAGGTCTGGCAACTCTATTTGCATTATGTACCTAGGCTTACCCCAAAACAAAGCGACAAATTTATTTTTAAAATCATGATTCAAATAGCAAATGTTTTATTGTGACATTCTGCTTGAAAGGATTCTTCCTTATTTCTTTTAAAAATGACGGTATAGCGAAATGATTTTTATGGGTAAAAATAGTTTGCATTGTTTTTTTTTAATTCACCTTGCATTTACCTGCATAAATATGCCTTGCCACATCGTGGGCGCCCTGACAATATTTTGTTCGATTTTGCTTTGAAAGTAATTTACACTAAATTTTAAGACTCTTAATTTTATAATGCCTGAGTAATGATTAATATATGTATATTGTTTTTATAGGTACCACTACCTATCCTTGATTACAATTCTAATATTTATATAAAGTTCTAAAATAATTTTAGAATCCTGTAAATAGGGTTTGAAATATCCCCTTTTTTAAAAATAAAAAGTGTTGCCAAGATTTCAGTACCTTTAAATCGGTCAAATTGCTTACTTTCACTATCCTATATTTGAATCAATATAGTAAGGTATTTTCTCACAAAATTTTATTAAAATTCATCTATTAGTTTTAACGTGATGCGACCACAGACAAACAGTCGGACAGACAGACAAACAGAGAAAAATTCTAAAAATTGTTGTTTTGCATTCCATTTGGATTATTAATTGCACCAGCAACAACATTTTTAAAAAAAATATTTCATATACAGAAATGGTCCTGTTAATGTTTTCCACGAAAATCATTGAAAAATAAAATTTTAAAAATCACGTCACTATCGAAACACCATTTAATTTTTCATAATTATATCAGTCAAAGTAAAACAGCTGCCGTGAAAATTTCAAGAGTCTACCTATAACAATTCAAAAATAAGGCCAAATACATTAAAATCATGACTCTATCGCAAGACCCTTTACTTCTTAGTCTTATTTTTTATACTTATTAATTACTTGAAAAGAACGTCACTATCGGAACAATCTTTACTTTTTAATACTTGCGGTCATAGTAATACACCTTTTGTGCAAATATCAAGAGTCTGCCTATGTCGATTCAAAAAGAAGACCTTATACGTTTAAATCGGAACACCCGTTAATTTTGAGTTTTATTTTTCATATATTTGTTAGTATAGCAAACATAGTTTTAAATACTAGGTGTATTTGCCTATCTCGGCGCTATCGGAACACTCTTCGATTTTTAGTATTTATTTTTAGAGCGATCATATATAACTTCTTTTATATAACTTCTATGCAAATTTCATGAGTCTACCTATTACGGTTTCAGAGATAGAAGGCGCTCACAGACGGACAGACAACATGGTAGCGAACAATTGGTTTGCATATTTATGCTTTGGGTACGAAACCCTAGAAGAAAGGCTTTAGATATATATCGGGTGATTAAATTTTATGGGACGATGTTGCATGTGAACCACACCTAAACGTCAGGTCTTTTTGTTTGCATTTAATTTGACATTTCTTAATTTCAATGCGTATTGTGAACTTCGTGATTTTTTCGGTCAATTTAATCGTACAAATATGCGTACAATCGAAAAAATCGTGCAAAAATATGAGCAAACCGGGTCTGTAAGAGATGTGTAAACACGAGTGCAGGCTCCTACAGCTCGTACTGCAGAAAATATTGCTGCTGAAGAGCAGGCCACCTCAACTCGTCGTCGTGCCCAAAAATTACACCTCTCACGCTCATCGTTGATGAACATTATGCATAAAGACTTGCATTTACACGCTTACAAGTTGCAATTGACTCAAGAACTAAATAGAACCTCAATAATGCATCAGCGTCATCGAAAATTTGAAGCATCGGATGCAGATGTGCCGCCGAGGTCGCAGTGGCCAGTTGGCCGATATTTTGGTCCATGCATAATTGAACCATACGAATATTATCATAATAAAAAGAAATAACAATAATTTCCTAAATAATTTGTGTGATAATCAACATCAGTTCTTAAAATTTAACCACCCTTTATAATAAATTATAAAAAGAAACTTTTATAAAAAAGGATTTTTTCTTTTTAAGAGTTACTTTAAAGCGAAAAGGTTAAAAATGGAAACTGGAGCGGGATTAAAATTATTAATTTATAAAATTAACTGGACCTTTTCCCTTAGTAAAACATGTATGTGTCAACCTACTAATATAATTTTGTAGCAAAAAATAGTCTGCACTTAAACTGTTACTTTTTTATTTAAAATAAGATGGATGTTCTGTCTTAAAAATGAACTACTTACTATTCAATAATTTTATATAATTTTCATTTCCTTTGGTGCCACATACTCACTTCCTGTTTATCCTTTTCTTTACGTGCCATTTCTTCGGCCTTTCTGCGCCTCCACATCCTTAAGCTTTCTTCGGCATTTCTGCGTTCCACTAGACGTCTTTTTTCGTCACACCACATCAATGGATGTTGGAGGTGGTCGTGACAAAAAGTGGCCGCTTCATCGCTAGTCGTCATTGTGTCTGTTGACAAAATATCACATCACTCTTTCGCTCCTTTTTTTAACGTTTTTGAAAAAAAAAAACTTCAATAATAAAAATAACACACAAAAGCAAAACTACGTTAGAAACAAGTTGGTATTCAACACCACAGCAGAAACAACAACAACCACAATAAAATCAAAAGTAGCAATAAATTTTCTTTAATTTTGTCTATTGTGTTGTGGCCGCAATAGTCTTTGTCAAGGATAATTTAACCGGAAATAGAAGTGGTGCGTTCAAGTAATAGTTTTAAACTAAAGTCTCGTGCAATTTCTCCTACCAACAAAAAGCTGAATTCTGAATTCCACAGGATTATGTTTTTCCTTTAAAACCAGACATAAAATTTGTTAAAGGCAGTATGTAGGTACCAGTTGGTAACTGGTAAATAAGAAAAATTTTGTAATGCGCGCGCTTTATCCTCACAAGGAAGTTTATTGTAGGTTTGTAGGAAACGAAGAATTAAACTGCCTGTAAATTGTTACTTGTTATGAATCCTTTTGTAAAAAGCACGTGCAGTTTTTGTTGTTTTTCTTTTTAATAAAAAAAAACTCTTTGACTACAACAAACTGAATATTAGCAGTGGCAAAATTAAAAAAAAGAAAAAAAGAAAAACAATAGATAAAGGATTATAACATATTTTCTTTTTGCTGGTTTCTTTTATTTTTATCCAAAAATTCTTTTTTTTTTCTTGTTGTATCCCAAAACATGCATGCAATGTCCTTGTAGATAAAATTATTATTCATAAACTCGAAAATTTTATAGAAAAATTAAAACAAACACAAAGTTTTACACAAAAACACACATTGTTCGAATAAGTGAGTGAGTGAATGAGCGAGTGTGTGTGTGAATGAATGTTCTGAAAAAGACATTCTATTTAATACTTTAATGCCATTTAAAACTTTACTGTAAGAACTTCTTATCTGTAATAATGACCCTATTTCGCAAACAAACTAACAAATAAAATATAAAACTTCAATATCAAGTTTAAAGTTTTATTTATATTATATTTACATTTTAAACAAAAACTTTACATGAATATTACAGAGTCATGCGAATGTCTGTATAATATCCTCCTTGTGTAGATATAAGATCCTTTATAATTCAATTTTTGAATTATACCAAGCAACATTAAAATAAAATACATCAATGATCGTTTATATAGTTGTGCTCTTATGCATGCTGGTTTATCTAGAAAAACATTTGATCTCAATATGAGTGCAAGTTAATAATTTCGTAGTTTTTTTGATAAAATATATTTTCGTTCGGCAAAACGAACACTGTTTCCCACTCAAACTGTTCCTTAAGCTTGATACACGCAAAAAAAACAAACATGTTTTTTTGATGGTCAGAAGAACCATCTTATGTTCTCTGTAACAATATATGGCTACGATGAACAACTTATAATTCTAATCGTTACTATGATTTAATCATTACCATGATCATGACAAACAAGTTTTTGTTACTATTTAAACTTTGTAATTTTGAACTTTATAATTTTCCAATTACAATAAAAGTTTTATTAATATTCCAAAATAATAATGTATTTATAACGATAATATGTTATTAGTAAACAAATGATGATAAGTTTGCTCTTATGTAACCACAATTTGACTAAAAACAAATAAATAATGATAAAAACTAATTCTTGTAAAAAAAAACCGACTTCAAAAAAAAAGATAGAAGAGCACCAATTCTAAACTAAAAATGTAAGAAGTAATCTGTAAGATTTAGATTTAAACCAAATAAAATATGCGGCAAAATTAGAGGGAAAAGAAGTAAAGATTATGTGAATGTCAAGCCTCTCACTATTACCGTTCAAAAGTTAAGCTATTTTCACCAGCATCCGTCTTTTATGGGGACACCATTCAAGCCTCTGTGTATAACAGTTTCAAAGATAGGGTTACATTGATCAAATAACATCTCATATTGGGACACCCTTTAATCTACAATTTTAAATTAAAGACCTGTTGTTATAAAGGACGTGGTCACAAAGATTCTTTGTAAATTTCAACTGTCTGTCTATTACGGTTCAAAAGTTTGGCCATATATATCAAATCACATGAACTATTGGGACACCCTTTACATTATAATTCCAAATATTTATACTTGTTATTATACCAGAGAAAGTAGTAGTCATTCTGCCTAATTTTCAAGTGTTTGTGTTTTTCAAGAGATAGGGCCATATAGATCAAATTACATAATTTATGGGAACACCCTTTAATTTCTGAATTCAAATTGTATAGTTGCTATAGTGGACTTTGGAATACAGGTTCCATGAAAATTTCAGCTGTCTGTCTATAACAGTTAAAAAGTTTAGCCACATACATAGAATTACATTACCTATTGGGACACCCTTTTATTTTATACTTTTTGTTATAGCAGACTTAGCAATACAGGCTCTTTGTAAATTTCAGAGGTCTGTGTACAACTGTTCAAAAGTATGGCCATATAAATCAAATTAAATGAACTATTGGAGCACCCTTTAATTTAAAATTTTGAATATTTATACATTTTATTATAACGGTCATAGTAATCGACATTCTGTAAAATTTTCAAGGTTTTATCTATAACGGTTTAAAAGACAGGCATATATAGGTAAAATTACGGCACCTATGGGGACACTCTTTAAATTTTAAATTTATTTTTTTATTAATTTCTGCCGTTCGGAGTTATAGCGACACGCAATTTTTTAAAATTTTAATATGGTGCCCTTTACGGTTCCTAATATACGTAAAAAACATGTATGTTGTATGGGGACCAACCTGAAAGCATAGCCTTTCAAATAAAGAAAAAAATTTTAAAATCGGTTCAGAAATGGCTGAGTTCTGCGGTTACTAAAATATTCTAAAATATTCTAAACACATTTTACAGCGCTTTACAATAGTTTTTAGAATTTTATATAAATTTTAGAATTCTATCCAGGGAAGTAAAAGTAAGAGTGCTAAAATTTGGTATGGATTACTTTCAAAGCAAAATCGAACAAAATATTGTCAGGGCGCACACAACGTGCGAAACTAGTCTTTAATATAACTGAACTTACAAAAGGGTTTATATCTTAAATCTAAAATGGAAAAAAAACAAGACTTTATTAAGTCTGGCTAGTATTTAAATAAAAATTATTTATTATGGTTGCTGCTATCAGTTGAGACTTATTTGTCTGCTGTTTGACCAAGAAAAGCGGTATACATACCTCTTGAATTCGTTGGATGAAATCTCATCTATAACTACTCGTATAGCGCGATGTTTGAAAAAGCTGGATATAAATTGAGAAATAAGTTTTGAAAAAAGCGCATCATCAGACACTTTAGAAATATCTGAGGCTATTATTTCACTTTCTACGAAATGGTGTATGAATGACTGAAAGGAAAACCAACAATTCGCCTGCAGATCATTCACTACGGAAACCATACTGATTAACTAACTGTTTACACAAACAAAGTTTACATAAAGCACTAAAAACTATCAACACTCTACGAAATAATCTCAAGAAATCGACAAATTTAGCACCAGCAGAGTATAAAGACTTAATACTCACGGACACGTACCAAGGCAATAGATGAATGTATGACATTACTACAGCGCAGCAAAAAAGGGCGGAGGCTAGATTAAGAATTGTTACTTCAGTCTATATTTCTCTAAAAATTACTTTATCTTACTTCTACTCATCAAACGCACAGCTCAACAGACAGGTCTTCAAACGATAACCGAATTTTTTTAACAAAGGAATCAAAAATTTAAGAACGGTTTTCGTTCTTCCCTAGTACACAAACAACAACAACAACACAAAATAAAAGCTTAAACGTCTAAAAGGTCTTATGTAATGTCAAAATGTCAGTATAAGTACACCAAATTTTTTTAAGCAATTCTAAAAAGGAATTGATAAAAAAAATAAAGCAACAAAACATTAAGTGTAAATTTTGAATTCAAGTTGTTTCCATGCAAGTTTTAGCAACAACTTTAACTCAATTAATCGAATAAAAAAAATTAATTTAAACCTGATCCAATTATGAACACAAAAATGCTCCTTAATGCAAAAACCATGTTTATGTTTTGTAGTCATGACATAACCTAAAAGCATATGAATGCCTGTCTGTATGTTTGTAAGTATGTTTTTGATTCAGTTTTAGTTCTGTCAGTCAAAATGAAATTTAAAACAAAAGAGGAATAATAAAACCTGACTACCACAATTCGTATAAAGTTGTAGCATAAAACAGTGGGCGAGTCCTTACCGAGCTTTCTTTCTTAAATGATAAATATTTATTTGGCCCACTTACATACATATAAATACAAACAAAATACTCGTGCATGCATTTCCCCTCGCAAATATTGGTTTTAATAAAAAAATAAAATAAATTCCAAATAACGCATATGAAAAATAAAATAATTTTTATATTTATTACTTTTTATACAGCAAATATGTCCTGGTGCTTCATGTTTTTTTCGATGATAATAAATAAATATATAAGAAAATAAACCTCCACCGTAAAAATTGTTCGTTTCTACTTTAAAATATTAAATTAATTCAATAGACAAATTCGGTTGAGGTAACGAGACTATTGTTGTAAGTTTTTTATATTTCACAAGGAATATTTGAAACATTTATATGTTGTAGAGAACAGAAGAATAGCAACCAAACCATTTACCTGTTTCATTTCTTATTGCATTAAGGAAGAGCCCAAGGTAGGTTTATCTTACTAGGTAGAGTCGTATGTGTTTAGAAATTTTATAGAATTTTTTTTTGTAAAAAATTCATAGAAAATTATTTGAAAATCTTTTTTTTAATATTTGTTTTAATATATTTTTTCGAAAATTTGTTTGTACTAATTTTTGAAAATTTTTTCTAAATTTTTCAAATTTTTTTTTTTAATTTTATAGAAATTTTTATTGTAAAAATTTTATAGAAAAATTTTGTTGAAAATTTTCTGTTAAAAATTTTTTGAAAAATTTTATTGAAGCTATTTTAAAAATATTTTGAAAAATTTTATAAAAAATCTTTGTGGAAATTTAATTGAAAAGTTTTTGTAAATATTTTATAGAAAATATTTTTGTATTTTTTTTTAATACTTTTTGTAAACATTTTTTTAAACTTTAAAAAAAAAAATTTAAATATTATTTTTTGAAAAATTTTTTTAATAAAATTTTTTTTAACTTTTTTTATAAATTTTATAGAATTTTTTTTTGTAAAAATTTTATAGAATATATTTGTATAAAAATTTTATTAAAAAATTCTTTAAAAAAATTTTATTGAAACTATTTTGTAAAAATTTTATTGGAAATATTTTGAAAAATTTTATAGAAAATCCTTGTAGAAAGTTTATTGAAATACTTTTGTAAAAATTTTATAAATAATATTTTGAAATTTTTTGTTTTTTGAAAAAAATTAAAAAAAATGTTTTTAAAAATTTTTAGTAAAAATGTTTTTTTTTTAAATTTTTGGTAAAATTATTTTTAAATTTTTGGTAAAATTGTTTTTAAATTTTTTCGTAAAAACTTTTTTAATTAATTTCTCCTATAATTTATTTTTAAAAATTTTTAATAAAAATTGTCTGAAAATTTTTTGAAATAATTTTTCAATAAATTTTTTTAAAATTTTTTGTAAAAATTTTGTAAAGATATTTTTGTATTTCTTTTTTTAATTTTTTGTAATTTTTTTTTTATAAATTGGAACCTTTATGCAATCTAAATTGCTTTAGAATGTTCAGAAAAGACCTAAAAACTCCTTAAAAAAATTTCATCATATTGACCAGTACCAGTGGTTACTAGTGGGAACCCTGTGTGTCTATTAGCTACCTCTGCGTGTATTGCTTTCTATAAAGACCTTTAATACAAATCAAAGCAGAAAAACCCTACTTACCTAAAAACAAACAAAAATCGCCCTTCGCAGGGGGTTATTGATCCTCCGAGATCTACATGCACTCCATGCGATCTACTGGTCGTGGTCTAATATTTATTAAACAAAAAACCAAGAGATCATAAAAAAAATAAAAACAACGTGATGAAATATAGATAGGCGTGGTTTTTACCCACAGCCTCGAATGGAAAAGAATGATGTTGCTGAATTCCATTAGTTTTGTGCATCATTTCTGCAAAAACTTATTTTTAACAAATGCACATTATGGCCAACGCAGCTCTAAATTCGGACATAAGTTTGCAATGTTTCGCAACGTTGTTAGAGAGTAAAGCAACGAATAATTTTGGACCTAGAAGGTATACTACTGACTGGTAGTCAATATTTAGGACAACAATAACATATGATTTAAAAAGACTTGTATTTGGAACACTCGGTATAATAAAGATAAAAAGTAAATGTTCATCCTAAAAGTATGCTCTTATATTTTATTATATTTGTTATATAAGTAAGCCTTATAATTTGTTAAAAAAGTGAATATTTGGCGGTTAAAAAAGCACATGTAACAGCGTTTATGTGTGATTTATTTTGCAAAAATTTCAAAATCTTTAAAATTCACTTTTTTAAAGAAATTATAAAATATTTTTGATATTGATTTAGTGATAAATATTGTTCTAGACGTATATATTATTCTCCTAATGTTTTACTTGTGTTTACTTGTCTTTTATGTATGTTTGTGTCTGAACTGTTCTAGAAAGTTCTGCAACAAAAACAGATTAATGTGTTATTGTTGTAAAGACAATTATTACGCATTTTATCAGTTATTATAAAGAATTAATTCATATTTCGTAACTATATTTTTAAGCTCCACAAGCTTCTGATTGTAACCCATCACTGCTCAGTTTCCCTTTCGAGACCACACTTCTATTAAATTTTATCTTGGAATAAAATTTTCTTTTTGTTCTTTCTCACAAATAAAAATCTTCATATTAATTTTGTACTCTTTTATATAATTTGTTTTTTTTTTTTTACTTTATTAAAATATAACAACAATTTATCAAATTATACAACATCTTTAGTTTTTATCGATTTAAAAAAAATATTTTCAACAGATTTGTCTTAATTTGCTTAACTAGAAAAAAAGATAAAGATAAATGTTCAAATAAAAATAATAAAGAATAATTTATTTCTTATGTTTCACAAAATAACAAAAAAAAAATTAAATAAAATTAAGAAAAATTGTGAAATATTAATTAAGAACAAAATTAGAAATATTGACTAAGAAATTACGTACGTACATTTATTTATAAAACTTTAAAAAAAAATTATAATTTTTCTCTTTTTATTTATTTATTTTATGCAATGCGCTCAAAAAGTCTACATACGACCGCCATATTTTCAAACTGAGCTGTTAATCGAAACAACAAAGGTTCTTAAACAGTTTTATTCGATATTTGGCTTTCCACCCTTAATATTTGTGATTAGTGAATGATCAGGACAGGTGATATAACGAAATTTTCGTGTTCGTTAGAGATTTGATCTATAAACTGTAAACTGGATTACGAAAAAAAACGGTTTTGATAAATTTTAAATTGTGACTGTTTATGATTTAGTGTGCGAATTGATTGCCGTAAGCTAGTAAATTTTCTTGAAGCAATTATTTTGTGAAAACATATCATACACTTGTGATTTTTTTCATTGGCATTGAATTTACTTTGGTATTATTTTAAAATAATTACAATGACAAAACTGTCAATTATTGTTTAATGCTAATAAGATTTTTTTAATTACAATTGTTTTTACCAATGGTAATTATGTTAATGTAAATGTAATCAAATTGTATAATTACTAATTATAATTGATGAATAACCATTGTTTCAATAAAACGAAACTTTATGGTCGTTGTGGCTTTTATTAACTATAGATACAAATAAACAAAGAAAGACATAAAGATGTGCTATGTTTAAAAATAGACGGTATTTTACTACCGATTTTTTTTTTTTTGTTTTTGAAAAATTTAAGTCAAAATGATTTGCAAGCATTTAATCGTTAGTGATAATGATTCAAAAGCATTTAATCATTGGTTAGATAAGGTCACTTGATTCCCAATAGATCATTTGTAATTATTAATTAGTAGTCATTGGTTAATGATAATGCTTTTGTTTTTATAATCAATTACTAAATAATCATTACAAAGCCATTATCGTTATTATTAAAAATTATTGCAATGACAAAAAAAATCATTAGCATTTTGTAATCAAATGCCAATTATTTACAATCCAATTATTTATAATCTAATGCTGATGATATTAATTAGACAATATAATATATTACTCCTATGTATGCTGTACATATAAATGTCTCACTTACAAAATCAATTTAATATTAAAATGGAGTTATTTTAAATATTTAAGAAACGTCTAATGTTTTGAAATTAACATAAACAGTCAAACCTAAATCAGAGCGTTAAGCGCAACATTGTCTAGCGCCTAATTTAACGCAGCAAATAAAAACTTAATTAAGAGCGCAACAGTTGAACAGTAATGCCAACTAATTTTTTTTTTAAAGTCCACTAAAAAGATATACAAAATAGAGATAAAATCGATACGTAGACCTAAATGTAACTAAAGGGCTTTTCACACTATAATACAAGTACTAATACTTTTTAAGGAAAATGAAACCCTGATATGAGTTGTTATTGTTTTTTTTTTTTTTTTTTTTTAAATTTCAAATAGCGATTAAATCAGAGTTACATTTTATTCAGAAGAATTAATACTTGTGTTATAGTATGAATGCCCTTAACTATATGCCATTACTTTTCCACTAACAATGAACAATAACAGTTTGTTCGCAGCCAACTTCACTACATTGAGTTGAATTTTACAATTGTAAAGCTACGCTATTTAGGTTTGCTTCATACATTTTGTACGTACACGAAAATTGTTGACAGTTAATTAGTTTGGCAGCAATAAACAATTACATATGTGTATATTGGAATTAATCAATTTACCAAATGAAACTTTTAGATATGAAAATCATATTAAGACTATCGCTATTTTTATTTCTAACATTTTAAACTCGCCAGTTTTCAAATGTAGGGATCGTAGGTAGAATTTTTTTTCGGCCACTGTATTTTCTTTACTAAGAGCAATTAATAAAGTTTTTCTTTTATTAAAAAACATTTTTTTTCTTATAAAAAAAGAACACAAAAAAGAGTTTTAATTTAAGGAAAATGGAGAGGAGCTTTTTGTTAATAAGGGATTGGTGAGTGATTTTTTTATACTGTGTTTGTGTTGTAATATAAACCAATTTTAAAAATTCAATTAATTTTTTGTTTTTGTAGTTTTGTTTTACAAAAAAATGTTAAATTGTAAATGTTTGTTTGTTTATTATTTAATATTATTATTTTTTAAATAGTTTTAATTATTATGTATGTACATATAAATTTTTTTTTTTGCTTTATTTTATGTTTCACTGTATGTACAATGTAAAATTGTATATAATAAGGTTTTATCAAAGATTTGCTTCTTTTAAATTTTTACATTTACATTTTATATGTATATGTATGTGTGTGTTTAATTATTTACAATGTCAACAAGACTTATTAACTAGATTTAATTAAGATTTTTTTATACGATTTAAGGCACGACTAGTGTGACTTCTCTGAAAATTCGTTTTCTATATTTTTTTTTTTTTACATTTAGTCTCAAAAAATTTTTACTTTAAGCGATCGATTGTAATATTGTAAAATATTAATACAACCGATACAACAATAAAAGGGGGTTGTATATTAAACAAATGTATTTTAGGCCTTAGAGTTTGCAATCCAGATTTTTTTATGCACAAACATAACCTCAATTCGTAAGTCTTCATAAAATTATCCATAATTACATTTTTTATACAGTGAATCCACTAGTCGCATCTAATATCATTTTTTCTTTACAATTTTAATTATAAACGAAAACTTTTCTGAAATTTTGTTTTGAAGTTTTTTACAATCAAGTGTTTTTCTGAGTGTAAAAAGAATTCTATAAATTATTATTAATAAATTTGTATACACAATTTTTGTTTGGCCAAAATTATGTATGTATGTTTTTCTTTAATTATATGTTTTATTTAAAAATAATAATAATTAAAATTTAATATTTAAATAAGCTTAAACGCTTCGAAAAATATTATTTCATGCGATTTATGACTAAATCAGCTACCACCTGAAGACCCTTTTGATAGGGCGACTCCGTTAAGTCCTGGGACAATCGTATCGCTTCAATACAATGTTTCTTGGCTAAAAAGCGAGTCTGTTCCAAACCATGTGATTTGTGTACTAATTCAAAGGCACGTTCCACATCGCCAGGCTCTTCAAATCTGCGCATAATCATGGGATTAAGTTCGGGATACTAAAAGAGGTATTAAAGAGAGAAAAAAACATAAAAAATAAATCAATTTGTTATGTAATTTTGAAATTTTATTTTATTTTATTTAATCTAATAACTAATAAAATTAATATTTGATTCGATAACGATACAAATCCTCAAATAAAAATATCGGTACTGTCTATACCATTTAACAGAGAAAATTTTTAATTTTTTACATTTCAACTACAATTTAAGGGTTACAATTGTAAGTTTGTCTTTCAAAATCCATATAAAAAAAAATAAAATTTTCTTCTTAATATTTCCCCTCCGTAGTGAAGCTACCTGATAAATGCGCCGTGTTATTAGAATTAAAAATTAATGTTGGTAAAAATTTACCTTCAGATGAAATTTGAAGTCAAGCTTAAGTTTGTTTTATTCTCTCTAAGAAAGAATAAATTAAATTACAAATTTTGTTGTAATATTAAAAAAAAATTGGGGAAATTTAATTTTTAGACACCAGCAGAGCGGAATGCACATTTTCTACACAGCTACGTCCGTCATCAGAACTCTTCTTATCTATCTACTTTTGGTAGCGTTTAGTTGTAAGCATCATCTATTTAACCAACCAAACTCAGATAAAGGAATACGAGAAAACTGTATTCAATCGTCAGTTGGTAAGAACGAAGTCTACCATTACCTTAAGCATCCCTCTTGTTGAATATTTTTACTTTATTATTTACCATCTTATATATGTTATTGCTTCAGGCAACCTTCTTCTGAAAGCTACATTTGTTAATTTGTTTTCTTACAACAGTATAAAAAATTTTGTATAAAAAAATATTTAAAAAATTGTATTTGAACGTGACCTGCAGAGAAAAAAGTCTCACAGACAGAATCTAGTTAAAAACTTAAGTACTGCAGCGCACAGTGGGTCAGTATCAAAATATTTTGTAAATAACTCAGCCATTTGTAAAGGACCCGATTGATCCAAAATTTGGGATGAGCATAGCAGAGGAGTATCTCAGCTTAAGTTGGCACCATCCACTTCCCAGAGGTGGCGCTATGTGGTCTTAAAATTGAGTAACTCGTCCCTGCAAATTCTTTTAGAGCTGTGCAGCAGCTAGTTTCGGTGTAAGACGTCAATGCGCAAAGAAAAAGAGAGTATCTTAGCCTCGAGATATAAAGGGTCTTTCATTTAGCGCTTCCCATCTTTATATCTCAATAAAAGAAAATATACATGCGATAACATGGGAAATTGTTTCTTCATTTCAATGGCCTTTTGATGACATTATGGTTAGTATATAACATTATGTTAATGTGCATAAATTGCGCTGATTTTGACCGATAACATGTGTTATGTTGGCTTCATGGGCCACTATGATTTGTACCTTATTTAAATAGACCTGTCGGTTTAAAAGAAACCCTACAAGTAAAAGTCAAATCGCACGATCTCGGTTGCCAGTTCACATCACCTACATGTGAGATAACTACGCATTCAAATCACTAGTGCAGAATGTGGCACAATAGAGAAAGACTCTTTGAATTCATATGGATTGGTATCACCCCAAATGCGACAACTATGTTTGGTGACGTACCCATTCATCCAGAAATTGGCTTCATCGCTGCAACTCATCGTTTGGAAAAAACAACTTTAACATTTGCAAGTGTTGTTAAACGCTATAATCATTCGCGGTTTTTTGGCAAAACAGACTGAATAAATGACAACTAATTCGAAAGATATAGCTTCAAAGATTGGTAGTCCCTACCGGCAAAACCCTTATTAGGAGACCTTAAATACTCTCTTGGAGAGTTAAGACGTGTAATGGACCGCACTCATCCTCCTTGGACACTTCTATATAAATTTTTGCTCAAAAGCGGAAAACCCCACTATTTGTAATAGGCTTCTCAGAACTTATACGATGTGTAGGGGTGATGGTAGCCGAAATGGTTTCGGTACGCAGAACTAGATGAAGGTCAAGTTAGTAGTATTTTGAATTTTGAAAGTATTGTTGTATCGATTCTTGATATAGATTTGGGTCAGTGCCTCGCGTTTGCTTTAACATGACGGCGGTCTTACAACTGGGTGAAAATAATGGGTCCACTAACGAACTTTGTACATAGCGCCACAACAAGTAGCAATTTTAGAATTTGGCTGGTAAGACCATGTTGGAGACCACCTAATCTCGTGACACGCTAAGTGCAACACCACGCCGGATTACATCGCACTTACTTCGAGATTTGGCGAAATCCCTTTGGAGTTGCGGGTTTCAGTGGTACCAGACGATTGGATATTTATCAGATCTCAAAAGTTCTTATCGTTCAGTTTCAGGTCTCGGGCAAGCCACTGACAGTTAGAGTTTTGTTACCAATTGCGATAGTAACAGCCATTGGCAACCAATATCGTGCCATTTGATGTTGCTAGACTTTTTTGTGGGGATCTCTGACTGATACCTTTAAAATCAACATAGTTTAGACTATAAATTCAGACGAAACTATGCAATAACGCTATTGAATTTTAGACATTTCGAGTCCATATTTTCATTCATCTCTTTATAATAATGAACTTAAGTCTAAAAACTTTTTAATTCATTAATAGATTTAGGCCCATTATTATAACTTGCCTTCAGCTAAAGTTAGGATTTTGTTAAAGCGATAACTAGTTTTTCGTTATAATAATGATGATAATGCTCATTGCTATAACTTGTCCTTATAGTACGTGATAGTTAAAAGTGGTTTTTAGCTTACTTTTAATAACGGAAAACTATTTATCGCTCCAAAAAAATCCTAACTTTAGCTAAAGGCAAGTTATAATAATGGGCCTTAGTTTGATTTCAATTATTTATTTTATTTTGTTTTTTAATTTGTAAACTACTTTTTAGTTTAAATTTCGAAACAGGATAGTGAAAACGGTTATATTTCTAAACACACGCAAAAATAAATATACGATTGCAATTGAATCATAATCGACTTGCAAAACCTAAAGCTCATTTAAAATAATTTATTTCAAATTGTTAAATAACTTAAAAATTTAGCACAATAACTAACAGCAATAATAATAATCAAAAGGAAAAAATTAAACAATGTTTTTTTGCTAAATATATATAAACCGTCTTGAACATGGAGTTGTGCATACAAATCGGTTTTACCGGTTCGGCGCTGCAATGAATTATAATTTGTTGTTAAGCAAATACATATATTAGGGGTATTCACTTATCGTTATATGTTTGTTGAGAGTACACATTTTATTAAAATTTTGCATTTTTGCACAATATGATTTCTCAATTTCGATAAAGAAATTACTTAATAAAAAATTAAGGAATTTTTAGAACTAGATTAAGTTCTCTACTCGATTATCACAAGAAAATTTCGTTATAAGATAAAAGATACTGACTATATAAAAGTTGGGTAAACAAATTCAATATAACAAACCACATATGCACTGCAGCCAGCACCAAGCTCTGTATTTCGTGTCGCTTTTACTTTCAAGTTAAATTTAGAAACTAAAAGTGATGGTGCAGTAAAATTAAGGGAAATCATAGTAAATATAATTTAAAAAAATTATCAAGAGTCGTCATAAAATAAACATTTACAATAGGAAAGAAATTTTATTGAAAAGTTGAAAAGGGTCTAACAAATTTTAATATAACCAAAACTTGGAAAATTCACCAAAACAATCGAAATTCTAACAAATAAACCAAACTGCATAAAATTGGATATTTCAATAGAAAAATCGAAATTTAACAAAATAGAAAATCGAAACTTTACTAAAAATTGACTATCCATAGAAAAAAAAATAGTTCACTAAAAAATATAAATATGAATCCATCGAAAAATATAAAAATGAAAAATTTGGCTAAAAAATTTTAATTTTACCAACAACCGAAACAAAAATTAAATATATTACAAAAAAAAAAATCAAAATTACCAAAAAAATATAGTAATCGATAAATCTTAAAAAAAATCACCCAATAGAGAAAAATCTTGAAAAAAATAAAAGTATCATCAATAAATTGAGAAATCATCAGTCAGAAATTTTCAAAAAAATATATTATTATTGGTGAAATACAAAAATTCACCAAAAAATATAAAACCACCGAAATTTAAAAACAAAAAACTAAATTTAACCAAAACTCACAAAACTCCAAGGCCTGAATCGAAGCGGGTTTGTCCGCATAAACTTTAGACTTTATATATCCCCACATGAAAAACACTAACGGTGTGATCTCCCACGATCTTGGTGGCCAATCGACCGGCCCAAAACGTGAAATTATGTGCTCACCGAAATGTTCTCTCAATAAATTATTTGATTGATGCGATGTGTGGGAAGTGCTGCCGTCTTGCTAAAACCAAATGTCGCCGAGATCACGAGCTTCAATTTTAGGCATCAAATAGTCGGTTATCATTTCACGATAACGGTCGCCATTGACGGTTACGTTCGCACCGGCATCATTTTTAAAGAAATATGGACCGATGATTCCACCGGCCCACAAACCACACCAAACGTCGGATCTTTTTGGAACTTTTCAAGAGCCCATAGAGCAAAGCGATTCAGGCGTAAGTCTTTCCATTATAAAATGCCAAACAATACTAAACAAAAATAACATGACAGCATGACACGACTCACACGTGATCTGTCAAAAAAAGGCTATTGAAAAAAGTACCACGCTTTACTTAAAAAAATCCAATACAAAGGGTTTTTTATAGATGCGAATAACTTTAAATTGACATCACTGTTATCTGTGACAGCTGATTTGAAAGTTCTGTGTTGTTTTGAGGTCAGTGTGGTTTGGCACAACGTTTGCAAATTGTTTAAATTTATTTTGAAAATCACGTTTAAATTCGAGGTAGTGTGTGCTAGTCTCTCACTTCAGGGTTGTGGGTTCGATTTCCACCAAAGACACAAAAATTTTCACTGGAAGTTGGCAGGAAGACCAAGAATTAGCTTGGATATAATCTGGGTTCCTACAAATGGTTAACTGCGTTAGTAACAGGTCACGGATTCTGGCCAAGTTAAAAATGGAAGTAAGGCGATACTTGTAGGCTGTGCCCGCAAAAAGGCTGGCATAAAAAGGCTATGGACCACCACGGGCAGACATATGCTAAATGGAGATGCAGTGGAGACCTTAAGCAAAAGTTAGCAATTATCATAGACTATGTGATGAGGAAGAATGTCTACATGTATCAGTCGCCAGTCTGAAATCAATAAAGTCGAGAGTAAAATATTAGTGACAGCACGCGACTCAATGCAAGTAAGGTATTCGTAAATTTCCATTCGGATACCAGAAATCATTGAGGAACAAAGGGGATCTTAAAGGGACCTAAGAAGTCAGTAATCTGCTTCGGTATCCCCCTCAAAAAAAGGGTGCGATGGTTTTAAAGATGTTTTTATTATGCTTGCGCAGCTCTTTAGTATGAAATTCAGCGAATACCCATAATATTATATGAATATTACTTAATACTCTATTATGGTCTCTACGCAGAAAGATTTTCAATACCGCAAAACAAAAGAAGAAGAAACAGCAAACAAAGATCCTACCATGACTAAATAAATTGACATTGAAAAAATGATTGAAATAAGTGCTCAACAATTTTCTAGACTTACAAAAAATAAATAAAAAAAATTCTGAATAAAAGAATAGAACAGAACAGAAATTAAGCAGTCAACTGTTTAAAATTTTAAAATTGTTTTCGTAACAGACTGCTGCTCAGGTTCTGTACAATTAACTTAAGGAACGGCGAAATACTAATCTTTCAAATTCAAATTTATGTGATTTTTATGATTTAAGCATCTTAAATCACACAAAAACAAGCAGAAAGAAACTGTTTGGCCAATATTAATGAATCCAAATACGAAAGTTACAGGTTGTTAGATCTATTAATCTGTGACATATTAAAGCATCAATGGAAAGACAGGCAGCAGAGAAACAATTAGATAGGAGGCTGTCAAGTAGTTTAGTAAGACAACACAAATGAAATACTCGTACGGGATTGTATGTAAATCGATGACAACCAATTGACGCATTTAGAAAAAGAAATTTACGTTTTGCTGGCGATTGACTGGTCTGAGCTCAACTGAAACCTAATTAAGTTGCATGGCGTTGCATCAAGTAGTGAATCGAATTGAATTGCTGTTGAACATTTATGCATGACACGTGCACCACACTTCACTTTGGTATGGTTGGCGCATTGATTGTTATTTAATGCATCTAGTACCACTACTATCTAACCACTACGAATTGTAATAAAATATGACAAAACGCCAGACACAAATTCCAACCTCATTAATTGCTTAATATGTACACGGCAATATTTCAATTTATACATTTCTAAAATGGCTTCCGACATTATTAAACACAAGATTAATTAATTACGGGCATTATTGAGCACAAGCTCAACAAATACTTTGTTTCCTTTTGTTTTTCGCTGTCTTTCCAATTTTAATTTTAGACATAACGCTTTCATTTTTTCCCCGTGCTTAAGAGCTTTTAGGGGAAATCCATCCATACGCTTAATAAGTCTATCGTAATCACATTCAATGGGGCTACACGACGTTTGCAGTACGCATTTTTTGAATTATTGCCAATTATTTTTTTTTTTTTTTGCTTTTAAAATTTTTTACTTATTGATTGATAATTTATCGAAAACTCAAATCAATACATTGTTCCCCGCGTGTATAAATTTGTTTTTGTGTTAATTTTTTATCATTTGATTTAGTGCATTGCAATCGGTGTGCAGTAAGTAGTAGTATGACTTAATCGCAAAATAATGTTTAATGATTTAACACATTTTTGTATTTTATGCACGACTACTTGTGTTGGGCAAAAATTTAGTAGCGGCTTAAATGGCATCATTAAAGTTTTGCCAAATTTAGAAAAATGGTAGATGAATGAACAAATTCAATATGGACAAAAATTATTATTTATCGCATCTTAAAAACATGTGTCCTAATTACTGACTGGGTTGGGATTACTCAGGGGATATAGCTGCCAAACAATCGGTAGTATCGATATTTTTTTTTCGATAGCAATATTATTGTCGAAAATATTTTTTTAGCAAATTGCCCAAAAAAAAAACTCTGCTGTTCAAATGTCGCTTACAAAATGATAAGCATTACGTCATTTTTGTATATTTACATGCAACTTCGACTGTATGCGAAAGAATGCTTAGCAAGGCAGGGTCTATTGTTTTCGCTTAAAACTAAGACATGTTGACAAGTTGCTCCTTACAAACAAGAATTATTGGGTAGCTCAATAACTAGTGCTGTTCTTGTTAGTTTATTAAAGTGAACTCACTTTACTGAACTAGGTGTGTCTCTTACTTTTTTGCTCAGTTAAAATTCAGTTAAAATTTCAAGAGTCTACCTATTGTGGTTCGACAATTTTTATAGCGAACACAGTTTTAAATGATCTGTGTATATAACGAGAGTCTGCCTATTAAGGGTTAAAAAAAGAAGGACATATATATTAAAATAAATTCACTATCGGAACACTCTTTCATTTTTGTAGCAATACACTTTTGTGAATATTTCACGAGTCTAACTATTGCGGCTCCAGAGATAGAAGGACCTGACAGACTGGAATATGAACTAAGGAGCTGAGTGAACTTGCGAGCTGATGTGAACTAATGAGCTGCAGTGAACTAATAAGCTAAAGTGAACTAATGAGGTGAAGCAATCTAAGGAGCTGACTAGGCTAGTAGACTAGAACTAGAACTGAAGTAGTGAGCTGATGTGAACTTATGAACTGAAGTGAACTAATGAGCTGAAGTAAAATAATGAGCTGAAGTAATCTAAGGAGGTGAGTGAAGGTGACTTGAACTAGAACTGAAGTAATGAGCTGAAGTAAACTTTTAAGCTGAAGTGAACTAATGAGTTGAAGTGAACTAATGAGCTGAACTGAACTAATGAGCTGAACTGAACTGATGAGCTGAAGTGAACTAATGAGCTAAAATGAACTAATGAGCTGAACTGAACTGAACTAAGGAGCTGACTGAACTAGTGAACTGAAGCGAACTAATGATCTGAAATTACCTAAGAAGCTGACTGAACTAGTGAGCTGAAATAAACTGAAGTGAACTAATAAGTTGAAGTAATCTATGGGGCTGACTGAACTAGTCGACTAGAACTAAATTTAGGAGCTGAACTGAACTATGGGGCTGAACTGAACTAAGGAGGTGGTATGAGTGATTAGTTCAAATGAACTAAGTCTTTAACGAACATCTCTATCAGTAACAATGTAAGCATGTGAAATTAACACAACAGAATGCAGAGACACGTTAACTTAATTTGCAATTACTCAGGAGATATTTTCTATCACTGAAAATTACTCAATAGAAACATTGAGACCAAAAGTATCCTGCTTACATTCTGTGCCTATCATCCCCAGGATCGATCCACACCATTGGCAGGGCAAACGGAATCAAATACCGAACGAACTTCCGTCATGTGTTCAATGTACCAAAAGATATGATACCCATAAACTCCTTTTTTTTATTATTATTTTAAACGGTATTATTTTCCTATTTTGTTCTTCAATGTAAAAAGGAAGATTCGTTACATGCTGAAATTCCAAAAAATGTTCTGTAAGTTTTGTAGTTTCACAATGAATATTTAAACGCTTGCAAATCATTGAATTTTATTATTAAAATTCGTGCTGTGTGAGAAATTTGTTTCGTAAATTTGTGACCAAAATTCGTACCAGTTTTGGACATTAATCCACTAATCCGTATGTGGTTATATTTCAATGAAGATCGCGATACGTCACTTCGTCCCTGTTGTCAATAATTGAGCTTGTGTTATTTGACCACCTGATAGATTTTACGTAAGGAATTCGGAATGTAGCCATACAGCCATGGGCTGAAATTCCATTTTTCTATTGAAATTTTGTCTTCAGCGACGAAGCTTATCTTAACTCAATGCGTACTTAATAGAGTATCCACTCGATCAATGATCGCTCGAGTAATCGAAGAATTTTTAATCGAATAATTGTTCGAGTAAGAAAAATGGCAAGGTTCGATTAAAAATTAACTTGAATAAATTATATCGGTTAATCGACAAATCGAAATTAATTTCTATTAAGATATCCAACGGATTACTGATTTGTTACTCCTTATTTGTTCGTTTAATAATAATTTCGAAGTAAGAATCATACTTTTATGAAAAAATTCATATTTTTGTTTTAATATCACAATACAATTCTAACTTAATTATCGATCATACTAACAAGAAACTTCACTCGTTGTAGTGGAACACTTTTTAGGAATCGAACCCACTACCCCCAGACTGGGGAAGCTAATTCATATTAACGAAAATCTATAAAATCAGTTCATATTATTTTGCTGAAAATTTTTTTGAATATTTTGTTGAAGAAATCAAAATATCAAATGAAAATAATTTTCTAAAAAAAATAAAAAAAATCAATAAAACATTTTTAAAAATGATCTACAAGTTGACGTTAATAAAATATATTATTAATAATCAAATTTGTATGGTTGTCCTGTCTCGTTTGAATCAATTTTTTTTTTAAATGCGCGATTAATTCGAAATATTATATTGAAAATATATTATTGAAAACCTTAATCGATTAATCGAGAAGAATTTTAATTGCAAAATCGATTAATTATTTGCCCAAATAAAATCAAAATCCGATTAAATAGATACTCTAGTACTCGAATAAACAGAATTACCGAAATTGGTGCGAAGAACAGTCAAAGGGAGTTTTAGAGCTGCCCAGGGCACCGTGGTAGATTTAAAGTTTGTTGTGATTGTTTGACCGGACTTTTTCAAGAGCGATTAAAATCACAACGTAAAGGATTTTCTTGTAAAACTTTCCAATCGTCCTTTGAAACTTAATATCTTTGATTTTGAACACGAGGTGCTCCTTATTGCGAAAACATATTGACTTCTTACTTGAACGTTAAACTTGCTAAGTTGAAAATGGTGTGTCAAAGTAAAATATCTTAATAAAAAATCTAAAATATTTAAACTATTAATGACAACTTACAGGAAATATTTTGTTTAGATTTAATAAAAACATAATGAATTCATTGTGAAATTTTTTTTTACCTTAAACTTAACACACAAATCAGTCAAAATAAACGCCACGATACGAAACGGCACTTATTTAAATATTTTTTAAAACAATGTAAATCACAAGAGTATAATTCATTTTAAACCGATTAGTATCAGTTCTGGTTAAAGGGGATTTAAATTTTTTTTTCATTTTTTTCTCTTCAAAAAACCCATAACATTTTTTATACACATATTATGTATTTTATTTTTTATTTTAATTTTATTTACTGTATGAAATAAAAAAAAGCGTAAATATTCTGTATTCTAGGCAGGGATGATGCGATAAAAGCAAATAAGGAAGTGCTGAACTGACAGACAGCGCCAGCAGTCTCAACAAAATATAAAACATACAACGACTATTAACAGCAATTGACTTTTAGATTAGTGAAAGATAAATATTTAATAAAAGAATTAAATAAATAAAATAGTTTCCATAAATAGCAAATCATTACAATCAATTTAGGAAAATAATCTTTATATTTGTATTTAGATTAGAAGGAATAAAGTAACTGACCTTTTCGCAGGCAAATAAAACGGGCGCCGTTGCCAAACCCAATTTTAAATCGGCAGCTGTTGGCTTACCCATCGTCTCTGCAGAGGACACAAAATCCAACATGTCATCAACTAATTGGAAAGCCAAACCAATATTGCGGCCATATTGGAAAACAAGTTCGGTTAAATTTTCATCAGCTTCAGCAATCACAGCTGTCTATTGAAAAAAGACAAAAATTATTTATATTAAATTAATTTAGATTTTTTATTATTAAAAACAAATTTAAACAAAAACTATCTATGCCTAAAACATGTAATTATTTAATTGATTACATATCAATTATATTTAATCAATTTTATAGTTGATTGCATCTATTGTTGTTAATAATACTGCTGTGGCATATACACTTACCGCTTTTAATGTGTTGGCTATCAGAGAAGCCGTCTTCCTGTATGTTTTTGTTAAATAGTGGGCAAAACGTTCATTTTCAGTTTCTCTTGAACCCAACTGCATAAATTCACCTTGAACCAAATCAGTTAAAATCTAAAAATCAAAATACAAATTTACAAATAATTAAAGATAATTCCAATTTAAAAATTGGTATTTACATGAATGGAAAAAAATAATAATAATTAAAACGGAAGTCGTAATTTTCTAAAAATATAATTTTGTTAAAAAAAATCTTAATAGGCATACAAACACTAATGCAAGTACAGAAAAGTACGCAGGTATGCGTGTTAGCAAATTAAAAAAAAAAAATTTTTGTTGCTTCAACTGTCTGAGTTCTTTGAATATTTATAGCCTGTAATTAATTGTTTAATTAACAAGTTTAAGGTTAAAACGAAAACAAACTTCTAAAAATGTATGCAATTTTTTTAGTGGAGTTTGTATATCACGGATTTCTTTCTAAACTCTATTGTTTATTTATTTTTTTTTCTGTTTTAACATTAACTATAGCAACATCCTTGAATGTGCTTTAAAGCATTTAAATTGATTTTACGCATTTACTCATAAATGAGTTTTATTGCAGTTTTAATAGTTTTGAACTTGATAAATCAAAAATTATTTAAATAAAAAATTATTATTATTATGATTTTGTTGCCAAAAGTAAAAAAAACAAATCGAAATTTATTACATTTATTACTTTTATATTGCGTATGCTGTTGTAGAGGTGTAGAACTTTAAATTGGCAGCATTGTTTTTTGATACAGCTGATTGAACAGTTCTCGGCTGTTTTGCTGTTAGTTTGGTTTGACAGTTTGTCATGAATAGACTCACGCCAGAGCAATAATTGCAATTTATTTAATTTTTTTTTTTTAAATGTTGATTCATTTCGACAAACTCATCGGGTATTGCGTGCACTCTATGGTGCTCATAATCGTCTATTAGGGCTAATTATTATAATAATTAATTCGTACGTTTGACGAAACACTATTACATCAAGAAAAATTCGATTTTTGGTGCGATTTATGAGCTAGGAAGCTAGGGATATGTGAAATACAGTTCATATGATGATAAACGAAAACCGATCGTGCACTTGGAAGCGAATATCGACGCGTTATTTAAATTAAATTAAATTTATTCACTTCAGCTCACGAGTTCATTCAGCTCACTAGTTCAGTCATCTCACTAGTTCAGTCATCTCACTAGTTCAGTCAGCTCACGAGTTTAGTTAACTCACTAGTTCAGTCAGCTCATTAGTTCAGTCAGCTCACGAGTTCATTCAGCTCACTAGTTCAGTCAGATCACTAGTTCATTTAGCTCACTAGTTCAATCAGCTTACTAATTCAGTCAGCTCACTAGTTCAGTCAGCTCACAAGTTCAGGCAGCTCACTACTTTAGTCAGCTCACAAGTTCAGTATGCTCACAAGTTTAGTCAGCTCACTACTTCAGTCAGCTCACAAGTTCACTTCAGCTCACAAGTTCAGTCAGCTTACTACTTCAGTCTGCTCACTACTTCAGTCAGCTCACAAGTTTAGTCACCTCACTACTTCAGTCAGCTCACAAGTTCAGTCAATTCACTCGTTCAGTCAGTTCACTCGTACAGTCAGTTCAGTCAGCTCACTAGAACAATCAGCTTACTAGTTCAATTAGCTCACTAGTTCAATCAGCTCATTAGTTCAGTCAGTTCACTAATTCAGTCAGCTCACTAGTGCGGTCAGCTCATTAGTTCAGTCAGATTAATAGTTCACTTCAGCTTACTAGTTTACTCAGCTCACCTTAGTTCAGTTCAGTCGTCAGTCACTTCAGCTCATTAGTTCATATGGCATTATTTTCGGACCGTAATAGATAGACTATTCACAGAAGGTGTATTACAATGGCAACTACAACAATTATTAAAAACTAAAGGGTGTTCCGACAACGACGTGATTTGAGGTGGGCTCTTGCAATTTTTCAGAAAGTGCATTACTATGGCAACTATAACAATTACTAAAATTTTCATATCAATAATTTATTAATTATCACTTTCTAACATTTTTATTTGTCTCGTTATTTAAAAAATGTGTAATTAAGTAAACCAGAGTTAATTAAGCAAACAAAAATACTTTTCCTTAAGCTCAGACAGAGTTGTTTTACAAAAATTGCACTGACCTACTGAGCAAATGAACTGAAATGAAATATCGCTCAACTCAATTAACTAATAAGCACAACTCTGCACACTTTACTTCGTATAATTATTCATTAATTCTATAGGACATCAGTGCGTATGACTGATTTAACTAATAAGAATTTTATTAAAATCAATAAAATGAATAATTACGTTTATAAATTTTATTTTGAGAGCAATTTGATAATCCAAGGCAGTAACTCTCTGTTCTTCGAATTTTGAGCAAACTGTACCTTTTTTTAGTTGGTTTTTTGACTTCCTCTTTATTTTAATGAATAGAATGAATAGAAAAAGACAAATTCGTAAAATAACCACCACTTAAACCAAATAAAGGCTTGATAAATACCATGTGAATTCTGCACCAGCAATTTTAGTAGTTAATACGTGGTTTACGTAGTTCCGTTGTACTCGTATCAACACATATGATGTCAAACGTTTAGGTCGCCCTAAAAGGTCGTTGCGACAGATATAGTCAATTAAATCTATGAAATGATTTAGATGATTGGATGCACACGGGTGTAATCACTATTGCAAAAATCAATCGGACAGTGATTATTTCGGTTGGCCCGAAGAGGTCGTCATGAAAAAAATACCTTATTTGAGGGCCTTGATTATTTGGATGCATTAAAAGAACTAGAAAGAGTCTGGATCAAATGCATCAAACTTAAAGGAGACTATGTTGATAAATAAAGGTTTTTCTGCCGAAAAAAACCTTTATCCAAAAAGTTATCAAATTGCACTTTTAAATTTGTTTTTAATAAAAGTCGTATTGGCAAACCTAAACGATTTCCAACAGGTGGCAACTAATCTGAATTTTTCCGAATGCAAAGTGTACAACCAATACTAAAAATCAAAAACTAATTATTAAAGTATATCATAGAAACAGTGAAAACACTTGAAATTGTTGCAGGGTATAGAGTAGCCTGACTGCTTTAACAATATGTATTAAAATCATAAATAAAAATAAAAGGCAACCCCATACAAGACATGATTTTGATATATATGACTTAGCTTTTAAAACCTTAACTCTTAAATCTGCAGAGAGTGTGTTACTATACCATATATTGTGTTTTTTTTCTATTTATTTATTAATATATTTTTTATGTTTTTATTTTTCTTATTTTTATTAAATGTTACAATCCAATTACAAATTATATTCTAATTATAGCTAATTCCACACACGTTGTGTGAGTCCTGACAATATTTTTTTTTTTTCAATTTTGCTTTGAAAGTAATCCACACCGAATTTTAAGACTCTTATGTAATTACTTTATATAACCATCCCTAGATTAAATTCTAAAATTTATATAAAAATCTAAAATTTTAAAAACTATTGTAAAGCTCTGTAAAAGGTGTTTAAGTTATTTTAATAACAATGCAATTCTACAAAATAAAAATACAAATCAATTGGCTATTTGGCAGCAAGTAATTCATATTTTGTCATTATTTTAAAACAGCGCCATCTGTTGGGCAACCGTAAATAAATAAAAAATAAAAGAATTCCTTAAAGTATGCTCTGCGGCGTACTTTCACTGCTTTTTCTCCACTTTCTCTTAGAAATAAGATATTTTTGCGGAAAATGGTATCCTATATTGGAATCATAGTGCTAAGGTACCTTCTCACAAAATTTTGATAAAATCCATCCAGTAGTTTTTATGTGATGCGACCACAAAAAAAGACAGACAGACAGGAAATGAGTTACTATTTTATTATATATATAGATTAATTCGTTACTATTACAGTTACAAGGACCTTTAATCTTTGTAGTAAAACACCAAGAGTTGGTAATCGAACCCACAAACCTCAGAGTGTAAGACTAGCACATTACCTAATGGCTACCGGGGCACCCTGTCATTTCTTACTTTATGTGGGTTAAAAGAAATAGTAAAATATAAGTATTTCATTTATGGTACTTTTAAAGTTATAAATTGCACGATAGTATGCAACCCCAGATGTTGGCTGATTATTTTTTTAAGCCGGAAAAGTAAAGAATTTAGGCAGAAAGAGTTTCTGCCTAAATTTTAAGTGTGTACCATTTATGGTTCAATAGATAAAAGCCTGTTGCAGACGAGGCGATATTAAGGGGGTAACGTTTTCACCCTTTGAGTATAGAACCCTAAAAACGAAAATGTATGTGATTGTTCTATTTGCTTTTAATTCTATGGTCTATCTAATAGCAAAAGGCAGCAGCTGTTTTTCAAAAACAATGTATGCTTTTCATATCCCAAAAAGTTTTGATTTTGAATACTAGACAGCATTTACGCCAACTAATAAAGATTAGCAACATCATGCAGACATTAGCTTTGGAGCTGTCACTTCCATTTTTAAACGTAAAATCATACAAAAGAATTTTGTTGTTAAATAAACAGACAACTTATTTTTATTTTTTTCATTTTTATTTGTTTAATAATTTTGCACCACCACGAGATTTTTAAATAAAAATAAATAAAACATTAAAACTTCAAAGTTTGGGTTTTTTTGTTTATTAAAAAAAAAAGAAGAAAAAAGTCCCTGAATCAATGAATGAATTATATTTAATTACCATAAAGTGTCATTTAGCTCTTAAATAAAAAGAAGTCTGCACACAAAAAATAAAAAAGATGAAAGAAAAAAATGTTGAACAAAACCCAATTCAAATATTTTACAAAACAACACAAGCATGCGGAAATTGATAAGTTACGTTTACGCATACATAGGCATACACACGCACACACACGCACATTGACGTACAGAAAAACAAAAATATTCAAATTTGTTTCAAAATTAAACAAGGTTTGGCAACAGCCAACCAATCAACTTCTTGGACTAAGACATGGCTGGAATTTGGCATCATCCAAAACCAAATTCACAAAAAAACCAAAAAAAAAACAAAAAATATAAATAAAAATAAAAATAAAAATATTTAAAAACAAATGTTATGTAATATTAATATGGTAAATAAAACATGTATTAGTGTCAAATACAACAACTAATAACTAAATTAACTACCGAGATACAAAAAAAAATAAAAACTATTTAACATCTTGGTTTAGGGTGCGCGCGCGTGCATTTCAAAGAGAGGCACCACAAGTTGTACTTGAAAGAGTATCTGCTTTTAAAGCATTTTTCGCATAAAGATTTTGCTGTTATAATTAATAAATGTTTTTTAATAATTTAAACACACCTCAACCACACAAACCTATTACACATATTTAAAAAAAAAAATACTCGAGCCTGAATTTGGCGGCTTCTTTAAACAAATTTTAAACATCAGCTTCCAGCTCTTTTTTTCATAGTTGACCAAAGTTGTAGCTTTTTATACATTTTTTCATAAAATGACTTAATATATGCGTTAACGTATTTACTGCTTTGCGTTTGCTTTAAAAAATCGTTTAGCAAAAAAAAGCGATAAAAAATACGCTGCCTTTGTCTAGAGTTGCACAGTTGGATTCTTGTTAAAAAGTTAAAAATGAACTTCGTCGTCTTCAAGGTTATTAATTTTAATGTAAATATTTCCTGTTGCACTAGAGTTCAAGGTAGTTTTCGGCTGTTTCAATTCCTTTATAAACTTTAAACATCACAATGGTTCTGTTGGCAGCAAAATGCGGAAAAGTAACATAAATCGTAAAAGTATAGTTCATTACAAATAGTGTGCTGCTTACAAAAATTAATTTTTTTTTTGCTCGGGAGTAACATATGCTTTCCACTCAAAGTAAGACGTCGCAGTTTATGCACAATTTAGACAGCTTATCTACCAATACTTTTTTATTTGTCCCTTTTTAGAGGATCCAAATAATATTATTCTGCTTCAGAGAATGAAAATAAACAAAACGAAACGTTTGCTTTTTGCAGTAAGTAAAACAAAACAAAAACAATAAGGACGACAGCGACATTTATTTATGTATTATTTTTAGTTTCAAAACACAAAATGTACATACATTTAAACGTGCTCAAGTAGAAAAGAAAAACCGTTTTGAGAAAAAACCTTTCGCAAACGTTTGGAAAATGATATGGGCATTAATGGTAGAGCATGTATCAAAACGACTTTTATTTCTGAGAGATAATGAAACACATTATGTAAGATTTTTTGTTTCTATTGTTATTTGGATAAGAAGAAAAACAGTATAAAAAACAATTGAAGAAAATAAACAAATTCAACATTCAAATATCGAACACAATAAATTAATCAATCAACAAAAAACGTATTTTGTTTTATTCGTAAAATCCCAATTGATTTATTTGCGATCTCTGTCAAACAAGAAGTATTTGTTTTGGTGTTGCTCCAGTACAAAGCGATAGCAGAAAAGCTTTAAAAGTTTGTATCTTTGCATGAAACGTTTGCGAAAAGTTTGTTTGTTTTACTACACTGTTATTCTTAGAAAATGTTTTTTTCGCAATTTTTATTTAATTTTTAATAATTACTCATATCTTATCTCTAAAAAAAAATAAATATACTTGTTTAGTCCAACCAGTGCTGGACAAAAAAATGTATGTTTCACGGTTACTGTAATTTGCGGGTTATCCCTCTGATGTACGGATGAGAGAAGCAGTGTCCCTCCTTCTTAGTCGAATGTAACCAGGTTCATTTAGTATGTTAGAAATTTTATTAAAAATACCATTGGTGTTGTCATTCTAGAACTCTTTCTGCTAACTGAAAGTCTATCTGAAAATAAGCCAAATAATATCCAAACTTTTTAATAACCAGAGATATCTCGTTATCAGACTTGGGGAATGCCAATTACAGTTTGCCTCCAAACAAAACCTTTTTACTAAATACAAGAAGTATAAAAAAATAATTTAAAGGGTGTCACCATTGAGTCTTAGTTCGATATAGCTATGATATGAATCTTCTATAGTAAGTAGAAGATTCATATCACAAACAAACTCGGTGTCAGATGGTGGCTAATAAAATAGTGCCTTAAAATAATTTACAATAAATTATGTTTAAAATCCATTTCTTATGTCAAATGAAAACAAAAAAACTGAATGATGTCAAAATTACAAAAGTTATTATTACGAGTAAATTTTGTCAATATTTAATACTCACTTGACTTAAAACGATCGTTACATCGTCACTTTTCAGACGGGCAATCATAATGGAAGCTACCGCTAAAATAAAATCACCGGCCATTGTAACCTGAAAATACAAAAGAAATTAAAACAACAACAGCACATTAGCGACATGAGTAACTTTATTACAAGCAACGTCATCATCAACAACATCATCATCGTAATCATTATTAAAACAAACAGTAATTAATTAGGAACGCAAGATTTTGCGAAATATTTGGTTTAAAAAGAAATCAATGAATGCATGGTTTGAGTGTGCATGTGCATGATTGGATGATAAGAATTGAGTCATATATTGATTTATGAAGTATTTGCTTTATTACTCACATAAAGGAAATACATTTTGATAAAACTATTTCAAGGAAAGACGTGCAATAAGTTCAGGCCACAAAACAATTGTTTGAGTTAACAAAAATCTAAGAGCAATATATTATGACTAAATTATATGGTTGTAGTCAAACCATAATATAATTATTAAATATAACCAGATGAAATTTGAAGTCAAGCTTAAGTTCGTTTTATTCTCTCTAAAATAAAATAAATTAAATTACAAATTAGAAAAATTAAGAAAATTTTATTTTTAGACACCAGCAGAGCGGAATGCACATTTTCTAGACAGCTACGTTCGTCATCAGCACTCTTCGTATCTATCTACTTTGGGTAGTGTTTAGTTATAAGCATCATATATTTAACCAACCAAACTCAGATAAAGAAATACGAGAAAACTGTATTTAATCATCAATCGTCAGTTGGTGAGAATGAAGTCTAACACTACCTAAAGCTGCCCTCTTGTTGAATATTTTTACTTTAATATTTTACCACCTTCTATTTGTTGCTGCTTCAGCCAACCTTCGGTTAGCAATGAAAGCTACTTTTTGTTTTTATTTGTTTTCTTCCAACATTCGTTTTTTAGTTAACACTAATCTAGTATCAAACCAAGAGCACCCACGCAAACCCCTAAGGGTCTGTGAGCACATACATAATTTCAACGAGCATCTCACAGAGAGAACAAAACATGTAAAAATTTAAAATTAGGAGCATACCAGCTTTCAACAAGCTAGGTTTGTATCACTTTGCTAAAAATATTTAGCAAACCAACCACTTTTTTTGGTTGGGGGCCTTTGATTCAAAACCAACTTTTTTGGGTAAACATTTTTAATATTGAATATTTGAAATTGTTATGAGTCGAACTATTTTTTTTACATACAGATGCAATTTGAAGTCAAGGTTAAGTTCGTTAGAACAATATTATTGTCAACCCCAATAATAAAGACCATTGTTAAAAAAAAACAAAAATATATTTAAAAATAAACATATTGTAATAAAACTTGACCATAATATAATCAAAATGTATAACATTATGATTAAATATAAACATAATATGGTTTAATTATGAATTGGAATACTTTGTTTGTGGTTTTAAGTTCAGCAATAATTATTTAGTTAAAACCAACCATGTCGGATTTTTTGGGCGTAGTAACCATTTAATGATGAAATATTAACCAAAACTTGTTTCTCGTGAACATAGACGTACGATAATTTTTTTTTTTTTTTTTTTTTTTTTTTGTAAACACAAGAGATAAAGGATAATGGCATATGGAGGACACACCTTCGTGATGTCTGGCTGTAACCGAGTGTACAATCAAAAAATATTCTTGCGGTGGTGACCAGTAACAGGTTCCTAGTTAGGTCTTGTTTTGCTAGAAGACTGGATAAAATAAGAAGGCAATTTTAAATATTATCTGGCCGAGTTAAAAATGTAGAAAATTAACGTTTTGGGCCTGTGTCTGAGAAAGTCTGATACATCAGCATATGTTGTGTGTGAATATTCAGCACTGGCTAACATTAGACTAACATCCAAAGTTAGGCCCTTATCCAAATGGCTAACTATTACGCGCACTCGCACATGAAAAAGGAAGTCAACAACTACCAGCGGACAACCAAAGAAAGTAAAAAACAAAGGGGACCTAAAAAGAGACTCAACCAATATTATTTTTAAAAATCTCTAACCCTCTCTATCATTAACTTATCACTTGATATTCTTATATTTATTTAATTTTGCATAACTCACATATGGAATAACTTTTTTACCTTTATCATAATCACACAACCCTCGCACTTACAGTAGTATGCAATCATTTTCAAATAGTCTTGTAAATAGTTTCTTAATTTTTCACAGACTATTGACTTCATTGTTCTTTTTTTCTGTTTTTGTTTTTGGAAAAGAAATACCAAAAACTCTTTACAATTTACTTTACAAATATTTCTTGACTTTTTGTTGTAAATGACTTGTTATTTGTTTAGTTTAAGCTTGAGAGTAAATCAAAACTATTTGGTATTTAAGCATTTGTGCATATAAAGTTACGTAGACAATGTTTGTTCGATTGCTTGTTTATTTGTTTGTTTGTTTGTTTGTTTGTTCGGTTATATGTATGTACATATGTGTAAAATTTTAAGTTTCAATTTTTATAATATTGTTGTTAATTTATCTTGAAGGTTCTTTAACAACATGTTAAACATAAAAACTAACAACAAGATAAGACACATTTTACTTGTGTTTTTTTTTTTAATTTTTAATTTTAAATTTTTTGGCACCACACATGAAGTGAAATACGAGTAACCATGTTTTTTATGTTTAGGGGGATTTAAGTTGTTTGATTGAGTTCGTAGCCAACAGCAAAGTTTCTTATTTTAACATGCAATATTTAGAAGTTTTAAAAGAAAACGAAATATAAAACTTAAATGTTAAACGACCGTATGATTAAATGAAATCATATTTCTGCAATTGTTTCTTACCGATACATGTCACAGATGGATTGAAATAAATTTTGCAATTTTATTTGTTTCAAATGAACAATTATTTTGTTAAAGTTTGTTAAATTTAGAACGTTTTACATGAAATTACACAATATTCCAAATTCAAAACATTGACAAAATAATTATGTTGCAAGGGTGCTATCAGACGGGGCGAATATATGAGGAAATATACGAAACAAGAAGATTATTGGCACAATTTAATTTAATATTGCATGACAAAAACTGATAAAAGATTCAGGAAATTATCTTTATTAAGAAAATTATTATTTATTTATCAACTTTTGCAATATTTTTTTATGTTTTACTTCCTCGTTGGCTTATTTTAATTGCAACTTGAAACACGCCGATGATGAAAGTCAAGCCAGAAGCTTCGCAGGTAGTGTTATCTTAAAAAAAAATCTACCATAGATTTTATAAATTCTAACGTAGACGCATTGATGACTTCCATTGAAAGCACATCCATAAATTATTAACATCCTTCCAGAGGACCTGTTGAGCCAGTTGCTTCATAAGTCATTGATAAAATGCACCGTACGTACAGTTTTAATTAATTGATAGCTTAAAGATCACCATAATCTTTAATCACCATGGTCTTTAATTTATTTGCCAAAACATAACTGCTGCTAAAACATAGATTCATGATACAGATTTTCGTCAGTGCTTGACGTGTTGTTTAGTCAGACGATGGTCTTACAACTAGGTGAAAACAATGTGTCAACTAACGCATTTGTTGCGAATAGCGACACAACAAGTAGCAATTTCAGAACATAGCTGGCATGACCATGCTACTACCTAAAGTCCTAACGCGCAATTGGTGCCTCTGTAGATCCAAACCGCAACCACCACTTTTACTTACCAATAACAGGTCACAGAGATATGGCGACTCCGGTTCCTGTGGTACCAGTCGTTTGGACACTAGTCAGACCTCGAATATTCTCATCTTCCCCTACATAAACTGTGAGCAATAGCGTCAAATCTTCTGTCTGTTTTCGAGGTATCATTTGTAACAAAAACTAAATCGTTGACAAAGCCAAACGCTTTATTTGATATATAATTCTTCAAGATTGCTTAACATGACAAATTATTACCGAAAAACGTGGGGTACCTAAAACTGAAAGGTCTAACATGTGGCTTAACACTCTGGTACCACGAAAGCCGGTAACTTAAAAGACAACAAATCTTTGGCCAGCAATTGTTGTGTCTTCTGGAAAGTAATGTGGTGGCTGGTTTTAAAACTTAACAGATGTGCCTCGGCTAATGAGATACCATTGATGTGGGTTAACGGACACACAGAAACAGCTTGGAATAACAGCAGACCACCTAGCAAAAGGAGGATCTGCTGTAAATAGCTGTGGACCAGAACCCAGAGTAGCGCTGGGTAATAGCATAATTCGAGCTAAGGTCCTGCAATGAGGGAACTCATTAAACCTGAAAAGGTTTAAGGAGGGAGACCACTACGTGCAGGCAGGTTCGAATGGTATTTAAAGAGCCCATGATGGGCAGGAAGGCCAGCAAGGTGCTCAGATATAATAGAAGCACCCTAAGCTGGATAACTGCGTTGGAGATAGGTCATGGAGACTTCGAGTTTCATCTTGCCGTAAATTAGATTTCGGAGGACGGAATGGTGTGGAAAAGGGACCCATTAAAAAGTGGTCTGATTCGATATTTCCCCTATGATGTTTTTATACCACTAGAATTTTCCGTAAGTTTTACATATATGGTCTTAGCAGCCATGATGATAAAATTGCTAATCGTGCGCCTAATACTTTAGTTATATGGAGGCCCAAGGGCTCACAGAAATTTTGCAACTTTTAATAGTGATAAAAATTTATATCGACAAATTATTTTTCAAGAAAAATTAAACTACAATTATTTTTCTTTAATTTAACTCGAAGTAATTGTACTCTTCGATACACTAATGAGGTGAAGGGAAGTAGCTTGTTACGCTCTTAAAACCCTAAATCTAAATTTGCAAACAGTTACTGATTTATTTGAATGGCCTCTGCAGTTGCAATTAAAATACAGCAATACGTCAGTCTTTTATTATTAAAATAATGACAAAGTCAATTGTAAAATTGATTAAAGAATTAAAAGCTTTTTAAATCTACAAATCATGTTTAAAGGTACTAAAATAATTGAAGTATTTAAATTTATATAAATTGCGATTACCTTTATTGTCAAAAATTAGGTCAATTTGAGGTAATTGGATTTTTTTTTTTCAAATAAAATGTGACCAACGTACCTTTTTATGATTCCATAATACATTCACACTAGGTTTGCCACGACGAAAATCAGACTGATCAATAACATCATCATGTACCAAACTGGCCGAATGAACCATTTCAGAAAACAATGCGATTTGTCGTTGTTTATGCAGCAATTGTCTACAAAAAAAAGAAGAAGAAAAAATACAAATTAACTTGTAGAAAAAACTCACTATCAAAGATAAAAATGATGACATACAATTGAACAGCGATATAAAAAGCCTCTGTTCATGCAGACAGGCAGGCATGCAGGCAGGGACAATAAAAATATTTTAATTGTTAGTATGAATGAAATTGTTCAATGGTGATTCGTTCGTATTGATGTATGTAGCATATTCAGGTATTTGTACTAAATCATTAAAAATACAAAATTTATACGACAACTAATTACTTCCAACAGGCATCAAATGCATAAAAGAGGAAGAAAAAAGAAAGGTTTAATGTAAAAAAATTGCAACTACTGTATGGGGCAAAGCTACAATACGTAACAAATTTATTTCAAGAATAACAATTAAGAATTAATAAAATCGATACAAGGAGAAGTCAATCCGCAAAAAAAACCAAAATATGGAAACAACGTCAAGTTCCTAATTTAAAATTAGTTAATAAAAAAACACATAAAAGGATTCAGATCCATACAAAAACAATAACGTAAAAATAAAACTTGGCCTTATCGTATTCTAACACAAAAAAAGGTATAAAAAAACACAACTGCAACTACACAACTGCAAAAAAAAATAATATTATGGGGACAGGTGTTTATCTCCTATCTCGCACATATTTTCAAAAGGCAGCCAAACTATTTTTTTTTTTTTTTGTGTTACCTATTTCAGAGTTATATTACTCATTTGAAAGTGGTGAACCTCGGGAGCCAAAAATTAATACTCTATTTCATCAATATCACTGCGAACATGGTGATCCAAAATAAACTTTCTCCTACTTTATATAGCATAACTCCTTGCCACCAAACCACGTCAATTTTGTAGTTCCAACCTACTACTATAACCTATTATATGTACACCAGGTTGTGCTCGTGTGCTCCAGAACAATTTTTCTAACCCAAGGTCGTTGGGTATTTTGTGCAAAATTTATTAATAAAAAAATTTTACAAAAACAGTTTTTTTCTGCACAGCTTCCAATATTTCGACTTTGAGTGTTGGAATTTTTTGGCAACAATTTTATCGAAAGTTTTTTGTAAAAATTGTTGTAAATTTTATCGAACATTTTTGTAAAATTTTATGTAAAAATTTTATCGGAAATCTATTGTTTTTTTGGAAATTTATTAGTTTGATTATAAAAATATTTACCGTGCGTGTACATTTTTTGCACAACAAGAGCATAGAAAATCATTTTACTTTATTTCATTTTATTTTTAAAGTCTTTTCAAGCTCTATACAACTTATCTAGTTTAAACCCAACTGTCTTCAGTACTCCATAATGTAATATTACGACAGGTCCTTAAAGAATAAACTTGATACAGAAATGATAAACGATTTTTTTATAACTTAGATACAGGAGAAAAATCTGAAAATATGGTGGATGAGCAACAATTCGAACATCTTCTCGTTAATTATTGCTTTTGAAACTGCTGCTGATTTGTCATTTAATTATTGTCCAATTCCCACACTGTTATCTAGTAGTCAATGTAGACGGCAGGGAAATCAATGGTATATGTATGGTTGCCAGATCTGAAAACATCATTATCACTTATGGTCTTTACTTCTTCAAAAATTAGAGGCCGAAATCGTTACCAATCATGGCTACGGAGTGAGCTTAACCACCTTTCTATTATTTTCAGCGGGATTATTATTTTCAGTGGGGTAACTCTACTGTGAATATCGCTTCAATTCATTCATTTGGGTAGCAATGATAACAAAGTAATGATAAAAACCCTGCCTCGAAAATCTTAATAAAAAAAAATTTTTCAAAACTGATTTCAACTTTCTAAAATACATTTGCTAATTCCATAATTATCAAGTTCTAACTTTTTGTATTTTAGAACTATTTTCTTCTAGGAACAGAAAATAATTTTTGCACCAATTATATAATTTAATTAATTTTGACACTTTAATAAAATTTTTGATTGATTTCATCATTTATTTAATTACAATATTATTTTTTTAATTAAGCATTCAATTGATTTCATTAAAAAATTAATGAAATCCATAACTAAAACTAATTAAAACTTCAATTGGTGCAAAAAATTGTATGTGTAGTGTAAAAAAATTTGTTTTATCCAGTTTTGAGCTTCAGTGTTCTTGTTTACAATGCCTGCATGTATAAAGATAAATGTATATGTATGTGTGTGCGTGTGTGTGAAGCAATTACAAAAATTTATTTGTAATAAGCCTTTAGGCCAACATTTTATAGGGTCAATAACTAATATCAACACAATGCAATGAAAATAATGTTTTCATTTTTTTTTGCAAAAGTATAAAAAATTACATAAATGAAATTTAAATGTTTATTTTTATAAAAAAAAAAAATAATTTAAATAATAAAAATGCACTATAGATTGTTTGACTGATTGTATGTATGAAAGCGATTAAGTCAATAAATAAATATAAAATCCAACTAAATTAAAAAAAATAAATACATTTTTTTCTCTGTTTAAATAGAATTAAATCTAAAGCTTTTTAACACAAAAATCTGCAGCTTTATATAATTTATATATTGGAACAAATACTTTTGCTTGAATTTAAATTAAATTGCCTGGAATGTAATGTAATGAGTATTGCAAAAAAAAAAAAAACTTATATCCGATATGATAACCACTTACCTTGATTCTTTGTTTAAGTGATAATTTATAGCTTTGGACATAAGCATTGTAACCATGGGCCTTAAGGCCTTACCCTGGCCATCGAAATAGTATGTGGCGATTTTATCAAGTTCAGCTTGACTTGTACCTTGTGCAAGTAACTAAAAGACAGATAAGAAGCAAAAGAAATATAATAATAGTTTTATTAAACTAGTGCAACTAATAAATAATATAAGACCTAAAAAAACACAACTCCGGCTAGACAACGATTATAAATTGAAGTTATCCGCCATCTACATTAGACATGAAATGATATACATTAATATTAACATCACATCAGTTTTAAGTTAATGTTATATCCACGTCTTAACATGTCTAAAACATTTGTTATAAAAGATTTTTTTTATAACATGACAATAACGTTGTTGTGTGACAGTATTGTTTTCAAACAGCACCATCTGTTGCTCAAACTTTGTTGAAAGCATTTAAACAACATTGATGGAAAACAGAAAATTATGGTCAAACAGAACATAAACATAAACACGTATTCGCCACCTATAACAACATAAACAAAATAATACCGTTGCTTTGCCGGCGTCATGTTAATGTCTTGTGCAAATAGATAGCTTTGTATGGGAGGGTGTGGGGCCTCCCATACAAAGTTAATATTTATCATCGTGTTGCTTGGTACCAGTAATAGGTAGCACCTTGAAATCAGTAATCTCTACATTAATATACATAGTTTAGAGAAAGATTGAGTGGATCGGAATAGTAGGCTTGGTACCTCCAATACAAAGTGAAAAAAATATTATCCTGTATGTAGAGAACTGAAATAGGTAGCATCTTGGAATTTCGCAACAGTAACGCGCATATTAAAGTACATAGTCAAGCAAAACACAGGCTAAATTGGAATAGTGGGCGTGGTACCTCTCATACAAAGTAAAAAATTATTATCGTATTCCTCGGAAACTGCAATAGATAGAGCCTTGAAGCTTTGCACGAGTTACTCCTATGCTTATGCGCATAGTTTAAAAGAATACAGAATTAATTGAGACAGTGGGCGTGGTACCTCCCATACAAAGTGAGAAATTATTATAGTGTTCCTGGCGAACTGCAATAGATAGCGCTTTGGAACTTTGCATTAGTAACCCCCGTGCAAATGCATAAAACCTACCAAAATACAGAATGAATTGGAACAGTGGGCTTGATACCTCCCATAAAACGTGAAAAATCATATGCTATATTAACAAGTGTAAAAAATAAAACTCAAAATTAAATGATGTTCCGATAGTGAAGTGAATTTGACGTATACTTTTGAACCGTTATAGGACTATACTACTGAAATTTTCACAGAAGGTGTATTGCTCAACCGCCATAAAATAAAATACTAAAAATTATAGGCTGTTCCGAAAGTGACATAATTTTCTAGTATGTCGATTTATATATGCAGTCACTCAAAATTTACAGAGAATTTAAAACTATGTGTACTATAAGTATAAAAATAAAATAAAGAACTAAAGGGTATTCCGATAGTGACATGTAATAGCCTAACTCAAGCATATCGCCTAACTTTTGTATCTATAATATGCAGTCATTTGAAATTTACTCACAATATTTAAAAATAATTTCACTATATTAACATGAATAAAAACAACTTCGAACGTGATTTTCATGTTTTTATATGATTTTATTTTGGATCCATATAAGGTGTATTGTTATGGCTGCTATAATAAAAATAACTATAAATGAAAGAGTGTTTTATTTATAGTTATTTTTACGTATATGATCCCGGTTTTGAACCGTAATAGCCAGACATCTTAAATTGACACAGTAAAAAATGAATAAAAATGAAACAAAACATACCAAAAATAAAAAAATAAAAAATTAATATGAATAAACCGTAACATGCAGACATTTTAGTTCTTAAAAGCAAGTATAACAACATGAAATTAAAGGGGCTCCATAAAAGACATTAAAAAAATAATATCTTGCACTTTTAAAGTTATATTAAACATAGTACGTAACCCTACAAGTGCGAGTCTGATTCTTACTTCGCTATTTTTTTTAAGTTCTTTGTGATTTTTGCAAAGAAAAAAGCATTTAAATTCAATAATCGAATTAAACGTCTAGCACACCCTATACCATAATCATAGAGGTTCGTAAATCATTTTGAATGTTCGAAAAACTGAATAGTTGTGCAGATTGACAGCATGAAGGCCACTTTTATACCTTAAAGGATGCAGAATGTGTTCTGATTCTTAAGCTGAGAATTTAAAAAAACGTCGATACTTTGTGTCTGCTACAAGAAATGTCTTATTCTAGGAGATGTTTTTGATTTTATCTGTACCACTATTAATTACCATTTCAATAATTTAAAAAAAAACGATTCCTGGAAAACTCAGCCTCAAATGAAACTTTTTACTTAACTCCTAAAATTAAATAAACAAGAAATAAAATATTTGCACGCTGCATTAGCATTACTCTTTTAACCAACAAAATATTTTACAAAAACCACTTTACAAAACGAAACAAGAAAAAACTTGTTTCAAAAAAATAATTCCTTAAAGAGTCAAATTGCTTCGTAATACCAAAAACAATAAGATTCATAAATATGAAGAAAACATGGTTAATGGCCACAAAACTATTTTGTATGTGTTTTGATGGTCAGAGTCAATGTTAATTTAAACGAAAAGAAAAAATACTCTTATGGCTAAAACTTATGGCTAATAACTGTAGATAAATTGTTTTAATTTGCCAAAATAAAATAGCTAAAATACTTACATCTCTAACATCGTCATAAAAGTACTTTAGTTCGTCATCCAATATTATGTAGGGATCAATTTGTAACTCACGTACAGGACCAGCTGGTTGTTGTGTATGAACTGAACTGTAATGACGGCAGTTAGTTTTAATATTTGAGCATTTCGTTTTAGAACTGGAGGTGGTTGTAGAACAATTAGGCTGTAAAAAGAAATAAAAAGAAATTAAAATGTTATTAAAAAAAAAATAAACATCTAAATTTAAAATAATTAACAATTTAAAAAAGCTCTTAACACGCATTGTAGTAGAAATAATTGGGGAAAAAAATTATTTATCAAATCTTCCATTATTGAGAATTATGTACTTGCTGTTTTTTAAACACATGTCAAATTAAAATGACTTTTAATTTAGTTTGTTTATAAATATAAAGTCTTTTTGAGTGGCACCTAATAATAGCTTTTCAATTGCTATAATTAGAAATGGGAAAAACATTCATCAACGAAGTAATTGGACAACAAGACATATCTCTGGAAAGAAATAAAATTAAAACACTGTGTTTTAATACTTTTCACACAAAATTACAATCAAAGCAGCCAGCTGCAAACTACAGCATTTGTTTGTCGATATTTTTGAGAAATAGGAATTATTTTATTCTAGAAGTTCAAGTTTTTCCACAAAACTTTAATTATATTTGCAGCGTTAGCAAATAAAAGTCTTCATAATATTTTATAGATAATTGGCCAAAATATCTCCAATTTTCTTTTAATAATTTAAATTTAAGATCCCTCATCATTGTCATATATAAAAATCAAGACAATATAAGTAAAAATAGTCTTTTAGAATACACTTTCACAAAACGAAAAGAAACACCTTCATGAGAAACAGAAATGTCAAAAGTACTCACAGTAATCACAGTATTCGAATAAAAACCTTACTCGAATAAAATTTATTCGAATAATACTTATTCGAATAACATTTATACGAATAACAATTATTCGAATAACATTTATTCGAATAAAAATAATCTAACTTAAAGACAATTTAACTTATGAAAAAAAGAAACACCAAATGAAACAAATATTTATTTAACGCATCAAAAGTAGCTTTTTGTAATGATTTGTTGGGTTGCCTTAGCTTAGTGCAGGTTACAAGAACTTGTCTTCGAACTACCGTTTAACCATACAACCAATAAAGCGCCACGCTGCTGTTCCCAAAATCCTTTATGTTGTATTTATGTACGATATTCTTAACTAAAAAGGTGTCCGTATGGTATAGGTTATTAAGGTGCACTGTAGGTTCGTTCAACATAAACGTAATAAAAAACCTTAGACTTCAGTTTTAATAAAATGTAATTTTAAAAATAATATTTACAACATTTTTACAATACTTTTTTATAAGTCAGCTTTCACTATTACAAGATCATCCTCTATACCCAACCCACATAAAAAAAATATAATAAATAATTTTCTTAAAACATAAAAAAATTAATTTAAAACAATTTCTGTTGTGGCCTAACGCCATTCAGTTAATCCTACAACACTACAATGTATTTAATTTTAATGTCTATATTTTTTTAACACTTTTAAACCAGTAATTGAGGTTTGGGTTTTTTTCTTGAGTCGACTTGACCAATTGGAAAACCATAATGATCATATTGAAAAACTACTATTACCAGCGACATCAAACAGACACAAGTTTATTAATTCCTTTAAACAATTAAAGGCAACGCGCCGCCATACGAATAGAAAAGACAACATAACAAGTAAAATCAGGAAAACACTAAAGATAAACTGGCTGTAAAAATACGATACAATACAATTCCATCATAAACGAAATTCAAAAAACTCAAAACAAAAACTTGTTAAATAATCTTGTGTAAACGACTGACTAGTTTCATTATGTGATTTTGTAAGTGTCGTAAGTTAGTTAACCTTGACTGAGAAGATTAATTATAAATATTAAAATTTATTTATTTAATCGAATTAACGTTTGTAAAACTCTTTCTTGCGAAAATAATTTCATAATGGCTACATAAATAATTTGCACCCTTTATGAATAGAAGTAGAAATAAATTTTGTAAAACATGTAAAGATCCATTCAAAACTGTTGCTGTCACCCAGCAAACATATAGTCAAACATTTGAAATAATATAGATTTTTATATACAACGTACTTTTGTTGTCATAATCCCCATCTACATCAGACAAAAATGATAAACAATAACATTAAAACTAACATCATATTCGTGTTAAGTGCTGATGTTTTTACGTCTTAACATGGTTGTTAAAACATTTGTTATAGGAGGCCGTCTTCACTATGTTTGTTGTTAGAAGGCCGTCTTCACTAGCCATTAATTTAAACAAAACATAAACATGACGCCGGGAGAGCAACGGCATTAATTTGTGAATGCTGTTATATGAGGCGAATTCATGTTATTTTTTGTTATTTTTTATTATTTTTTGTTTGAAAATAAGTTTTTGTTTTCCAACAATGTTGTTTGAATGCTGTTGTTGATAATAAATAAATAGATTTCTTAATTTAAGAAAACATTTCCCACATTTTTTGAGAAAACTATTATTTTCAAACTATTGAAACGTTTGGCCCTTTGAAAACATAAATTGAGCTGATGGCCTTCGTTGCTAGTGCTCTTTTTTTGTAACTTTGTAATAATTAATTATTATTATTAAGTTTCTTATTAAATAAATGTTTAAAAATTATTTTAAATTTTAAAACAAACTTATTTGTTTGCTGGGTACAATGTCACGCACACTTACACATAAACAAACACAATTACTGGCGTTGCTTTATTGACACTTTATTGTGACCCACTGACTGAAATTACAACAAAATTAGTTGGCAAAATCAACAAGCTCTTCTAAAACCATCATGAATAAATAAATCAAACAGGCCGGCCAAGTAGCAGCAATAGTTGTTGAATAGATTGGTAAAAAAACGACAACAAAAAACCTTATAGAAATAAAATTATGCAATACATGTATGGCCGGGCCTTTTAAAATAACTTTATTGATATTTAATTTATTTTTTATTTAAATATAAAAATCAATAAAAAAAAATAAGTGGTAAAAATCATCCAACAGTGTCTGCTTAAATAGCAAAGATGTTGACATCCATCTAAATTGCTTGTGGCAACAAGATCAACTGAGAAATAATTTCAGACAGCATTAAGCGTTTATTTATGATCGATCAATATTTGTTGTCGGAGTGACCAAAATCCTTGGTAGCATACGAGTGCAATTCTGTTGTTTTTTAGTCTAACTAATATTTATTTAGTCACTTCCATATCAATCATGCAAAACAGAAAAACTAATTTCAAAAGAATAAAAACTCTTTTTTGCAGCATATAATTTGCATATTTGCATATATATATTAATTACATTCATTGTTTTTCAAAAAGAAGATAAATACCTTCAAATTGGCATGGGAATATAAAATTGTGAGTATTGACTGAAGACATTCATTTAACAAAACTGTAACAAAATCGTGTCTGTACGAGAAATATATTTTTTTTATTTTTTTTTTTTTTTATATTGCAGTTATAAATTGATATCGAATATAAAACACCAACTTTTGTAATTTTTCTGTAAAACATACTGGATTATTTTAATAAAACTTTGTACGTCGGTTAAATTATACGATACTTTTTTCCTTAAAAATATCTTACTTTCAAGAGAAAATAAGGGTCAAATAGTAAAAGTACGCAATCGATTTTATAATACTGAAAACTTGGCAGCACCTTTTATTTCTGTTAACGAATAAATTTAGAAATTGCCTTACAAAACTAGCTGAGCGTGTATCCTGACAATATTTTCTTCGATTTTGCTTTGGAAGTAATCCACACCAAATTTCAAGACTCTTACGTATTTACTTTATATAAAGATAACCATCCCTAGATGAAATTCTAAAATTTTATGTAAAATTCTAAACCTCTAAAAAATATTTAAAGCTCTGTAAAAGGTGTTAAAAATATTTTCATAACAATGCAATTCCACAAAGTTAAAATATAAATCAAATACAAATTTTGTTCGATTGGCTATTTGGCAATAAGTAATTCATATTTTGTGGTTATTTTAAAACAGCGCCATCTATTGCCCAACCGTTTTTAAAATAGCCCGCTTTCAATTCATTTTGTTATTATTTTAAACAGCGCTATCTGTTGCGCAGCCGTGTTTAAAATATACCGCTTTCAAAAATAAAAGATGCCTTAAAGTATGCAGTACCTTTCAGTAGGTAAAAAAATCGGCGTACTTTCACTGCTTTTTCTCCGCTTTCTCTTGGAAATAAGATATTTTTGCGGAAAAAAATTATTCAGGATACTTCGATACCTCCTCACAAAATTTTGTTAAAATCCATTTTTACGTGATGCGACCACAAAACAAGGAACACAATAATAGAATTTTATAGAGATCATATGTTGCAACATCCTTAGTAATTAACCAGAGCCGGTACCTGCATACAAAGTAAAGACGACATGGCAAGCACTGCTAGTCTATACAAATAATAAAACTGTAACAAGTCCTTGTCTAAACATGAAATATTTTTGGAAAACAAAAAAAAACTATTTGTTAGTTTTAATCTGTCTATCTTTATGACCGTACATCTGTGTATGCGTTACGTAAAAGCTACACGAGAAATTGTGTGGAGGTACCTTACATACCTCGGTCAATATATAGGATAATCTTTATGATTTTTTTTTTTTTTTGACTAGAAAAAGTATTAGTACCATAGTTTGCCTGATTATTAAAAATAATTTGTACCACACAAAGCGAACGTTGGGCAAATACAAAACGATCTTTCAGACAAAAGAATACGTCATCCTCATCTGTTCCAGAAAATTTTTAAGAACAACAACAGGGGTTAATAAATATATCTGACGTCGGACAGCCAAGCTGTGCTAAAAGCCTTAAACTCATTTGAGCTAAGGACTTCGATTGTGCGACATCTTTAAATCAACTCAATTCCCACAATAGTTTATTACTTTAGCTACTTATGGGATGGCATAACAGACATTGTCGTAATTTTCTTTATCATCAATTTACATTACGAAACACTAAGATCAGAAATTGCAGGTACTGAAAGCTGCACGATAAGACTTTGGAATACATACTTTGTACGTGCCTTGCCTCCGAGGGATGTGAATGATCTCTCACAGTATAAGATAATTGGCTTTATTCGTAGCCTAGAACTGGTTTGGTGAACATAAAGGCTGTAATAAATAGCCTTTGGATTCCAGTATTTAGGGCATTCTACTAATAATAATAATAACAATCACTTAAACGTAATTTTAGTATGGTTAGTTTTTCTAATTTTTCACCTAGTTAAATAGGGTCAACCGTTTCCGAGTTGTAACAATACATATCGGCGAACCTCCATCATTTGGGTGATACATAATTGTATATATCGGAAACCAGAAAGACTCAAAACAGACAGATTAGACTCCAGTGAACCAAATAACCCAGAAATGATGACCTGCATTTTTAAACTTGTATAATCCTCTACAGTATTTCAGTAATTATTTATGCGGAATTTTTAAGAATCCAATTCAGATGAACAAAAAGTTTTTATTCAATTTTGTATAAATTTTTCTACTCATAATTTCATATTTTTTAATTAATGAAACATTAGACAAAGCAGTTTTGAACTATTATATATACTCATATATAGACAGACATTTTTCAATGAGCTTTTCTCATCTGCCAAAATTACTTTAAATGATTTAAACTAAATTATTATTTTGCCGTTTAATAATATACGTTCATCTTTACGGGCAATTTGAAGTAAGCACGCCTTAACCGCATGTTAAATTGCTCCTAGTTTGAGTCTATAATTTATGACAATAACAGAAATAAAAACAAGAAACCACCAAAAATGCAATGAATTTTTCTTTCGACTTTACCACAAAAAAAAAAACAGAGCAGAAAAAATATTAAACTAAAAATTGCATTAATAATCATCAAGACAACAAACACTACACTTGCATATTTGAAATGAAACAATGGCATTTTTTCGCACAAAACAATCACACTCACACAAATACGTTTTATGAGCACGCTTACACACACATTCACAAACATGTGTCCAGAATGTAATTTACAACATGTCCAAACTCACTTTACAACCTGTTTTTGAAATGCATGTAAGAAAGAGGATGCCCTAAACATGTTGGCTGGTTACAACCAAAAACAACACCAAACATTGTTATTACGAAGTTCAGATGGATGAAAATGAAGCTGATCAGGTGACGAAAACCGGTACTTTTAGTAGTTGTAGAAATCTTTAAACGAAAGTTTTTTGTTTCTTATAAATCGCGTCCTTGTAACTGCACACACACATATATACTTGTTTACAATTACTTCGAAGTATACACCGTGAGAAAAGAAAATATATTACGTAAGAAACCAGAGCATACCCGTTATATTTAAAATACTGCCATAACGAAGAAGTAAAAAATTCTTTTATACAACAAAAAAAAAACAAAAAATACAACGGTTCTCATATCTCCTCCAGCAATGACCAAAATCAATAACTCAAAATTGGAATTGCTTCCCAGGGCCAAAAATATGATCAAATACTTTTCTTATTTTAATACTTAAATTATTTATTTAAGCCAGGAGAATAAAGCAATGCAGAAAACAAAACAAATAAAAATTGCCAAAACTATAAAAAAATACAGTCATATAAAAAAACGTACGTACATTTTTCTGTCAACTGTATTTGCAATTTATTTTTTTTTAGTTCATAAAAATCAATTTATACAAATTCACTTCAATTTTAACACAAATTTATTCCCATTGTGCCACTGGCCATAAAATTTAACAATTTATACATAATGATGTGTCTAAAATTTACATTATAATTTGTCACAGATTAAACCAGGGTTCCGAATTTTTCATTTATAAACGTTTCAACATTTATAAAATTTCTCATAAATGATATTTCTAAATTTAAATATTTTTTTGTTCACTGTTATAAATGAACAACAAAAACTGCTCTGCCTATGATCACACATGAATGAGTGTAACTGTTTGTTTACTTTTAGCATACTCAAAACAAGCAGAAAAAATTAAAATGTACATACTCACACATGATTGAGCAGTGAGTGAGCATTTCGGTACTCTGGATTTAACAGTTTATGGAGAAGAGCAAATGATTTTATAATTGTGATAAATCTATATATGCAAAGCACAAATGTGTTTGTTTATATGTTCGTTTGTTTGTTTGTCGGAAAGCTATAGCTGCCTATACCAGTGAACCCATCTTTCTGAAATTTTCACAGTTTGTTATTGGATATACGGATGGTAAAATAGGGTACTTATTTTTTTGATATTCGACGTGGGCGTGGCACCTCCCATACAAAGTAAATATTAATCATCGTATATCTTGATAGCAGTAATAGGTAGCATCTTGAAATTTCTCACGCGTAACACAGCGTAACACAGATTTAATTGGAATAGCGGGCGTGGTACCTCCCATACAAAGTAAATATTTATCATCGTATATCTTGGTAACGGTAATAGGTAGCGCCATAAAATTTTGCAACAGCGACCTCTATATTAACATGCATAGTTTAGAAAAAGATATACTGGATTGGAATAGTGGGCGTGGTCCCTCCCATACAAAGGGAAAAATTATTATCGTGTTCCTAGCGAACTACAATAGACAGAGCCTTCAGTCTTTGCACGAGTAACCCCTATGCTAATGTGCATAGTCTACCAAAATAAAAAATTAATTGGAACAGTGGGCGTGGTACTTCCCGTATAAAGTGAAAAATTATTGTCCCGTATCTAGAGAACTGCAGTAGGTAGCGCCTTGGAATTTCGCACAAGTAACCATGATATTAACGTACATAGTTTAGCTAAACACGGACTGAATTATAATAGTAGGCGTGGTAACTCCCATACATAGTGAAAAATTATTATCGTGTTCCTGGCGAACTACAATAGATAGCGCCTTGAAACTTTTCATAAGGAACCCCTGTGGAAATGCGTATAATATACTAAATTACAGACAGTGGGCTTGGTACCTCCCATATAAAGTGAAAAATTATTATCGTGTACCTGGAGAACTACAATAGCTAGAGTCTTGAAACTTTGCACAAGTAACTCTCATACTAATGTGCATAGTCTAGCAAAACACAGACAGGATTAGGATAGTGGTACCTCCCATAAAAAGTTAAAACTTCTTATCGTGTTAATATATATAGTCAAGCAAAAAACAGATTGGTTGAGAACAGTAGGCGTCGTACCTTGTATATAAACTAAAACATTTTTGATGTGAGAATAGCGTGAGTTTTCGAGTTAGAGATTGGTGTTTATTGTATTTTTTGTGGATGGGTGTAGCGAAGAGCACCGGGGATAGCTAGTATTAAATAAAAGTAAATTTTGATCGTACAAGCAAATTAAAAATAAAATAAATAAATTTAATATTTTTTAACTGTAATACAAACGTGATTTCATATAAATTATTATTGCCAATTGTCTGTAAATTTAATAGTTCCAAATTCAAATTGCAATTAAAGTATTTAATAACTTTATATTTCGCACAAAAAAATTAGTTTTAAACTATTGTTAATTACGAGTAATTGTTATTCCTCCCTCATAAGTCAATTTAATATTCGCTTTAGTTTTAGTTAAGTTTTTAAGACTTGAAAGAAATCCGTCAGTAAACAAAAGTTATTTTTATGTGAAGCACTTATGAGTACAAATCATTAAAATCTTACAACAAAAAAAAAACACAAAACAAATTTATTAAGTAGATGTTAAATATTTGTAGTTTAACCGAAAAATACCAACCAACTCGCACTGATGCAAATTTTTATTTTATATTGTTAGAAAAAAAAAATAAATATAATTATAATTTATCTTAAACAATTTATCATTAAAAAAAAAAACTTCGTTAAATATTTATTTTTTATTATGACTGCGTAGAACGTTGCCACATCTAGAAAATAATTTCAAATTAAAGGAGTTATTTTAACAGACTGATATTTCATTAGTTGAGATAATTAGTTAGTTGAGATAATTTTCCATTCTAATTTTTAATTTCAACAATAGAAAACTGATAGAAAAATCATCGTCGGATTAATGACGCCATGTCATAGGAATTAAGACAGAAATTATATGACATGTCATTAAAGAGTTCAAGGCCGACAAGAATATAAGGACACCATAAGCAATCATATAATTTTTTTATATTTTAGGTTTCATATAAACTAAAACGCGTGGTAATATTTCCATTAACATTTTAATATAAATTTAAATTTATATGCAATTATCGTTTTTACAATTATTTTTATAAAATTTAGTCTTCATATGTCCATTTAAAAAGTAAAGTGTCAAACGAAAAAGGGTGTAGTGTTGTTCAAATATCATCTGTATGTAGTGTAGTTTAGTTTTTACTAATCATGTAATTGATTTGACGGCCATAGGTTACGAACCTATGGCCAGCCTTTTTCAATTAACAATATACCTTGTTATATACATATCGCAGCACTCTCCTCCGTCGGCATCAATTTATAGCAAAATCGGCAAAGTAAAATAATTAATAAAATAGTTACTCATTTCCGTCTGTTTGTCTGTCTGTCTGATTATTATTTGTGTTCGCATCACGTAAAAACTACTAGATGTATTTTAACAAAATTTTGTGATTAGGTACCTTAGCATCGTGATTCCACTATAGGATACTTGTTCGCAAAAATATCTCATTTCCAAGAGAAAGTGGAGAAAAAGCAATAAAGTACGCAATTTCCGGTTTGAAGGTACTGAAATTTTCGATTTAAAACTGGGATATTTTAAAAACTATTGCGCAACATTAGGCGGCAATTGAATTAAATTTATATTTGATTTGTATTTTTAATTTGTGGAATTACATTGTTGTCTTAAAATTGGTGTGGAATACTTTTAAAGCAAAATCGAGCAAAATATTGTAACGACGCCCACGACATGGCGGACATAGCTAGTCAACTTATAAAAAGTCCATTACTTAACACCAAAAGCGCTGCAAAACTGTATTAAAAATAAATCAAAAATCACAGACTTAGTATAAAAAGTGAAACTTACTTACAACTAACTGTCTTCTCTACTCCATCCCTTTACAAGGAAAGTAACGCAATTAATTATTAGGCTGATTATTACTTTTCTGAAGAAACAAATTAAACTAGTTCGTTTATTAAACATTGAATCGATGACAACCTGTCATAAAATTATCCAGAATGGTTATTGCATTGATGACTTTTTGTCACTAAATTGATAACTATTCGTCATATATAATGTCTTTATGTCAGTGCATTGATGAGAGGATTGTGAAATGTGTTGCCATATGATGACAAAATGCACAAAAGTAACAAGTGTCACGGTGCCAAAAACGAAGACTCTTGTCATAATATTGATGTCACATTACATCAGCGTTGTGATGGCTTCCCTATCAGAGAATGCATGGACTTTTGGGTTAATTTTTTTTGTGAATCTTAACGTGTTGTTTATTTATTTTTATTTTTTTCTTTCTTTTTATTTACAAGTTTTGTAAATATTTCGATTTAAAAAAAAATAAAAAGATTAAAACATATCGTTTGCACCGTAATAGGTATTATTACTATGGCGCCAAATAAGAAAAATTAATTAAAATTTAGCTCAAAAAAAATTAAGATTTTTCCCATTTAAAAAGATCAGCTCGCACATTTCCATCTATAAGGACCAAGGCGATTGATCTTTATGTTTTTGTCACTCAGGTCGGTCTATTGAAAGATCTGAATAAACCTAAAGTATTTCATATATTTCATTTGCTGAATCATTCAACTGAATTGTTTCATTTATAAGCGACGTAACTCTTATAAACAAGGTTTGGCAGACATAATAGCGAGATAATAGTTTACCTCTTCTAAACCCCAACATAAAACTTTCTTTCACTAAAATGAAAATTATTTGGCAACACTGATTCAAAGATCAGAAACTTAATAAAATAAACAATTAGTAGCAGCCTCAAAATATATTTTAGTTAAATTAAAAATTTTAAAATTAGATACTCACACATTCATAGCCAAGTACAATGCGGTAATAAAGATCGTTAATGGAATGAAGAAGTAAAGATGTTATTTAAATAAAGAAAAGAAGACAAGCAAAAATAAAGAAAAGAAATGGTAAAAAGTTATAAAGTATTTATTTTATACGTTTTAAACTTTTTGCATTGTTGCTGGCGTTGTTATAACATTATGTCAGCAAAAAGGGAAAGTGTCCGTCCGTCATACAATTGTTATTCATTTCATTCATTATTTGTTCAATGATCATTACTGATAATGATTATTATGATGACGATAATGACGACAGCGACGTTGATGATCTGCCGGACAATATCGACAGCTAAAAAATAGAGTAAAAAAGAAAAATGAACGAAAAAACAAACAAACACTCTTAATACCAAATTAATTCAACAACAACAATCAAAGCTAATTGGCTAACTTATTTTATTTAAATTTTCTTTTTACGGTACAGGTATGGTAAACGAAATTTTATAACAGCAAAAAGCGGCTGCATAAATTTTTCATTTTTTATTTATTTGACTAATGACTAATAACAATATTGGAGATATTTTTATTACTTATTCAGAAGCAACGCAAAAACTCTAAATAAAGAATAATAGCAGGGTTTAGCAAAATGCTGCCTTATATTTGGTATTACTGTAACTATATAGTTTAAATTGCAAATACGACATCAAAGCAACAGCCGAAATATAGCAACATAAGCAACGCTGTTTTACGCTACAACTAAAAAAATGTATATTTAGACAGCAGATACATTTTATTAGGGTTCAATATCGATACATAAGTCGATGAATTGTCTGAACATAATGCTAGTGAGACTCACTGGGTATTTTCTATTAGTCAGTAGAAAAATATGTTGCTGGCACACTAAAAATCACATTCAAGTCCATTTTTTAAATTGCGTCAATTAAAGCACGAACATTCGGAGTAATTAGTCGCAACCTTAAATAGTGTGTTTGGCATTACAGTCGTCAGCTGCTGTGAATCAAGGTCCTAGTAATGTTTAGAAGTTTCAGGCTGACTCTAACTGTGTTTGAGTAAAAGTCTTCACACAGTAAATAGTGGGTATGTCACCACACCAAATGTTTTACCTGTATTACTATTGACATATATTCCACTTCTCGACAAAATTACTAAATGTTTAAAGCCTGAAAAACATTTTGTTAATGCTATCAATACGATTGCTATCACATTTGTGCTATGTTTGTTGCTAACAAATTTTCAATAACAACAGCACAAATAAAAAAACACAAATTAAATTGTTTTGTGACTTCAAATGTATTTGATTTTTAGCTTCAACTATTGATATTTATTTTCGAAAGCATAACAAAGTAAAATCATTGTTAATAAAATTGCCTAAAAAATAATTTAGTGCTTTTCGATGCTATTGCTATTTCTCTGTTAGCATTTTGCACACTGAAGAATACTACTGCATTTTCCACACCTGATTTGAAGGTTTTATTGGATTTGAGAGGGAAAAAAATCTCAGACTTGGAAATTTAAGAAAGAGAGTAAGTATGTTGTGCGAATTAAAAACAACAAAAAAATAAATACACAAAATCTCGAAAATGATCAACCACCTGCCTGCCATTGCCCAAACAAATTAACAATTCAAAATTAGGTTACCTTTTTATTGTTAGTTTCATAAGAAGAAAAAAGCAGTTGGTAATTAATTCGCTTATAATTTAAAAGAATTTTGCATTTCATCAAGGTCAATTTAATTCTTTAATTAATTTCGGCAATAATAATAAACAAAACGACTTGTTTTAAATCAAACTTTATTATTCAAAATTATTCATCTTCCCCAAAATCAAAACTTGAATTATGTTAATTAATGTTTTAATATGAACTTCAATATTTTGGTACTTAAATATAGCACATATTCACTAAAGAGATTTTAAAGATATTAAAAGCATTCCTATTTTTGGGGTTTCAGACACTTGATTCCCACCATCAGAATTCTAAATAAAGTCAATAATTAATAATTTCTTTCACTATTCTCAAGTAGTTTTAATGTAACCCATATCAGATTTTTCGACTTTACAGTTGTAGTTTTTCAGATATAGGATAAACAATTTTCTGGTACGCCCACAAAATTAGAAACCTCTACTTTTAAGTTCCCCTTATATAACCGCGTAGATAGAAAGAGACCTAAGGGTACAAAATTAAATTTAACAGAATAGCCGTTTAAAGTTTATCCTTCTGTCCAAATTTTTTACGACTTTAAATGATATTAACATACCAATTATGTCTTCGAAATTACCGATTATGACCGATTTTTCATTTTTTCCGGTACTCAAATTACAGACTAAAAAACTAATTTTTCGAACTCAGAAACACTTCTCTAGGGAATAAAATATTTTATATAAAGGTTCTCATCCCTACTAAAATAAGTAAATACATCAACCATAACTGAAACACTAACCGATATGCATAGTTTAAGCATATCGGTTAGTGCTTCAGTTATGGTTTATGTATACCCTTATATAAAGGGTCTCGTTCTTAAAATAACTGCCTACTTTCACAGCTTTTTCTCTACTTTCTCTAGGGAATAAAATATTTTTGCGCAACAAATTATCCTATATTGGAATAAGGATAATAAGGAACCTTCTTACAAAATTTTTTCAAAATCCATCCCGTAGTTTTTACGTGATGCGAACACAAAGAGAAAGACAGACAGAAATGAAATGAGCTACTGTTTTTTTTATATGTATAGATGTACCCGTTTATGCAAGCGATACGTTTTTTTCAGCTCTGTATGCATTATTTGCTCGACGTTCTTTTGAATACTTTTACTCAGAGTACCAAAAAGCTCACTCACTGCTCAATCATGTGTGAGTATGTGCATTTTAATTTTTTTCTACTTCTATTCATACATGAGACTAGAAACTATTTTGTGTTTGCTCATTTATGAGTGAGATGATTTATTTTTGCCTTTCTATTCAAAAGTGAATAAATGAAATAATATTTTGCTTTCCTAACAAGTGCTCATATATGAGAATTTACAATTTTGTTAGTTTTTCATAAATGAAAAGATTATGAGAAGTTTCATAAATGAAAACGTTCATAAATGAAAAAATATACGAACATTTACTTATCACATATATGTAAATAATAAGAATATTCTTCGTTTTTTCACTGTTCATACTCGTATGCTAAAAAACAAACAGTTACACTTATTCATTTGTGATCGTTGGTAGAGCATTTTTGTTGTTTATTTCTGAAGGCGAACAAAATATAAAATTTTAGAAATCTCATTTATGAGAAATATCATAAATGTTCAAAATTTCTACGATCATAAATTAAAAATTCTGAACCCTGTTTTTAGCTTTAGATTTTTATACGTTTATGCGGTCTTCTTATAAATAATCCATTTATTAGTATTTTTCGAAGTGTGTCATCTTTTGTCAACTGTTAAAACCGTACGAAATCATCACGGAAAACCTGTACCTGTACGATTCTATAATTATCCACCAGTGTTCGCCCTTATGACTAAAATTTTTGTAAAGTGCATAATTTTCTGATAATTTCCATTGGTAAACTTGTGACCCACTGTATGTATACTTCATTAATAGCAAATCTGTTAAAATGTTGTTTGTCACTAAACTAGTTTTGATTATAATCTTAAACAAACTGATATTATATTTTAAAAAACTCATTATTTAAATTTATAAAATGGTTCATTGACTTTATTATCATCTTAAAGATCTTTTATCAAGAAATGTTGCTAGAAGTATTACATTTTTAAAAGAAGAATAATCTAAAATTTAGATTTTTAGTCAGAGTGTCGATATCGAAAGAAACTCTTTTCACACTTTCAGCCGTAAAGTATTTGAAATTAGAAAGAAAACAAAATTTGAAGTTGAAATACAAGTATGTATATATTTGGGAAGGGCCAAAATTAAAAAGAGTATAAAAAATTGTTTTCATTGCCATATTTCATGTTTATTTTTTATTAAAAATAAATTTACTTCTTTGTTTGCCAATGTGATTAAATCTCAAAAATAAATTTTAAAGTGTTTCCTAAGTGGTTAACAAGAAACAAATGATAGGAAACTAATACTAAAATGAATTAGCTAAAGAATCAATGGAAAGCAAAGTTTTTTTTGTAATATGACTTTAATTTCATCTGAAGGTTTTGTGACGACCTGACTGGAACAATCGGCGAAATGACACTGACAGAAAAACTCTCATAATGCTGTTATAATTTGGCATCAATACTATGACAAGTATCTCCGTTGTTGGCCCTGTAACACTTGTCATAATTATCATGTTAAAGTTCATGTCAGTTGATCACTATCAATCATGCACTCGATTGGTAGTGCGCTAGTCTCTCAATCTTGGGGTTGTGGGTTCGATTCCCGTCTAAGACTCTGTAGGGAATCTGCAGACAAGTAGTTTCGCAAGTAGTGTGTCATTAAAAAAATAGAACCCTTGTGCCTTTAAGGTACCTTTCCTAAGCAGAGTCAGTTAAAATATACTTCAGATGAGTATATTTGTTACCCTGTAGGAAAATTTGGTAAACTTCTAAAAGAAAAATAAATAAATTTAAAAACAGGAAAGAGTCGAAGAGGCTAATTCTGGATAGTAGTACATGAGGTCGTGTTTGGTTTATATTATTAGTAAATCGCGAGTAAAATGTTTTACTCTTCTTCAAGGCACTCAATGTGAATGGCACTAAGTTCACCTTAACCTTCTCTAGTGCACGTTCAGCCGAGGCAACTCCCTGTTTTGTTTGTTCTTTGGTCTCTAATGTGTTTTGGTGTATTCGTGTGTCGTACACATTTACATAATCCGCCTCAAAAACTTGCTCGGTTTGCTCCTAAACATCGCAAATGCTCCTTTGAAGTGATCACACGATTGCAGCTTAGTTTATCGAAACTTAAAGTTTAAATTCAAAACGAAAATAGTTGCAAACAAAGCAGAGCATAATGCTACTGGTGACAGAAATGCAACATTTCCAAAAACAACTTAACACTGAAAGATCCTGTTTGTGTTTTCAAAACGAGGTCCGAGAGAGGGAGAGAGAGTAAGGTTTTAAAAAAAATAGATTGGCAACTGAATAGAAATTATCTCATAGTATATATAGAGCAGTGTTGCCAGGCCAAGACTAAAAAAGTTACGCTTATCTTTCCAAAAATTAACATTTTTTTCATAAAAAGTTAGATTTTGAAATTTTATCGTTGAAACTGTAGGTCGTCTTTTGTACCAAAAGTTACGAAAATTTGATTTACTGATATAGAGGCATACTTTAGCAAAAAGAAAGAAAAGTTGTGCTACGATAAAAATTGCTCTAAAACTATTAAATGGAATCAGACTCAAACTCAAAACATACCAAAATCTGAAAAACAACAACAGCGAAAAAAACATTAATGGCTCAATCTTAAGAGATGTGTTTTTAGTCTATTCAAATTATCGATAATCAGTCAACGTCGTCTAAGGGCTGTTAGATACCATATTTGTGTCGACTCAAAACTGATGACGACGATGAAGGTGGTGCGATTGTTTCGTAATATTTAATCCGTTAATCAATACTCTTTTTTCTGATAATCTATACATACAATAAAATAGTAACTGATTTCCTGTCTGTCTTTCTGTCTGTGTTGGCATCACGTAAATACTACTGGCTGGATTTTTACAAAATTTTGTGAGGAGGTTACTTAGTATCCTGATTCCAATAGGATACTTTTTAAATAAATTAATTTTTTTAGTAGTAAAGTAAATACATAAGCATTAACTGATGCACTAACCAGATATGCATACTTTAGTGCGGCATATTTTAGCGCAACAGATGGCGCTGTTTTATAAAGTAAATACATAAACCATAACTGAAGCACTAACCGATATGCAGCTTAGTTTTAGGCGGCACTAAAAAAGTAAGGGTCTTTTGTGTGGATTGCTTTCAACGCAAAATCGAATAAAATATTGCAAGGACACTGACTAAGTGGCAGGTACAGCTAGAAATCTAATATTTCCAACTTTTCAATCAGAAGTTATTAAAATCGTAATGCGTTTGCATTTTTACTTTAATATTGATAAAATTCGTCAAATATTTGTAAAACTGTAATTAGTCCGATTAAGATTGTCATTTTTAAATCACATAGTTAATATTTTATACTAAAGCTATTAAAGGATCTACATAAATTTATACGACAAAAACGTAAACAAACAATCAGGATATTGGAACAACTACTCTAAAATAACGATAAGTTTATAAATGTCATTCAAATGCAGAAAAAACAAAGACACTTGTTTAATTCACACTTGTTTAATACACTTACTTTACACGCTCGCTCTCTCTCTCCGTGACAGATGTAAACACACAAACTATGCAATCATACATCAACATCAAAATAATTATGTATAACATTGTTGTTGACACGTATTATTGCTGTTTATAGCGTTTGCGTTTAGATTTGTGTACGACATACGATATACGACGTACATACAATGAAAATTGTGTTTGGTTGTTTTGTTATTGCTACTAATGATTTGCATAAACAATTTTCTATTAGATTCCCTTTCCAACATTTAATTCAATAAACTTTTGCCTGCAAGTAATTTCTGTGTTTTACTTTAAAATGATTATCGAAATTTCATGGACATAAAATATGAAGATAAATCGTAAATATGTTTGTACGATGCATATATATATATGCATGTTTGTACGTGAAATAGTACACATACAGCTGTGCACAGCTAATTAGAAACTGTTTTTTTTTATTAGTGATTAAAGATCATTTAAAAAATATATATTTTATATATTTTACAGTTAAAATAATACGACAAATATAACAACGAACTATTTCGGCATTTCACATAATCAATGCGCCATAGATGTATAGCGAGTTAAAGCAAAACGAGTTTGTTTGCTACAATAATGGCAACCATTAACATAATTTTTGTCTGGAGCGCGTTTAAGCGAATCTAATTAGCTATTGCTGTTCATAAATTATAAAGAAACATTAAAAATCTATATAAAGGTAGCTAAGTTATCTATAATCCAAAAGGGCGAAGCTACACAATTTAAATTGGGTTTTTCATGGAATAATAGGAATTAAACAAGTGCTTAGGCAAGCTCATTTAATGGGTGTACTCATAAGCTCATGAGCAAGTGGTCATACTCGACTATATTATATCGTTTGCTAAAATGCAGGTAGGCAAAATTTCACAATTTCAAATTGAGTTTTTCATTGATTATTATGAATTAAAGAGTTGCTTGAACAAGCTCATCTAATGGGTGTGCTCATAAGCTCATGAGCAACTGTTCATATTCGACTATCTTACTGAACACATGTCTACTCATACCATACTATTAGTGAACAAACCTCTGTTTGTAGTATAAATGCAATGAGCTGACCAAGTAAAACGAATCGAGGTGCCGTGTTTACTCGTCTTATGTTCGAAACACTTAGTGTGTTTTATTTAGTATCTTGCACTAGTGTTTTTTACATTTCTTAAGAAATGAAGATATTAAACACAAGAATGATAGAAGACAATATTACGCCATGTGCATGTTTTCCCGTTAGATGACGTTGTTCGGCCAATGTAAGGTTACCAAGCCTGTAATAAACAAATTTCTTTAAAAAAATTAATCTAAGCAATAGGCAAAAATGGGCAACCCTACAAACAAAATCTCATAATTTATATTAAAAACTCTTAGGGCCATATTCATAAAAAATATTTTTGGTTTATGAAACGTTTATTGAACAAATTTTGTATGAAAATTTGTTTCATAAACCTTTTATAAAACGAAAATATTTTTTATGAATTTGGCCCTTACAATTTATAGTCTCAATCAGAATTATTAGCCAATAGGCAGACAGTTTCGTGACGTCATTAGTCCGACATCCGAAGATAATTTCAATTTTATTTTAGGGATGGCGTAACCTTGTCTTCTATCTTATTTGTAATGAACGTAAGTAAATTTGTTAAAATATTCCTCTTTTTGTTGGTAAACTCGAACTGTGTTCGTGTTTCACTCAAAGCATAAAACTGCTTGAACTCACCCAAGTTCTTTCTTATTATGTTCTACATTTACTCATATTTATTCAAAGTTGGTAATGGAAATTCTGCAAGGACATCGCATTTAGCACGCTGGTTTTGGCGGTTTATTATTATCCACTCGTTACTCGTGTGCATTAAACAGACATGAATTGAATGAAATATTATAATGAGCGTCTTATGAGTTTCGCGTTTTGTGCTCATATAATGCTTTGTTATGAACGCCATTAAACTTGACAAAACATGTCTTGACAAAATTTTACCCTTCTGCGATCAAAAATTATGCTTTTATTAAAAAAAATTAAGCGATATAGTATAGTTTTCATTTAACAAAGGTTTTTGCTTCTCCGGATGGTGATATGACATTTATATTTTCCTCTATATTCCCATACAAATATCTACAAAATATTATGATTTTTTGTTGTCAGTTGAATTTCTTATGTGTACAATGACATTCGGTCTTTCTAATTGGAATGTTGAGCTGAAACTTTTCAGTGATTTTATTTCGACTTTTCACTTGCTAAACACCTTCATTGTATCATAAGTATGTGTTACTTTTTTCTTTACGTTTCCTTAACCACCTCCTCGATTGGTTGAACCCGATATGTGATGCTGTTGTTGAGATGTATGCAAATGCTTTGTCGCGAAATTATAATTGTTTCTCCTCTGTTGAGAGTGAACCTAGAGGGTGGACAAAACCGAAAAAGGTTAATCATTTCGCAAGCAGTTAGAAGGGCTCTAAGGGTGGACCCAGGCAACGCCGGGTAAAATACAATAGTTGCTTTATATAATCATGAATAAATAAATAAATAACTATTTTTGTTACTTAGTAGGAAAGTTTATTTTATAAATAAATAAAAACAAAATTTTGACCCAACTTATGGTTTTAATTAGATTCCGATTCTGATTTGATTACTCAATTAATTGGTTCAATTATATTCTTATTCAAGAAAAGAAGCATGTGTTTTTCTAAATAAATAAATTATTGAATCAATTAAAGATTTAATCAAATTTTTATCTAAAACTTATAGCCCTTAATTGGAACAAACTATTTTTTTCTGTAATTATAAAGAAATATCACGAAGAATTTAAATAAAAAAAAAGATAAATACAAATATACAACCCAAGGCCGTTGTCTTGCAATGACAGAGCCTTTCTAAATAGTTGTCAGAAGCTGTATTTATATTTATACCGTTTTATTGTTAGTTAATTACAGCAAATAGCTTTAGTTTCATTGCTATTTGTTAGAAATATTAATTTTATCAAAATCTGTTATAGTTTTAAAACACTTTTACATAATTAAAATTAAAATTTAAAAAATTAAATAGAAAATGTTTATGTAAGTCTTATATCAGAAAATAAACTAAATGTCCTAAAATCGTTTATAATTTGTTTCCAAACATTTACGTTTAGAATACCTATTTCTTATGTATAAAAATTAAATACTTTAAATCAAATTAATATATAATTATAATTTATAACATAATTAATACCTATTTATCTTAATAGGTACTTTGCTCGCTGGTGTCTTTATTTCTAATGCCTTTTTTTTGTGTTAAGGAAATTTTCCTCTATATGCATTCAAATTAATCTGTTTTTAAGGTAAGTCCGTCGTTTCAAAACGTTCAGCGCAGCTTAATGACGAGCCGGAGGAAATTTAAAAAGGCAAATTTTCTTCTCAGACAATCCCGAGGGAAGAGAATTTCACAAACAATGTAAATATTAATTATCCCATATCTAGAGAACTACATTAAAGCTAGGCGGTATAAGACATACATAGTAATTCTAAATTATCCTAATTTTAGAGGATTAAAATATTGAGTTTCATACGGGCTACTCTGAAAATAATGAGCATTTTAGAGTAAAAGCTTGGTGGTTTAGAGCGATTACTCCTCATTCAAAATAATTCTTAAATGCTGTTGTCATACCTTTCGGTGAAGACCGTCGTCACTGGCTGTTGTTTTGGTACGTTTGGCGAGCGCTTTCGATGTGAAGACATTATTTTCAAGCCGAGTTTAAAATGTCCTATATCTCGAAAACTTTAACTCACGAATACACAATTTAATTGAGTCGGATGGAAAATAGTTCATAAGGCGTATAAAGGGAAAAATACTGGACTGTTGATATATACTGTCTGCCTCTTTCATACTGTCATACGCTTGAGACACATCTATGAAAACCCGCAGAGCAATAATTTCTTTCCTGAAAGGCCTTTTTAACTAAATTTACTAATCTGTGTGCTTATTCCTTTTGAATCCGAATTGATAGTTAGGAATACATATTTCACGCTCAGAAATGGGTTTAGCTTAGCTATTAAAGCTCTCTCAAACAGCATTGACATGTTTGATAAGAGGCTTATACACAGAAAAAAAATTCATGCCCCAATTAAAGGTTTTAATTAATTTTAAATTAAATTTCAATTAATTTTTTAATTAATTCAAATATATATTTGTTTAAAAGAAATAATTGAATCAATTAATCATTTAATTAAATTTTATTTTCGAACCAATTAAAACGTTTAATTAGTGAAAATATTTTTTTGTCTAGGTTTGTACGAGTCTACTTTTGTGTGGTCATCTAAGTATCTCCTAGCTGTCTGGAAAAGTCAGTTTGGAAAAAGAGTACTCAAGAAGTAAAATGGCATTTAAAATAAAAATTATTATTTTAGTGCGATACAAAAAGACCTTGGTTTTTTTAAAACCAAGGTCTTTTTTGTGATTCACATCAGTTGGTGAATAATCAGACTGTGGATTTGGGTCGAAATCTTCCAGGTAATATTTCAGGGATACTTTTCTTTGGCATTCCAGTTGCTCTCTTAGCTTTTCTGTGTATTCCTTTACTCTGTTTTTATCTTGGGGTGATAGGTGTGATTGCCACCACCAATTCAGTCAAGAGCCATTCAATATCTGCCAAATAAAATTGGTTGTATTGTACACATAGTTTGTTGCCGGTTTGCTGTTGCATGTTGAGGAGCTAATTTGAGGTGTTTGTCAATATCAGAGCCTTGCCATACTCAACGTCTTTCCAACGAGTTCTGGGATATTTTCTATATTTTAACCATTTTTAAATTGCTTTATAAGTCGTAAAGTATTGATATAACTAAGAATTTAATTGACTACACAGAAAAAAAAGTTTGCTCCTATTAAAGGCTTCAAAAATATGCAATAACCAACTTAATTGCCCAATTCACAACTTTCTCGTATTGTTGTATCGGTTGTATCACTGTATTACTGTAAAATATTGTAAAATTGTTATTTCTTTTGATAACTGAAAGTTCATGATAGTAAAATGGGATGAATGCATATCTTTGAGAAGATGGAAAATAAATTGAAATAACGAGTTTTATCGTCAGTGTGCAAAACAAAGCAATAATTATTAAAAAATGATGAAGTGTAGTAATTTTACAATTTGAAATACATGTGTGTATTTTTTCATTACACAAATAAATAAAATTGTGCTTCTTCTATTTTTATTTGGTTACGACGAATTGAATACCTTGACTTGAAGTTTGATGTTTGTCAATAAAAGATACAACGGATACACTTACGCTCACTGTTTACAAAGTTTCAAAGGTTTATTTCAATAAACGATTTCCACTACAAGCTTGGGAAAAAATATTTATAATTTAAAACTAGAAAACATAACATAAATTTGTCTTTGGTTAAAGGCTTTATAGTTATGTTAATGAAGTTATAAATAATACTTTGAGGTAGGTGTTTTTTTTTAGTATTTCTAGTCTTTGTCATAAAAAAATGGAATTGCTTTAAAATAATTTTTTTTTTTGAAGAGAAACAAACAACACCTTGTCAATTAAGGGAACCATAGAAAAAATAAAAAAAATTAGGAAAGTTTCCATTAATATATCGCCCACTTTGAATTAAGCTGTCTTTGACGGTATTTATAAAATTTTTATTATCTATAAATATCTCATCTAAATAGTGATTAGTTAGTTGTTAGTTAAATACTTAGATAAAGAGTCAAGTCAGATCACTGTCAGATAATTTTTCGCTATTCAAATTATTATCAGATCCACGAACTACAGGGTGTATGCGTATGTATTTCGTATATTTTAGGTATTTGTGGTATATTTTTTAATTTTTAAAATCGTTATTTAGTTTATATTTGACCTTTGGATGGTTTGCAATTAGGTTTTAGTTTACACAGTGTTGAGTACTTGTAAGCTTGTAAGGAAATGTAATGAATGTCTATTAATGTTTTCTCATTTTCATGTAATTCAATGATGCAGATATTGTATTCAAAATAGAATTTGTATTCAAAATATTATTAAAGTAAAATTTTATATCATTTTAATTATTTTTAAATTAAATTTTTTTAAATTAAATTTTTTAAATTATATGAAATATACATATACAGATTGAGGAGTAATACCTTAGACAGACGACAGAGTTCAATTTCATTAAAAGCTAACTAATGTGAATTAAAATTTTACCCTGAGAGACGACAGTTGTGTGCATTTAGCATTGTTTGTCAAGTAAATTTAAATTTTGATTTAATAGATAGAAGAAGTGCGATTGGCAGCTGTGTTGTTGGTGAAAAATCAGCATTTATTTTAAAGAAAGCTGAAATGCTCCATAATTAAAATTTTTTTTTTTAAAGATTGCTAATGCAAATTAAGTTAAATTAAAACTAAAATAACGTGTAAAAATTTTTGGTAAAATTTTAAACACTTTCTATAAAATTGTTACGAAAAATTTTCTATAAAATTGTTACGAAAAATTTTCTATAAAATTGTTACGAAAAATTTTCTATAAAATTGTTACGAAAAATTTTCTATAAAATTGTTACGAAAAATTTTCGTGGATCTGATAATAAATTGTTACGAAAAATTTTCTATAAAATTGTTACGAAAAATTTTCTATAAAATTGTTACGAAAAATTTTCTATAAAATTGTTACGAAAAATTTTCTATAAAATTGTTACGAAAAATTTTCTATAAAATTGTTACGAAAAATTTTGTATAAAATTGTTACGAAAAATTTTCGTGGATCTGATAATAAATTGTTACGAAAAATTTTCTATAAAATTGTTACGAAAAATTTTCTATAAAATTGTTATGAAAAATTTTCTATAAAATTGTTACGAAAAATTTTCTATAAAATTGTTACGAAAAATTTTCTATAAAATTGTTACGAAAAATTTTCTATAAAATTGTTACGAAAAATTTTCTATAAAATTGTTACGAAAAATTTTCTATAAAATTGTTACGAAAAATTTTCTATAAAATTGTTACGAAAAATTTTCTATAAAATTGTTACGAAAAATTTTCTATAAAATTGTTACGAAAAATTTTCTATAAAATTGTTACGAAAATTTTTCTATAAAATTGTTACGAAAAATTTTCTATAAAATTGTTACGAAAAATTTTCTATAAAATTGTTACGAAAAATTTTCTATAAAATTGTTACGAAAAATTTTCTATAAAATTGTTACGAAAAATTTTCTATAAAATTGTTACGAAAAATTTTCTATAAAATTGTTACGAAAAATTTTCTATAAAATTGTTACGAAAAATTTTCTATAAAATTGTTACGAAAAATTTTCTATAAAATTGTTACGAAAAATTTTCTATAAAATTGTTACGAAAAATTTTCTATAAAATTGTTACGAAAAATTTTCTATAAAATTGTTACGAAAAATTTTCTATAAAATTGTTACGAAAAATTTTCTATAAAATTGTTACGAAAAATTTTCTATAAAATTGTTACGAAAAATTTTCTATAAAATTGTTACGAAAAATTTTCTATAAAATTTTTACGAAAAATTTTACGGCAATTATCATTTGATTGTTTTCTTACAAAATCCAATGGAAATCTTAAGACTTGTATTATTGTGTGAAGCGGCCTTTATTGTTAGTTCGTTTATATTTGAGATATAAAAAATAATAAAAATAAATAAACGAATATCTTTGCTGGACAGCAGACATATTATTTGAATATTTTCTGCTTTTTTATTTGAAAAGTATTTTATATATTTTATACTCATTTGAATAATTACATTTTAGCTGGATTAATTACCAGTAAAAATACGAGTTTATACTGCTGTGAGCTTAACTTTAGTTCGAATTTGGAGCAAATTTGTGGTATGCGGAAGGATTGCCCAGTTCATAATGCAAACGTGGTGTAACTTTTAAAATCAATAATGAAATCACACAGACAGACATTAAAATCATACTTTCATTCAAATATACGAAGGTATGAATGTATGTATGTATGCAGCATAGAAAAAGCATGAAAGCAAGAAACATACTGTGTCAAACAAAACAATTATTAAATTTAAATTAAAGCTAAAATAAATCACAAGTTGAATTATTTTTAAATTAATACACAAAAAGTATTAATACACAAAAGTATTATTAATAAAAAATTGGTTTCATATATTTTCCAAGCCACTAAATCTTTCTTTGCGTCTTAATCGCAATACAATTTTATAATTCCATTACTTTTTGGAAATAATATATTTTTTCGATAAAAGAGATTTTTATTTCTCTTTAAGTTCGATAAATGAAGTCGAACGTTTTTCAAAAATTTTTATTCCACCCAAATAATCCCGTTTCTCAAATTCCTCAAAATAGTTTTGATGATGTCCTCTTTGTTTGACCCAGAAACCTTAACACACCAAATTCTTTAAATTGGGAAACAGGAAACAATCACAAGGGATTAAATCCGATAAATTTGCTGGATGGAGTAGCATTTCATATCCAATTCAAAGAGTTATGCCATAGTGACTACACACATGTCATAATGTACATTGTCTTTATTGTATATTCCATTTCATAGATTTTATTGACTATTTGGTATAGACTATTATGGTAATTAACAGGCTACCTTTGGATTCAGTGATAGTTATTTTACTCTTCTCCATTTTCGTTCATATTAACGGAGTTGTATAGGTAGGCTATATGCTATATGCAGCTTGCTTAAAATTCGAATGTAATCCAGTAATCGGTAAAAGTTAAGAAAGGCAATGTTAGTACGCTTGGAATACATAATATCATGGAATTGTCAAACAGCCTTCGACAGATTTCTACAGAACTCCACTAATTGATTTTTAGGATAGGGACTTGTAGCCTTCCATCGGAAGAATATATAGTGTTGCAAATAAGTGTAGGGTGTTTACCTCCGATATTGTACCGGTTTTGTAGCCTCAGAATTAGTGTGTAAACTTATAAATAGGAGGTAAAGTATAATTTAAGATTTTGCTGGGTACCGGATTATTGCAGCTTCAAGGGGAATGATACTGCTGGTGAACTAGCGAGGTTGGGTTCTGCAATGAAATTAAAAACGAGCCAATAATCAAGCCAACCACAAATCAGTGTAGAACTAATTAATCTTAGGAGTATTAGCCCTCTGCTGAGAGGGAGAAGTTCAAAGTGTTTCGAAGGTCACGTGGCCCATGGCAAGTACTAAAATACTTCTAGTTTTGGACAGGTAAATTTATATGTTCGCTGTAGGTATAATTATGGTCATTGTTCTGTTAGGTTAAGGACCAGTTTATGGGCACTCCTTTTTTGCAGGTTTTGCGAGGATGAGAAAGATTTGAAAACTGTAGAGCACCATAAATTGTAAACGATTTCACGATAAGTCAGACAATATCGCAAGATGCAAACTTTTGATACCGTCAGATTCATTATTAGCCTTGGGTGGATAAATTCACCTAGAGATTCTATTTGCGACATCAGAAGGAAATCACAATAGACCACTAGGCCTTACAGATTCAGGGATCCATTTTTATACTGAGACATCAGTAAAGGAATTTGATATAAATGCGGAGGATTCCCGAAGATCTGCAATGAATCGGCTAGCATTTTTTGGGATGAAATTGAGCTGACTACTTGGGAAAAAGATAAATACTCAATGAAAATGTTATTTATAATTATTTGGACAATCAGATGAGAAATCTTATCGTGACAACAAAATTTGTGTTTCAAAAAAGACTGAGCTCGGTTGCAGTTAAACAAATTAAGGTTTGCATACTGTCGCTTGCACACTGTTTTTATTTTTACTCAAACAAGCAACTTTAATTTAAAATTTAAATAAATGTAACAAAAATTTATTCTTAAACCCTGAATTCAGTATTTGAAATAAAAAAAAAACAATCGACCCAAAAAATGTTTTTTCTCTGTTCTTTTCTAAAAACCATGCGCTAAAAATTGGGTACCCCGGTAGACTAGTAAGTAGTCTATTAGTCTGGAGGTTTTGGATTCGATTGAGTTCCTCAACGACTGATTGATAGTGCGATAGTCCATCCGTCTAGGATTCGAGTCCCCCAAAAGACTAGGTGTTTTCTGCGGACATTTAATAAATTTGTATTGATAATATTCTAATATTTATAATTCAAATAAATTTATTAAGTTTTTTGTTTAAAACATTTTTTTAAAGACACTGTATATAAAAACGAAAGTAGTTTATAGTAGAAATATTTCTTCAGTAGCTCTCAATGAACCCACATACGAATGTAAAGTAAAAAAATAAAAAATACATTTTAAGTGCAACGAAGAGAAAAAGACGCACAACATTAAAATTAAAAATCGAAATTTTATTAAAACCAGGCAAGAAAGAAGCCAGCAATATGGTTAATAACAAACAAGCAACAACAAAATGAAATAAAATTACAAAAGAAAACACTCTCATACAATTTTCCTCGATATAAATCATTATTATGTAATTTAATAAAAACAACAAATAAATAAATTTTTTTATTTATTCGTTTATTTGTTATTTATTTCAGTGCATTTTGTTCGACCTCAAAATTTTTTAAAGTAATAAAAATTATTACTAATTATATACAATTACAGTTGAAAAAATAAAACTAAAAATATTTAAAAAAAAAAATATTTTTCATGAAATGCCTGTTTTGGTATTGCGAACAATCAAATCTTCTCGAAAATTTTCATGAGACACACTGAGTTTTTGAAATATTTTTTGAACAGACAACCACCTGCAGCATAAGACAATTAACAAAAGCTATTTTTATGACAGCTAAAATTCAAGTTTATTTAGTTGCTCTGGAATTGGCTTAAAACAATGTGAAACAATTGAAGGTGATTGCTTAAGAAAAAAAGGATTTAATTTTCTTTCTTACTTTAATTTTTATTTCTTTTTTCTTTACCATAATTGATGCAGTTAATTTTAACAGAAAAAAAGTTAAAAAAAAAACAGATCACTAAGGATTTGAAGCCAATTGTTTATTGTTAAAAAGTTATCAAAATTGCCCTTCTTTTCCCTTTCAAAAGTTTATAGACAATTTGTTTTTAAAAGATCTTGTAAAAAAAACTCTTTTAATTACGAACTACCTTTTTAAGACTTTTCAAATTTCTTTTTGTATTTTTGAATAATTTTATTTTTATTTGAACTTTGAACTATTTTATATTATTAATAGCTGTGCCCACACACGTTGTGTGCGTCCTGACAATATTTCGTTCGATTTTGCTTTGAAAGTTATCCACACCAAATTTTAAGACTCTTACTTACTCTTACGTATTTACTTTATATAAAGGTACCCATTACTGGATAAAATTCTAAAATTTATATAAAATTCTAAAACTCTAACAAAACAGAGACTGGATTGAGACAGTAGGCGTGGTATCTCCCATACAAAGTAAACAATTATTATCGTCTATCTGGATATCTGCAATAGGTAGAGTCATGAAACTTTGCACAAGTAACCCTCATACTAATGTGCATAGTCTAACAAATCACAGACTGGATTGCGACAGTCGGCGTGGTACCTCCTATACAAAGCGAAAAATTGTTATAGTGTACCTAGAGAACTACAATTCCAAGAGTTTTATATTTTGGAACAAGTAACCCCCACACTAGACTAGACTATGCACATTAGTATGAGTGAATTGGGACAATGGGCGTGGTAACTCCCGTACAAAGTGAACAATTATTATCGTGTTATTACGCATAGTCTAGCAAAAAACAGATTGGACGGGAACAATTGGCTTCCTACCTTGTATACAAACTGAAACAGTTTTGTCGTGAGAATAGCGCGCGATTTCGAGTTAAAGGTTGGCCATACTTTTCTTCCAAGTGTTAATTGTATTTTTTGTGGATGGATAGATGCGTAGCGAAGCGCACCAAGAATAGCTATGTAGTAACAAATAAAAATAGCTATAAATAAATAAATGTTGATGGCGACTAAGGGCATGCCAATTTAAATCCGTCGGCAAAAAACACCATCGTATTGTGTCGACTTCGCCTAAAAAAGATATTTTAGTATAAAAAAGGTATTTTTTAAATCACAGTGTAAATGTAAAAAGGCATTTTTTGTAATTTTTCACAAACACTGTTTAAATTTGCAACCAACCATTCAATTCAACATGTGTTGAAAATTTATAATATTTTTTTTTTACTCTCTCTTGCCTCTCAACGAAAATACAACGAAAGTAAAAGCTAAAAGTAATAAAAATATGTAACATTCACAAAACCAACAGCATTTTTTAAATGAAAAAAAAAGTTTAAGCGCGCAAAACTAATTTTCATCTACTTCTTCTTTCACAGGTTTTGCACTTGCGTGTTTTTTGAGTTTAGCTGTGTCTATGGCTTTTACTCGTACAAGTACGTCTAACTTCGGGTGTGTGAATGTGAAATATTTTGTGTGCCGCAACTGGGTTTAACTGGTGGTGTGTTTTCTGGCTACTCAATCTAGTTATCGCCGCCACAGCTAACAATACTAATACTATGAGCAGCAACTTACTGCATTTGACGCGTGCCGCAAATTACCGCAATGTTATTGCACTTTGATTTTTAAGAGTTTTAATGTTTTTAGCTTTTCTGGTCTATGAATTCATATTCATATTTGTATTCGTCATTTTATTTCATCTAAAAATTATGTTTTGCTGTTTTTTTTGTTAGACGCACTGACTGACTGCCTGCAAAGCACGTAAGCATGATTTTTGCTGTTTTGTTTTGTTTTGTTTTCTTTTCATTTTTTTTCTAAGCATTTTTTTAATTAATTTGAACATAAAATATTGCAAACGCGTGTTATAAATAATTCTTGTAAAATTAAATAATAAATGAACGATCAGTGATAATATTTGAAGCTATTAATTTTAGCAATAGACTTGTGGATAAAAAAATATTATGGCTTTCTTTGTGCAAACCACTGCTGATCGTGGATTTTGGCCTTATGTGGCAGTTGATACTAATTTCGTACTTATTTTAATTTTTTTTTAATATCGTATAAATTTAAACTGTCATATAATTGTAGAAAAAATTAATTATAACATAATTATAAATTAAATTTATTACGCAGAAAAAATTGGTTTCTTAAACTAACCTGAAAAATAATTTTGCCAAACATTAATTTGAAAGCAATAGAAAAAGAAATAATGACGTTTTTTATTTTATTTTATTTTTTTGAAACTGTGGTACTTCCTTTGGAAAAGGATAGTAGTAGATAAGACAGATGGTTAGTGATAGTAAAGCTTCGATTCTGGCAACACTGCAATTACCAGTACAGTATTGCAGCGCGCCTCTGGTTATTTAGGCGAATTAGTTCGAAGCTAGCATAGCCAATTCATAATTCTTTTACTTCGCCGGCGATTAAGTGCTAAGTGGTAATACCGGTAAAGGAGGGCGCTGTGATTTTTTGTGGAACAAGATTAACGTGAGTACCTGTCATACTCGGCCTAACCTCACGGTGGTCTTACCATCGAGTGAAACTTAGGCGTAGACTAGCGCCCCCATTGTGTAGTATAACAACACTTTACGATTGCCACCAATCGCTTTTTTGTGTGTGATACAGTCACAATGAGTAGCAATTTATATAATATGGCAAGCCTTTCCAAGGCAAGCCTAGATCCATATTATAACCTCTTGCTTAGGGGTTTGGAGACTATCCAAACTCCGTCTGTTGAGAGTGCAACAGCACACTTGATCGACCTTGTACCTTACCTACTTAATCGATCTTAAACCACAGCCACCACGTGTACCCCCGAAGGGGACCTCACCAATAACCGGTCACAGACAGGATAGGCTCTCTGTAGGGCCACCGATTCCCGTGGTACCAGTCCTTTGGGCACTGGTCCGGCCTCGAAGAGAACCCGTGATTTTACTCACAGACCTTTTCTTCCAGATTTAGGCTCTAGGAACCCTAGCGTCTGGTGCTCCTATTTTCCCCGAGTGGACCGCGTCAAAGCATTTTCCATATTCCTGCAGTGACATTTGGAACCCCCGGGGGTGGAGGGCGCTGTGATATGCATTATTATAAAGAAAAATTAATACATATCAGAAAAATTGATGATGTCTTTATATAACTAAAAATAAATTTTACAATTGTCGCTTATCCTATTTATGAAAGCAGCCCTAGCTACTAATTTTTACGAAAATTTTTTGCTTGACTTTCAAATTTACCATACGTAGTAAAGTAAAGTAAAGTAGAAGTAAAATAGAATCGTGAAAAAAATTGATGTTGGGATTTCAACGGATTTATACGTTTTAAGGTCTCTTGCATTATTTATACCCATTTGCGCGATGATGTCTGTTGTGTATGTCACTTTTATTGTAGAATCTCTACAGGTCATACCGTTTGACATATCAGAATGAAATGTGCCTTTGATTAATGGAGATAAAGAGCTGTATAGTTTTTGGCCATAATCGGAAAGGGGCAAGGGGTATTTTACCTACACCACAAACCGAAAAGAATTAATTTTTCGATTTGAACTTTTTATACTTTGAACTTTTATTCTTTATGTAGTATATCCATAAAAATATGGTAAACTTGGGTGTAGGTCAATCCAGATTTTTTTTTAATTTGTTTCGAAAATTTTATAAATTTTTTGTAGCACTTTGTCTTACAGTTGCCAATGAGTTTTTTGTTATTTACTCACAATTACCTTATGTGCTTTAATTTGTACCTAATAGACAGAAGAAAAGACAAGACGAACTTTAAAATACTTGTGTTCGACCTTTTTAGGGTTCCGTACCCAAAGGGTATAAACGTTACCCTATTGTTTTCGCTACAATGTCTGTCCTTTCATCTCTGGAACCGTATTTTGGATTTTAACAGAATATTGTAAGGAGATACCTTAGCATCCTGATTCCAATATAGGATACTGTTTTTCCGCAAAAATATCTCATTTCCATGAGAAAATGGAGAGAAGACAATAAAAAACGCAATTTTACAATAATTTTTAGAATTTTTTATAAATTTTAGAATTTTATCCAAGGCTGGGTACCTTTATATAAAGTATTAAAGTAAGCCTGTGGATTTCTTTCAAAGCAAAATCGATTACTTTGGATTACTTTCAAAGCAAAATCGTTACAGCAATAATAATAATAATAATAAAATGGATTATTTGCAAAAACACTACCCTGTTTAGAATGCAATTATTATATTATAGATTTCATTTATGGGACATTTTCTCAGCTTTAAACTTAGAAAATAATCAAACGCATCATTTTAAATGAATGAATGAATCATCAGTGTCGCTCCCTGGTATATTAAAAACTCAAACATTGACAGTAAAATTTGGGTATTCATTCTCTGATAACCAACATTAACCAACATTAACCAACAAAATACTAACAGCTGATTGCTGGTGTTTTGTCTAAAGTTTAAGATTTTATATTTTGACTTCTGTAATTCTCATTTGGTCAAAGAAGTTTATGAATGCTTTAAACGAGCTGACTTGAGCAATCAGTAAAATGGAGATAGGAACCAGCCAACCTATCCAATAATCAAATTCAGTTAATTAATCTTAAATATGTATAACGTGTGATATTTAGCAAATTAGGAATTCAATTTAAACAAGACAATATTATTTGGCAATAGTTATTTCAACAAAGCGAAATATTTGAAAAATTTGATTACAATTCGTACTTCAATTAATTAACATAAATCGTACAAATCGAAATTGCTTACAAATAAATCCAACTTACTGATTATCATAAAACGCTTTCATATTCATTCAAATATCGCCTAAAATGCTATAAATCTGTGAATTTTATATATTTTGTTTTATGAAATCGATACCGATCCATAACAAAACAAAGGAGGAATGTAAGTAGGAAGATCTTAACTGCCAAATACATTATCTTATGCAATATTTTAAATAACAAATAAACAAATACAATTGATGACTAGTTTCACACGCACACAATCTTTGGCCAAATCATAGAAAGAAAACAAACATAAACTTGGTTTGAAATTAAAAAAAAAGCATTTATCTCTGTGTTTCATCAATGGCAGCCAGCCATTCATTCAGTCAATAGATTGGCTGTTTGGTAGGCAGGCAGGCAGGTAATCTTAGCAACTTCATGGACTGATCGACAGATATTAATTTGGTTTGAATTGAATGAATATGTACGTGTAAGTATTAGCATGTCACTCACTCACCGTGAATAAATTTAAACTTTCATGATTAAATTTTATTGAACGCATTTTTCGTTTTTTCTTTTACGTTGGCATGTGTTTCTGTTTTTAGGTTGTGTGAAGAACGAAACATTTTTTAACTGAAATATTTTCCCTATAAGAAGTATTTAACTTGTAATAAAAACCAGTTTATTAACATATCTGTAAGTGCTTTTTTTTCTTTTGTTTTTCTCCTTTTAATTAGGTCAGCAAATCGAACTAAAAACCAACACAAAACAGCCGAATTAAAAGCGAAACCAAACGAAAATATCCAGTTTAACATTGAGGAACCTCTGCAACATTTTTTTTTTATATTTTTTCATATGTACAGTGTTGGAAAAAATAATAGTGAGACAGGTTTTTAATATATTTTTGAAGGAATGTGGCCTCAGAAACAATAACAATAAAACAGTAAGATTTGTGAGGTAATGGCAGACAGTCTCAGACCTTATAGAAAGGAAAGATCCGAATCTGTGAATTATGGAAAATTCCAACATTTACGGGGTACATTCGAGAAAAGGGGGTTCGAGAAAAACAAACAAGATTTTTAACACAACCTTTCAAACATTAAAAAAGGACAGATAGCTGTTTATTCGAGCATAGTAGTGAATTTTGGTTTCATCAACAGCTACACGCAGAGAAAAAACATGGTTATGATTTGGTTACAAGGACTATTTTATATTTTCTGTAACAATATATGGTTGCGATAAATAACTCATAGTAGTTTTAAACATAACAATGGTCACTGTAAAAAAATTTTTGATAATATTTTATGACTAAATAATTATTAAACCCAAAAAATCCAACATTGTTGGGTTGAACTTTACAATTGTTGGGTTTAGTTTTTTTAATCATTAATTTTAATTTCAATCTGATTTTATGGCTTTATGTTTAAAAAAATAATAATTTCATAAAATTAACTTTTAAATATTTGTGTCTATAAAGTATTTTTACACAAACAGGCCTATCGCGTATAATATTACCTATCATTTAATCTTATTATAATTATTTAATTTAAGCATATAATGTTTATATTTGATTATAATGTAAATATCATTATATTATGGTCATATTTTTTTATAATATGTTACTACTTAAACATAATAATATATTTTACAATGTTATGATTAAGTTCGACAATAATATGATTGTAACATAACAATATTATTATGTTTAATCTATACATATAATAAAATAGTAGTTTCTGTTTGTGTCTTTCTTCTTTGTGTTCGCTTATAAGGCATCTTTTATTTTTCAAAGCATTATATTTTTAGCAATGTTGCGCAACAGATGGCGCTGTTTATAATATTTAGTAACTCAGTTCCTGTCTGTCTTTTAAAGAGCTTAACAAAAATATTTAGAATTTTATTCAGGGATGGGTACCTTTATATAAAATCAATATGTAAGAGTCTTAAAATTTGGTGTGGATTATGCACACAACGTGTGTGGGCAGAGCTAGTAATAAAAATATGTATTGACTACAACCATATAATTCAATCACAATGGGTGCCCCGGTAGGCTAGTAGGTAGTAGTATGTGCTACTCTATCCGTCTGGATGTTTTGGGTTCTATTTCCACCACCACAGTCTCGTTACTATGGTGGATAAATTAAATGAATTTTATTTGAACTATTTTTGAATTAATAAATTAATTATCTCTTTATAATTAAGAACTTAAGCCTAAATAATTAATTTATTAACTGGATAAATTAAGTTAGAATATTGTTTGTAATTGGACTATAAAATTTATACCATTATTATAACTTGCCAATAACTAAAGTTAACATTTTATCGGGAAGATAAGTAGTGTTTCGTTATAATAACGAGGGTAAACCTCGTTACTTGCCTTTAGAGTTAGTGTTAATTAAACGTTATTTCTGGCTTACTTATAATAACGAAAAATCACTTATCTCTCCAATAAAATCCCAACTTTAGCTATTGGCAAGTTATAATAATAGGCTTTAGACCAATTATTAAAACTAACTCCGATAACATTCTAGCTAAAGTTAGGCTTTTATCCGATAGATAAGTAATTTTTCGTTATTAAAAGTATATAGGAACTCGACTGTAATCAAGCAATAAATTTTTTATTTTTCAAATGAAAAACAAACTAGAATTAGTTTCGGAGTTGTAAATTGTCTCTCATCCAAAACTATATCGTGGCTTTAATCGATTATTTTCAATGTAACTGCCTCCCCAACCTCGTGTCCTGAATGAGGTTCATTCATTATTTGTGGATTTACAGCCAAGATTAAATTCATTTACCCAATTAAATGCTGGTGTAGGTATGTAAACGAGATATAACCAAGTGGTAAAACTAAAAACGCCTTCTTACTTTAGGCCTTCTATAAGGAATGCTTAGAACTTCTTTCTCTACGAACCTCATTTTACTATGTCTTCCAAAGAAGGCGTTGGCACTCCCTTATAAAAGATCTAGAACACATTTCCACCTCCCTTCTGCATTGTTCTGTCTCTCAGTTTATTTGGCGAAAACATAATTTTCTTTATTATTTTGAATGCTTTTTGAATGCCTTTAAATGTCTCGATAGACTGATTGTAAGTGCTCTGGTCTATTAGCCTGGGAGCGTGGGTTCGATTCTCAAAAAATGAAGAAAAACGAGGGATTTTCCTTAAAAATTTCCCAAAAATCTCCCTTTAAGTTTTTGTAGACTTATTGGCTCCCCCTCGTAATAATTAATAATAAACAGGTATACTGTTGTTTCATGCATTTGATTAAAAGTACAAGCAGGTACATATTTTTTTTGTGTTGATAATGGATGTTGTAACTACAACAAATTGCCAATAACTTGAATAATAACTCGATTCATTTTCTAAAAATGGGTTAGTTTGTGTATAAAGACTCCTTAACAATAGTGTTAATAAATCAGGGTAATAATTTGTGAAATATTTTTAAAGTAAATTGCTTTTTTTAAATATTGTATTTACAATTTACATAAATTTGTAATTTTTCAACTAGACAAACAGAAACAGCAAACAAAAAAAGATGGGGAACTCATACATAAGCAGTTTTTAACAACAATCAATCAGCTTATATTTATAAAATACTAATAAAAATAAATAAAACATATATATATATATATATATATATATATATATATATATATATATATATATATATATATATATATATATATATATATATATATATATATATATATATATAAAATCACATATTTTATATAATTATGAATTGATTCACTTACTACTGCTTTTGCATTTTTCAATACATAATTTTTTTTCTATATTTCTTTAAACAAAGTAACCAGCCAAAATAAAAGAAAAGATGTCATAATTATTTTTTATGCCTTAATATTTTGTTTTTCAACTTTGTTTTGTACAATAATTTTTGGTAACGTTTAAAAACAACAATAAAAAAAATAATGGTGAAAGTCTTTTGCAAAAAAAAAAATCAAGTGTTGTTTGACTTCTTAATGAACAACAACAGATTTAAATGTGGAAGTACTCGTACTACATATAATTCGTACAGCTGTATGATCTTGACAGCAGGTTTTTCTTTGTAAGAAAGTGAAATTAAAAATCATAAAAAATGTTTATTAACACTATAATTGCATATGACAATTTAAAAGAATTAAAGTTTAGATACTTTTTAATTATTCTTAAGATTAAAGCGTTCAAATTATAAGCAAGCACCTAATTCTGACATTCGTATACGAGCGAATTCTAAAAAGAATCATAACACAGTGCAACAAATAAAAAACTTTTTGAAAAAATACACGAACTTGACAATATAGGTTGGATTCTACTATCAAAAGGTACTATACTATACTACTCAGTTTGGCAAAATTGTTGACAAATTTTTATTTATGGGCTTCGAAAGATTCGGAAAATCAGAGGGCCCTTTAAAAACGGTGTCATCAGTTTATTTAACAATACTTTTAATTAAACAATAATTAAAAAATTTTGTTTCAATATTGGCTATGTTTGGATAGGACTGGGGGAAAACCCGTTATAATTTTTTACCTAATTTTTCTTTTATCCGCATTTTCTATAGGTTGTCCTTAAAATGGTTTAAAAAAAATTACTAACACCAAAAGTAAGTTTAAATTACGTAAGCCAAAAAAGAATATCACCTTTTTGGGGAAAATCCTGAAAAACGGTATTTTTTAAATTTTCCTAATTCAGAACAAAACATGAAACTAATTTATTCTAACTTTTATCAAGAATATAGCCAATTTCTTAAAATAATAATCCGATCATTATTAAGTACACCACCCTAAAAAAAACTAAGTTAGGGTTCGACAAAATTAAAAAAAAAAAAAAATTATGCCAATTTTCTCCCAACCTAAAAGAGATAACCTACATATCGTCATATTAAATGCAAACGGACGTAACTACACAAAATTTCGAAATTGAGTTTTTTACCGATTATGGTTTGTTTTATCAAAATACATCTTCGTGCAAAATTTTAGATTCCGGTTATCAAAAATGGCGATTTTATTAACGAAATTCAAACGGACGTAAATACAAGTGCTTGTATTTCTAAATGCAAGAAGACGTAACTACACATTTATATGTATATACTAAACGTAAGCGCAAGATGTTAAAAAGTGTACAGTATTGAATGTTTTTGAAACGCAAATATTGATTGTATGTGTAGTCGAATATTACTAAACAGTAAATACAGAGAACAAGAGAGCAAACAGTGCAAATATCAGTGCACCTGTTTTGACCGGACAGTTTAATCAAGTGCAATAAATATGCTGAGCATTTCATATTGTTCACTAGTTCATTTTACTTAAATTTTCTTGAGAGTAAAATCTCTGATTTTTGAGAGAAAAAATTAAATTAGATTTTTTTATTCATCAATAAAAGTTAAAAAAATTCAATCTACTACAGTTTTCTATTTTCAACCACTCAACGCGCAAATTAATAAAAAATAAATAAAATACAAACCCTTGCTTTTAACATCATACATTTACATACATGTTGTCTGCTATAACAGTATTTCATATCAAGAGACACTATTGAAACAAAATATTCACTACTGAAATTTAATTTCAAACAACAATTATTGCATTGGTTGCAAGAAGAGCAAATGCTATTGTATGTTTTTATTTAAGAGCACAACAATATTTGTATACACATGAAATCAAGTGCAAGAAAAAAGAGACCAATTCATTATTGAACATTATGAAGTTAGTCTAACAAGACGTTTATGCTCACGTTTAGTATATACTCAGAGAATTAAAATATCAAAGAAAAAGTGGCAAAATCTCCAAGACTTAAAACCATTAATACCAGCCGATTGCCATAATTTTTATGATAATATTCCCTCGAAAATTAACTATTTGTTTTCGACTTCTTTTAAATGATTTTTTTTTTAAATTTCTGAATTTTTATATAAAATTTCTCACTTTCTGTAGTTTTTATTTTAAAAATTAATTACATAATTACTTAGGCTTAAGTTCTTAATTAAAAAAAGATAAAGAAAAAATTGGACACTGGCAGAGTGGAATGCATTTTCTAGACAGCGACGTCCGTCATCAGCACTCTTCGTATCTATCTACTAGGTAGTTTCAATTGTTATTAATTTTCTATTAAAACAAACTTATCAAAGAAATAGGATATAAGGACTTAGCTATCTAGAAAATGCATTCCACTCTACTGGTGTCTAATTTTTTCTTTATCTTTATAATTAAGAACTAAAGTCTAAATAATTAATTTATTCGTTTAAAAATAGTTCAAATAAAATTCATATAAAATTACATAATTACATTTTGTTTTATAATAAAATATGTATAAGAATTTAATAAAAAAGATAAAAAAAGGAAACATATTTTTATTCAAAAGTGTAAACAATTTAAAATGGTAAAATTCAAAACAATAGGTAATGTTTTTGGCGGATTGAATAAAGTCAAATATCTCTTAAACTGTAAGAGACTAGAATACTAGTATATAATGAGCATGTTTTTTCTTAACTTTTGCAAGTAGTTTTCGAAAATTCAAAATTATTTTTAATCGGAAAGTTATACGGACCAATAGATTTTACACACCTGATTGTCAACTTTGTTCCACTGTAAAATCTACTGTGCTTTGAAAGTCTAACATCTCTTCTGCTGAGTCTCCAAATTTCGTCAAAATCAGTTCAGTAGTTTAGAAGTTAATGAATTAATAGCAAAAAAGAAAAACTTTCACCCACTACTGTGACTTTTTGTAGTTACGTCTTTTTGTTTAAAAAAAAGCGGAAAGTCAAAAGAACGTAATTAACATAAAAACTTAAATGTTCGAATAAAAATTAAAAATATCTTCACCAATAAATAAATCCCCACAATTTAAGTACAATTTACAAAAATTGCAAAGAAACCATAATATTTGTTGATTTTAGAAGATTTTTTGCTTCTCCTGTAAAAAATAAAAGGTGTAGTTACGTCCGTTTGCATTTAGTATGACGATATGTAAGCACATTTTTTATATATACTTTCAAAGATTTGAGTTAAAACTAAAATTATGACATTTTATGACATTTCCAAAAAATTATAAAGCCGAGGTATACAACTTTGGGGGCTTAGCCAGAAACCCCCATTTACCCTAGGAAGCCGACCGTTTGCAGCTCCACTCAGAAACACCTCTGCTGTGCCTCTGTGATTATTAATTTTATTAAGAGATCTTCAGTGGTTCATGAGATACCGAATTATGTCTAAAATAAATCGTTTTCAAACCACTGTGCACTGGCTGGTTTATTCTAACTCTAGTTCTCATTGTTAGAAGTAGTAATATTTTAAACAAAAAACAGCAACAAAATATTTTTTATTACCCCGTAGTACGCTATAAATAAAAATTTTTTTTTTTATAAAAGTTTTAATACCCGAAATGTAAATTATAACAAAAGTTATAGGTAGTGATTTAAAAATTAAAATTAATTTAAAATAAAAGAGTAATTTTTTTGATCCTGAGGTGAAGGGTGTAAAATAATTTAAAAAATGCTCTATCACCTATGAAATATAATATAAAATTTAAAATTTCTCATACCCTATTTTTTGTAAAGTTTGTTTAAATCTATACATAAAATAAAATAGTAACTCATTTCCGTTTTTCTGTCTGCTTTTCATTTGTATTCGCATCACGTAAAAACTACTGGATGGATTTTAACAAAATTTTGTGAAGAGGTACCAAGAGGTTCCAAGAGAAAGTGGAGAAACAGCAGTGAAAAAACGCAATTTCCGGTTTAAAGGTACTGAAATTTTCGGTTTATTATTTTAAACACGGTTGCACACCTTCTATTTCTTAAAGTGGGATATTTTAAACACTATTGCGCAACATTAGGCGCCAATTGAATAAAATTTGTATGTGATTTGTATTTTTACTTTGTGGAATTACATTGTTATTTAAATACACCTTTTACAGAGGTTTACAATTTTAGAGTTTTATCCAAGGTACATAAAGGTACCCAGACCTTAATGTAAAGAAAATATATATCTGGATGGATTTTAACAAAATTTTTAGCGACCTGATCCCAATATAGGATACTTTAAACACGGTTGCGCAACAGATGGCGCTGTTTTAAAATAATGACAAAATATGAATTACTTGCTGACAAATTGCCAAAGACGGAAGTAGCGATACAGAAAACCCGTTACATTCTGCTAGCGTCAAATTTTTCTTTTTCTCTTTATAATATAAAACTTAAGCCTGAATTATTATTAATTCAGTTAAAAAGTATTTTAAACCCTTCACATTAGTGCTGGAAAACTATGAGTAATGGGTACCAAGTATCGAGTATTTAATCTGTTTTTTGAATACTCAAAAATAGTTACTTGATGCTTTTAGCGTTACATATTTATGAAAAACTTGAACAGACAATTAACGAATTCATTAAAACACTGATTAACTGTGCGTTTCTATGCAAAACACAAGTATTGAGTACCCAATTGTGTTAAAAATCGTAGAAATTGCCAGCAATACTCCACCACTTTTTTTCTTATTGATTGATTTTTACGTTTTGTAGCAAAAAAAGTCTCAGCTACCAAGTATCAAAAATTCCAAAACAATCAAAAGTTTTAGATCTTTGACGGCCTTCTCGTGAAATGGTTCACTGTGCGATGTGATCATTATTTTATGTTTATTTATTTTTGTTTTTTTTTTTTTTTTCTATTGTTGATGTAGTAATGTTACGGTAAAGAGCCACTTGAATAACTGAGAAAGTGTTTAACCAAGAAAACACCATTTACAAGTTTTTATCTTGACTTATTAAAATAGTTTTGAATATTTTGTATTTTGAATTGATGACTTTTGTGTATTGAGCAATGACTTAAATATATTTCTGATACAAACCCATCCATAACAGTAAATGCTGTTGGTTTTGCCTGCTGAACGAACGTGCGCTTTCTATTTGCGTTTATTTATTGTTTACAGATGAATTCGTTTAATTTCATTTAATTTTATTATTTGTTTTTATTTAAATTCAGCTTTAAGCTTATAAAAAAATAAATAATTTCTGGTTTATATGCTTGCGAATATACAGGCGCTTATAGAAAATGCACTAACCAATATGAATTAAAATGAAAATAAAACAAAAAATGAGCAACAATTATTGCATATTAAAATATAAGAAAAAAAAACTATTTGAATTCGTATGTATTTAAGGAAAGAAAATATAATATTTTAGTTGATTAGATTGACGGCACGACGGACATTTTTTTAAACATAAATAAATTAAATAAATAAAATACAAAAAAAAAATATTTTTTTAATGCGCACTAGTGCCCAACACATGGCCCAGCTTTAAGTGTTAATTTTAAGTACAAATTTTGTTTTGCATTCGAGAATTATTAGTTTCTGTGCATTTTTTAAAATGAAAATGCATGTCATTTGATTTTATTTATTTCGAATAAATTATTCATAAACCAGAAGAATTAGTAAACAAACGAATAAAACATAAATGAATTTTAATTATGCCAACAGCAAAAACAGGGACTTTCAATTGAATTGAGACCAGATCAACATTAATAAAAAAAAGATTTTAAAAAAGCTTTAAATAGGAGTGCTTCATTTTTGTAGCTGTGTGTATATTAGGGCTATTACCTACTATCAATGTGTTATTGACTTAAATATTTTTTCAGGTTGATTTAGAACAAAGGTTTCACCCAGAATCGTCAAATTGAATATAAATTTATGTCATTAAATTTTTAAGTAATACGTAACTTACACCATGAAATCGTTTCATGAAATTTCTTCAATTCTCTTTTGAACTTTCTTGTTTTTCCTTGCCTCTCCTCTCCACCTCTTGCCACCACAAAACCGGTTTCATGCAACTGATTTCATGAAAAATGTCATCGTGTAATTTAGCTATAACTGTTTTTAAACGCGATACAACCCAAGAGTTGTACAGCGTTGTGCTTTTTAGTAGTGTTGTCAGATTAGGGGATTTATCCCCAAATCGGGGATTTTTATTTACTTATGGGGATAAAAAATTCTGTTTGGGGATTGTTATAATTTTTTAGGGAGTTTTTGGGGAATTTTATTTTGATTTCGTTTACTTTTTAGATTATTTTAATTTTATTATTATTTCAAAAATTCTTTTTTTAAGTTTCCTAATGTGGTAACAAAGACGTTATTTAAAACTTAAGACTTTTAAAAGAAGTAAAAAAAATTGTAACGAAAATAATTTAAAATAAAATTGCAATTACTCTTTTTTTAAAAAGAGAAGTAACACTCAGGCAACACTGCAATTGCACGTTATGATTATTTTTAGAACAGTATTGCAGCGCCTCTGGTGTTATTTATGCGAATTAGTTTGAAGACAATTTATAATTATTTTACTTCGCCGGCGATTTAGTGCTATGTGGTAATACCGGCGAAGGAGGGCGCTGTGATATGCATTATTATAAAGAAAAATTAATACATATCAGAAAAATTGATGTTGCCGCGGCCGAGTATTGAACACGTGACTATTGCTTAGTAGTCAACGTGCTAACCACTTAAGCTACAGCACAGAGGTTATTGATTTTGGTTACGATTTTAAGAAAGAACTGCTTAAATATAGTATAGCGAAGCTACTCGAATTATAGAGAGTTATCGGCCGCTGAATATTTCAAGAGACATTTATAAATCACTATTAAGAAAAAAGGCAAATAAAAACGTCAAAGCAACTTAGGCGTATTTTGAGCAATATTTTTTAAATATCAAGAGGATGCTGAAACGACCTTGTTTCTAGACTTGGAAAAGTTGATTTACATACCAACTCGCAATGTTTATATAATCCTTTTTTTCGGCAAGAAATCAACAAAATCATATATAAGAAATAAATTTCAAAACTATTTACTCTAATCTTTGTTGAGAAATTATTTACATTTTAAAAATAATGCAATTTTAATTTAATTTTATTTATTAGCGTGCTATCATACCCAAATTATCATAAACTTACACCTATATTGTCGTGGGGTAAGCTAGTCTCTACCAAAATTTTAGATAAAGATATGTTTATACCTTTAAGTAGATTAAATTATTTTGACTAAATAAGAATTAAGTTAAAGGCTTAAAAAACAACAATCAACAGTAACTTTATATTTCCATACATTATTACTATACTGACTGGATTATTCCAGCTCTAGTTGTAGTTGTAAGAAGTAAAAACTTTTTTAAACAAAAAACAACAATGTTATTATTTAGCTTTCAAAACAAACAAAAAAATAATTAAGTCAGCAAAGTTGCCAAAGTATGGGTATAATAGCACATAAATATTTTAATTCCCAAAAATCAGTATGAAATTTTTTTTTAACTCTTTTAATCCATATACAGAAATAGTGAGGTAAAGGCTCAATCAACTTAGTTTAGGAAATAACATACAAAAAAGTATACACTATATTTTTTAAATGAAGTTAAATATAGAGTGCAAAGAAAGTATTCATATGTTAATTTCAATGAAAACAGTATACTTTTTAGTGCGGAATTTTGGGGATAGTTAAAATATTTTTTGGGGACTTTCGGGGATGAAAATTTTCAAATTGTGGATGGGACTCGAAAAATATATAGGAATCCTGCTTTTTAGAGGCATAAAACTTTAAATTAGCAGCACTGTTTTTTTGTTACAGCTAATTTGTTAGATATTAGTTGGTAAAAGTGGTATTACACGACGTGCGTTTGTCATATGACTTGTCAGTTTGATAACCACACAGTTTTGTATTTCCAACCACAGCTGATGCAAAGATGCAAATATACACTTTAGAGCTTTTGGTACCACAAAAAACCTAAAATAGCAAAATATTAAGTTGGCATTAGAGGATGTCAGATGCTTTGTCACATTAAAATAGAACACGTTCTAAATGCAAAATGTCATATGTATTGTACAGAAGGAAAATACACATGTTATGTTTGTGTTGTAAGCTCTAAAAACTGACTACGTTGTTTACATTTCAACAATGCAAATGCATTGAATTGCTTGTGCACCTTCTAACTCAAATATACAATTTTATAGCATCAGCTTGGGCACCACTGTTTTAAATTTATCAAAGAAAATTTCCAATAAGAAACCTGAACTTGTTAGTTTAAGTGGATTTGTCGAATGTTTACAAATGAAGAGAACAAAACAAAGAATACACAAATTAATAAATGACATAAACCAAAACCAAAAAAAGAAAACACGCAAAGAAGATGGAAATACATCAGCAAACAAAAACACAAAACCCATTGCAGCGGTATGTTTTTTCTTTCACAGAAAATAATAAATTACATCATGCAAAAGTAGGTATTTACTGTAAAAAAAAACCAAACTGAAAACATAACAACAACAAAAAACCGCCAAAACAGACAAATAAGAAAAAGTGCAAGAAACAAAAAAAAATGTGAAAAAAATATTAAAACTATTTTTAAAGTAAAAAGAAATAAAAAGAAAAAATGAGTAACTACACCTCCTAATTGGCAAAGCAGTAAATAATAAGGTGAGTTTTTTTTAATATATTTTAAGAAAACATATTAAATAAATAAAAATTTAAGTATTCTTTAAAAGAAATCATACTTCGTGTAACTAAAAAGTTAAAAGTAAAGAAATGTTGTTTGCGGCTTGATTGTGTGTGTGCGAGTGTGTGAGTATCTTATAAATTTCACTTTCATTTCATAAACTACAACTGAAGCAACTGCCACAACATTTTAAGTTGCTGATGGTAGATGTAAATAGTAACCATTCATTCAAATTGTTACCAACAAAAATTCCACTTCAGACTACATATTTTTTGTATTTATTTATTACTGGTTGGATCAACACAAAAGCGTTAACAGGCAAACCACCGTTATGACTGACGGTGGTAAGGCTAAACTTAACTGTTTTAGACTTTGACCAATTTTTGAGTTTGTTGTCAACTTGACACTTTTTCTGCGTTTTGGGTCTTTTTCGTTTGGTTTTTATGCCTCAAAGAAACTTAAATGTTACACAGTTTATGATTATTTTTTATTTGTAGCCGTAACTATTGGGAAATACTTATTTAAATATTTATGCACGTTTTCATTTCCAGCGAAATTGGATAACGTAAGATTTTAAACTAGAATTTGTTGTGGTTGGCAAAAGGTGCTAATAAATATTGTCTAAAATAGTTAGAGATTTACACAAGTCATTAATTTCGTTAAGAACGGGTTAAATGAATATTGGATACCAAGGCAGACTTTGTGATTTTCTTACAAACATTTTAAACTAAATAGACAGTTGCACGTTTACGAATGGTTTAAGTGCCAATAATTTGACTGTTAAATGTCTTGAAAAGTTTCCCCGAAAGGAAATTGTTGGCATATGTTGACTTGAAATTAAATAAAAAATGAGCTACATATATTGTTTTAACAAGTTGAGGTAGGTGGACTTTCGAAAAGTCAAGTTAATGTCAAAAAGATAAACAGAGTAGCCAGAAAAGTTATCTATACATACATATAATAAAATAGCAACTCATTTCCGTCTGTCTGTCTGTCTGCTTTTCATTTGTGTTCGCATCACGTAAAAACTACTAGATGGATTTTAATAAAATTTTCTGGGGAGGTACCTTAGCATCCTGATTTCAATAAAAGATAATTTTTTCCCGATACTAAAATATCTCGTTTCCAAGAGAAAGTGGAGAAAAAGCAGTGAACGTACGTAATTTCCGATATAAAGGTACTGAAATTTTCGGTTTAAAACTGGGATATTTTAAACACACCGTTTATTTTTAAATGTGGGATATTTTAAACAAAATTGCGCAACAGATGGCGCCAATTAAGTAAAAATTGTATTTGTATTTTTACTTTGTTATATTGTACTTTGTACTTTTGTACTTTGTTATATTGTTATTAAAATATTTGAAACGCCTCTTACAGAGCTTTACAATAATTTTTAGAATTTTTTAAAAATTTTCAAATTTAATCAGGGTGGGTACTGTTATATAAAGTAAATACATAAACCATAAGTGATGCACTACAAAAGTAAGAGTCTAATCAATTGGTGTGGAATACTTTCACAGCAAAATCAATCAAAATATTGTCAGGACGCCCACGTCGTGGCGGACACAGCTAGTATATATATAATTATGTAGAACACAGTATGTATTGGATGTCGTTGAATATAAATGTGCATAAGTTTAAAACTTCATTTTATTTAAATTTGGATTTTATCAACAACACTTCACAGTGGTTTAAAATCTTTTTATTTTGGAAATAATTCGGTAACATGTGACCCCTAAAATATATTGTAATGAAATTTCACAGGTGAAAAGAAGAGGTGTCGAGTAAAGCTGTACATGCTCGTCCCTCTGAGAAGAAAGGTTGCTTGTGGTTAAACCCCCCAAAATTAGGTACCTCGAGCATACATATTTTTGAAATGTCAACAAAAGTTTAATATGAATCATTAAATAATAAGATTTTTAAATTTATACAGTCTTCAAAAATATCTATAAATATCAGGAATTTATATTTTATGATTTTGGAAATATTTTGAAGCATTTTTATGCTTTATATTATGTTATTATACCTCTGCCTTCACTTATGTGTAAGAGAAATATAATATGAATTTCATTAATTTTTTCTTATAAATACATTATAAAATACAATAAAAAATAGAAATATAAATATGACTCCGGAAATTTTTCGTTAGAAATTTAACATTACAATACGCTCTATATGTTAAAGACTTTAATTGGAAATAATTTTTAATGATAATTGGAATGATTTATAAAAAAGCACCAAAATTTGGATCGTTAATATTTTATGTTTCAGTTTGATGTGTTCTTTTTTTAAAACACTATTCCACTTTTACTTTTGAAAACCTGTCTGTTTCCATTGACTAGTAGTAGATGAAAAATATTTAGGAGAATTTCAGATTCTAAAAAAACTGCTTGTGTTTAAATTTATACGAAAAACAATAATATTCTGTTTTGAATTTTTTGTTAGGTTTTTAGTCTTAATTAGAATCAAACGGATCAATTCCAATATACTGTGTAGAAATTTATATATTTGATACTCATTTAAACTGGATTCCTCGACTTCCACTTCATTAGTTAACTTTTTTTGGACATTAAAAAATATTTAATTTACTCAAATAATAAAATTGAAATAACCTGATATAAAATAACAAAAATTATGAATTACCAAACACGTGTGAATTATAATCATAAAAATAGCAACTTATAGTTCATTATATGATCAATTTAATTATCAGTACATTAAAGTAAATAATTGTTTATGCTATGTCCGTCTGTGTTCGGGTTAAAATCAACTTTGCTAGGCACCAGAAGAGATAACTCTCTTTTGCTTTTTTTTTTTTTTTTTTGATAAATAAATATTAGACCACGACCAGCAAATCACATGGAGTGCATATAGATCTCGGAGGATCAATAACCCTCTGCGAGAAGCAATTTTTGATTATTTTTAGGTTAGCAGGGTTTTTCTGTTTGTATTAAAGGCCTTTATAGAAAGCAATAAACATAGAGGTAGCCAATAGACCCTCAGGGTGGGCACTGGTAACCAGGAGCAGTCAAAAGACACATTGGGTGGGGTCAATATTATGAAATTTTTTTGGATTATTTTGCTTTTGTGTGAAAATTCTGACGCAATTTAGATTGCAGGAAAGTCCTAGTTTTTACAAAAAATTTTAACAAAAAATGTTCGAACAATGTAAAAACAAATTTTACAAAAAAATTATAAAAAATTTTTACAAAAACTGTTGAAAATTTTTTTTACTAAAGATTTGTAAATAATAAATAAAACTTTTACAAAAATATTTTCTATAAAAATAAAAAAAAATACAAAAAATATTTTAAAACAAATATTTAAAAATAAAATTTCCAGAATATTTTCTATAATTGTTTTTTTCCAAAAATTGTTCTATATATTTTTTCAAAAAAATTTTCTATAAAATCTTACCAATAAAGTTTTTATAAAATTATTACAAAACATATTCTATAAAAAAAAACTTTTTACTTCACCTAAAATGCTTCAATTGGTCTGAAACTTTCCGAATTTTTTTAATCTCAAAAAAAAAATTGTGTTTGAGACTTTAACATTTCCAACTTGAAATAGAAACCATTATATTTTGCATGCGAATGTCATTTGTATGGCGCTTACGAGGTTTTGAAAATGGATTTATTTATTTTTCATACAAACTTGTTAAGATGAGAGTCTGTAGAAGATGTAGTCTGGTGGAAACTGTTATTTTCTACCATAAAGACCTAAAAAGTCAATTTCGTAAAAATGACGCTTACGTGGTTTAAGAAAAAACGCGACGATATGTCTGTAAAAATAAAACCACCATTGTGAATTTTCCAAAAGTAAATTAATCAATTTATAAAAATTTCAAAAACTAAATAATAATAAATAATTTAGAAAATTTTATTTTATGTTTTTAAATATAAATTAATTTTTTAGTTTAATTGTGGGGAGTAGAGAACTATATTGAAGATAAACCCTTTGAGAAATCAAGATAAAAAAATTAAATAACTATAATCAACTGATCTTACAAAAGGAATCACTGAACGACCGTCATATTGTAAGGCTTAGCAAAACTGTTATTATTGCGTCATCAAGTATAATTCAAAACGAACTTGGTTTAGCCGTTAGTAGTTCTAATATACGAAACATACCAGCAAATTGACAAGCAGTGATCCCTAAACAATAAAATCAATGTCGCGGCCTGTTAGTTCACATACTTAAACCCCATATAAGGAGACATTAATAAAAATTGTTTCAATTAAGTGTCCGTCGAAAACAAATAGCTTATGGGCAGACATTTTTATTCTTTAATGTTAAGAAATATATGTTCCTATTAACTTTAGAGAACAACACATCACTCGTAAACATTTACATAAAATATATGCATACACACATGCAGTGGGAAATTCGATTGAAATTCGATTGAAACTTATTTTGAAAACTCTATTCTATAGTTTTAGCTTTTCATGCTGTTTTTTTTTTTTTTTTTCTTTAATAAATTTAAATAATAAAAATAATAGCTATCAATAAAATAATTAAATATTTACAAAATTGCTGAAGATTGTTTTTGGAATTTCGGAAATGAGAATTGGTACCTAGGTGTATGTTTTTAATTTTTATTTATTTTTAAATTTAATTTAATTCATTTAACAACACAAAGTCATTCAGGCCAAAAAATATAATTTATTTTCAGTGAAATATTTTTTTATTTTCTATTTATACCCACAGATGACGAAACAATTAAATTAAATATTTCTCACATCCACCTATAAAAACAGCGATTTTTATAAATTTATAAATTTCTCTAAATATAAATTATTAAATAAAAAACACACTTTCCATACGATTTCTTTAATTCGTATTATTCATTATTTTATTTATTTTTTTTATCATTTCGTTTTTTCTTTTATTTAATTTAAACTCACCATTAAATTGAAAGAAGCACTTGTTGCCGTTGTCGTTGTATTTTTAGTAAATCCATGAAAAAAACATTTGGGCTGTTGAAAATGTAACGGCACATTAGACAGGGAAGCGGAAGTGGTGCAGCTTAACAACCTTGAAGCAGGTATAGTTGTGGAGCATTTAGTATTTGCCATAGATCCACCTAAATTTTTTCGATGATTATTTTCATGTTGTTGTTGCTGCTGTTGTTGATGCAACATAAGTTGACATACAAAACGATAATTGTGATAACGACGCGAACCGTAAACCAGTCCTTGGCGACCGGAAGTACTTAAACATGCCATATTTTAATTTTATTAAATTTTATTTAATTGCCTTAACAAGCGAAAATTTTAGAACGGTTCACGGCGGTTTTATAAATACGTTACAGTTCAAACTTTTCAATTTTGAATACCAATTTAAATCTACTTTATATAATTTTTTATTTAACTGTTATGACTTCATTTGTAAGAACTAAAATTTTAGTGACTATTTAAATATTAATTTTTAATTAAAAAAATTAATTTTAGTAAATTAAACACTTTCACTTTTTTTCTTTAAATTTAATTTTCGTTTTCTTTTGTTTTGGATTTGGTTACGATTTATTTTTTGTTTTAAGAAAAAGGTATTTGACCATAACGTAAGAAACTATGCGTATACTATGTTTTCTATTTGTTTTTTTTTTTCTACACGACTAAGGACGGCTTAAAGACAAAAAATCGAGCGTTGCGTTTAGCTCCAACAGTTTCAGCAAAGTGTTTTTTGTTTCAAGCTGCAAGTGCCTAAAAGCTTAAGTTTAATAATATATTTTTTAACTGGCTGGCTTACTGGCTAGATAGATAGCTAGCTATTTGGTAGGTTAGTTGGTATCACGTCTGTTAAGTATGGCTTTAGTGTTATACACATGCAGAATAACTAAAGCTCTAAACACCAGCTGAACTTGTTTCGTAGCAGAGGCGCCTGCGCCTATGTTTCGTTTTTAGCAGTTTGTAGCAATTTTTCGTTACCACAAGAGTATTTTAGTATGTGGTGAAATTCCCAAAATGTTCGCTCTTTCTTCGACTGTTCTGCGGCTGTTAATAAAGTTTTGTTTTTATAATGTTTAATGAATTTGAACTTGCCGTGTTTCATGTACATAATACACTTAAATAGGCTGCTGACCTTAATTAAAACAAGAAACTGGAAATAGTTTTTGTTTTCTTTTATAACTTTTGATCATCATTCAGAAGGCTCAAGCGAATGGAGTTGTGTTTCACCTTGATCCAAAGTTAATCATTCACCTCAACGAGAAACCGTTTGCTTGTTTTTAAACATTTTATAATCGACATTGTGTTTTAATATTTATTTAACCAATTCATTGTTGCTTTATTTATGTCTTGTTAGTTTGTTCAATTAATTTTTATTTTCCATATATTTTATTTGTTATCAAAGGTGTTGCTTAATAATAGGAACTTTTTCTTTGGATTTTGCTACTTTTGACGTAATTTTTTATGGCAACATATGATTTTCATTTTACTAACTTTCAAACATGTGTTGAACAAATCTGCAGAACAAAACAAAAAATAAAAAAATGTGGCCAGATTATTTATTAAATAAAAGCTTTAACTTGTAGTTGAAAATTGTAATTGAAATTGTATTTAAATCGGGCTCAGACAGTAACAGAATATAAATAACAGACTTCGATTCTGTCAATTACATGGTATTGATTAAAAATATATTTTTTTAAACTATGGATGCTCTGTGTGTTTCCGAACGCCATGCCGCCTACTTTTTTAATTTATCTAAAATCGAAGCATGGCTGAATCGATTTGTCTATTTTTTAATATTCGTAGTAATCCAATATAAGGGTTTTTGTAAAGAAAAACTGAACACGCCCATTTTTACTCCCACTTCTTTAATATATCTAATATTGATAAACAATTATTATCGATTACATGGAGAACTATAATAGGTAGAATCTTAACAAGTAATCACTTTATTAATGAAACAGTGAGCGGACACCTACAGAACTACTACATGTGCAGTCTTAAAATTTTGCACAGGTAACTTTTATATTGATGTGTATAGGTTAGCGGAAAACAGAAGGGATTGAAGAAATGGGCGTGGCGTTTTCTATACAAAGACAAAATTTTTAAGGAGTATTTGGAGAACTAGAACAGGTAGAGTCTGAAATTCTGTATATTTTATAAATTTTTTTTTTTTTAATTTTTACAAAAAATTTTATAGAAAATTTTTATTAAATAATTATTGTAGTTTTTGATCTTTTTATATTTTTGAATTCTATTTTTTAATAAGCACTAGGTCTTTTTATAAAAATGTTATAATAATTTTTATTTTCTCAATATTTCCTGAAGATGCTACCCAATGGTGTAGCGAAATATTGAGAAAATAAAAATTATTATAACATTTTTATATTTCCTGAAGATGCTACCCAATGGTGTAGTAAAATATTGAGAAAATAAAAATTATTATAACATTTTTATAAAAAGACATAGTGCTTATTAAAAAATAGAATTCGAAAATTTTTATTTATATATTTTCTTTTATTTGAAAATGGTATATGTATATCTATTAACTAATTTATCTATATATATTCGCTTGATTTTTTTTTTTTTTTTTTTTTGTTTGATAGATTTGCACTCGGAGCAGTGCTGAATGTATTTTTTCTTCTACATTTTTGAGATAGTTAAGAATATTAGCCAATCATAAAGCCATGATCTCTCTTTCTCTCCTAATTTTCTAACAAACTACAACAAAAAAACTCAAAATTAATTATATTAAATTTGGCTTGGGAACTCCGTAAACACTCAGGAGGAAAAACTTATTAATTTATTAATATATGTATGTAATTTTGTAAACCAAAACACAAATAGAAAGACAGAAAATATGTACTTATATATTAATAACTAAATTTGAATAATATGAGTATGAAAAATATGCAACATAAATGTGCATTTATGTAAAATATATACCTAAAACGATTACAAACATAAATTTGGTCGAATTTCGACTACATTTAAAAATAGTTCAAATAAAGTTAAAATTCATTTAATAATAAAAGTTTAACAGTACCTAAAAATGTAGGAAGGTTAATAAGGTATTATTTTCATATTGTTATATATAATTTTAATTTATTCTCATTTAAGGCCATTATTCAATAGCATACTCAGTCCTACGATCTATCAAAAAGTATGATAGTACGTATTATTCTGACAGCCAAGTCTCTACGACTTAAAAATTAAAAAAAAAAAATAATTAATATATATGATGGCATGGGACATCACAGTTGCAAAATGCTATTTTCTTGTGTATGGCACATGAAACGCAATTTTGAAACCATTTTTTCAGTGGACCGAATGATATTAGATGTTGTTCTTATTGAATCGTACGACTAGTTAAGGGATAGGATTCCTGGCCTTCAGTAGCAAAAATTGTAAAAATAATAACAAAATAATAATGCAAAACAAAATAAAACAATCGAACTCACAGTTTACTCAGTGAACTTGGTCAGCGGTTGAATGAATATATAATTTTAATCCCGAAAATTCTGAACAAACATGCCTTCTATCTATTTAGTCATTGTAAAGACTTGGCAGCACTTGCAGACTTGAGCTTTTTAGAGCGACTCTGTTTTAATTGAAATTTTAAAGCAAATGGTCACCTCCACAGTTTTTTTTTTCTGTTTTCGTAACAACAGCGTGAAGATTTTTTTCTGAAATAATTTAAAAAAAAATAAAGAAATATGTCTCGTAACTTATTGCATTATGTTACAAACTTTCTAAGTCACTTAGAGTCTCTATTGCCCAGAATGTTTCAACAAAATCCAGGTAAGTTTCGATAACTTTTGTAATATTAAACTTCTATTGAAATATTTTTTTATTTAGCCTTCGCTTTAGCAGGTCTGCCCAGTACTTCCGCTGGTCGTTATGCTGAAAATAAGCAGCCATTAGGATCCCTTAAAGATATTTTTGGTGATGGAATTTTATGGGCAGTACCTAAGCATAGACGCTCGGTGGAGAAAAGATTAAAGCGTAAATTTGGTTATCCCGAATACAATTGGAAACTATTGCGTGTAAAGACTCATTTGCGAACTTGCATGCAATGTGGACATGACCACGAGGCTGGCGTTTTGTGTCCCCATTGTTATAATAAAGTACGGGAGGAAACGAAACTAATGCAAGATCAAATACAAGAACAGTTAGGTCTTCATCCAGTAGAACAAGATGTGATAGTCTTGTATGAGGGAGAACGGACAGAGCAGCCTTCGGAGCTTTTTAAAGGCAAACGAATCGTTGAAATGCCCAAACCAAGACCATTGTGGTTTACAAAAAATCTCTTACAAAAGACCACACAGCAAGCTTCTGATTCTAAGGAGGTCAAACCAAATGAGTTGGCTTAAAACAAGTGTTTGCATTTTTTAATTACAAAATTAAAGACAACAATAAAATTATAATCTTTAACAAAATACTGCCACTTTATTACAATATAACTCCTTATCTTGTATTGATAATTTTTTCAAAAATCCATTATTGAAGTCCATGGCAGTCATCGCTTTCTTACCCTCCACACGAACTTGAAAAATTTCTACGAAGGTATTTTTAGCGCACTTCACTTGTAAGCATTTACGATCTTTATGGTATTCGACTGAACCCGGAGGTGATTCTTGATCAAATGGTGATTTAAGTGAAGGAGGTGGCAATTTTATATCTAATAATTCTATAGATTTTGTGTGAAATTTTGAGGTTAAAACTTTAAATGTGTATAAAGCTCGATGACGATTATATACATCTTGGGCTGACATAAATTTCCAATCAATTTCTGTTATGTCTGGTGTAATTTTTGGAGCTTGAAGAGTAAACAAAAAGATTAATATCATATATAAATGCGCAATGATTTCCAATTAGAAATACAGACATATTAATTAATTTAATTGTGTGCGTTTCTAGTGTATATTAGTATATTAAATGACTACTGAAAATAAAATTAAAAATTGCTGAATGGTGATAAACAAAAACCTTACCATATGAGGCTTCCTGTTCATTCTGTTTAAAAGAATTTTCAAAGGTTTGGGGATACCCGTTTACCACTTCCAACAACAAATTAGCTCCTTGATCTGCCAACTCTTTATGTAATTCCGGCATATATATATCTGGCTTTACAGGTATAGATTTTCTTGCAAGAATCTAAAAAAAAAAAAAAAAATCATACACCAATTTGGTGGTCAAAATTTCGACAACATACATCACCAACATCAAACCGTTTTGGTTCTATACGCATTATACTAACACCAGTCTCCTTATCACCATTCATAATAGCATATATAATTGGAGCAGCACCCCGCCATCTGGGCAATAAACTGGCATGCACATTTATCATACCTCTTAAAGCAAAACATTAATAAGTATTAACTTAAATAAATAAATAAAATCAAACTTACAAGGGAAACGTTTTAATTAGGTTTGTAGGTATTAAATGACCAAAAGATACAACAACTCCCAAATCATAAGCACGACAATGGTCCTCAGCTATAGGCCATTTATATAAACTTATTTTGTGTTGTTCCGCATACAGTCTCACACAATTGACTGGACTTTTAAATGAGGTAACAACTCCAAAGTTTTCAACATTTCTGAAAAGGAAATACAAATTATTTGTTGGAATCCCCAAATAGTTTCAACTTAGCTTACTTAGAATGCTTGTGTAACACTTCTAAACTAGGCATAGAAAACTTGTCAGTACCAAAAAATAACACCTTCAAATCAGTTTTAATTATTTCTGTTGAAAACGTTCGTAAATACTTAAATTTTCTTTTATATTTATAAAAATTTATTGCAAAACCCGAGAAAAACATAGCGGTTTACTAAAACTAAACATCTGTTTTTGTTTTCCTTCTTGTCATAAATTCACTTTATTTTCCGCTAGATGGAGCATGCTCTGAAAATAATTTTTTAATCATTACCAGATCAAATAAAATAAATATACGTCCATCCTAGTGGAACGTAACCACATTAGCCATTGCGAAGAATGAAATTGGAAATTTCGTAGTAAAGAAATTATTTCTACGCGAGAATTTTTCAATAGAATAATTGTTTTGTCAAAACAATGGGCTGTTTTTAGCTTCTTATTAATATATCAATTGGCAAGGAGTAGTAATTGCTTCACCATTTACGGGTGGAAACTCAACTCTGTATATCAGTAAAGCCGAAGGTGCATACCACGCGTTGAACGCTTCAACGCGTCATACGCTTCTGTCAAATAAAGGTAAAATAAAGTATTTACATAAGGCAAAAGTACATACCACGTTTTAAACGCTTCTACGAGAGTTTTTACATAGTATGGGTCTTATCTGATGGTGGTCTTACCACCGAGTGTAATAAAAGCGTAGACTAGCGCCCCCATTGTGTAATACAGCACATCCTACGATAACGTGCCGTGTGTAACAAGGCATCGAACTAGGTATACAGTCACAATGAGTAGTAATTTATAGAATATGGCAAACCATAGACCCATGTTCTAACCTGTTGCTTACGGGTTGGAGACCATCCAACTCCAGCTGTTGAGAGTGCAACAGCACACTTTGATCCACAATGCACCATCTCTGCATACATCTATCTAAACCACAACCACCACGTGTACCTCCGAAGCGGACCTCACCAATAACCGGTCACAGAGATGAGAGGGTCTCTGTGGGGCTACCGGTTCCGTGGTACCAGTGCTTTGCACACTGTTTGGGCCTCGAAGAGGACCCTAAAAATACAGACCTTTTCTTCCCGATGCAGGTGCCCTTATTTTCCCCAAGCCTTTGGAAATGCAGTAGTGACATTATTGTAACCCCGGAAGGAAGTATAAGGTACATAAAGAAGTTTGAAGCGTGTCTGACGGATGAAGTTGGTTAACTTTTCGCGCGTTATGTGTAGTGTGACATTTCGTCAGCTGACTTTTGTTTCGTTTTGTTAAAAACATTTTGTTAATAAAAACAAAGCGTTATATAATAAAGGATTATAAAAAAATAAAAAGCGTGCTGAATTCAGCATATTTTTTATATCTCAACCAATTTATATGAGAGCTTGTCGTCGGAGGGTTCGATTAGACCTAACAGTGGGCGAATGATCTGAAGGTAATAATTTCTCTACAGATAACGTTTGCCAGGACAAAATCAATAACATCAGGATTTTCTGTTGATCATTAGCCCAATATGTTGGCATACTAAAAATAACATTCAACCCCGTTTTTGAAATTGCGTCGAACAAAAAACAACCTTTAGGAGTAATTACTCGCGAACCCAAATAGAAATTTGTATAGAAATAATTCAAAACATTTAATGCTTTTAATACATATTCTCTAGACGATTTGCTTGCTTGGAATACAGAAACAGCACATAAGTCGACAAAATTTTCTGGTAGGATTATAAATTCAATACTTCACTTTCTGAAATTGCGATTTTAAAACGATATATTACTCGATCTGGCAACTGTATATAAAATATTGACACAGAGTCGTTCAATTACATTTATGTCAATTCAGCAATTTTCTTTTGTTTGTCGTTCATAGTTTTTATTTTCATTGCTGGGAAGTTTCTTTTTATTTTTGTTTAATAATTAATAATAGTAAAAATAGCATTTGCATCAACACCGTAGATGCTAAAAAAATTAAAACTAACAAATTTCAAAAACTTATTAGGCGGTAAAATTAGACAACTAGAATGGACACAGTTTCTAATAACAACCATCAGAAGCAGCATTTAGCCTTACGTGTAGCTTTGGATACGATGAAAGATCGTTGTATTTTACAGCAAAAAAGACTGTCAGAGGTTGAAGAGGAAAATCAACAATTACGTGAACGATTGACGCAAAACACTAAATCCACCAGCAATGTGTCACATAATGCCGGTGGAGTGGCTGAAAATTTTCAACTACGATTGCAGGTCTCGGAACTGCAAAGGCAAAATGTACAGCTTAATGCTCATATAAATATGGTGTCGGCTGAGAATCGTAAGCTGTGGCAGCGACTGTCACAAATAGCCAAAGAACAACCTAGGCCAATTAGAGACAAGGATACAACGCTGACAAACAATAGTAGTGTAGGTGTTGATAAAGAAGAAGTTTTGAGTCCTCCTAGCGCTACAAGTAGCAGTGGAACCGCTAATCAAAATCTAATACGATCAAAGACATTCACGCAACATTCTCCGAATCCCAACCTGAGACATAAATTATTATCATCTGAACACTGCGGCTCTAACGAAATGTTGGATGTTAGTTTAGAGACAGACGTAGCTTTAGAAGTCTTTGGGGATGACAGCAGCAAACAAGAATTTGATGTAGACACTGACTCTAGTGTTTCTCAGGCTGCGATGGGTTTTGGTTATTTAAACGTCGACGACTCGTCTTCAAATACATCGGCGCAGGAGCAAGACTTTAATATAGAAGCTCGAAAATGTATGGAAGGATTGCAAGAAATGCGACGTGAGGCCATGAAGCAACAAAAGGAACTTACTTCTGTTTTTGCTTTGATAGAAAGTCGAATTAGTGAGTAGTACATTTTAAGTTTTTTACAAAATTTCGAACAAGTTATTCTTATGCCTGAATTGTTTCTAATTTAAAATGATTTAATTTTGGATTAAGTTTTTTTTAATATCGATATGCTTATTTATGCTTATTTATTTAGCTCTTCAACCCTGTCCGGAATGTGTTAAGAAGTCCCATAAACCTGAAATGGCTGATAAAAGTCTGGAAACTGATGAAAGTTTCAATGATGCTACAAAATGCAACGTCACTACTACAAATAATTTAAACATAATTTACGCTGACTCATCAGCTAAAGTATTACCAGCGGTTCAAAATAATCACTTAAATATTATACAGGAAAAAATTCTAGCAGATGAAACCAATAACATGTGTCCCATGTGCGGCAAAATTTACGGTTCCCAAGTGACATTTGAGGCATTTTGTGAACATGTTGAAGAACATTTTCGTGAGGAGAACTTGCAGGATATAGAGCATAGTGCGGAACACAATTTTGAAATGATATCACATACGGTGGGTGATTTCTGACCCAATAAAAATCGTATATATTTTTCATCCGATCTATAAATTAAAGCAAAATACCTGAATAGTTCCCAAAAAAAGAAGCAAAAAAACATTCGCATTCACTTAACAGTTTTCAATATAGCAGTAGATGTATAAATCATTTTTAGATTTAACTGATAAGGTATAAAAGGTAGTAATGAATGTTTTTATGGTGGTATTGAACATATCGTCGCGTTTATTCTTAAACCACGTAAGCTCTAAGAAATCGTTTTTCAGAAAACGAAAAAAACTTAATAACGTCTTTAATACGGATTTTAAACATTTTTTTTTTTTTTGCAAAACATGACTGTGTAAGTCTCTGAAGGGTATAGAAACTTAAAAAAAAAATTGTTACTTACAATTAACTGTAGCCAAATCTTTCGGTTATGTGGTTTTGGCGCAAACAGCAAATTACTAATTTCTATGTGTAAATTAACGTTTATTTTTATATTTATTAAAAAAACTGCTTTCCCTTCAATTGGTGTGAAACTCCGAACTTTGGTAATCTCAAATGCATGCGAATGTCATTTTTATGGCGCTTACGAGGTTTTAAAAATAGATTTATTTATTTTTCATACAAACTTGTTAAGATGAGAATGTAGTCTGGTGGCAACTGTGATTTTCTACCATAAAAACCTAAAAAGTCAATTTCGAAAAAATTACGCTTACGTGGTTTAAGAAGAAACGCGGCGATATGTATATGACAAATCTTGTTTGTGATCAGTTATACATTTATTTATTTTTCTAACAAATCTGAAAACGATATATTAGAAAAATATTATCTATCAATACATCCTATAACACTTTAATCGTACATTGTAAGTATTTGAATTTAAAATCAAATTTATTTTATTTTTTGCGAACTCTCAAACACTCCTCTTAAGAAAGAATGCAATACACTATTAAACTCCTTGGGCGATTTTCCATTGAAACAATTTAAAACAAAAATCAAATCGGCAATCTTTTAAAATAAGCTAATAAACGACTCAATTATAATAACATTGATTCCCCAAAATATATGATTTTTTTAAATTAAATTTAAAATTAAATACAATAATTATTATAAGATTATTCGAACAATCTATGATGAATTATATTACTTTATTATTATTTTCACCCAGTTATATCCTATGAACATAAAACAGATATCAATTTAAAAAAGAACAAAATAAATCAGAAAAAAATTAGATAAACTGTAGTTTTTCTTTTCAAACACTTTTAGGTTTATAAAGGTTAGGTTAGGTTGAGAATGGTTATGCCAATAATGGCACATCCACTAGTAGACCTGGAGGGTCCATTGTGATTCCTTTCAAATGCAACAATAATAGACTTTGGTCGTTTCATTCTTCTAATATTACAAATTTGAAAGTTGGTACTTTTGGATCTCTCCCTAAATCTAGTAATTTAAAATTTGGATTTTTGTTACTCAATTACACATTAACCGGTTTTTATGAAATTTTTATAAAAAATCTTTATTCGGAAATTATTATAGGCTATATTTTTGCCATAACTTTATAGCAAGAATAACGTGGTTATAGGTGAACATGGGTATACAAATTCATTTAATTTAAGAGACAAATGCATTAAAAATAAAACTGGAGTGGCCTACACTCAACTTTACCATACCAAATTGGAAGAGATATTTTTATGGATATATTACATAAAGAATAAAAGTTCAAAGAATATTCAAATCGTAAAAAAAAATTATTTTCGATTTTGGGTGTTAGGTAAACTACTTTTGTTGCGCACTATGGCGATCCTTATAACTGGAGCCATCAATTTGCAATACTTAATTGGTTACCGGTAGATCTACTGGCCAGGTATGTGGCACTAAGGACAGCTGTTAGACTAAATGTTGTAGGTGCATGGAACCTTAGATCATGGGGACATGCCAATCTTCTAGGAACAACGAATGTTATTCCTGAGGTCTTAGACTACTGCACCCCGTCACCCTTCTTCACACGAAGATTCCACTTTGATTTGACGGAGGGATACTCTCTAACTCCCCGAACTTTACTGGTTTACACAGATGGTTCCAAAAGGGAAACGAGAGTGGGAGGTGGAGTCTATATAGAGGAGTTTGGAATTAGGATATGTTTCAGACTTCTGAATGACTGAAATGTCATACAAGCAGAAATATCTGCTATTAAAAAGGCGGCTAACTGGCTAAAGTACCACAGGATATCAAACAGAGATATCTGGATTTGTACTGATAGTAAAGCCGCTATCATGTCCCTTATAGGTGTGTATAGCACATCAACTCTTGTCCTTGAATGCCGGACATCCTTAAATGAGATGGCGGATAATTCGACAGTCACCCTTAAATGGGTGAGGGGACATGGGACTAATCAAGGCTACTGTGCTGCCGATAAACTAGCCAAGAAGGGAACACTATTGCACGATGATGCCATAGACATCTATTGTGGCATTCCCCTCTCGGCCTGTTTACACCGCATCAACTTTGCCCTTCGCAACATAGCTCAGGCCAGATGGTCCAATGAGTCGACTTGCTCGATCGCAAGGACAATCTGGCCCTCGATGGATCAAAAGAAAACGGTCTCGCTATTTCGGCTGCAGAAAATGCAGATACGCGACTTAATAGCAATAGTCACTGGGCATTGCTTATTTGGAGCCCATGCAAGCAGGATGGGTATCCCCTATAATGACTTCTGCAGAAGTTGCCAGGATGAAGAAGAGGAGGAAACGTTTGAACACCTTCTCTGTCATTGCCCTGCATTAGAACTCTGTCGCCTACAATACTTGGGACGACGATGTTTTGAAAGCCTCTCGTGTGTTTCATCTCTGGAACCAATCAGGATTAACTCCTTTTTAAGGAACTGTGGTTGGTTATCTAACCCTCTTCCAACTGAAGTGACATAGTTGCTCATCAACATATGTCACGTCCAATAGTGCCTTCACGGCTAACACCTTCCCACCTTCTACCCACTTATTTCTCTAATTTCTCACTTCTTTCTCTAATTTCTCAGTCTAACTTTGTTTTCTATTTTCTCTGTCTATCCCTCCTCTTACCTGCAGGTATCACAAAGGGACCAACATAATGGATCCAAGTGAGCTATTTCATTCTCTTTCTCCTCCTCTATACAAGCTGCCTGCTTAACCTAACCTAACCTAAACTACTCCTTGCCCCTTCCCTATTATGGCCAAAATTTATACAGCTCTTCATCTCCATAAACCAAAGGAACATACTGAATTTCATTTTGATATGTCATACGGTATGACCTGTTGAGCGTTTACAAAATTTGGGAGGAAGTAAACTACCCCTTGCTCCCTCCCGACCTGTACAAACTCCACAAAAATAGTGGCATACACACCCACCCACCCACAGACATCATCGTGAAAATAGTCAAAATGGATTCAGGAGATCTCTAAACGTATAAATCAGTCAAAATCCCGACCTCGATTTCTTTCATGATTACTGTACTTTACCTCTTATTACTTATGGTAAAGTAAAAAGAACTGCGCTCTTTTTCAACTAATCTTTTTGTAAAATTTTATAATTATTTTTTTAATTTTTTTGTAAAAATATTTTTGAAAAATTTTTGTACAAATTTTTGGAAATTTGTTTTTTTTTTTTGAAAATTTGTAGTGTTCTTTTTTTTTTGAATTTTATACAAAATAAAACTGGAGTAACCTACACTCAACGTTACCATACCAAATGGAAACAGATATTTTTATGGATATATGTATTACATAAAGAATAAAAGTTTAAAGTATATTCGAATCGAAAAATTAAACTTTTTCGGTTTGGGGTGTTAGGTAAACTACCCCTTGCCCCCTCCCGATTTTACCCAAAAACTATACAGCTCTTCATCTCCATACATCAAAGGCACATACTAAATTTCATTTTGATATCTTAAACGGTATGACCTGTACAAACTCCACAAAATAGTGGCAATATTTTGAAAAATTGAAAAAAAAAAAATTAAAAAAAAACCCTGGTTATCTGGTTCCCACTGGTAACCAGTAGCAACAAAAATCGCTCCGCACAAAGGGTTATTGATCGCCCCAGATCTATATGCACTCTGTGCGATCTACTGGTCGTGGTATAATATTTATTTAACAAAAAAAAAAGCAGAAGAACAACCCAAAAAAAAAACAACGTGAAAAAATATAGGTAGGCGTGGTTTTTTGCCCACAGCCTCGATTGGATCTTGGTCTGATGTTACTAAATTCCATTAGTGAAATTTTCGAAACTATGCCTGGTAGATCGGTGGGCTTGCATTTTCTGTATGTCTTCTGGTGCCTTGGCAAAGTTGATTTCAATCCCGAACTCAGACGGACATCGCTTAATCAACTTCTCTATGTACGATATAAGGATTCAGAATATATGTATATACTTTATGGGGTCGGAAATGAATATTTCAGAAATTACACACGGAACGACCGACTTATATATGTATGTATACCCTTTTCCACCCGTGGTGAGGGGAATAATAACTCGTACAAGCTTAAATTTGTCAGTTGATATTTGTTTGCGATGAGCTTAAACGGCAAATGTACCGCAGCAATTTTTTAAGTTTGTATGCATCCATGAAAATGCTTATCACTGATGTGCAAATAAGTGGTGCGCGTTTTCTGTTCTCGTGAGTACTGGGTAAACATTTTTAGTTGGCCAAAGGAAAATCAGATTTCAATCAATGTTTTACAATGTGTTTGAGCACCACTGATCTGCAAACACACAAACACAAATATGTTCATATTAACATTTTTCTTTTGACTTTACCTTCCACAACTATCGTAAGGATTTAAAAAAATTCAACATGGCGGACAAAATATCAAAAACTTTTGATTTTCGTACAAAAAAGCGTCCAGCGGTTGTACAAACACAAAAAATTACTCTTGCTTGAATTGTTTTGCATACAATTTCGCTCTGTTTGGCAAGCAGCTGGTGTAGTTTAGTTGGACATTTATTGAGCGTATAACTTTATAAGTTGAATTGTTTTTGGCAAATTATTTTTTTTTTGGACTAGTTTTCATTGGATTACCCCCACTTATGCCACGTATTGTGCCGAAACTGGGAAATTTGGTTATGTGATTCGATTTGAATTTTCCTACAATGAAATACCTCTGCAGGTAGTTCATTCCACATATGAACTGCTAGGTTAATAAATAAATTCGTCCTGTAATGCGTAGGTCATTCGACCTCAATCTATTTCATTAGAGCCATTGTAGTTACAATAAAACAGTGCAATACAACCGATATTGCATTACTTTTACACCAAAAAGCTTCTTTAGAGACTTGAAAAATCAAGAGCTTGCGATTCCTTAACATTAATATCGTCCATAATAACAGATAAATTATCATTTTTGAACACCATTCGGAGATTGTTGCGAGATAGTGATTAGGCGTATCATTCATATTTTATTACTGAATGTAAACGAATGTTTCTGTCATCGTCGAAAGAGTAGATTGGGTTGAGAGTTTGTCAAAGGTCATATAGAAAAATATAAAATAGGGTAGGTGAACGAAAAGGGTTACCTTGTTGTACACCTAAATTAATCTTGAAATGCGATCCCTGAAAAAGCTTCATATAAGTCGAGAGAAGTTATCACCGACACCAAAAGCAATAAGTTTTGATAGAAGTGCATCGTGTCACGATGCACTTTATCAAATGCCTTGGTAATATCTAGAGCCATTACCTTACTTTCGCCGAATTAATGTATGAATTGGAACTATTTTTTAGAGCGGAAACCATAGGGGCGGTAGCTACGTAAATCGTTCTACACCAGATAAATCACAAAATGAAAATTAACCACATTTTTTTATCTCTTTAGAAAGTACAGAACAAATCAAATAACTGGGCGATAATTTTTAGGGTTGTTAGCGTCACCAGTTTTGGAAATTAGCATTACATTATCAATCTGCTAACACATTGCACAATCAGCAGCATGATACAAAAAGCTGAAAAAGCTTGCTGATATATAGGCTAACGTCAAAGAGCACTGTTTCAAGACCAGTGATGGAGTTACAAACGGTACAGGGGACTTGTTGATGTTGAGATCTTCTGAAATTAAGTAATTTATACCCTGTGAAGTTGGGGCGGTGGTTGACTGCGAATACAACAACCAAAAGGTTAGCTGGGGGCTTTTAACAATATTTGTTTATGCAACTTTATACACTGTGTATAATAACTATAGATGCATTATATTTTTCGCGTTTCTTAAATTTACGGTTTACTTCAATTGTTATTAGAGAGATTTATGGTATGCGAAGCATTTTACAGTGATGACATGCTTGATGTAGCATTTCCTAGTTGCGGCATGAATTTTATGGAATAAGTTAATATCTTGGAAGCCAAATTGATCCTATTTTTAGAGAAGTGAAGTACTGATTTTGGAACAAGACAAGGCATTAGTTCATAAAACTAGAATAGCTTCAGTCAAAAGATATTATGACTATGAGCTGACACGAGTGCTTTCCTGACCAATTGGTATTAATAATTGAGGATTATTAATACCAAACTATATTGTAAATGTTTTTTTCTTTTAATATATGAAATGGAGGAAGAATAAATGAATAACATATTTTTGTTAAAAAATATTTGTTTTTCATTACTTTATTGAGGTTCGTTATTATAACACGCCTTTAAAGAACGTGTTAGTTAATGTTAACTTTACGTTCTTTAAAGGCAACTTATATAAGGAAAATCTTATCTCTCCAAACACCACCTAGCCTTAGCCATAAGAAAGTTATGCTCGTAATAATAGGCCTGAATATTGTAACTTTAAAGGTGTTAACTTGTATATCAATTAAGTGTTATATGCGTCTATAGACGTGATATAACATATAAGTTTTTTTTTTTTATTTTTAAAGCAAAGTAGTAAACAGAAATTAAACCAAAAGAAAAAACTGTCTACATGTGGAAAATATTAAGGCACTTTAGTTCCTATTAACTTTCCTTTTTTGACAGTTAAGCAATTGTCCTTCAAAAATATTACCGCTTCTAAAATAATTTAAGTGCAAAAAGAATTAAGAAAATAATTAACCATAAAAGTGAAATTATATTGAAAGTACTTACATAAAAAAGAGTTTTACTTTTATTTAAAAATTATGCCTAAAATAATTAAAATTGCAGGAAAAAAAAAACCAATAACCAACAAAACAATTGGTACTAAAAATTAAATTAACCAGACACAACTTAAACAATTCACAACAATCGAAAATAAAAAATAAAAATCTGCATGTGAAATGAAGTTAAAAGATTTTGCTTGTATTTAAATATAAAAACTCTTGGCTGCTTTTATACTTGTTAGTCATTTGTCTCGCGTGTATCAAAACCTACCTCCTAGATTTTTTGTAAAATTAAATAACAAGAAATAAATAACTCTTAAGAACTTTTTAAATAATTCAAATAAACAAAATTAAAAAAAAATAATAATAATAATATTGGAGGGCAAATCAAAACACATTTACAATGGTGAAATCCTCAGTTTTACAAAAACTATTGCTTCTCATCCCTCTTGTGTATCCTCCAACTGCCAAAGGTAATTTTAGTGTCAACTTTTTTATACAAAATCTGCATAACTTTAATAACTTTATATCTAAATGATAATAAATTATAACAAATATTATTAAACTAACCACCAAAATACTGGTTAAAAACACTGGTTAATTAAAAACCAAACTAAAGTTCATAGAATTTTTGGCGGTGTCAAACAACTTAAAGTTCATAATACATAAAAGAGTTCTTGTAATAAATATTAATATTTTTACAAATTACAATAAAAAGTTGTTGTTGTAATGGACATTTTTACTTAGTTCACAAATTTTATTAAACTTTTACGCCTTTTTTTTAAAAGAAACTTTTTAAAACATTGACACGGTAAAAAAACAACACAGCACAGCGCAAGACCATTTGCATCAAATACTGAATACCGCTATTATTAGGTTATTAAAATAAATTACTTTAAATAAATTGCGATCATAAATTAAAAAAAAATCGGTTTAAATCTAATTTAGCGAAAGTACTTCAATAAAAAAAATTAATTAGGGTGATAGAAATTGAAAAATAAGAATAAATTAAAAGTACAAGAATCAGCGATCGTCCCCTAAAATTTCAAACGTAAAGTTCAGAGGTTATGTAATATATGAATAGTTTAGGTGAATATTAGAGAGAGTAAATATTTGCTCACCACTTTTACTCATTTTCACTCGTTCTTGTATCATTGCGCATGAGAGAGCATCTGCTTTGCTTTTTACTTTTCACCGCTCATGTGTGAGTGTGTGTGCTTTTTTTTAATTTTCGTGACATAAAATTTTTTGGGTTTTGCACACTCATGACTGAAACTGTTTTAATTTGCTAAAGGTTCCCACCAAAGCCGGTCGCACAGATTTTCTCCTCTGTTGTACAGCCAACTAACTTAAGATTCGGTGTTTCGGTGGAAGGGTGTAATCTCTATCCTGCATCGCTTCCCGAAGAATTGCCACATACTCACATACTTAGTAGCTCGACCCGAGCCTCTTAGTAGCTCGACGCGAACAGACTGGAACCAGAAAAGACTTTGCAGGGCATGGCTGCCGCCTGATTTTGTCGAGAATATCGCGGCTGTGGCTACAAATGTCGCTGCGAACGAAGAAACTTCAACGGTTCTCGCAATTGGGCATCACCAGACGGACCCTACAGCGAATTTTAGTAAAAGGCTTACACATGCTCCTGTAAAAAGTGCAAACAGAGCATTAGCTGACTGTCAGTTGCATGTGAATTACTTAAGTTGCATCACCAATCTCAACAACGCAGAGGACGATTTTTAGTCAAAAATCAGCAAGAGCGACGATGCGCATTTTTATTAAAGTGGTTACGTCAAAAAACAAAATCTTCGTTTCTGGGGCATTAAATCACGAAAAGCTATCACATCCACTTAGAGCCACAGTAAGGTGCAGCGTTTACGTATAGGGAGTGATTGAACATTAGGTTTTAGGACTCCATCGGTAATACGCTTACTAACAAACGGTTGCTAGCGAACGCTGCAAGGCAATAATATTGCGCCACACTGTATACATATAAACTGCCGACATTTTTTCTACTAGCGGGCTTTAATACGTTTCAAGCTTCTGTAAAACCATCACAGGCAGCTAATTTAATAATGGTTTATATAGTCAGTCTCAAACATTGATTTAAAATCTCAAAAATGAAATTTAGATTTTAAATATCGATTTCTTTTTTGCAAACAAAATAACAAAATTCTTTTGAATTTCATTAAAAAATCACATTTAAAGATTTATTATTCTTTTAAAATCAAATCTCCAATTCCGCATTATCTCATTAATCTCACAATCATTTACTTTTTTTATCATTAGCAAATATTCATTTCTAATTAAACTTATTTATTATTCAAGAAATTTGTTGGGTCCTTATAATTTATTACTTTCATTTTGTCACTTTTAACCAAATCTAGTTTTATAAATTTGCTACTGACAATCTGAAATAGCTCTTCATTCAGTTCGTATGTGTAAATTGTGGATTTCAATATTTTTACTCTGAAAAATACGATTTTTTTCAATTAAATTGAAAATAACTACAAATACAAGGTAGATTTAATTTACTACAACAAATACAACATTACAACAAATACAACATTACAAGAACAACATGGCATTTTAATGTTGCTTTGTAGTTCGAAATGTCAAAAAACATAGAAGAAAATTGAGAAGGCTGCATGTATGTATGTTTTATTTGTTTTATTGCTTTCTCACTTCTGCACTATAAAAATTTTAAACACATACCAAGGCGATTTCATGTCAGGTGGAGTCGATAGCCCAGCTGATTGTTTGTTGCTCTCGTTTTTTTGCTAATGTCTTGTCAACAATATATTGTTTCATATCTGCTAATCTAATGTCAAAGTTGTTGTTTTGTTGTAGTTGTTGTCCTACTGCTCATACCTGGTATGAATTCTCCTTGACACATACTTACATTTTTAGACATGCCGAAATATTAAATCAGCTGGGCGAACGACACTAGCTAGTAAGATAAAACTACCTTGGACAAATACGTAAGTTCGAATTTTTCTTTGAAACTTTAAAACGAGTTTCAATACATTCGAATACTTACATATAATAATATAATTCTAAAATACATATGTACTCGTATGTGCCAGAATTGCCTTTAAAAGCCTTGCTAGACCAGGGTGTAAAATATTTTGGATTTGATGACAACAATTGTTTAATTGATTTCATTATTTTGGGCGGTTTGATAAGTTACTACAAATGTTCCTATAGCTAATGTTTCTACTAAAGGGATTTTCACACTATAATACAAGTAGTAATACTTTTGAGGAAAATGCAACCCTAACATGGTGAGTTGTTATTGTTTTTTGAAAAATTTCAAACACGATTAGATCAGAGTTGCATTTTATTCAAAAGTATTAATACTCGTATTATAGTGTGAAATGCCATTAAAGAGGATAATTTAAGACCGACGTACGTAGAACTTCTTACTATTCTTTATTCAGTAAAGTGTCTTTCACTGTTTACAGAGTAAATTTGATTGTATATTGTTTGTTGCCGGGTTACTGTTACATGTGGGGCAGCTAATTTGAGGTTTCTATTATCAGATCAGTAAGGAACATCTTATGGTGTCTTTAAAGGTATATTTCCCGAAAAATAAGTACTGAAATATTATCTATATTTTATCCTTTTTTAAGCTAGTGCTTGTCGTTTCTAAAAATCTAGTCGGTAATACATATTTTTTAAGGGTTCCATATTGAAACTAAAGTAGGTGGACGATCTGAATATAATTCTAATGATGCTTTAACATTAAGCATTTCTCTGGAAATACCCTTTGCTATGCCAACATTAATAAAATAATTTTTCTGTTGTTCTGTAGGCCAATATGTTAGTTACCCACTAAAAATCTTATTCAAGCCCATTTTTGAAAACACGACTTTTCTTGTAGTCACGAGCTGCTTCAAACTACCGGGGTAATTTAAAGAAGTCTCGTTACTGACACTCCCATATCGAAATTGAAGTAATAACTATGTATGTTTTTATCGAACTTGCATGTAATCCTCACAGAAATCACAGCACAATCACTCCATCCGATCTTCGAACTATTTATACCACCTAGATCCGGCCGAAAATGAAATACAACTGTCATGTATGGGCCGGCGCCCCATTCACTGGAGCATCGACGCATTGTGGGGTGTATAACACTGTTTTATCATTACTACAATGGTATGTGCTCATACGAAATTAGGAAACTTGTTCCAGATACCTGTACGTTTTTGCGTTTAACACGCTTTTCGTTAAGAACCCATCCATTTGTGGTCGAATGGACGGTGAATCGCACTACGCATTACAGGGAAAATTCGTTTTTTAGTAGAACGGTTCGTATGTGGAATAAACTCCCTCCAGAGGCCTTTCCTGTCACTCTCAGTGTAGGAAAATTCAAATCGATGTCTATAAACACTTTTCCTAGTTCTGGCACAATGCATTGCAAAAGTAGGGGTCATCCCGTCAATTGCATAAGTAGGGGTCGTGCTTGTCAAAAAAAAAAAAAAAAAAAAAAAAAAAAAAAATACACGATCTACCTTTTGATTTCATTATTTGATTATTTTAATTAATTCTCGTATGTAAATCATCAATTATGATTTATAATTTAATTGTTTGGAAAATTGCTTGTAATATACAACAAGGAAGTTGAAAAAGTGGGCAAAGATTCGACCATATATATATTTTGTTTGCAAAATTCGTAATGATAGCTAAAAGAGGCAGTATATTGATTTCATAAATTCACGTAATCATCTCTGAATTAATACAAAAAAATGTAGTTTTCTAAAATAAGTAATTATTGAATTAACAGCCAATTTGACTAAAAACACGTTTCAATTTATTACCATAATTTTTTATTTCTGCAATTTAGCTCCAGTAGCCGAGTGGTCATACGAAAACCCCGAAAGCTGGGGTGTTGATGCACCTCAGTGCAATGGCAACCGACAGTCTCCCATACGTTTAAGAAGTTCAGCGGTGAGTTTTAAATTTTTAACATTAAAATTATGCTTCTATTATGCATAATTAAATGTTACTGGCTGTCTAATTTGTAAATAAAATGTGTTTTTAATCTATCTAACGAAAAATGTATTAATTATTTTTTTTAATAATAAATACAAATGCAAAACTTAAGCTCATATTCTAAAAACTTTAATAAAATAAAAAGCTTACGTTACACAGTGGGGGATTTGAAAAAAAAATTGGAACTAAAAATTTTGTTTCTAAGGGGTTTATTTAACTGAAATAAACTTTACATATCTATAGAAGAGATAAAGTGGAGTCGAACTTAAGTTTTGCATTTGGACCTTATGGCTATCATTTAAACCCATATGAATTTTTACTTTAAGATTTACTTTGTGGATTTTACTAAATGGGTTCTAAAAAACTGTGCCTTGCAGTTAAGGTTATATTCAATTTTAAAATTTAAATTTTAATTTTGTGAATTGAGATTTCGATACTACGAAAGATTACAATCGAACCTTACCTCCCATACAAAGTGATAAATTATTATCCTGTATCTAGGGAACTGCAATGGTAGCGCCTTGGAATTTTGCACCGGTAACCCCCCATATTAAGGTACATTGTTTAGCTAAACATAGACTGAATGGGAATTGTAGATGTGGTACCTCCCATATAAAGTGAAAAATTATTATCATGTTCCTGGCGAACTACAATAGACAGCGCCTTGAAACTTTGCATGAGGAACTCCTGTACAAATGCGTATAATCTACCAAAATACAGAAAGAATTTGAACAGTGGGCGTGGTACTTCCCATACAAAGTGAAAAATTATTATCGTTTACATAGAGTACTATAATAGGTATAGTCTTGAAAGTAGGTAAAAGTAACCCTCATACCCATGCTAATACTATAGAAAAACATAAGCTGGATTGGGACGACAGTGATCGTGGTACCCCCCATACAAAGTAAAAAATTAGTATTGTGTATCTAGAGAACTGAATTAGGTAGCCCCTAGAGTTTCGCACCAGTAACAACCATATTAACATACATTGTCAAGCTACACACAGACTGATTTGGAATAGTGGGAGTTGTACCACCCATACAAATTTAAAAAATATTATCGTGTTCCTGACGAACTACAATAGGTAGAGTCTCGGCACTTTGCACAAGTAACCCTCAGAGTAATGTGCATTGTCTAGCAAAATACAAATTGGATTAGGATAGTGGGAGTTGGATTGGACCTACCACAAAAAGTAAAAATTAGTCTAGCAAAAAACAAAGTGGATGGGAACAGTTAGCGTCGTACTTTTCTAAACTAACTAAAACATTTTTGATGTGAGAATAGCGTGCGTTTTGAAGTTAAAGGTTGGATATACTTTTTTTCAAGTGTTTATTGTATGTTTTGTGGATGGGTGTAGCGAAGCGCACCGGGGACAGCTAGTACTGTATAAAGTACACGATAGCGCTTAATGTCGAATATAACAATAAAGCGAAATCGGAGCGCTTTTACGCTACGATAACAAACCTAAAAGCCATGATGCACTATTAAAGTGGTTTTACACGACTTGTGTTTGTCATATGACTTGTCAGTTTGATAACTCATATCTAATTTCATGTGTCAAGTTTGTCAAAGTAGGCATTTTACATACGGTTTATAATTTTTGCTCTCAAACGTACATGCGTAATTACATCTGACATAACCTATAATATATAATTTTTCCGCCACACAGTTTTGTATTGCCAACCACAGCTGATGTAAAGATGGAAACGTAGTGCTTTTGGTACCACAAAAACCTTAAATAGCAAAATATCAAGTTGGCATTACAGGATGTCAGATGCTTTGTCACATCAAAATATAATACGTTCTAAATGAAAAATGTTTTATGTATTGTACACATGGAAAATACACATGTTATGTTTGAAAGGGTTCACACGACGTGTTTAGAATTTACACATGGAAAAGTGACAAGTCATATGACAAATACACGTCGTGTAAAACCACGTTTAGACTCAGTCGTCAGAGCTGTCAAAAATTGCATGTGTGAAAAAATTCATTTGATTTTCTTTGTGATTGAATCGTTCATAGTATGTGAATCCTGAGCTTACCCCCGTCTACATAAGAGATGTTAATGGCTAACTTGGCTGGAATAATAGCACAACTTTCTGTCAAGAACATTAATGTTAACATATAATGTATAATAAAAGCCAATAACCCAGTAAAAAACAAAATACAGTTAAAATCGCTAGATAGACAAAAAAGTAACCTAAATGTCAATATTCTTCCACGATGCCCAAAGTCACAGCTTAATCTCACGTCATCATTGCCCATCAACATGTCTCAGCAAAAGTCAAATTTCATTTAAAAAAAACGTCTTAACAAAGTTTGACTTTTGTTAAGACATGTTGAGGGCTAATGTAGACGGGTGGTAAGAGGCCGTCATCATAAGTCATCAATTTGAACAAAACATTAACATGACGCCGGCTGAGCAATGGAAATAATTTGTGCATGTTGTTATAGGTGGCAAATGCTTGTTTATGTCATTTTCTGTTTGAACATAATTTTCTGCTTTGCAACAATGTTGTTTGAATGCTTACCGGCGTCTATATTAGCCATAAACATGTCTTAACAAAAGTCAAACTTCATATAAAAAACCAATATTAAAAATAATGTTTTTTTTTGTGAAGTTTGACTAATGTATGACAGCAGAAAGTAGTATTACGGTTGAGCAACAGATGACGCTCGTAATTTTGAATTTTTTCTTTAGAAATCTACTTTGATTTAAGTTCTATATAAGTGTTTCTTTAATTATTTTTCCAAAGACATATTGACTTGCCATCGTACAAAATCTAATTGAAAAGAATCATTTTAATTTTTAATGACTTTGGACCACTTTCTTATTTGGCATCTACTTGGGTTCTTTTTAATTAATTTCTTTTTTATAATTTTGTAAAACTTGTCTATTTAAAATTGCTTAAATAAAACAAACCTTCTTTGTTTTCATGCCACCCAATTAAATTAATTTCTTGTTTTGATTATCAGATTGTGTACCAATATATAAAAATACTTGTTTAATAATTTTAATTTTATTTACATTTTTTTAGAAGACAAATTATTATAAATGTATATTAAGTCAGGTAATTCTTACCAAAAGAATCTAAAAAGACATAAAATAAATTTTTTATTTATAAGAGGTCTTTTAAACAAAGTATGCATCGAAATTATTTTGAAAACCTTTTATAATACTAAATAATAAATTACCACTAGATCCAAAATGTTATTGTGTTCTTTTGGCCCAAAATTTTAAAGGTCCGAACTCTTGGCTAAATACCCAACAATCTTTCAGACAGAAATATATGCCATCTTTATCTGTGATAAAAAATGTTTAAGGAAAAAGACAAGCGTTATAAATATATAGCTGATGTCATATAAATAAGCTGCGCAAAAAGGCTCATTTCAGTTAAGGTGTGGGGTAGTCATGGACTGTGTGATATCTCTGAATATTAGGCTCGAAGCCATAAAGGCTGACCGTCTAGCTAACAAAGGGGCCCGAAGAAGATTTATAGGACCATTAGCACGCTTTTCTGTCATATCTACTTGCAATGCTACGGAGAAAACTGGATATACATATGTAGGCCTCTCATTAAAATTAATTTGCTTTTGTTTTTAGTATAATATTCTGTTGAATATAACATTAAAATATAATACATTATTTATTTTTAATCACGCATGATTCCTTTGCAAATTTATTAAATAAATATTTTATGAGTGTAAAATATTTATTTCCAAAAAATATAATAATCGAAATTGATTACTATGGGGAAAGCCTAACCATTTATATTATATTATTATATAGAAATTGGCCTAAGTAGGCTACAGGCACAACGGTGGTCATATAGCCATGAATCTGTGATGGCGTCAAAACAATCGTCTTCATGTAAACGGGTGTATTTTAGTTTTAAATAAAGATAATATTAGGTATCCTCCTAAAACATTCTAGGTATCCTCCTAAACATTCTAAATCGTGCTTAAGTTGATTTAAGTTTCAATATTGTGGGTTTTTAGTATAAACTATTTGACCTCATTTCAATTCAACGGATATAAAAACTCATTGTAAATGATATCATACATATGTATGTACAATGTACATACATATGTATATTCGCATAAAAATAAATATTATTAAAAAAAATATTAAACATAATATCTATTTATTTTCTTTAGTCTTATATTCTTCCCATACCGGCCATTAGATTTAACAACTATGACATTCCGCTGGCAGGAAACTTGAACTTCACTAACAACGGCCATTCAGGTGGGTATAGTCATATAATCTGATTTAACGATTTTAAAACATTTTTTCATAAAATTATTTATTGTACCAAAATTAGTTGAGTTTGCCGTGCCTGTAACCACAAATCGTCAACGTCCCTTTATTAGTGGCGCCATTATGACTAGCAGATATGAAGCGCAAAGTGTTCATTTTCATTGGGGCTCAGCTAATAGCAAAGGTTCTGAACATGTTATAGACAATCGTCGCTATGATGTGGAAATGCATATTGTACATAAAAATGTAAGATATAATACGGTAGAGCAAGCAGCCCGTTTTAGAGATGGCCTGGCAGTTATGGGTGTTATGTTTAAAATTGTTAATGTAATTATTATCTTTTAACTTAATACTTTTAAAACTAATTATAATTTTTCTTGCCATTTTAGATACCTGACCGCATTTATCCTGGCTTATATAAAGTCTTCAATCAACTACCATCTATTGTGAACTATCGATCTTCTGCTAATATTACTGGTCGCATTACCTTGAGCCAGATGTTGGGCGATTTAAACACTAAAATATTTTATACCTACAGCGGTTCTTTGACAACACCCAATTGTGCTCAAGCTGTAACTTGGCTTGTATTTCCCCAACCGCTGCCTATTGCCAGAGAACAAATTCAAAAATTCTGGTCAATTTTAGATACCAATGGAAATGTTTTGATTAATAATTTTCGTCCATTACAAAGCCGTAATAGACGTCCAGTATTCTATCGCGCCATTGGCGTTTAGATGCGTGAATTCTGTGGCAGCTTGAACTGTTGTGTTAAATGGGAAACTTTTTTTATTTTAGTAATTAATTTTTAAGCTTTTATCTGTCATATTTATATGTATATTGTTTTAGATATTTAATAAATTATTTATTTATACAGTTATATTTCATAAATATAAAAAAAATTTCTTTTGATTTTTTGTGGTAACCACTGTATTTCTCTCCAAAATTAATAAGTTTATTTTTTTCTCTCTTCTCTTATTATAACTTTTGCAATATTGATTTTTTTGATAAGTATATAATAAATATAATATATATGTTCATTGAGGATGTTAAGTCCTTGAAGATGTTATATAGTTTTGCAAAGAAAGAAAGAAAGAAAGATGTAGTTCGAAGATCGAAAGCAAAGTCATTTATTATGGTATAAATATATAAAATATTTTAAACATTTAAATATCAAAAATCGCAAGGATCACGCATATATTTTAAATTATATTATATACTTAAGTATATTTAAAAAAATTATATATTCGGAATTGTATTATATAACATTACTTATTTTTTTGTTTTTAATTTGAAATGGTTGCTATGGTTTTTTGTTTAGAAAATTGGATTTTTCTTGCTTTCTACACTTACTGCCGGTTTCTCAATGTCGAAAGAATTCGTTCTTTCGTATAAGTCATTAAACAAAAAAAAAAAATTTAATTTGGTTTTGTTTTAAATATAATTGAACGAACTCTGTCGACATTGTGAAACAGGCCCTTAATAAACTTCTCATTTGGTTTATTAAATTTTGGGTACAACAATCTGGGTTTTTATTCAGAAAGTTTGAAAAATCCACTGACGACCTGATTAAGTACGAGTGAAATAGCGATTTGGATATGCTTTCCTGTTTGGATTATTATATTTGTTTGAAAATAAATATTTTATGATTCTTATATAAATTTTTTATTTAATATATTTTGAAGGATATACCAGTATGCGTGTTTAAAAATAAATAATGTTATATATTTTTTAAATTAATATGTACTAAAAAGTAATGTTGGGACCAAGGCGAATTGAATACTTGGTAATCGCAATGTGGCAACAAAAATAACCACAGGAAATTTTGTTTGTGTAAAAACACCCACAGTTGTCAAAACCCAAAGAAAAATGCAAAAGAAAATAAAAAAAGAAAAAATTTGTTAGATAAAACACAAAAGTTTGTTAACCTTAGAGCGCAATAAATTTTTATTTTCAGATTTTATTTAATAAAATGTGTCGCAAAAAAATGTAAACAAATTGTGACATAAGAAGGTATAAAACACATATAGAAGCAGATGCTCACCTGGGCTATCAGTTTCACTTAGTATTCAATTCGCCTTGGTTGGGACAAAAACAAATAAATAGAACTTCTTTTCATTTCTAACTAGAACTTAGGTGGATCAATAACAAATATAAGATAGTAAATATGAAGAAAAACACATCAACAAGAGGGAAGCGGGGTGGTTGTAGACTTCGTTTTCACCTACTGATGATACGAATAAAATTATGTTAATTATAAAAGCTTAAGTTTGGCAATTTTTATTAACATTAATATATTTTTACTTTAAAATTATTTTTTATACTTAACTATATAAAAATTTGTTTAAAACGCGTTAGATTTTTTTTATTTTATTTTATGTTATGTTATTTTGTTTTAATTTAATTTAATTTAGTTTAATTTATTTTAGTTTAGTTTATTTTATTTTACTTTCTTTTTTTTTCTTTTATTTTTATTTCAGCTTTAAATTTTTTATTATAATATTTGTAAAATTTTCGAAATTTAAATATTAATTATTTAATATTATGCTAATTACCCATAACATTTTATAAAAAAAATAAATTTATTTGTTGGGAGAAAAAGTTAGTTCCTATATGTATTTCACTGGTTTTTTAGACCAGATCTTCAGGATACTTTTTTTTCCTAATTTCAGAAAAGTCAAAAATACTCTATGAGAATTATACTAATAGAAGCATTTTACAAAGTATTTAAACTTTAAGAAAACACCAAACTTTCCTTCTACAATAGGCTGGTATTTTGCCAGCACTTTATTTTTATTTTTATTTAATTATTTTTCGAGATATGTAATAATAAAATTATATTTAAAATTTTTATTTATTTAAATTTAGTAATCATTTTTTATTTTATTTCTTTTTTTTTTAGATGGATTGTGCAATCTCCTGATTGATATGATATACATACATACCAATTTCAGTCAAGAGGAAACATTAAATATAAAAATCCATATAAAATACTTAAGCCGGGCAAATGTTAGTTAATGATAACTCTTTTGTTTTTGATGCAGACAAAGAAAACAATTTAAAACCAACAAAAAAGCAACAACAATTTTAAAGCAGATTTCATAAACTTAGTTTTTAATCTTTTACAAATGTAAGTAATTGTTTTTATACGATACTAGTATTTAGTCTTGAGAACATCAGACCTACAATTATTTCCACTTCTTATTAAAGTTTTTTAAATTATTTATGATTTTGAGGGTTTGAGCTTAAAGTCAACACAAACCTTTTTTATTTTGTCGCAGAACAATAAATGTTTAGGGGTAAATTAAAACACAATGTGACTTTAGTGGAAAATGAGTAGGATGTTTAAAGAATATGTGTGTATAAATTGGTAGGTATATATGGGCAAATGTTTTGTTTCATTTTGAAGGAATGTATCTACATGTTTTCATACAAAAGTAAAAAAAAAAACCACATGTGGCAAAAAAAAATACGAAATATAAAATTTTTACTCAAAACTAATCATAATAATGAAGAATTACATTCGAGTTTGTTTGCTTTTTTTGAGCAAAAGTTAAAAGCTATAAACAATACCGCCAACAATATTGTTGGAGTTCAAACGTAGTTAAAATTGTAACATTTGTTACAAACCAAAATTTAAATGAAAATAAATATTTTCACTATAAAATTCGAAATTATAAATCAAATTACCAATTATGTTCATCAATCCACTAGCAATTCAAAAGTAATTAAAACAATCTAAAAGAATAAATATACCAGAAACTTAAAATAATAATTAATTGGAATCACTAAGATAAAGTAAAAAATTATTATGAGTTTTCCGGTGCTAAAGAATTTTTATCAAAGTCTGCTATTAATGCTGCCATTAGCTTCGGGTATGTAATCAATCAATTGCTGTTGTAACAAAATTTAAAAATTTAATAAAAATATATGTAAGAACGTTTGAAAGTATAACAGAAAAATATCAAATTAAAAAAAAAAATAAAATACAGAGATATTCTTGGTAACTAATCAAGTGTATCAGAAATTAAAAATGCAACAAATGCAACTCTTGAATACCAGCTACCATAGTCACAAGTTAAAATCTAAAAATTAAACTTGAATTTTTAATTGTTACTATGAGAAAAACTAGTAAAATGACTGTATTGTTGCATTTACAAATAAGTTATAACTTAATTTGTTTCTCGAAAAAGGCTTTTATAATTTTAAAAAATATATTGTCTATTAAACAGTATTTTATAAAGAATAGTTTTATAAGAGCGTTCGAACTTTAATTTGAAATATCTGGTTATAACAGAAACAGAGTGGTGTAATTTCAGGGGATTGTCGATTAACCCTGTAAAAACTACTCTGGTATCATTTAAAAGACATAGACATATCGCAGACTTATCAGGCCGACTTAAACGGCGTTATTATTAAGCTTTCGTATGATGTCAAATATGTTCAAGTCATTCTTGAACGTTCGCTCATTTGGAACAAACATATTTCTAAAAGGAATGGCTTTTTGGTAGACCGTGGACTTAAAGCCCAGAATGATCTACTGGTATTATAAGACCAATTTTAACTTACTCTAACTTACCATCGCGGTCGAAAATCAAACAGATGACGACCTGAATGCTATATAATTAGGTCTACTTGAAGACTTGTTCCACATATACCCAACGATTTTGCAGTCAAAATATGCGCCATCCTAATTTGTGCCAGGAAACAAACACAAATACAAAAATAAATAGATGTGGGACAGCCGAGCTAAGCTTAAAACCTTAATCTCATTTGAGCTAAGGTCTAGGGTAGTAATGGATTATGCGACATCACTAAATGAACTCTATCCTCTCAATAATTTAACGTTATGCTGGGTTTCCAGAAATGAGGGTCATGTTGGTAATGAGCTGGCGAACCGTTTAGCCAAGCTAGGAGCAGATACAGATATAAAGGACCTTTCATTTGGTGTATCCACAACCCAAAGGCTACTATCACTCAATAAGAATGACTTAAAGTCACTTACCGGATTTGTTATCCCGGTCTTCGGTACCAACAATATAAATTAGGATATTTAGAGAACAGAATTGGTAGGCTGACTTGCAAAACATCAGTTGCTTTGTTTTCGAACAAAGTGTAGTTTTTTTAAACGACGCAGTACAAAACATTGACAATGTTTACCCTTTCAAAAGACCGTCGACAAGTATTAGTAAAGGAGAAAAAAGACTTCAGCTTTAAAGCTCAAGTATTGTTTCGGACCTTGCGTGCCTCGATAGAACGATTGGTATCACGCTAATCTATCAGTCTGGAGGTTGCGGGTTCGATTCCCACTACAGACTCTGGGTGATTTTTGCAGACAAGCAAAGAGATCTGCGAAGCTCTTTGGGTTGTTTGAAAAAAATTATAATTGGAATCAGTTATGTTGACCTCTAATGGCTGAAGAGTTGTTCAGTTGTCAGCATAGCACACTGAATTTGAAAATAAAATACAACAATTACCAAACGTTGCTGTATTATAGAATTGATCATGGTGATTTCCCAAAACTAAATAAAATAAAACCTTAAAAAATTACAGCTTAGTGTTTGAAATATAGGATAAGTGAAAAAACCCCCTTCATATGCCTGAAATATAATTTTTCCTTGAAATAAAATTTTAAAAGAAGAAATCTGATTGGTTACTTAAAAAGACTTAAGACACAAACTTCTTATCTGCTTATGCTGTTTTTTAAGTTTGTGTCTTAAGTCTTTTGACTTCTTGTTCCTTTTTACGAATTTGTCTAATTTGAGAGCTACAATTAGAAAATATTTTATTCAATTGAACAACATTTCACATCATTAGATTTTTACATTAACATCGATTTTTTTAATAAATACACAAGTTTTTATGTTATTGACATTTGACTGATGGTATTTAGTTTGATTTAATTTTGACAAATTTTATTAAAATTTTGACCACGACTCCTTTTTATGGTAATAGTTTGAATAATTCCATGTTATTGTTGTTGTTTTGTTAAAACTCGTATGTCACAATGCCAGTACATATATTACAGCTGTAATGGCTTGTTTTGTTTGTAATATATCTGCCTTTATTCAAGTTGAATAAGAGCGGAATATCTATCTATAATTTTAGATTTAAAATTTGTTTAAAAAGTTTTATTTTCTGTGAATTTTATTTGAACTATTTTTAAATGAATAAATTATTTATTTAGGCTTAAGTTCTTAATTATAAAAAGATAAAGAAAAATTAGACACCAATATACAAGGCCATCCCGAGGTTAGTAGGAGCCCGGGGCGAGATCACAATCTCGACCCTACACAATTAATTGGTGTAAATAAATTTATATTACTCATACAATTTTTTTTTTATTTTATACTTATATTTACAAAAGGGTTACATATTATATTATGTAGTAAAAATAAAAAAAAATATAAGAGATATAAACTTATTTTTAATTATATTTAGATTTAGGGAGTCAAAGAATGTAAATAAAAAAGTTTCAATGAAATCTGGAATGGTTAACATTAACGTTTTATTTTTCCCTATTTGGTGCACAACGACGCTGAAGTTGAGTACAAAAAAATCTGTTTTGGGTAAGTTTTGGATAATAATTATCAGCCTTTAATCATAAGGGCCCTTTAAAAACTAACTCATTCCTTTCGTTTTAATTTTTCGAATTCTGGCCAAGAAGATGGATCAGTATTTATCAAGCCAATAGTTTTAGGAGAAGAAATAAATATTGTTTTATCAGCTTTATTCTCATTAATATCTTCGTCATTAGGATCTAAATCTGGTATTACTTCATTAAGTGTACAACTTCATTAAGTGTGCTCACGTTCACTGATGACAGCCGAAACAGCCGAAACAGCCAAAGAACTAGAAGGAGCAATAGAAATTGAGTTTTGGGACCTTCTTAAGAAGCACTTCAGTCGTTGCCTCCTCTTCTATTATTAATTATTGAGTCTTTGTGCTCCAGACAGTTTTTTAAACATGATGGTAAAAAAATATTCAGTTCGTAATAATCCTACTGAATGTTTTTTCAAATATAATATTATTGTTTTCGTATTTTACTTCCTTATTACTTTTTTGTGGGCAATGAAAGAACCAATACTAACTTTTCAATAGCTAGCCGTTTTTAATTCGCATACTCGCCGACGTCATTGGACGGTTCATCGTACATTTGAAAAACGGCGTTCACACCTGGCAACCATTGAGCCACGAGTGGAGCATACATAGGTGCTCTTCTACAACTTATTGTTGTTTGTTTTAATAGTCATTGATTACATTAACCGTGGCGCCTGGTCGCCCTGCCCTAGGGGCGGCACTGCCAATATATAAAGAAAATAAAAATAATGAAAAATGTTTGCTTGGTAGTATAATAGAAAAAGAAATAGTGTTTAAAAGTGTAAAACAATTTCAAAGAGCTCTATCTCCTATGAAATATGATGTAAAACTAAAATTTCTCATATTCTATTTCTTTCATAAGTTTATTTAAATAGAAAATTAATAACAATTGAAACTACCAGGTAGATAGATACGAAGAGTACTCTGATGACGGACGTAGCTGTCTAGAAAAAACATTCTGCTCTGCTGGTGCCTAATTTTTCTTTATCTCTTTAGTTTTATTTTCAAATAACAAAAAAGCATATCTTGATGTTTATCTATGATTTCCTAAGAAACTAGCTTAGCTGGTCATCCTAAAAAACCATGTACGACTTTCTGAGGCCGTTAATTTTTTAGGTATTTTTCCTCTAAAAGCTTTTTAACAACAAGAATGTTCATATATACGTTTGGTGTAGGATTTTTAAGGAAAAAATTTTTGTTTTTTAAATAATCTGTTTTTTTATATTGAGATTCCATTAGAACTTCTTTAAAAACAACATTTCTAGCAAAAAAGGGTAGATTGTTTTATTTTTTTGTCATTTTAGTACAACTACGTTTTCAAAGGTCCTATTTTATGGTCAATTCATTAAAAGTTTTGAGGCTTTGCTGATGCCACCGTAGTTAACTTGCTAATTTTTGCTAGTAAAACGTTCATTTACTTTTTCATATTTGCGATAGTAATTTTGCAAATTTCCACTTTACTTTGTCGTTGTCAGTATGTGCTAGGAAAGTTACTGAATAGACCTATTAAATGCAACTAGTTTAAATAAGACCAAAAAAATCTTTTATTAGTTTTAAATTTTATTGCTGAAAAACAATTATAAACTTTTAATATGTTGTTGTGTGTGGAAGTTTTGATTAAATCATAGGAACGCTTTCAACGTCACAACCATGTGCTTAAACAAAAATAATGTCTTTATGTCTATTAAATATAAAACAAATGAATCACTTAGTGAATTTGTGTTTTTTTTAAGAGTGATTGCTTTAATTGTATTAATGTTAGTTTGTCTACAAGTTGCAAAAAACTGTAGCTATCTTCCGTGTCAACTGTCAACATTAACTGAGACATTTAAAAATTTTTGTTTCTCAACAATTTTCCTATTTGTTTTTTAGTCTAAATTAATTTTTCAAACCTCTTTTCGTACAAATCTAAAGCATCATATGCATAAATTTGTTTCTTACTCGTAGTTCTCAAAATAATCGTGATGCATATTTGTTTGTGGTACAATTTCCTTTTATCCTTTCTAGTTGTTAGAAAACGTGCTTCTTTACTCTTAATAAATTTTATTTTGAAATGTAATAGAAATGTTACTGTGGTGACTGTAAATAAAATGACTTCAATTTGTTTACTTTTAGTCAGAAAACAAGAATTTTGCTTTGAAAGACTTTTATTTTAAAATATTAAAATTTTTGCATTTACAGATCATTTTAACTACGATGAACCCACAGAATGGTACAATGAATTTTCACAGTGTGGAGGTTACAAACAATCACCAATTGCCGTAACAATACACAAGGTACATATTATTCTTTTTGGAAAAAAATTCCTTTTAAAAATTTCCTTTTTTGAAACTTCTTTTTCTAAGATATTTTAATAATTTTCCTGTTCGAAATTGAATTTTCTTTATAAAATAGGGATGCATCGATATCGATATTCAAGCAAAAATTCGGCGATACCGATACTGATACCGATAGGCCTAGTAAATTTAAACTGAAGATAAAATGAACAAAAGTTGGGTTATTTTTTTTACCAGTATGCGGAATACTGTCAAACTAAATACATAAAAAATTTGTATAAAAAAGACATGAAAAAATGTGGCAGAAGTAGTAGTATTTCATGTGGAATTTTTATGTAAAATTTTTTGTGGAACATTTTTTAAAACAATGTAATCGACAAACACTTGAGGATTAACTTCATTCCAAATGCGGCAGTTTTGTTTATTGACGTAGCCATTCAACCAGAAGTGCGCTTCATCGCTAAACAAAATTCGCTTATGAAAATCGGGAACAACGGCAATCTCGTTTTGGGCACTATTTGCAAACTGAGAATAAATCACTTGACAGCTGTTAAATCGGTCGCCATCTTGAAAAGTAATGCAATCTTAAAGTTCTATACCTCTATAAAAAATACCCTTTATTTAAGATTATTTTATTAATTTTAATCAAAACTAAAATTTTATAACATGAAAATCCCTAAAATTGAATTTTAAGTACCGCATACGGTATTGAGCAAGAAACCATTCATAACAGGCGGCATTTTAGATGACCTCTATGAAGTTGAACAGGTTCATTTGCACTGAGGATCAACACTGCGCAAGGGTTCGGAACATGTGCTCAATGGTCATCAGTATGATATAGAAATGCATATCGTCCATAGAAATTACAAATATAACAATATGACGACGGCCATTGGCTTTGAAGATGGAGTGGCAGTGGTGGGTGTTTTATTTAGAGTGGTTAAGGTAAGTGATGCAAAATCTTTTTATTTTATTTGTAAATTTTTTAATTTTATTTCTTAGTACAGGCCGATCAAGTTTATTTTCCCGGATTAAATGTGATCTACAAAAATATGCTTGAAATCCAGCAGCAAATTTTGGTTCGTTGCTGGGTAATATTAATCGAGAAGACTTCTATACCTACCAGGGTTCTTTGACAACTCCTCCTTGTGCAGAAGCTATTACCTGGATAATATTTTCAAATATTTTACCGATTTCACATAAAGAAGTAAGTTTTTCTTAAGATTTTTTATTTAAAAAAGATTTATTTACCAAATTGTCAGAAAATGTGATTTTTTATGATTATGGGCATAATTGGACTAAAAAGGAATTTATTAAAAAAATATTTCTAGTTGCCGAAATTCTGGAACGTGTTAGATGAACGTGGTAAAACTTTTGTCAATGTTAGACCCATACAAAATAGGGGATTCCGTAAGGTCTTCCATCGAAAACGCCTGTTTAGATTTAAATACTTTGACTAGTTTAAGTAATTTGTTATTGTTTGATTTAATTATATAAAACTGTTTGCAATAATTTTTAATTATTTATGTGCGCTTTTCATAGACGTATCTCAACCATTTGACAAACTATGGCAAAGCAAAACTTGTATGAGACAATAAATTAACTTAAGTCTGCCTTAATTATTCATTTGCATGTTAATTAATAAATCTACTAATAAATTTATTTGTTTTTTTACACTTTTGATATTAGTTCTCATTGTTAGTTTAAGTACATTGAAGATACATTAATTCTATCTATTTATATATTATGTATAATAAAACTGTAATGGGACCATTTCTGTATAGTAACAGAAATGACGTTATACGTGCAATAAGAAGTCACTTTAACAAAATATTTACAAAAATTTCTAATAACTTATTATTGCTCATAATGTTAGCTATTAGAAAAGCCAAATTTAGATCTGTTTCCAAAATTTAAATGTGTGCAGCTGTGAAGCTGTTAAGAAAGAATCAAAACTATGTTTTATTTTTAATAATTAAAGCACATAATAATCTGATATTTGCGTCCTCTGGTGCCGCGAATAGTAGCTAAAACTTAAAATTTCTTTCACATAGGTTCGAAGTATGGTTTTAGCTGTCGAACAGTATAACTTTTGTTACAAAACAAGATGTAGTTATTTTTTATATTTTTGTCTATGGAACAAAGCACTGTGGGACGTGGAAAACACTGCTAGTATTATGTAAATATGTCGAAAAGGAACCCGTTAAGGAAGGGGTCTGCTTCGATATTCTTCCTACATTAATATATATTATGTAAATGTAAAAGAATAATCTTATTGTAAGTATAACAGTAAAGTGTGGATTACTTTTTTTTAGATCGAGACAAGAATTACTCTAGTAGCCTCTAGTGATAAGTTCAACCGAGGCCACTAAGATAAAAAGGTGGAATATTGAGAATCCCAAATATCAGAACCCTAACACGATCAATTTTTGTTATTTTTTCTTGAGATACCCTTGGTTTCCCCAAGATCAACATCAGGTATTTCACCTTGGTCGCCCACTTGAAATCACATTCATGTCCCACTTTTGAAATTGAGCCGAAAATATTTTCTCTAAAAATCGTGTATAAAACTTACTTAACTCATTGTTATATACAAATGTAACTGAACCTTTTAACAGTAATTTTATTTAAAAACTAGCTGTGCCCGCCACGTCCTGACAATATTTTGCTCGATTTTGCTTTGAAAGAATTCTACACCAATAGTGTTTTAGTTATGGTTTATGTATTTACTTTATATAAAGGTACCCATCCCTGGATAAAATTATAAAAAAATTCTACAAATTCTTGTAAAGCTCTGTAAGAGGTGTTTAAAATAATGTAATGTAATTCCACAAAGTAAAAATTAAAATTTTATTCAAATAGTGCCATCTGTTGCGCAATTTTGTTTAATATAACCCAATTTAAAAATAAAAGGGGCGCAACCGTGTTTAAAATATTCCAGTTTTAAACCGAAAATTTCAGTACCTTTAAACCGGAAATTGCGTAATTTACTTACTTTTTCTCCTCTTTCTCTTGGAAATGAGATATTTTTGTTAAAATCTATCCAGTAGTTTTTTCATGATGCGAACTCTTAAGAAAAGCAGACAAGGAAATGAGTTACTATTTTACTATACGTATAGATATAAATAATACCCTGATCAAAAAGGCTTGTTATAAATCATCGTCTAAGTCCCGTCAAAGCGATCTAAATTTTAGTGCAAAAACTCAAAATATAGAAAAACTTTGGCTGGTTTCTTAAGGCATTTGGCTTTTGTCTTAATTTAAAAGTTTATTTAAATTTAACACTCGTTAATACAAAATGTTGGCTAGAAACAAAATAATTGTTTATTATTGTTTTTATCTCTGCTGCTAAATGAGCTTTAAATTTAGGTTTATAGCTTTAAGTATTTCTCATAATAACGAAACACTTTTGTGTCGCTTGTTTAAAAAATTAATATCCGATTTTTGTATGTTTAAATTTTGCTTTTATTTAAACTATAAAAATATTTGCTTTTTGCAATGATCATAATAAAACAAAATATTAAAATAAAAAATATTTTACAATATACTAAATGCTGCTACAAAAACCTCTAACAGAAAACACAAAATTTTGCTTATTAATTAGGCTGTTTTATTCATTTATATGTAATTGTGCTATTTATTAATCTATGATCCAGATGTATTTGTACCAAAAATACAACTGAGCATTAACTAACTGCCTGTTTCATAAATCAAAAATGTAATTTTTATTTTAAATGTAATGGTACGAAAGAACGAATTCTTTCGTTATTATATTTACAATAAATAAAAAACTCAATTTTTATAGCAAAACATTTTTTCATACCACTTTAAATTGATGGAAGTGGCAAACGTGAGATTGGTATTATAATAATATTTTTCTTTCAATGGACAAAATGCGGCTAAAAAGTCAGAAGTAATATTTAACATTTAAATCTAATAGTTGAACTAAATTATTAACGTACAAGTGAATTGTTAAGTCAGGCTTAAGTTCATTTATTCTCTCTACCTACTTGATAGGGCTAAAAGAATAATTCTTACAAATTAGGTGATTCATTTTAAAAAAGAAGAAAAATAAAAATTTGGGGCAAAAATAAACCAAGCTCGAGCAACAACAAATATTAGGTGGTAAATTTTAAATGAAAAATACATGAACAAGAGGGAAGCTTTAGGTAGTGGTAGACTTAATTCTCCCCGACTGACGATAGATGATTGCAATGCATTTTCTCGTATTATATTATCTGAGTTTGTTTGGTTAAATAGATGGATGATGTTTATAACAAAACACTAACCAAAGTAGATAAATGCGAAAAATGCTGAAGAAGGATGTAGCGAGCCAAAAAAAAGCGTTTTAAATGCAAAAACGTTATTTGGTATCAGGAATAAGTTCCAAGATTTCATTCCATATCATTGTAGTTACGATGCGGTACAATAATGTCACTGCTGCACATTCCAAAGGCTTTGACTATGTTCACTTGGGGAAAATAGGGGAACCAGACGATATGGTTCTTGGAACCTGAATCTGAAAAAAAAGGTCTGTATTATTACGGGTCCTCTTCGAAGCCTGACCAGTGCCCAAAGGACTCGTACCACGGTAATTGGTAGCCCCACAGAGACCCTCTAATCTCTGTGACCGGTTATTAGTGAGATCCCCTTTGGGGGTACACGTGGTGGATGTAGTTTAAGATCGTCCAACTCCTCAACAAAAGGAGTTGGATGATCTCCAACCCTTAAGCAAGAGGTAAGGACATGGGTCCATGGTTTATCTTGTTCTAAAAATTGGTACTCACTGTGAATGTGCGCTACATCTAGTGCGATATTGATACCTTCTTTTACACATGGCACGTTATCGTAGGGTGTGCTGTACTATGCAGTGTGGGCGCTAGTCTACGCTTTTATTTCACTCAGTGGTAAGACCAGCGACGGATAAAACCCAACGGTTAGTTGCCTACGTTAATCTTGATCATATCTGTAGTTACTATTAAACAGTGAAATATTGCGTATCTTTTGCATCGTTTGAAAAATCTTAAGCACTTGAAAGATTCTTTAGAAACTTGAAAATGTGTTTAGTCCATCGAACATCGCACTGAATTTTTATGCCAAGAACATCTAGAGCTTCCGCTTCCTTAATATTTTAATCAGTCATAATTACTGATGAATCATAATTTTCGAAAACACATCTGCTTGTAAGCATGAATTAAATTCGACTCATTCACATGACTCCAATATGAGACTGTTGCGAGATCTTGATTAAGCGTATCATTCGTTTTATGTTCTTTAGCCCCCACATCTAACTGGTTCGGTCTGTTACTGAATGAATATGAATTGTAAGAGCTGCTGTGCGAAATAGTACGAAAGGTTGATAGTTTCACAAAGAAAGTTATTTAGAAAAATAACAAATAGACTAGGAAAAGGAACAGAAGAGCCTGTGGTATCCCTGAATTAATCTTGAAATCCGACCTACATATAACAAAACAATTTTTAGCGTGGATGCTTCCTATTATAACTATATTAACGGTTAGGAAAAAGGTTAGAAATAGTTAAAATCAAATAAAGTGGATATCTATACATTGAATAACATAGTAACACATTTCCAGCCTGTCTGTCTTTCTGTCTGAGTTTGCATCACGTAGAGACTACTGGAGGCATTTTAACAAAATTTTGTAAGGTACCTTAGTATTCTGATTTCAATATAGGATACTTTTTATCTCCAATAATATTTTATTTCCAAGTGAAAGTGGAGAAAATGCAGTAAAAGTATGTCGATTTTTTTTACCGATTTAAAGGTACTGCATACTTTAAGACATTTTTTATTTTTGAAAGCGGGATATTTTAAACATGGTTGCGCAACAGATGGCACTGTTTTAAAATTAATACAAAATAGGAATTACTTACTGCCAAATAGCCAATTGAACAAAATGTTTACTTGATTTGTATTTTTACTTTGTGGAATTACATTGTTATTAAAATATTTTAAACACTATTTAGAGAGCTTAACAATAATTTTTAGAATTTTTTATAAAATTTAGAATTTTATCCAGGGATGGGTACCTTTATATAAAGTAAGTGTCTTAAAATTTGGTGTGGATTCTTTCAAAGCAAAATCGAACAGAATATTTTCAGGACGCACATAACGTGTTTGGACACAGCAAGTTAAATATAAATTTATTTCTTATGTCTTATTTGTATTAACTTTTTATGCCAATGAAAATGAAATCTTATATTTGAATTAGTAAAGTTCTTGTAATGATGGCTTAATTTTGAGAAGTTAATGATGAACCGGTAAGTGGTGAAGTTGTGTCAGCCGGATGGGTTACCTCCTGAGATCAAAATTGCAGAAAAAAGAAACACAAGAAGAAGATTTCACAGACACAACTACATCAATTTACATCAATGGAAAAAAAGTAAAAAATTGCATGTTAAAAAAAATTTAAAAATTTTGCTTGCATTTAAAAAATATAAAAGCTGTCTCGCGTGTATCAAAATCTACTTTTAAATATTTTTTTATAAAATTAAATAACTCCTTAGAACTTTTTAAATAATTTAAATAAACAAAACTAAAAAAATATTATTATTATATATAAATATATTATTATATATAAATATTATATATAAATATTATTATATTATATTATTATTATATAACAATTATTATTATACCAGCCATTAATCTCCACATCAAATAGATTTAATAGTACTGGTTAATTAAAAACCAAACTTCAGGTCTAAGCATGTTTGGTGGTGTCGAACAACTTCCTGTTTAAATATTTTTATGATTTTTAATTTTTAAGCATAAAGTTCATAATAAATAAAATAATTCTTGTAATAAATATTAACATTCTTACAAATTATTTTACGACTTTTTTGCAAAACAACTTATTCCAAACATTGACACAGTAAAAAAACAACAACACATAATTTAGTTATTAAAATAAATTAGTTTAAATTAAGTATTTGGCTGTGAAAATAAGAGTGAAACCGAAAAGTGAGAATGCGATTACAAATTAATATAAGAAATTAATCAACTGCGAGTCAAACTCACACACGTGAGTCTGAGCCTTGTACTTTTCAAAAAGTCGTTATTGTCATTATTGAATGAACAGACAGCTAATTTAAATAACATTTTAAAGAAATGTTGATAAAAAGTATTTAAGAAAATGTCTCAATTTATTAATGAAAAGATTTTGCCTCAATTCATTATCATTATTTTTTGGACGAATTTTACGATTTTATTGCTTTTAAATATATCACATTGTTTTAAAAAATTTGCCACAAAAAATTTTACACAAAATTCCACATGAAATACTGCTCATTAGTTTTATTTCACAGTTTTGATAAAATGTTGCCAGAAACATTTCATGTTTTTCCACAGTAAAAACTAGTACTACTTCTGCAACATTTTTTCATAACTTTTTCATAGAAATTTTTTATGTATGTAATTTGACAGCATTCCGCATAAAAAACTGAACAGAGTACCAGGCTTAAAGTGGTAATTTAAATGAAATAAACTTCTCATACATATCTAGAGAAGAGATGAAGTGGATTCAAACTTAAGCTTTGAATTTGGACCTTATGGCTATCATTTAAACCCATATGAATTTTTACTTTAAAATTTACTTTGTGGATTTTACTAGTTGTGTACCTAAAAACTGTGCCTTGGAATTAAGGTGATATTCGATTTTCAAATTAAAATTTTATTTTTTTTTTATACCTACATGCGGCAACAATTCGAAACTAATATACTGAGAATTTTGTCTTCGATACTACACAAAAGTACACTCGAACATTTTTTTTAATAAATATCACTTTTTTCACTTTTGAGGTGAATAATATTCTCTTTTTTAGTTCTTTTCAATGTATGTAATTAAAATAATTTCATGTACATACATTGCAAAAAATTGTGGGCATAACCTTACTACTCGGCTTAACAGTTTTGCTTTCTTTGAGCCGTGTTTACCTGGTAAAATCCTTTGTACTGATTGTTGTTTTTATACTACTGTACTGTGTTGTATCCGTGGTTTACAACGGAAAAGATAATAAGTCTACCAGTTCTAAAATGAAAATGTAAGAAGTAATCTGTAAGAACTATATATAAACCAAATAAAATATAAATAGGAAAAGAAGTAAAGACTCTGTGAAATTCAAGCATTTCCTTATTACTGTTCAAAAGTTAAGCTATTTTCACCAACATCCGTCTTTTATGGGGACACCATTTAATTTTAAATTTTTATAGCTGTAATAGCGACCATAGTAATACACATTATGTGTAAATTTCAGCTGTTTATCAAAAACGGCTCAGAAGGTAAGGCATACATCAAATTTCTTTAACTATAGGGACATCCTTTCATTTCCAATTTTATAATTCTTATAGCGGACAAAACAATACACTCTCTATGTAAATATCAAGTCTCTATCTAGAACGGTTCAAAAGAACATAAATCAAATAACATCACTTATTGGGACACCCTTTTTACAATTTTAAATAAAAGATCTATTGTTATAGAGGACTTGGCCTCAAAGATTTTTTGTAAATTTCAACTGTGTGTCTATAACGGTTCAAAGGTTGAGTCATATACAGAAAATTACAGAACTATTGGGACACCCTTTAATTTATAATTCTAAATAGTTATACTTGCTAGTATACCAGACAAAGTAGTGAAAATTCTGCCTAATTTGAAAGTGTTTGTCTATAACGGTTCAAAAGATAGGGCCATAGAGGTCAAATTACATCAATTATGGGGACACCCTTTAATTTATAAATTCAAATTATATACTTGTTATAGCGGACTTAGCAATACATGTTCGTTGTAAATTTCGGCTGTCTGTCTATAAAAAAGTTTGGCCACATACATAAAATTACATTAACTATTGGGACACCCTTTTATTTCCAAATTCAAGTTTTATGCTTTTTGTAATAGCGGACTTAGTAATACAGGTTCTTCGTTAATTTAACAGTCGGTGTATAACTGTTCAAAAATATGGGCATACACATCAAAATTAATGAACTATTGTAGCACCCTTTAATTTATATTTTTGAATATTTATCCTTTTTATTATAAAGGTCATAGTAATCGACATTTTGTCAAACTTTCAAGGTTTTGTCTTTAACGGTTCAAAAGATAGGCTAATAAAAGTCAAATTACGTCATCTATGGGGACACCCTTTAAATTCTAAGTTTATTTTTTTATTACTTTTTGTTGGTGGGAGCTATACTGTTACGCAATTTCTTAAAATTTTAAATTGGTGCCCTTTAGTCTTCTTAATACACGAAAAAACATGTATGTTGTATGGGAACACCCTTTAATTTTTAAAATAATGAACTGTTTTTAAAACGGGACCAATCTGTAAGCATAAGCTTTCAAATAACCTTTCAAAGAAAAAAATTTTAAAATCGGTTCAGAAATGGCTGTGTTCTGCGGACACAAACATAAAAAAGCAACCTTCTTTTTTTGAAGTCGGTTAAAAAGAAAATACTGTATAAACCACGCGATAGCGCTTAATGTCAAATATATATAAAAATAAACCCAAATCAGAGCGCTTTAACACCCCGTCTTCACTAGCCATCAAATTGAACAGAACATAACGTCGTAGAGCAACGATATTAATTTGTTCACGTTGTTATAGGTGGCGAATACGTGTTTATGTCATTTTCTGTTTAAACATACATTTCTGTTTTCCACCAATGTTGTTTGAATGCTTGTTGCACAGCAGGTAGTAGTGCGGTTGCGCAAAAGTTGGCGCTGTTTTAAAATAAAACTGTCGAACTAAAATATAACAACAATATTGTTATGTTATAATACAGCTTTAATAACAAATGCTTTAACAACCATCTTAAGACTTAAAAAAACATTAACACGGGCAGTCACACTTAACACAAACATGATGTTAGTGTTAATGTTTATCATTTTATGTGTAATGTAGATGGGGGTAACACTACAATTACCAACCTATTACCATGTCTTCACTAGTCATCGATTTGAGCAAGACATAAACATAACGCCGGCAGCGCAACGGTGTAATTTTTCTCGCGTTGTTATAGGTGGCGAACACTTGTTTATGTCATTTTCGGTTTGAACATAATTTTCTGTTTTTAATCAATGTTGTTGAAATGCATATTATAAAACAGCTTTTATAACAAATGTTTTAACAACCAATTTAAGACGTGGAAAAAACAATAACATGGATGGTCAACACTTAATACTAACATGATGTTAGTGTTAATGTTTATCATTTTATACTTGCTTGTATGCAATATTAAACCTAAAAATTAACGGGTGTTCCATTAGTGACGTGATTTGTATATATATTGCATAGGTTTTGAACGATAATAGGTAGACTCTTGAAGTTTTTACAGGATGTGTATTAATATGGCCTCTATAACAAATAGTAAAAATTAAAGGGTGTGCCGACAGTGACGTGATTTGCATGCATATTGACTAATTTTTAAACCATAATAGATAGTCTCTTGAAATTTTCACAAATGGTGTATTTCTATGACCCCTATAAAAACAATAAAAATTTAAAGGGTTTTTCGACAGTGACGTGTTTTGCATGTATAACGACATATTTTTTGAACCGTAATAAGTACACTCTTCCAGTTTGTATAGAAGATGTGTTGCCATGGCCGTTATGAGAATTACTAAAAGTTAAAGGGTGTTCTGACAGTGTCATGGTTTTCACTTATAGTAACTTATTTTTTTAATAGTAGTGATATATTCATACAAAGAGAATTGCCATGGCCGCCATAGCAAATAACAAAATTAAAGGGTGTTCCGACAGAGACATGATTTGTACGTAAATAGCCTTATTTTTTGAACCGTAATAAATAGACTCTTTAAATGTTTACAGTAGATGTTTTACTTCGGCCGCTGTAAGAATTACTAATATCTGAAGGGTGTTCCATTAGTGACATGTTTTTCACATACATTACCTTATTTTTTGAACCGCAATAGGTAGGCGCATGTATATTTCTGTAGATAGTGTATTACCATGGCCGCTATAACAAAAATTGCTAAAATTTAAAGGGTGTTCCAACAGTGATGCAATTATGTCTTTAATTTTAAAATTAAGGGGTGACTCATAAGACATGAAAAAATTAACAACTTGAATTTTTAAAGTTGTACTAAACATAGTACGGAACCCTAAGTGTGTGAGTCTAACTCGCACTTGACTAATTTATTTTTTTATTTTTATATTTTTATATTTTTGTCTTTATGTTTTATTTTTCTTTTAATACTGCTACTGATTGGACCAATTTAGTTTTTGATACTTTTTTTTTCTTTTTCTGCTACGGCTGGGGATCCAGAACAAATCAATTTTCTTTTATATGTATAAAATGTTTATTTAAATTTATTTTCTAACATCCCAGCAAAAAATACTGCTTCGTTGTATGCAGGTTTGTAAAGGAAAGACGAGTTGTTATCGCTTAGTAACCTGCTTACGTATGACATGATATTTGTTCGCGATGTCCCACTTAGTAGCATTTCCTTTTAAGCGCTCAATGCAGTGCAGTATAGATGTTCTAAAATCATACAGTATTAAGTTCGTAACTCGTCGTAGCTCCTCGTAAATTCGAAATTTATTTATCTCTGCCTTACATTTCGCCTTTCTGTAAGGCGAAATGTAAAAGATACGTTGTGTTTTGAAAACTTAACATTTTATGTCATACAAAATTGCATTTATTTAGACAAAATATATGTGCTTACTATTAAGAGATTTTGTATGAAAGGAAAATATTTTAGTGCTTCCAAAAAACCAATTCTTTTTTGCTGGGTGTGTGTGATATGATCTCAGGCTATATTCCTTAGTAATATTGTTATTGTGGCCCTGTTTTGGCTTCATATTACAAAATAAATAAAATAAATAATTATAACACTACAGTAATCTAATAACAAAATTTTAAATTTCTTATTTATTTATTTTAGACGGATTTGTGTATGTAATGTTGTCCACTGATTGATATGATGTATTTCAGACAAGACAAAAATGCCATATTTACAAAAATCCATCTAAAATATAAAAGTCGGGCAAATGTCAGTTTTTGTTTTTGATGCAGACAAAGCAACAACAATTTGTAGTGCAAATTTAATAAACTTAGTTTCTTATCTTTTACAAATGTAAGTAATTGTTTTTATACGATACTAGTATTTATTCTTGAGTACATCAGACCTGCAATTATTTCCACTTCTTATTAAAGTTTTTCAAATTATTTATGATTTGGAGGGTTTGAGCTTAAAATGAACACAAAACTTTTTTATTTTGTCAAAAAACAATAAATGATTTGCGGTAAAATTAAAAGACAAATTGGCTTTAATGCAAAATGAGTAGGATAATAAAACAATACATATGAGTGTATTGGTTGGCAGGTATAGATCGGCAAATGTTTTGTTTCAAGAAATGTCTCTACATATTTTCATACAATATACGATATACGCTACGAAATATAAAATTTTGACTCAAACTGATCATTATATTGAAGAATTACATTAGAGTTTGTTTGCTTTTTTGAGAAAAAGTTAAAAACTATAAAAAAACGCCAACTATACTGTTGGAGTTCAGTTCATTTAAAACTGTTAACGAAAGATAAACGACTTAAACAAAACAATACGGAAACGTAGTTAAAATTGTAACATTTGTTACAAACTAAAATTCAAATGAAAGTAAATGTTGTTACTATAAAATTCAAAATTATAAATTAAAGTATCAATTGTGTTGTAAGATTCATCAAGCCACTAGCAATTCAAAAGTAATTAAAACAATCTAAAAGAATAAATATACCAGAAATATAAAATAATAATTAATTGGCATCAGTAAAAAAAAGAAACAAAAATTATTATGAATTTTCCGGTGCTCAGCAATTTCTATCAAAGTCTGCTATTAATGCTGCCATTAGCTTCGGGTATGTAATCAATCAATTGCTATTGTAACAAAATGTATGTAAATATGTATTGTATTGTATGTAAGTGTAACAGAAAAATATCAAATTAAAAATACAATAAAATACAGAAATAATTCTTGGTAACTAATCAAGTGTATCGGCAATTAAAAATGCAACCAACAAATGCAACTCTTAAATTGCCAGTTACCATCGCGACAAGTTGAAACCTAAAAATTTAACTTAAATTTTTAATTGTTACTGTGGATTATTGTATCGTACATTAAAGGGTGTTTTTATAAGAGCAACTTTTGGTTCCAAAAAGCTCCTATAGCCTCTCCTGGTTACTAAACAGTCTTCACTTGACGAAGATATAAATGATTTACAATATGTTTGTTTTTATATTTGACATCAATTGCAACCAACAGACGATATCAATTGTGTAGAAAAATAAATATTTTACTAACGGATGATTTTAGCAAAAATGTATAAATCTGTGATCGGTATTTAGAAACGCAATGGTTTTAATCAGTATGATTCGGTTGAAGAGGAAAAGGACCAAATGCTCACTATAAAGTCTAACAGAAAATTGCAGCAGAAACACATTCAGGGTAAAATAGAAAATTTTGTAGAACAGAAATTCGGAAAGGTGATACATATTATCATAACAAATTTAAACCTGCAGAATTTTTTAACTCTTGAAGTAAAATCGTTTTTTAGGGTTCCGTAATTAAAGGGTAAAAACATAACCCTATTGTTTTTGCTACAATGTCTGTCCGTCTATTCAACTGGCCATCTGTCTGTCCGTCTTCTATCTCTGGAACCGTGAAAGTTGAAAATGTCATACAAGTTGTATTATTGTGATCGCTATAGCAACAGATAGTAAAACTTATACGGTGTTCCGAAAGTGACGTCTTATTTGAGTATATTTCTTGAAAGCTATAGAAACAATTATCAAAAATAAACCTAAAAATTCAAGGGTTTGCCGACAGTGATGCAATTTGCAAATGTCCTTTTTTTAACCGTAAAAGGTAGACTCTTGACATTTTTACAGAAGATGTATCGCCACGGCCCCTTGAAGAATTACTTAAAATTTAAGGGTGTTCCGACAGAGACATGTTTTTTCAAGTATATGGCCTTATTTTTTTAACTGTTACTCTTAATATTTTCATAAAAAACGATAACTACAATTACTAAAATTTAAAGGGTGTTCCGATAGTGACGCGATTTTTGTGAATATGGCTTTAATTTTTTTAATGAAAATTTATAAGGAGTGTGTAAAATTATGCACGCTATAGGAAAAAAATTTAAAAAATAAAAATTAAAGGGTTTTGCGAAAGTGACACAAATTTACGTATGTAGCCTTATTTTTGAACTGCAATTAGGAGATACTGTAAATCTATACAAAGTATGAATAATTTGTTCTCTAAAACAAGTAAAAGGATGTGCCCTAAATGTGGCGAATTTGATGAATTTGGACTTCTCTTCCAAAGGCAGACACTTGATATTTACACAAGGATGATAGAAGACAACGTTACGCCATCCCGAAAATAAAATAGAAATTGTTTGCGCATGCCTAGGTTAGGTTAGGTTAGGTTAAACGGGCCGCCCGCAAAAACGCGAGTTCACTCGGATGCCAATAAGGCCCATTGTAATGCCCCAACGATCATCTACCCCCACCATTCCCTAAAGAACTCCAATACCGTTGGTTCTTGTAAACCAACCGGAGCTTTTCACAAAGCCTAATAGGCTGCTCAGTGTCATATCTCTGAGACAGTCCAGGTCCTCAAAGAATCTTTGGCCCAAAAATTTGAGCCTACGTTCTTGAAGAGCCGGGCAGTCGCAGAGAAGGTGTTGAACTGATTCCTCCTCTTCCTCATCCATACAACTTCTGCAGCACCCTCCACGAGAGATTCCCATACGCTCCGACATACGTCCAATCATACAGTGTCCCATTATAACACCTACCAGAAGTGCTAACGAGCTTTTCTCGAGGGTCAGTAGTGCCTTTGTCCTTTTTTTGTCAAAGGGTCAAAGAATTCTAGACAATCTGCAAGTGGTTAATGTAGACCACCTGCGAGCCGTTTCCTTTAGCGACCATTCTCCTAGTATGTTAGATATTTCGGCCAAGGGGATATTGATTTCTCCTTGGGCAACCGTCATATCCAGATTCGAACCGTTCCTCGCACATTGATCGGCCATTTCGTTTCCACGAATGCCTTCATGCCCTGCGACCCACACTATCCTTATGTCGTTCAAGTAGGGCTAAAGATTGTATGTATGCTAACACACATTTAGATTTCACTACTTTTGAATTAAGGGCCTTAATGGCGGCTAGACTATCCACGAAAATATCGATAGCCGACGCCTCCGTCGCAAGTTCCCCAATTTTCGTTTCCCCTACCAATATAGCATATATTTCAGCCTGGAACACGGTACAGGAAGTGAAATTGAAAGATCAAGATCCTCAGAGAAGATCCTCGATCCGGTCCCCGTGTCTACCTTGGAGCCATCCGTAAATATTGAAATCGCATTGTTACGAATTATGGAGTTCTCCGTCCACTCTTTCCCGCTAGGAATTTTAACGACAAAAGATTTGTCGAGGTCCATAACAGGGGTGTTAAGTAATCAGTCTGCTCCCTCAAGATATTGCCACCCACCTGCCGTAAGATGGTGCCATGTCCAACACGACAATGCCTTAATTCGCCCGACTCCCTGAGTATTAAGGCCGACCTAGCAACGACGTGTTTGATATAGACATCTAGAGGGGTCAGATCCAACATTGTCCCCAAACTGGCCTGTGGAGTTGACCTCATCACACCAGTAATGGAGAGACTCGCTAACCTTTGGACCTTATCCAGAAGAGAGTAGTGAACCTTAGTGTCCACCAATATCCACCAGACGAGTGCTTCATAGGTGAGGATATGCCTAATCACTGTCATGTACATCCAGTGTACCATGTACGGTTTTAGGCCCCATCTCCTGCCAAAGGTCCTTTTGCATGCGAAGAATGCACATAGGGCCTTATTCATCCTGCTCTCAGCATTACGTTTCCACGAGAGCTTTGAGTCTAGGATTACACCACATGCCCAATGACGTCACAAAACTGTCTTTCTATTGGCTAATAATTCTGATTGACAGTTTATTTGCAGGGTTGCCAGTTTTTGCCTATTGCTTAAATTTATTTGTACGTATTCATTTGAAGCAATTTGTTGATTACAGACTTGGCAACCTTACATTGGTCAAACTAAATCAAGGCGAATTCATACCAGGTGTGAGCAGTAGAGCAACTACAACGAAACAACAACTTTGACATTAGATTAGCAGATATGAAACAATGTATTTTTTGACAAGACATTAGCAAAAAACAATCATCTAGGCTATCAACTCCACTTGGTATGAATTCGCCTTGAACTAAGTTATCTAACGTGAAAACGTGCACATGGCATAATCTTGTCTTCTATCATTCTTGATATTTACACAGGGTATTTATTACTATAATGAATAATTAAAGGGTGCCCCATAAGTTGTGAAAAAAATTAAAACTTGCACTTTTAAAGTTATATATTGATGGCACTTGACTGATTTATTTAAAACAGTTTGTAACACCAAAATATTGTTTCTTATCACTTCCCATATTCCATAGAGACAAATTACATTCTTAGTAATTTAAATCATGCCTCAAGTCGAATTGAGCATAATTTTTGGATTCATCTTTAGCTGTTAGATATTAAATCTTTTATTAAAACTCTTTTATAAAAAATATATTTAATTTCATTGCTTAAAAACAATTACTTACTTTTTAGTTAACATTATGCTAGTTACCCATAACATTTTATAACAAAAATGCAATTTATTTGTTGGGGGAAAAGCTAGTTCCTATACGTATTTCACTGTTTTCTTAGGCCAGATCGTCAGAAAAACTTTTTCATAATTTTAGAGAAGCCAAAAATACTTTTTAAGTAATAAAATAAAATCTATGTTGTTGTGTGTGGAAGTTTTGATTAAATCATAGAAACGCTTTCAACGTCACAACCATGTGCTTAAACAATAATAATGTCTTTATTGCTATTAAATATAAAACAAATGAAACACTTCGTGAATTTATGTTTATTTTAATAGAGTGATTGCTTTAATTGCATTAATGTTAGTTTGTCTGCAAGTTGCAAAAAACTGTAGCTGTCTTGTGAGTCAACTGTCGAAAAAGGTTGTTTCTAAACAATTTTCCTATTTGTTTTGTAGTCTAAATTAAATTTCCAAACCCCTTTTCGTACAAACCTAAAGCATCATATGCATAAATGTGTTTGCTACTGGTACTTCTCAAAATAATCGTGATAAACATTTTTTATAGTACAATTTTCTTTTTTCCTTTCTTGTTGTTAGGAACGGCTCTTTATTTTTAATAAATCTGATGTAATAAGAAATTAAAAAAAAATGTTACTGTCATGAAAGACTTTTACTTTAAAATATTAAAATGTTTGTATTTACAGATCATTTTAACTACGATGAACCCAATAAATGGTACAATGAATTTCCACAGTGTGGAGGTTACAAACAATCACCAATTGTCATAAGAACACACAAGGTAACGTTCTTTTTGGAAAAAAATTTCCCTTTTAAAAATAACCTTCTTTTAAAAATTTTTTAATATATTTTTTTTAGAGATATTTTAATAATATTCCTGTTCGAAAATAAACTTTATACTTTAATTCAAAATGAAACTTGTTCATAAAATAGGGATCCATCGATATTGATATTCAAACAAAAATCAGCGATACTAATACCGATACCTAAATACAGTGGTGCCCACGAATTTAAGACACGACATATCACTGACTTAGTTGTGATAATTTTTACAACCCTGTAATATCAAATTAGATAAAGTTTATTATTTTGTCTACTCTGTAATGTTAAGAAAAAGTACCGTTACTTTATTTTAGTTCTTTTTACATTTTGTTGCTATTTTGATCATATTATTATGAAAACGTGTTTTTGAAGCTGGCCACGAATTTAAGACATTTCAGAAATATCTGTTTTTTAAGTGATATTTTTGTAATTTTTACAGCAAAACGGTAAGTAACGAATGTTTTATTTTATATTATGTTGGAATACATCGAAATATTTAGTTACAAATGGCCAGAGGTACTTGGAGTTCCGATGTCGAGCGAAAACTGATCCAACAACTAAAAGCTGATGGAAAAACCGTAATGGAGATATCCAAGCTGCTTAAATGTTTCAGATGCAAGATTTACAATGCGCTGGAGCACATCAAGCAACATGGTACCACCAAAAATGTCAAGCAGAAACCTAAAGCTCGAAAGACTATACCCAGAGAGGAGAGCTTAATTTAAAAAGTAGCTACTAGTAATACTTTTACAAGCTCAAGTAAAAAAAAAAAAGAAATTGCGTCGGATTTTAGTATAGATATATCGTGTAGTACAATAAGAAGACGTCTGAACGAGAAAAACTTACGTGGGTGTATTGCACAACGTAAACAACTTGTGTCGAAAAAAAATATTAAATCCCGACTAGAAATCTACTATGGGCATCATTTTCCTGGCATGGCGTAGGTCCCATACACAAGATCAATACAAAAATGGACCAGCACGTTTGCAAAAACATACTAACAGACGTTATGATACCATTCGCTGAAGACAACATGCCTCTAGTGATAATGACCCTAAGCACACTTCACGTCTAGTGAAGAGTTGCTTAGAGGAAAACAATGTCTCAGTTCTAAAGGCTTGGTATGCAATTTCAAAGCAACGATGTATGGCATTAGTTGAAAGTTTACCCAGGAGATCTGCCGCCGTGATCCAAAATAAAGGATTTCCCACCAAATACTAAAATTTTTTTATAAAGCTGAGCTTTAAATTAGTGAACTAAGTATTTTTTTGTCTATATCTTAAATTCATGACCAGGATAAAATTTGTGTTAATTCATAAAATATCTAAATAAAAATTCTTTACCAAATATAGGTACCAAATTATTTTTAATTTTTGTTCACAACATTGCTAAGATCCTAGAAAAAATATCATAGACCTAGAATTTTTTCGATAAAATGTAAAAATTATCACAAATATGTAAGTAAAATTTCGTGTCTTTAATTCGTGAGCACCACTGTATGTAGTAAATTTATATAATAGCACAAAGTCTTGGATTAAATCCCATAGAAAGGCCAGTAGCTTCACGCAAACCCAAAAACAAGCCCATTTTGATGAAAATAATACAGGAGAATGGGAGAAAATAAGCCCCAAAAGGATTAGGGGCTGTCCAACTAAATTAAAAATTAGTTAAAGATTCCATATTCATGTGAAAACTATCTTTTTTCAGATGACTTAATTATATGAGCACAAAAGTAAAAGTGTGAAAAAACAATATTTATTATAGAGATAAATCTAAAGAAAACAAGTAAGAATTTTCTATACCCTTTACCGCGGTGATTTTATTTATACAGAATTAGGTACAAAATTGGTTTAATTTAAGAGACAAAATCATTAAAAAAAAGAATTGTTCCTCTAATCAGCAAAATCTCTTATACGGTATATGTATATCGTTACCTGAAACTCCTAACCATGTAAAAATTGTATAGAAAATTTTCTTGTAAAAATTTTATATAATTTTTTTTATAAAAATTTTGTCGAAACTTTTTTTTTTAATTTTTTTTTTTATAAAATTTTATAATTTATTTTTAATTTAATAAAAAAATTTTTGTAAGTATTTTATTGAAAATTTTTTGTAAGTATTTTATTGAAAATTTTTTGTAAGTATTTTATTGAAAATTTTTTGTAAGTATTTTATTGAAAATTTTTTGTCAAAAATTGATTGAAAATTTTTTGTAATAATTTTTTTTAAAAATTGTTTGTAATTTTTTTTTTTATTTTTTTTAAATATTTTTTGTAAAATTTTTTTTTGTAAATTTTTTTAATATTTTTTGTAAATTTTTTTTTTGAAAATTTTTTATATTTTATATTTTTTTTGGGATTTTTTTTTAAATTTCTTTCTAAAACTTTTTTTTTAATTTTTGTTAAATTTTAAATTTTTTTTTAAATTTTTTTGTAAAAAGTAGGATCTTCCTGCAATCTATATTTCTGTCAATAGCCCAATGGGGAGGGGGGGGCTTCCTGGGCACCATGTGGTTCTATTGTATTGGTTTCTATAAAGATCTTTAGTATAAATCAAAGAAAACCTTACCAACCTTAAAATTATGACCTTTTTTTTACATGATCTCATAAAAGACTTTTTTCATACCAACAGACTATAGATGTTATAGCACCACCAATATTATTCGGTTTATATGATGCACCCATGTCAAAGCCAATTAATATGCGCAACAATGGCCATACAGGTACTTAAGATAATTTTGTTTATTTAAATTAAAACCTAAATTTTAAAACATGAAAATCCTTAAAGTTGAATTTAAAGTACCGCATACGGTATTGGGCAAGAAACCATTCATAACAGGCGGCATTCTAGATGACCTCTATGAAGTTGAACAGGTTCATTTTCACTGGGGTTCCGCACTGCGCAAGGGTTCGGAACATGTGCTCAATGGTCATCAGTATGATATAGAAATGCATATCGTCCATAGAAATTACAAATATAACAATATGACGACGGCCATTGGCTTTGAAGATGGAGTGGCAGTAGTGGGTGTTTTATTTAAAGTGGTTAAGGTAAGTGATGCAAAATCTTTTTATTTTATTTGTAAAAGTTTTTAATTTCATTTCTTAGTACAGACCGATCAAATTTATTTTCCCGGCCTAAATGTGATCTACAAAAATCTGCTTAAAATCCACCAGTTTAATTCTTCTTCCGAAACAGAGAAATTAATAAGTTTGGGTTCGTTGCTGGGTAATGTTAATCGAGAAGACTTCTATACCTACCACGGTTCTTTGACAACTCCTCCCTGTGCGGAAGCGGTTACCTGGATAATATTTTCAGATATTTTACCGATTTCACATAAAGAAGTAAGTTTTTCTTAAGATTTTAGATTTAAAAAAGATTTATTCACCAAATTGTCACAAAATGTGATTTTTTATGATTATGGGCATAATCGGACCTAAAAGGAATTTATTAAAACAATATTTCTAGTTGCCGAAATTCTGGAACGTGTTAGATGAACGTGGTAAAACTTATGTCAATGTTAGACCCATACAAAAAAGGGGATTCCGTAAGGTCTTCCATCGAAAACCTCTATTTAGATTTAAATATTTTGACTGGTTTAAATAATTTGGTATTGTTTGATTTTTTTATATAAAACTGTTAGCAATAATTTTTAATTTTTTTGTATTAATTTCGATTTTATATTATATATAAGGGTGCCCCGGTAGGCTAGTGGATAGTGTGTTAGTCTATCAGTCTGGAGGTTGTGGGTTCGAGCCCCATCAAAGACTCTGGATGTTTCACTGCTACGAGTGAAGGTCTTCGTTACTATGCTTAGTAATTAAGTTAGAATAAAAATTTGTTATTGTATTAAAACATTTATTAAATAAATTAAATATTTTATATAAATTCAAGATCCGAGCACAGTTGGTTTTATGTGTGGCTCGAAAATAAACAGTACAATCGAACAAATTAGCAAATGTAGTTTAAAAGACCTTTAAAGAAAAAAAAAAATGTTACTCTGCGAGGGTCTCAAGTGTATGACATAAAGTTTGAATAATATACAATCAAAACTCGCCCAAAAAGTCGGAGGAGATTTTTTGAGCACGCTCCAGAATAGAATAAGAATAAGATAAAGTTGGAGTCCTCCAGTATTTTGAGGGACCTTGGATACTTAAAACTTGTTTAACGACTAGATCAAATTCTACACGCAAAAAAATCATGGTTATGGTATGGTCACATGTTTGTAACATTACTTTGTCACGATAAACAAGTTTTAGTTAAGATTTTATCATTTGATAAACTTTTTTTTTCGCAAAATTATAGACTTATTTCATAATTATTTACAATATAAAATATTATTTGTTACTAATTTAGCAAAACTGAAATCGTTTATAAAAATAATAAAAAAATTATTTTAGAAAAAATATTCCCATATGACATTTCATAGTTTTTAACCATTCTATAATTGTTTAATTTAATCATAATAATATAATGTTTAATAAGAATATGGTTAGAATATGACCATATAATTTATCCATAATGTGTTGCTCTTAGATTATGGTTACCCCAACCATGTTTTTTCTTTGCGTATACGCAAAGGTTTAGAAAAGTTGAAAAATTCGCAACAGGTGGCGCTTATTTATATATTTTTTTGTGGATAGGGTATCGAAGCGCACAGGGTATAGCTAGTGTTATATAAAGTATGTTATTTTAAGAGTTTAATTAATCAGGTATGTGATGAAAAATGATCGTTTTCAAAGGGTGTGATGAATTTCGATCGATTTTGAGCATTGTTATTGAGCCCATCTCATAACAATTGGATTTAAAAAGTATATGAGAAAATAAAAATCAAACAATAATGAGGAATTTAGGGCTGCATGCAAAATGGCCCTATGAAAAATCGCCCAAAAACAAAAATGAAAAATTGCCGAATGAATAATCACCCTAAAGAAATGAAAGATTGACCAATAAAGAAAAATGGAAATTTGGCCGAAAAATTGTGAAAAAATACCCAAATATAAATGAATTATCGCCCAAATTTATTTATAGTTTTCTTATTAAATATAAAAATGTCAATAGTTTTAGTAAGGGCATTGATATTGGTTTAATTTATCGAGAAAGCTTTCAGCTTACAATTTCTGTATGTAATCTTTGATCAAAATCCAAGAAAGCTGTGACACCTGCTGCTCCTGGGGGTTCTGCCAAGGGAACTCTGAGTAACCGTGGTCACGGTCGCTACAAACGTTGCTAAACTAAATCGTTGATTTAAATTAATTGAACCGTTGATTGAATTCATCGAGCAAGCTTTGAGAAGAAGTTGTATGCATGTAATCTGTGATCACAGTCTGTTAGGAAGCGTTTTGGTACCAAGTTAAATATATTGTTGCCAATGTATGCAAATAAATATTGTATGCGTTCATTCAAATAAATATGAACGGAAATATATGTGAATAAAAAAATAATAATAAATAATAATTTTTTATAAAATATGAAAAATCGCGTGGCGTGAAAAAATCGTGGTTTAACAATAAATACATTAATAACAATAATTATATATTATAACTCATATTAGTAACTTATTTATAACAACATAACTAGAAATATTTACTAGCCTAGAAAAAACAAAGCAGCTTGTACTTTTTCGGCAGAACAATTTACTTAAATAATCAGAGGCTTTTTGAAAACTGCCATTGATGCAACCTTAAATGTGATGTCAATACATTTTCTGTAAATTAATCAGTTTTTTGGAAAAGCAGAGTCAGAAACTAAGTTACTTATTTTTCCAGTTTAAGCTCTAATAAATTTTTAATGTTAACACTTCTGCGGTTTAAGGTAAACTTTATAACTACTTATTAGTGATAGTTTTTTATTAAAAATATATCGCTTTTAAGACAAACCATTGTTTTTTTCACTCTTATTATCAAAAATGGGTGAACTTTCATTAAAACATTTGGGCAATTTTCCATTATGAAAAATCGCCCAAAAATATAAAATTGAATTATTCTCCAAAAATGACGAAAAAACACCCAAAATTTTTGGGTTACTTTTCATATGAAATATTACCCAATTTTGTATGAAGATTTTTTGGGCAATTTTTCATTCATGCTTTTGGGCGATTTTTCATGCTGACTAGAAATGCTGGTATAATTTTTTTTTCCGAAATGAAAGAAACAAAACCTCAAAGATATTTAGTTTTTAGTGCAAAACCCAAAATATACAAAAGCTTTGGCTCGCTTTTGTCTTAATGCCAGGTGAAAAATAAAATAAGTTTAAGGTTTATTTAAATTATACCCTCATGAATACATGGTTAGCAACAAAACAATTTGTTACTAATTGTTTTATGTCTGCTGCTAAATAATGAATCAGTTTTGTGTCGTTTGCTTAGAAAATTAATTTCCAATTTTTGTAAATTTAAATTTTGCTTTTATTTGAACTATAAAAATATTTGCTTTTTGCAATTATCATAACAATACAAAATATTAAAAAAGATTAAATATTATACAATATAGTAAATGTTGCAACAAAAACCTGTAACAAAAATGTTGGCTATTTAAAATGATAGAAAACGATCTATATTTTTTGTTTTTGAATTACTCTGTTTCATTTATTTGTTAGTATTTGTACTATTTATTAATCTGTGTTCCAAATGTTTTTTTACCACAAATACAACTGATAATTAAGATCTACTTCCATTTCCTCATATTTACAAACTAAAATAAAAAACCTCTTTAAAATTATAGAAGTATTAAGAAAATTAAGAAGCAAGCGTGAGATTTGTATTATAATATTATTTTATTGGACAAAATGCGGTTGAAAAGTTTAAAAGAATATTTAACATTTAAATTTATTAGTCGAACTAAATTATTAACTTAGAAATGAATTGTTAAGTCAAGCATAAACTCATTTGTTCTTTCAACCTATTTCAGAGTATTTACTTTAAAGAAAAAAATGTTGGATCAAACACAAGTTGCCTTCATTGCTAACCAAAGATTGGCTGGAGAGTGTTAAATATTAAATAAAAACACTTAAACGAGAGGTTCGTTCGTTTCAACCAACTGACGATAGTTTTTAGTTATGTTTAGTTATTATTTGTGCATTTTCGGTTTTTAATGAACTTAAAATTTTTTGATCAAAACTGCAATTGTTGGGTAAAATTTTAATTTTTAGTGAAATTTTGGCGAAAATTAAGTGTAATTTTGGTTTAATATATCAACACTTACAGTTAGTTCAATTACACAGCACAACAAAATAAAAAAATTTCATGTGCTCTTAAAACCACTATATAATTTTGATGTATCATGACTACCTTTGTACAAAAATGGTAAAATTTTTAAATTCTATGGATAGATTTTTTTTAAAAAATTTTTTTTTTTAAATTGCAATTTTTTTGAGACGTTTCTTCAAATAATTAATGATAACTCAAAAACTACTAGTCCGATATTATTAAAATAAATTCAGAAAAATTAAGATTTGCATAGCCTTTAATTTGTCTATATATCGCGTTTCAATCGGATCAATAGTATCGGAGTTATAATAAAAAACTTAAGAAAAAAATATATTTTTTACGTAAAAATGGCAAAAATTTTCGTTTTAAAAAAATCATAAAAAATCGAAAACGGCAAAAAACTTCCAGATTCATTTTTTTATCGCATAGCGACATATAATAGCAACAAAATGAGATATCGACCATAAAAATCGATTGATTTTTTTTCGAATTTATTCACATTTTAGTGAATTCGCTCATTTTCACAAAATTTTAGTTTTTTGCTTGATATACGCATTATAGCGGGTTTTCAAATGTGTGAAAAACATAAATTTTCCAATTTCAAGGGGTGCATGTCGGATTAATGTTAGATTTGATGAGAAACTTCCACCCACAAAATTTTAGTCGAATTCGACAACGTTAACACGTAGCGCATAGGCCCCAAATCTGAAAAAAAGCGTTTAAATCGAAAATAATTGACAAATTTTCAGTTTTTGCAAAATTAACGCTATTTATTTCCCCTTTTGCAAAAAAGTGGATCCTGGTCCTTAGGGCAAACACAATGAGATTTACAATAAGCTACATATCTTTTAAATCGGTTAAACAGTTTTCAAGTTACTTGCCGAAGGCAATTGACAAAAAAAAGGTAATTAAGTCAAATCGATGGAATAGATCGAAAATGCATTTCATTGTTTTATTCATGTATTTTGTTTTATTTTATATTTTATTATTTAAATTTATTACAACATATAAAATAAGGAAATAAATAAATAAATATTATAAACTACAAACTTTGGAATTTTCTTTTATGACATTTTCTATTATTGAATAACGAAGTGTTGCTCTGAATACTCCAGCAAAAATCTGCCATCATGTGTGCATCCCAGCGACCCTGGTATCTTTCCTCGTTCGCCCTGTTCCTCACTTAAGTCTCCTAGATTTTCAGGAAAACGATCTAAGTGACTGTGAAGGTAATGTAACTTGATGCTCATGTTGCATCCAAGATTCTGGAAGTGAGTTAACATCTCTTCAACGTGCGCAACATAATCATCATCCTTGTTATTTCCTAAGAAATGTTGAATAACCCATACAAACGAATCCCATGCATGTTTCTCAATTTCTGACATTGAACTGAGAAAATCGGTATCTTTGACCAATTTGCGAATTTGTGGGCCGTCAAATATTCCTGCTCTCAGCTTTTCCATACTCAAACTTTTAAACTTCCTTGAAATATACTGGAAACATTCACCATCTTTGTTAAGTGCTTTAACAAATTGTTTCATCAGACCAAGTTTAATGTGAAGAGGGGGTAATATGATGCGATCTCGGGGCACCAGAGGTACATTTATAACATTCCTCATACCTGGGTCCAGTGTTTCCCTATAAGGCCATTGTTTTCTCTTCCAGTGTTCTGACTTAGCTCTGCTGTCCCATAAACATAAAAAACAAGGGTATTTGGTATAGCCACTTTGTTGACCTAATAGGAAATATACCATCTTAATATCAACACAAATTACCCAGTTATGTTCATTATACTTTATCTTCTTCATGACCAATGCAATTACAGAGTATTCTTCTTTTACCTTGGTTGAATGTGCGATTGGCAAGGAGTGAAATTTATTTCCATTGTGCAAAAGGACACACTTCAAGCTGCGTTTTGATGAGTCAATAAATAAACGCCATTCGCTTGAATCATATCTATGTAAGCCCATGGCAGTCATCAAACCAGGAATATCCGTGCAGCAGACAAAATCGTCCTCTTCTGCAAAATAGTGAAGTAAGCCTTTTTCTCGGGTACGGTAATACGAAACTTTAGTTTCCTCCGTTATGAGATTTGATTGAACACTTGTTGAATGAATAGAAATGGCTCAAGGAGCTCTTATAAATAATGATACTAAAATTTCGAACAACCCTTAATGTGGTCCTATTTTTTACCTATTCCCAAGAATCGTAAAAAACATTAAGGAATGCTATGCAAAAAATCAATCTTTACAGGTGGCCAGCGGAAAAACCCAATTCGGCGTGCACGCTAATTTATGAACGTTTATTACTTTGCCGCCGCAATTGTCAAAATGAAGCAAGGGCGACAGGTAGCCAACAGAAAAGGAGCATTTCATCGTTTATCAGATTTCTACTGAAATCGTAAAAATTAAAAAACCTTTCCTTTATTGCTTACTTTTTTTAATTCTGAAAATCATAAAAATGCCATAAAGATCTGTTCCAAACAATTTTCTACATTCAATACTGTATTTCCACAGTAACACGTGTCCCACAGAAATACGTGTTTTGCCCAAAACAGTATTTCGCGTACTTGTTTTGCCATACATTTCTCATTCATCCAAAACACTTTGGCAGTACCTGGATATTGTATAGTGGTTTCAAAAGCATCTAATTTTTTTATTTTGTTGCGTTGTGTAATAGGAAGATATCAGTCAATTTTAGCGAAATTTTATATTTTATTGTTAAAAAAGAAAAAAATAAAAAATTTAAAAGTAAAATGTTTTTGTAAATTGTCTTCGGCAAGTTCTCAAGGACATATAATGGCCAGTGAAAATTGTAATAACTCGAAAACTTAAAGACATGTAGCTTATTGTAAATCTCATTGTGTTTGCCCTAAGGACCAGGATCCACTTTTTTGCAAAAGGGGAAATAAATAGCGTTAATTTTGCAAAAACTGAAAATTTGTCAATTATTTTCGATTTAAACGCTTTTTTTCAGATTTGGGGCCTATGCGCTACGTGTTAACGTTGTCGAATTCGACTAAAATTTTGTGGGTGGAAGTTTCTCATCAAATCTAACATTAATCCGACATGCACCCCTTGAAATTGGAAAATTTATGTTTTTCACACATTTGAAAACCCGCTATAATGCGTATATCAAGCAAAAAACTAAAATTTTGTGAAAATGAGCGAATTCACTAAAATGTGAATAAATTCGAAAAAAATCAATCGATTTTTATGGTCGATATCTCATTTTGTTGCTATTATATGTCGCTATGCGATAAAAAAATGAATCTGGAAGTTTTTTGCCGTTTTCGATTTTTTATGATTTTTTTAAAACGAAAATTTTTGCCATTTTTACGTAAAAAATATATTTTTTTCTTAAGTTTTTTATTATAACTCCGATACTATTGATCCGATTGAAACGCGATATATAGACGAATTAAAGGCTATGCAAATCTTAATTTTTCTGAATTTATTTTAATAATATCGGACTAGTAGTTTTTGAGTTAATTATTTGAAGAAACGTCTCAAAAAAATTGCAATTTTAAAAAAAAATCTATCCATAGAATTTAAAAATTGTACCATTTTTGTACAAAGGTAGTCATGATACATCAAATGTATATAGTAGTTACTCGAGCATATTTTTGCTGTTGCCCTGTGTTATAATTGAAGATACAATAAATAAATACAAAAAAATATGTATATGACAGGTACAAGTGGCCTTACTTAGATTAGAATAAAATTAGAATTTTAGTACGGATGAGACCCTTTTTATAAAGTAAAGACATAAACCATAACTAAAGCACTAGAATAGTATGGTTTGGTGTGGATTGCTTGCAAAGAAAAATAAAGTATTGTAAGGATCTTGACGAAGTGGCGGCCACTGCTAGTAAACATATATAAAAAAACGACGTGAAAACCCGAATACGAAATTTTAGATTCACGTTTCGGAAGCCAGAATACATACGAATAGTTTAGTTTGATATTGACTTTAATGTGAAACTATAAATATGAGCGGCTGACTTCCAAAACGTATCAATGCAAAGTTTATAAAAAGTTGGGATACCATATTGAAATCCTGCACTTATGCAAAGTTCCGAAACAATGCAATCAACTCTAAAACTGATGCCATGATTGCTGGTTCAATGCGTTACTAATAGTTATCGACGGCGTTTTGAAAGGGTATACATTGTCAAAATGTTGTACTGCGGCGTTATGAAACACTACACTTTGTTCGAAGACAAAGCAATTGACGTTATGGAAGTCAGTCAGCAACTTTTTTTGATGCTACGCGTTAATTTAATGGAATTAAAAAATGCTTACCTTTTACCATTTAAAGTTAAAATTTTCCTCTTTTAATGTAACCTCCTCAAACAAGAAAGCTGTTCTCATCAATATGTGATAAGAAAGTGGTTAATATTTTTAATTGTTTTTTTGCTATACAATATGCGAAGCAGTCATCTTTTTAATCAAATAAAGATAACACATGCTACAATTCAAATATGTATGTAAATACTATCATCAACTTAAATGCTGCTTGTTAGAAACGGCCAACAGCCCACAATTATACCACACTTGAAGCAATACATTGTAAAACTTAAGTGCTAACTTTTCTTTGTTTATAAATTGTTAAACTATTTAATTAATTTACTTACACATACAGCAACGGTTGGTTATTGTTACCAAGTTAACAAATAAATAATATTGCATATTTTTAGGATTTAGTTTATCTACATTTAAAATATATTTTTTATTTTATTTTATTTCATTTCATTATTTATTTACGTATATTGACTAAATTGTTATTATTTTCATTTAAAATGTTTATGTATGGTCTTTTATACACTAGAATAAACTGTCATCCTTTGTCGTTAATTTTGTTTTGTTGTCTGTTTGATTTTACTTAATAAATATTTAATATACATTTATTTCTGTTTAGGTACATATTTGGTTTTGTAACAAAAACAAATTAGTTGTTAAAGTTTTGCTTTAATTTTAACTTAATATATATAGTTTTAAAACTATACATTTGTTATTTCTTGTAAATGATAATGACTGTGGTTTAAGGACAATATAGGGTTAACAGATATGCCTTTAAATTGATTTTTTTTCAACGCAGTGGTCCGTGTTATTTTAAGCACCGATATAGAAATAATAATAATCATTATTATCATTTTTTTATTTGCAAGGCTATCTTACAATTAAAATAAATTGTGCTGGTTTTCATTAGGTATTTAAAAATCAAATCAAATCACAGTTTATGCAAACTTAAAGCTTAGTTAGATGTTTATATAGAAGCTAAGTAGGTTATGAGATGTGAATTAGATGTTTAAAATAGTTTTTGGGAGTTTTATTGGTTTTTTTTTATTTTTTGGTAGAAATAATTTATAATTTTTGCCTGTGAAAAAAAGAAAAAAAAAAAAAAATTATAAAGTTTTTTGATATGATAGGCCAGGCCAGAGAAAATGATTAAATGACACAATCAAGGACAATTTATATTTAATGTTCGTGAAAAAATCAAGCTGTAAATGAAACATGGATGTTTTGATTTTTTTTTCTTCAGATTTTTTATTAACTATAAAAAAATTGTTTTAAAATTTCTCTTTATAATGCATTTAATATAACAATTAATTAACACTTTATTATGTACAAAATAGCTAAAGAAATAGGTATTAAAATTTATGAAAAAAAAAAAAAAAAAATAAAATAAATTCTAATGACATGATTCTATGATTTATCTAAAGAAATGTGTTCAAAGAAATCCAGTTTAATTGCTCAAATCTTTTTAAATAAAAGCCAACTTTTAGGTGTAAAAATTAGTTTAAAACCAGGCTTTAAAATGTTTGTGTAAAATTTTCAAGAGTTCATTAAACTGTAAATTTCTTTAAATTTTAAAATAATTTTTGGTTTATACTTCAGATGATCCTGTAGATTGTTTGAATAGTTAATCAGGTGTTTGGTGGTGGTATAGTGTGTTGTGTGCTGTTTAATTTTTTACTAATGTTTATTTTTTAATTGCATTTTTTTTTATTAATTTGTAAACATGTACATATGAATTTTGTTTGTTTATTGGTTTTATGATCAAGGGACTGGGTAACAACATATTAGAGTTTTGGTGCCGGCAGTAATGATGACTCCCTAAAAACAAAACAAATATTAAAATGTGATGTATGATATCAAGAAGTAAGTCTGCAGGAATAAAAATGCAAAAGAAATTAATAAGAAATTGATAAAATGATTGTACAGATTTTCGCCATATAATTAAAACATTTTGCTTACTTTTTTATATCTTTTAACAGTTTGTGCAAAATGTTTAAACTGTGGGTGGGTGCGATTTTACAATTTTTTTTTTAACATTTAAACGATTTTGAATTTCAGGGAATTGTTTTTCAACACAAAATTACATATAAACTAAATATTTTTAATTTTAGATTCTGAAAGATTTTCAATTTTTTTTAATTAGTTACAATTTATGATAAAAGAAAACAGAATATACATATTTATACTACAAAAATAACAAATAATTTTTATTTAGAGTTCCATCACAGTTTGGAGCAACTTTTCTATCGCAATTTTGAAACTTTCAGTTTATGTCCCTATTAGTTGTGAGTTGTCTAAAAGACAACTGCTACTGGTGAGTTGTAATTTGAAATAATGAGTTGTAATTTTTTTTCAACTTTTGTTAACCGAACTAACACAGGGTTGTAAACGGTGAAACTACAACAGAGTTGTATCAGAATTTTAATTCAACTTCAAAATTTTTGACAAGTTGAGTTGTAATTGATAATACCAAATTGTAAAATTTCAACTGAAGTAGAGTTTCGTTGTAAACCGTAATAGGGGCCTTAAATAACAAAATTTTTTTAAAGACCCTTTTGCTATGTACCGATCCAGGATTTTTTAATTATAAAAAATATTGAGTCAAACTCTGGAAGTGTAATTTTTAGCTAAAAAAAAAAAAAATCAGGGTTCAAGCAAAAAATTTTCTTGTGGAAATTTGTACCGATTCTCTGTTAAACTTGCTTTGTCTTAAATCGGTGTCTTGATTGCTAAGAATTTATTTTTTTTACAAATGACAAAACCCAACAAATTGTAAATAAACGCTGGTACGTAATAATAATATAAAAAAATTATGGGGGGAAATTGTGTCGTTCGTTCGCTTGTAACTCAATAATGTTCTGCAATCCGAATTCGAAAAATACAGTTCTTCGCACTTTTCGAACTTGTAGCTTTTCCTAAGTTCCACACTCAAAAACGTTTTTTTTTGTATTGTTTTATTTAGAATAAAAAATGTTTGAAAAATAATAAATTTTTACAAAACTGTATCAAAGTGTCAGAATAATAAGCGGTATTCACGCTTAGTAGTAGAGTACCCTTGTAAATATTGTAAATCTTGTTAATATAGTTAAATTACTAAATTTACATCGCCACATCAACAAAACATATTGTAATCTATTTTACAACGCTCAAATTAAATTTACAACCCTTTTAAATATACTACGATTTAAAACATTTATAAGCGAGCAATCTTTTCTTCTGAATTGTAAAGAAATCGAAATAGTATGGCGCCAAAAACAAAACTTACTACAGTTTTAAATATTGTATATGGTGTAAATATGGATAATTAAAACTGTATGCATTTTGTTGTTGTCGTGTTTTAAATTTAACTAGATTTACCAAAGCTACAATATGTAAAAGGTCCACAATAGCAAACCGCGAATTCCGCTAATGCAAAAAGATATAGTTAACACGTGTGGTAAACTTGCTAGATTAAAATAGCCGTTGGCTTGATTTATTCATTTTATTTGTTTTTAAAAATAATAAAATTCCCAATATAAATAGAAAACATAAGAAAATTCGTAATTTACAATACATACACCCAGGTAAAAAATCGTGGTTAATATAACATAGAGTTAACATAGTGATAACTTTAATTGGAAATATGATTGTTTTTCCTAAACTTTCATCTTAAGGAAAATATAAAAAAACATTGTGCAGAATGTGGAACACTAAAACTACGAGTTTTTTTTTAATCCAAATGCTTTAAAATACCACAGTTTTCTAATACAGAACAGGGATGAAATAGCGATAAGAAAACGTTTAATTTAAGCCTTTGCATAAAAACTTTAACCGTAAAGTCATTGAAGGTGTGGTGGGAATTATTTGCTATCGAAGAAAAAACAAAAACAATTTTGTTCTCAAAAAGAAACAAAAGTTTTGCAAGGAAATTCGAAAACAACTTTTAAATTAAATCTCTAATAATTGCACCAAATTGTGAAAACTCTAAAAAAAGGTTTCCAATACTGATAAAAAAAATTAAGACAAATAGAATAAAAGTACAAACAAGAAGAACGTTAATACTGTTTGAAGCACAACTTACATATGCTCGGGATGACAGCGTATGCACTCAATTAAGTCTTGTGGTTTAAGTTGACCACTGCAGATTTTGTGAACGGCAGTAAACAAGGGGAACCTTAAAAAAAATAAAAAAATTTTATATAAATGAATTTTTTTGTTAAGTTTTTTTTTTTAATTCCAACACAAAACAAACTTACTTTTCTTCCAAGCTTTTGTTTTTCAACATGTAGTTAACTTCTTCGGCAGTTAGGGGACCTTGTAACTTTTGGCCATTTAACAACTCAGTTTCCAATTGTTGGATTGTCTTGCCTGACTTAACGAAAGCTTCACCAACCTTACGATTACGGCCACCATAGCAGGTGGTTATTAAATCAGCAACACCACAGCTTTCAAAGAAGGTGGATAATTTGCTGCCAGGATACATGATTTCAACAAAACGGATCATTTCCATTAGACCTAAACGGATGACAGCGGCCTTGGTGTTGTCACCCAAACCCAAGCCATCCACAAAGCCAGCACCCATGGCCACAACATTCTAGAATAAAACAAAAAAAATAGTTTTCAATTTTAAAATACCTAAATACCAGTTAATAAGTTAATTACCTTCAAAGCACCACAGATTTCAACAGCATCTGAGTCCTCCACAACCACCACCCTGAAGTGATTGGCTTGGAAGAGATCACGCAAGATTTTAGCATATTTGGTGTCCTTACAACCAATGGTCGTTTCACAAAACTGTCCCTCAGCTACCTCATTGGCCAAGTTGGCACCCATAAGTACGGAGCAGGGGATTTTCAGATGGCGTGTTATGATGTGTGAGATCAGATCAATGCCACCACCCTCGGCTTTATCAAAGCCCTTGATTAGGGAAATTGCTACAGCATTGGGCTTTATTTTACCCAAAAGTGTTTTACAGAAATTAGGAATGAATTGATGGGGCACTACAAAAATTAAAACATCAGCATCTTTGGCAGCTTCAACTAAATCGGGAACGGCAACCTGTAATCAACATTCAAATGTATACAATTGTTTTAATACAAAACTTTATTTTATTTGCAGTGATAAGACGTACAGACAAATGTAATTGATTCTTTCATTCAGTTTTCACGCTTCAAAATCTAATAAAAAAAACACTTAAGCAATATTTTACTAACAACAAATTAATTTTTAATGATTATTCGATGTTACTAAGTAGGAAGTGTCTGATTTTAATTATAATAAACTAAAAATAGAGAAACTTGTTTAAGGGCTTCACAGCATCTAAAGTGATTTTTTTCCTTTTTGTTTTGGTTTCTTTCGGACGTAATATTTCAATACCAACATATCGCTCGTTCAATGCAACATATTTATATCTCACAAAAAAAAATTTTAATGAAAGCGAACTTTTTGACTTTACTTTGTAATAATATCAAAACAATAACTGCTGAGTATTTGTTTTGAAACTGATATCTTTTATGGACCATAACGTACTTTTACCAATGCTAAAGTTGTTCAGTTCAATGTGATGAGGTGGATGAATGAACATCTAGAAATAGTAATTTTACTCTACGAGCATCATTTTTTTATGCAAATGTTTTGTTTGTTTTGAAACAAAACTAAATTAGTCAGAAATGACCTCAAATAATAACACCAACACTTTTTAACTTATATTAACATAACATAACCCAACAAACACAACCTTCTTTCAAGACTTTTTGTGTTTTCTTGACTTTTTGTTTTTGTTTAAAAAATGAATATTTGAACATGCGGAACTCAATTATAATGCGCAATCGTATGGCCGCCTAGAGTGGCCAGTGGTTTTATCAGCCTACGAGGTAAGGGTCAGTTTTATTTTGGGATGCGCGAGCTTTTTATTCGACCCTATTCCCGTTGGCGTAATAATTTTAATAGTCGTTTCTATGTCCTTGTCGTTTTTATCGTCGTTTCGATCCTACATCCGTATTCTTGAAATATATTGAAACGATGAAGAAACGTCATCGAAAACAAAAAGAAAAATTAATAAAGTGTGGTTGCACTGCAATTTTTTGTGTTGTTATTTATGAAATTTTTGTAAATTTTTGAAAATTTTGTTATTTCTTTGTAAGTTTGAATTTTATTTTTCAAGTTCAAGTCATGATGATGACATAATGGATATAAATATACATCGGAAGATGCTACGACAGAACGTTCACATTTTTTACATCCTAGATTCTAAGTACGAAACTCGATGAGTAGCGATCTAGTAGGTTTGACACCGCTTCATCCAATGGTGACAATCGCACCTGTTTATAACATCCTTCCCCTGTTGCTCTGACATCAGAGCTTCCTTTTTATCTTGATTTATTTTAATAAAAAAACATTTTAATGGATATTTTCTCCTTTATTGTCGCTTCTATCTTCTTTTCAAAATAGAGAATACCGATATATTTACGACGTTAACGCCAACGGTAATGCCAAATTGTCTTTTTTAATTCGTTTTCAAACTACAACGGCAACGGGAATAGGGCCGATTATTATAAATTCAAGAAAGAGTCATCAAACTCATTCACATCAAACTTTTCATTCACAATTTGAGATTAAACTTGCATGTTCGCTGGGAATTAACAAGCTTAAATATATAAACACGTGTTAGCGTATATGGTATTTTAAAAAGATTAAATTTAATTTATTTAAAATAAACCAGCAAAAGTGTTGAGTCCTAAAAAATAATTTTTATTTCTGTTCTTATCTTCCGGGTTCGAGATAAGACCAAGTTTATTAAAATTCGTTAGTGGGTTGGTGTTTTTAAAAATAGTTTTGAAGATAGTATTCAATGCTGTTAAAACTATTTGTGTTATGGTGGTGGTATTAAGAGATTAGAAAGAGCTAAAGTTCCACAGACTTGTAGAATAAAAATAATATTTGGGATTATTGAAACGCTTTACATTTGCAAAATTTGATTTTGACAGAACGTTAATTAGTGAAGTTGGCTGCAAACAAACTGTCATTGTTTTTTTTTTTTTGTGTGGAAAGTCTATTTATTTGATTTTTTTTTTAACGAAATAAGTTAACATTACTGTTAGTGATAGAGCGTTGCGCTCTTATTTAGGTTTCTCATTTGTAGCATGAGAGTAACGTTGGCGTAATAACATTTCGGTTGTCTATAATCATAGAGGACGGAAGGGGGTCGAAAAGGGTCCCATTAAGAAAGTGGTTATTCTCCCTTCATTAAAATAAAAATAATAATAATAGGTTTCTCATTACAGTGTTAAAGCTAGCCGATAGAGAATGTTGCACTGATTTAGGTTTGTCTGTAAGATTCTTAATATTTGGTGTGGTTTACTTTCAAAGCAAAAGGCAAACTCGAACAAAATATTGTCAGGACGCTGACGAAATTGAGGGCAGTGATGGTATTAAATAAAAATCTTTTATTACATAAATTGTTTTAGGTTAAAATCAATAAAGGGGTATAAATCTATTAGACTTTTCTAGAAATATTTACATTAGTGAGAAGCCAAAAGAATTAAAATTACATAGTGGCAATAAAAGTTTTACTCTGCGGCGGAGCCCTGGGCTAAGGGTAAAAATCAACGTTTTTGACAAGTGTAAATGCTGTTGTTTTTATAGAATTTTATATCTATTCGGGCTTTTAAGGTCATTAAAATTTAAATGTAAATAAGACACTTTTTTTTATTTTATATCCGACGTTTCGTTGGAATTTTCCAACATCTTCATATACCAGTTATGACTCCGACAGTACCATGCATTACATTTTTTTTCTGAAAGAAAACACTACTTCTGCGAAACTTTTTGCTTGTCTCCAGAAAACACCCAGAGTCTTTGACTGATTTTTAATTTTTTCCGGTGCTCAAATTAAAAACTAATTGTTCCATTTGATTTCTCACTTAATTTTAACCGCTAATATTTTAAAACGATTCACTGAAAGACTAAAGTTTACAAAAAAAATTTTTCTGTACTCGACTTTCATGCTTAACTTAACAGACTTAAATTTTCGACACGAATTTGTTTTCGGACAATACTCCAATTTCAAAAACAAAAATCGGTCAATATTCCCTAAGGTGCACTTTCACTGTACGCGGTCGCATATACATATAAATTTAAAAAAATTCCTCGGACTAATAAGTTAAAAAATCAGAAATGCAACATTCGACTTGTTTCCAAACTGGTAAATAGTTTTGGAAACGTTCAGAACGTTATGGCTACAATCAGGGCTAATTCAAAAAATGTAACTTATAGGCTGAAGAACTACATCAATATAAATACATACATATATGTATATATGTGCATATATACATATAAGCTGCGCCCACACGCGTTATGTGCGTCCTGACAATATTTTGTTCGATTTTGCTTTGAAAGTAATGCTCACCAAATTTTTAAGATTCTTATGTATTTACTTTATATAAAGGTACTCATCCGTGGATAAAATTCTAAAATTATTATAAAGCTCTATAAAAGACAGACAGGATTTGAGTTACTTATTATTTCAAAACAGCGCCATCTGTTGTGCAACATTGCTTAAAATAAACTGCTTTCAATAATAAAAGATGCCTTAAAGTATGCAATACCTTTCAATAGGTAAAAAAAATCAGCGTACTTTCACTGCTTTTTCTCCACTTTCTCTTGAAAATGAGATATTTTTGCGGAAAAAAGTATCTGATGGGCTCCAAGAGATCATAGGGGGTTGTCTTCCTAGATGAAGACTTTTTGATAATCAAGTAGAATCGTTGTTAATACCCTCTTGGTATTAACTATTCACAGGCCTAAGCTGTGATTGGATTACTCGTTCAAATAAAAAGAATCCACTCCCGTGGTGTTGATGATTTCAATTCTAAACGTATAATGATTTATTAAAACTAAAAGAAATAAAACTCAACCTAACTGGATGTTCCAGTAACAAGAAATTGAGTGAATATAAAACGAGAGAAAAACTTAACGTGAATTCAATTTACTGATTTATGTACACTAAGAGAATTTAAAAAAAATAGTAATGAAAATAAAATTAAATTTAAAAAATACCTGTTGCACTGGGTTCAACAGTATCCTATATTGAAATAAGGATACTAAGGTACCTCCTTACAAAATTTTGTTAAAATCCATAAAGTAGTTTTTACGTGATGCGAACACGAAGAGAACGACAGAAAGATAGACAGGAAATGAGTTACTGTTTTATTATTTGTATAGATATGCATCAATATTGACTATTAAATCCAGTGCCACAGAATTGGTGTTGCCCTGTGTTCTTGATCGCACCGCAAAAATCATTTTAATTTTTACTGTTATTTAAAAAAAGTAATATCACATTTATATTCATAATTTACATATTGAATATTTATGAACGCTCGTTTGACAACTTATTTCTTACTTTTACCCTTCTTTTACACTTTATTAATAACAAAAAATGTTAAAAGTATTTTTAAATACTTTTAGTTTAAGGTAGTAAATAATTCGATTTTATCTTTGAATAATCAAAATTTGCAGGTACTGTGAGTTGCACAATAAGACTTCGGAACGCGTACTTTGTGCGTGTCCTGCCTTTGGGGTCTCATACAAAAGCCTATAGGAGGCTATTTACTGTCTGTACCGTATAAGATTATTGATTTCATCTGTTGGCTAGAACTTACTCGCCAGGTCGCGCTACTTAAGACCCACCCTATTATTTATAATAAAATACATAAAAAAACACAACTATTGTAAAATCTTACGACTTAAAACTCCTACTGTGAATTGAACACTTATATTTTTATCGACAGTTGTAAAAGTCACTGTATTTGGAATACAAATTTATTGAAAATAAAAAATAAATTGCTGCACTCTAACAAAAGCAAAATATAAAAAATATAAAAAATTTAATTATTTTAATGCGCGCATACCAACAAAGCCATTTGGATAATTTAAATAGATATTGTATAAGTATTTAAAAATGTCAAAATGTACTGCCATATTTTCAAGTATTCATATTTACAAATGTGGATTTAAACAAATACATACATATATGTATGTATGTATATTAATTTATTATACATTAATTTTTTTTGATAACATGCCAAAAAAATTATTAAAAAAATATACAAGAAACAAATTTATCACTAAAATATGTTTTATTAAAAATTGATTTAAAAAACGTAAATTTTTTTAAAGAGTTTGTCGAAAAATATCATACATGGTTGCAATTTATTGGATTGACTAAATACACAAGTATACACGGCTATGGCCTGAATGAACTGAAAGTTATTTCCTAGATTATTTGGTTAACTGAATTCATATCTTCTTAGTTTGGTTAAATTACTTCTAGTTTTCTACATATACAGTCTAGTTTTCAGATCGAAGCAAGTTCCACAACAAATCCGCACTAAAATTACATTTATTTAATATTTAGACTGATTCTAAATCTGCTGAATATGTTTAGAGAAGTAGAGAAAGTTGTGGGTGGTCATCATGCTATATTTCGTACCCTAAAATGCAAGTATGTACATATGTATATCACTGCTGTATGCTTATTTCAACTTTTACACTAATGAACTATCTTAACTTAATTAATATATCTGTATTAGCAAGGACAATTGTACAATTCCGTTCCTTTTTGGATAGAAGATATTTTTCGAAAAAAAATTATGCGTGTATTTTTTTAATCTAATAAAAATGGTCTACGTGGTGCATTATGACAACCACAATAAGACTGAATAAGATTTCTTGAAGCCCACAAAATAGACCTTAAGAAATCTTATTTAGTCTTCGTTTTACCAAAATCCCATTTCTTCAAGACTGGGTATTATTTTGGATGGGATAGGAGTTCGTAGCCCAATTGCCTGTGCAACCGAGCATTGTTTGCATCGCGGAACCCATCGCGCGAATTGCCTTTTCATGTCCAAATATTCAAGTTAGGATGGCTAAGGCCTCAGTCACCTCACGTACATACTTTGATTCTCCGATGGTGCAATATAATTCCATGGTTTTAATCAACTATTTTTGGCATGACGACCACTTTTCAGCGGCCTAAACGTTTGGCGTCATTTAAATCTTTTTCTGATGGTATTTATCAAGCCTGTAATTAATAGGTCTGTTTCAAGTGCATAACAAAACAGTCTGAACTCGCGCATTTTAGTCCAAACGCGTTCCAGATAACAATTTTTGTGCAATTTTGACAGAAATTGAGAGATTAAAATTTTTCATTTCCTGTAAAAAGTTATGCGAACTTTTTCTTTGGCTGCGTTCGGAGTAGAATTAAATTATCAGCTGATTACAATTAGAAATGAAAAAGTTTTTAAAATATATTATAAAACAAAATTAAAGATATCCATATAAAGTTCCAGGAGAGAGAACATGCAATAGTTACTTGGCTTTACATTTTGCAAAAAAATTTTAAATAACTTTTTTAATAATAACTGGCTCTGAAATTTTTTCGGTTTATTTTTATTCACTTTTTACAGCTGTTGCCAATGATACAAATGATTGGCTTTTAAAATATTATGCATCTAAAATCACTAAAATAAAATCTATTTGAGAAAGTTAGCAGCAATAGTATTTCAAGATGTTCAATTGCGGTGTTCTTGCGTTACAGTAATATTGGAGGACATCTTTGTCACTTTCAGAGAGTAATTTTTGCTCTTAATAGTCCGGACTGTTTTGTTATAAACCTGGATGGAACAGACCTATTATGCAGTATTGCATTGTCAGTGCTGCTTTGAAAATACAAAAAGTCACAAAACTTTTCGAGAGAATTCTACAACATTTACGACCATCCTGAAACAATATGGAATGTTCGGGAATAATCCAGATAATATATTCATAGATACATATAATTAAAATCTTTAAAGTAAAATCTTTAATCGTTGATAAATCCAAATTTTGTAAATGATAAATGTTCGTTCATATTAAACTAAAAAACTGCCCAAACGATTTCAAAATTTGTTTCTTTTGTGTCTAATAGATTTGGGTAGTTCACGAACGAATTAGTTCAATTGAACTATTCTACCAATTGAACTAAATGAACTATTTCAAATTTGTATGTCTACCTACTTCAATTTTGGTATTTGAAATATTAAACAAAATGAACCACTGGTTACTTTGTGATTAATAAAAAGTAGTTCAGAACACTCATATTTCGAAAGAAAAAATAGCGATTGAACCAAAAGATTGAACTAGTTAATTTTTTAGCTTTGAACTAAAAGTCTAGTGCCTAAAATATTTAAGAAGTGTGCTCAGACAACGCCCTACAAAAAAGCTATTTAAAAAAGAACCCGAACCATTAAATGCTGGTTAACTTTTTTCTCAGTGTAATTATTACCAAACAATGTAATTGAGAGAGAATATTATACTACAAATCAAACAATATTGAAAATTATAAACAAGAAGAATTTTTGGACCCACAATCATTTTAAATTAGCCGTTAATAACTCAATTATTATGCTCACAATATATTATTATTATTATGCATAAAATATGGTAGGCATGACAAACCATTCACCTTGTAATCTGAAAATTGTTATGTATTTATATTTAATAGAATTGCCTCTCTGATTAATAAATTACTAGTTAGGTGGTGGTATAAATAAATATCAGGTTTTCTTTTATTATTTTTTGTACTCAATGTTTAATAAACCTTTAAAAATAAAGTAGATGTTGGTATTATTTAATGCAATACAATATTTGCATACACTTCGTGTTTGTATTTTATTTTTGTTTTAGTTTTGTATTTCCAGTATTTTGTACGAGAGTTTAGAAAATCGACAGCAATAAAACAAAGTTCATTAAACTTATTTACTTTAGCTTGTGTTAATAATACACACATAAATATAAAATAATAAAAAATAAAAAATACCAGCCCCCTGGTAGAATAATAACAACAAAATATTGTATGTAGTAAATTGTAGCAAGAAAACGAAAGTGTAGTAGGCACTACTTTGCATTTTTAAAATATTTAAAATGGTTTGATTTTTTTAATTTTAAAATACAGTCTTAAAGTGGTTTTACACGACGTGTATTTGTCATATGACTTGTCACTTTTTCATGTGTTAATTCAAAACACTTCGTGTGTACCCTCTCAAACATAACACGTGTATTTTCCATGTGTACAATACATATGATATTTTTCATTTAGAACGTGTTCTCTTTTGATGTGACAAAACATCTGACATCCTGTAATGCCAACTTGATATTTTGTTATTTTAGGCTTTTTGTTGTACCAAAAGCGCTAAAAATGTGTCAAAAGCACAAGGTTTGCATCTTTGCATCAGCTGTGGTTGGTAATACTAAACGTTTGAAAGCAAAAATTATAAACCGTATTTAAAATGGCTATTTTGGCAAGCACATGAAATTACATATGGGTTATTAAACTGACAAGTCATATGACAAATACACGTCGTGTAAAACCACTTTTAACAGTAGGTACAATATAAAAATGGTTCATCTATTTTTTTTTTTTATTTAATTAAACCTTCATTGCGAATCCAACATTCCACAACGGGTTCAAACAAATTTAAAGTAAAACCGTAGATTCGCAAGCGTCTGCATTTAATTTATTTGGAAATTTATTTTAAAAGGCCAGTATGCAGACTGCCTGAATTTCAGGTTTGATATTTTTGCTTTACAATTTTTTTCTTTATGTGCATTGTACGCAATAACAATATAGCAATATAGAAATAAGCAACAAATATTGGAAAAAGTAAATAACACGAAATGTCAAAAATTCCATGACCAAACAACGATCATCTAAACACTCATTTTTGTTTCAGTTCAAAAAAAAAGGCTCCACTTATTGTTATAGACAATTTATACATACATATAATAAAATAGTAACTCATTTCCTGTCTGTATGTCTGTCTGGCTTTCTCTTCGTGTTCTCATCACGTAATAACTAATGAATAGATTTAAAAAATATTTTGTGAGGAGGTACCTTAGTATCCAGATTCAAATATAAGATACTTTCTTTTACCGATTTAAAGCTACTGCATACTTTAGGGTATATTTTATTTTTGAAAGCGGTATATTTAAAACACGGTTGCGCAACAGATGGCGTTTTAAAATAATCACAAAATGAATTGAAAACGGGATATTTTAAACACGGTTGCGCAATAGATGGCGCTGTTTTAAAATAATTACAAAATATGAAGTACTTACTGTCAAATAGCCAATTGAATAAACTTTTTATTTGATTTATATTTTTACTTTGTAGAATTACATTGTTATTAAAATATTTTAAACACCTTTTCTAATAATTTTTAGAATTTTATCTAGGGATGGGTACCTTTATATAAAACAAAAATCAAACAAAATATTGTCAAGACGCACACAACCTGTGAGGGCACAGCTAGTCATTTATAAAAACTCCATGTACTTTTCTTTTGAGCTGCATACTATCAAACGGAAAGTTACCTGAAAAGTTTCAAACCAGAATTTTAGTTTGCAACTATTTTTGTGGAATTTGTACAGGACATACCGTTTCACATTTAAAAATTAAATTTAGTTTTTGGGCATAATCGGGAGGGGGCAAGGGGTAGTTTCCTTACCCCCAAATTTTGTGAACGCACTACAGGTCATACCGTATGACATATTAAAACGAAATTTCGTATGTGCCTTTGGTATATGGAAATGAATAGTTGTGTAATGAGATGGAAATGAAGAGCTGTATAAATTTTGAGCATCATCGGGAAGGGGTAGTTTACTTAACACCCCAAACCGAAAATAATTAATTTTTCGATTCGAATATACTTTGAACTTTTATTCTTTATGTAATACATATATCCATAAAAATATCTGTTTCCATTAGGTATGGTAAAGTTGAGTGTAGGCCGCTCCAGTTTTATTTTTATTGCTTTAAGTAAAAATTTTCTCGTGTTCAGTATTCAATTTTGTTATCTTTAAGAAGTTTTCTATTTTTGCGAATTTTATAGATTTTGATTACATTTATTTTTTTATGATTTATTAAAAAAAAAATAAATAAAAAAAAAAATAATATGTATATTTATTATTAGCAGAATCAAACAAGCAACCATTTTTCAATTTTTCACATCGATTTTGGCGAAACAGGTGAACAAATCTTACAGTTATGGCATCCTGAAATTCAGGCAATGCTCTCATGACCAAAGTAGCGATAATTAAAAAAAAAAAAAAAATTAAATTGTTTACTACAATGTGGCAGATTAATGCATTACACACATAGACAACAGCAGGCTACCGACTACAAGTGTCAAACCTAAAATACATCGGTTCACGCCATCATGTGTTTATACATTGCTACACTCACGACCATAGTTCTGGCTGCAGCCAACTTAGGCTTATTTCTATTTTTATATGCGACAGCTTTATTTTATTCAACAGAAAAGAATATCACAAAATTAAAAATTACAAATTTATTTAGGGTCAGGAGGTTTTGAGCAAATCAATTTATTTATTTTAGACATGATAAAAGTATTTTTAGAAAAACTTATTTTATATTTATAAAAGCAAAATATTTCTTTCTACTGCAATATTAGAGTTTGCAATGTAGCTGTCGTCCTCAATATAATTAACGGCAACTATAGTAGCCAACAGCATTTGTAGTCGTGTAGCGGTGTAGCCGCTGTCATGCTTGTTCTTCATGCATAGATACGTATGCAACAAATCTGTATAAATTTTAACTAAATTTGTTCAAATTTCCGATTTCAATAAAAGGTTTACACTTTTTGTTTTCATTATGACCTTATAAGTTTTTTGATATGTATGATATGATACTACACATTCTAAAGCTTAAATTTTATAAAAATAAAATTATTTAACACCGAAATAGTTTTAAAATAATTATTATCTTCATTTGACTGTATAAAAATTAATGGTCAAATACATAATAAATAAAACTTATTTGAAATGTACTTTATAACTAATTTTTTATTAAAATAAATTTGAAATATATTTTATTTATTATGCATATGGGTATAAATATAAAAATAATGAAATGTTCAATTTCGAATCCTTTAATTTTTATGAGTGCTATTTCTCAAAAAGGGGCAAAAGTAGCATGAACTAGTGCAAAAAGGGCCAAAATAGTACTTTAGTATTACAACGGTAAGGTTGGCCTTGACCTACAGATTTTACCAATGGCATAAAGGCAAAAACATAACCTTTACAGGTGCAACAAAGAAAACGAAATGAAGAGAAAATATCTCTCACTAGAAAGAGAGAAAGTTGCAATAATAATCCACAAATAAACAAGTCAAAACCAAGAGTTTATTCTAATAACATGACGTAAGAGAATTTTAAAATTGTTACATGAAACTAAATAGAGAAAAGACAGACACACTGACAGGCAGCCAGCCCTTCAAACAAACATTAGTTCGGTTAATGTGCCAAAATGGACAAAGAAACAAAAAAGAGAGAAACTAGTGCATTAAAGTTCATAAATTGTTTTCTGTTTAAAAATAAAAACCATCGTAACAATGAAAAATTTCAATGCCAATGTTATTGGATTAGGTAATACACACTCACTCATACCGGGGAGGTATTAGTCGTAAGATGTTTTACTTTCATTTACAATAAGCTCATGTGCATCATGCATACAACGTATGGGAACTTCTTACGTAATATTGATTATTGAGAAGCGATTTATTTGTGTTTCTTTTTAATAAGAAATTTTGTATTTAAGCTTTAAAAATAAATAGTATGAACGAGGAGAAATGCATACTTTAAATTCAGAATTTATTTGTGTAAATAATTGAGAATATAATATAAGTGTAGTATAACAAATTAAATCTAATGACATGAAGGAGTTTTAAATTATTTTTGTTTTTATTGCAAATATTTACTTTATTTGCAAAAACATAAAAATTTAAGAAAATTATTAGAAATCAGTTGAATAATAAATTATTGTTTTATGTATTGACCGATAGTTTCAAATTAAATAAGGTAAGGAAAAGTTTGGTTTCAGTTTGTATTTAAAAGGGTCATTAAAATAGCGCTACACAGCGATTATTTTATTTATGAATATTATTTTAATTTGATCGTTTATGCCAAAATAACACCTACGAACATGAATTAATGTACAAAACGGATATGTAAATATCAAAATATGTATATAAAATTTTATAATTTTTTTTTTTTTGGTAAAAATAATCAAAAATCTAAATATTTACATGAAAACTGGTATTTAAAAATCAACTTAAATATTAACATATTTGAAATATTAATTTTGTCTAACGAATTTGATATCTTTAAAGGAAATTTTATACATGTCAAACTCCATACTAAAATACAAAAGACGGCCACTCCGAATCTTATGAACCCTTTACCATAGTGAAGTTAGATATTGATCTGTTACGTTTCTAATTCCACAACACTGTATTTTACTATACTGTATTTTTTACTGTACTTTATTGTACACAGAAAAAAATATTTTCACCAATTAAAGGTTTTAATTGGTTTCAGATTAAAATTCAATTAAACAATTAATTGATTCAAATATTTTTTTAATTAGGAATTGTTTTTTTGTTTTGTTCTGTTCTAAACAAATATTTATTTGAATTAATTAAAAAATTAATTAAACTTTAATTTAAAATTAATTAAAACCTTTAATTGGTGCAAAAATTTTTTTCTGCGTACAATTATAATATAAAAAATGACTCAATAGAATGTTTTATTTACAATGGAATTTTGTTTGGTGATTTTTAAGTGAAAATGTAATTTTTGACGAAACTTGTATATTTTAGCGAAAGTCCTTTGAATTTTTAGTTTTTTTGTACATTTTCCGTTTTTAATGAAATTGAAATTTTGTGATCGAAACTAAATTTTTTTTTGAAAATTGAAAATATTTAGTGAAATTTTGGTGAAAATGTTATATTTTGTTAACATTTCAATTTAGTGAAATGCAGACTTTTTTTTGATAATCAGATATTTTTTTCTGAATTTTTGGTTAACAATACAACAAAGCAAAAAATAATAACATATAAAAGAAAACAGCAACATAGGTAAAACAAGGAAAATCGAGGACATCGTCTTTTTTATCATATCTCTACTATTTATGTACAGAAGTTACTGAATTGCAAATAACCACATTTAGGTATTCTATGGGGCAACCTTTTACCTTGAATTATTTTTCATACTTTTTTATTATAGCCGAGCATAGTACTAAATGCCCTGCGTAAATATTGTAAGGACGCTGATAAAGTGGCAGGCACAGCTAGTTTATAATAAATGTTTCTTTTTCATTATTCATTTATGTAAATCATTTTGGCTTAGAATCAACAAAACGTTAATATTTATTGATGGATATAATAAATATTTCGATTACAAAACGTGACATTAAAAATTATCTTAATTTTTTTTTCTAATAATAAATTATTAACAAATGTTTATTTGATTCGCTAAGCTTAATGTTTGTATATTTGTATTTATGGCCGTATTTTCGAAACTGCATAAAGTTAAAAAACAAAAAACAATTATTGCAAAGAAAAAAACCGAATTTTAAAAAGACGGGTTTCAAAATAAAAATTTAAAAGGGTAGAGATTTGTAAGCATAATTTTAAAAAAATATAAAATACAAACAAATAATAACCGCAAAATCAAGTCTTGCATGGGGACACTCTATAATTTTTAATAATAACTGTGTAAGTTTTATATGTCTGTAAAAAGCTTCAAAACGTAAAACCTAAAACGTCTTCTATGGGGTCACTCTTTAATTAAAAATTTAATTTTATTATTTGTTCTTACAGCCGCCATAACAATACACACTATGTATAAATTTCAAGAGTCTGTCCATTGCAGTAAAATATATGTAGTTCTCGAGGTACACGATAATAATATTTCACTTAATATGGGAAGTAACACGCCCACAGTTCCAATACAGTCTGAGAGTTACCTGTGCAAAATTTCAAGACTCTACCTATTGCAGTTCTCCAGGTACACGCAGTTCTACGTATTGCAGTTCTTTAGATACAGGATAATAGTTTTAAACTTTGTATGGGGGTATCACGCTCACTGTCTCAATCCAGCCTATGTTTTTGTAGAGTATAAGCATGGGTTTGAGGGTTACTTTTACCTACTTTCAATACCATACCTATTATAGTGCTCTATGTAAACGATAATAATTTTTCACTTTGTATGGGAGTTACCACGCCCACTGTCCCAATTCATTGTGTTTTGGTAGATTATACGCTTTTGCACAAGGGTTATCTATTGTAGTTCGCGAGAAACCCGATAATAATTTTTCACTTTGTATGGGAGCTATCACGCCCACTATGAACGTTAATATGATGGTTACTGGTACGAAATTCCAAGGCGCTACTTATTGAAGTAGTCTAGATACAGGATAATAATTTTTGCCTTTGTATGGGAGGTGCCACGCCCACTGTCCAAAATAATAATTTGTAGTTCGAAATTAATCTATCTATCTATTGTAGTTCGCCAGGAACACGAAAATAATTTTTGCACTTTGTATTGGAGGTACCACGCTCACTATTTCAATTACTGGTGTGAAATTCCAAGTTACTGGTGCGAAATTCCAAGGCGCTACCTTCAGTTCAATAATTCAGTTCTCTAGATACAGCACAATATTTTTTCACTTTGTATGGGGGGTACCACGCCCGGTATTCCAATCTCCAGTCTATCTTTCTCTAAACAATGTATGGTAATATAGAGGTTATGGGTACAAAATTTTAAGGTGCTACCTATAACTGTTACCAAGCAACACGATGACAAATATTGGCTTTGTGTGGGAGGTGCCACGCCCATGTCGAATATCAAAAAAATAATTTTACCAACTATATATTTAATAACAAACTGTGACAATTTCAGAAATATCGGTTCACTGGTGTAGGCAGCTATAGCTTTCCAACATACAAACAAACACATTTTGTGCTTTCTATGTACATATATGTCTATAAATTATATTTTACAGAGTAATAAATTCCAAGAGGCTGCCTGGTACGTCACCCTTTCAAAATTCAAAATCAAGTCTTTTATGTGGACACTCTTTAAATTTTGACATATTATTAGTTATTACAGCAGCCTTCTGTGTAAAAGTATTTCTAAGAGTATTTCTACTACGGTTCAAGAGATACAGGCCTGTGACAGACGGACAGACATCAGAAGAATATTAAAAGAGTTACGTTTCTACACTTTGCGTACAGAAAATTTAGAATTATTAATATAATTAAAATTCATAGGTATGAAAAGTTATGCAAATTAATAAAAATTCCAATTTAATAATTTACTAATTTACAACCGTTAAAATATAAATTATTAGCGGGCAACGCCATGGACAAATCTGCTTTATAATAATTATTCGATATGTTCCACTTTCTAACACAAAAAAAAATGGCTTTTTGAAAATTTTTTTTTTAATTCTCTTTTTTGAAAATTATGTTTTTTAAAAATTATTTCCCTTAATTTTAAAATTCAATTAAGTTTCATAATAAGATGAGAAAAATAATTTTGTTTGTATTCCAAGAGAGGCTGGCTAAATAATACAAGTATAAAGGTGCAAGATATTATTTTGTATGACAAAAATTAGAAACAAATTTGGCAACCCTTGTGTTGCATGCATAAATAAAGAGATAAATGCACTTGACAAATGGTATTTGTTGTAAATGCTCTTGAAATTTTTTATTTATTTTTCTAAACAAAAAAAATTGTATTACATAAGAAATCTTATTAAAAAATTGCTGTAATAAATGATAATAAAAGGAGAAAATCATCTAAAGAAACAAATTTAGATTTTGCATTTAATGTAAAAAAAAAAAATTAAAATTAATTTGTTCGAACAATCATGTTAACAATTAGTTATTGTTTTAGAAAACAATTAGTCATTGTATAATTCGATTTTATCATTTAGAGTTGTTTGAAGCGCACTTCAAAAGAGTATTTAGTTGATAAGAAATATAAATTTTTCCACATGAAATTTGTACTTGATAAGTAATAATTAGGAAAAAAAAAAAAAACAAATATATCCATATATAAAATATTAAACTTTAAACGTACCACATTTGAGGGCAAAATGTGTCCGGGTAAGTATTTGACATTTTCATGGGTGGTATTAATGATTTCTGTCAATTTTTTACCATCAATCATTTCTTCATATACAAACATTGTAACCCGCTCTTCAAATTCAGGCAAATTAGCACAATTGGCACCGACAATCTTGGCTATAGCAGAGCCCCTAAAATTGAAAAGGAAAAATTTTGCACAAATTTAAAATTTTAATTCAGCACATTATGCAAAAAAAAGTTATATAATTGGAATTAAATAATAAGAAAAAAATATATTTTAATTAACTTACCAATTGCCAGAACCCACAATACATACGCTAGTTTTTTGAGCCATATTTAGAACTTGTAACTGTTTTTCTATTATTTACGTCAAAATCTATAGAGTATTTTTTAATTTATTTTTTACGATTTTGCACTTTAGCTTTTTTTTTATTTTTATGATTATCTACAGCGTTTGTTTAAATCACAAATTTACACGTTAAATACGGCCGAGGTAGCAACTACGACTAAATTTTGTATTTATTTTAGTTAGTAAGATACTTATTTTACTCTTTGTTATTTATAAATAAAAATAATAATAAAGAGAGATAGAGAAGAAAAGAGCGAGATTAAAAAGAAATATACAACTTTTAAGAGAACAAATTAGATAAAATTAATTAAATGTTTATATAGACGTTAAGCTGTTTTATTCTTGAAATTAGCGATTTCTCCAATGACTAAATAATACTTTGTAATTAACAATTTTTGGGCAATAATCTACAATAAATTTGAGAAATATAAACAACGCTACAGAAATCGTAAATTCTGGTCATGTTTTTAGATTTTTGGAATCTGTTGATATTTTTATTCACATTAATCGCATTTCATAGTCATTAGAATTTATGGGACTCTGCCGAACTACGCAAAGCAATCTTTTACTTAATTTTTAGCAACTCAACCCAATTATAAGGTCCAACTGACGCAGCAATTGACTATCCACTTCGTTGCACCTACTCAGTTTGGGCATAAAAGATGATCCGACATAGATGATCAGACATAGAATTGAACCGAAAGATTATCTAACACATTTCGATAACAAAAAAAATCCTTGTCGAGAATGAATGACTACGTCAGTGATAAGTTTGGTTTGAATTTTCGAGTGGTGGCATCAATGGCCAATTTTAGTCTATGGCGATGGCTAAAGAGCCATGATTACAAAGATTTTATGTCCTAACAAGAAAGATATGAATTTGGATAATTTTTGTAAGTTTGGTAATCCCGTTATCAGCTGCCTTTAATTTTTTTTCGTTAAAGGCCGCTAAGCGAATATTCCAAAAACGATACAGGCCCCTATAGAAATCGTCAACAAAGTTTTGGCAAAATGGAAATAAATCTAGTTTACGGCCACATTAAAAAAACTAATAAAAGTAGCCTATTGTATAATGGCGATGCTATTTAAACATACTATACAACTAAATGAAAATTTTTATAATTTTTATTCGGCTTAGCCAGGCGCAATGATTTTATCCTCTATTGTAAAACCAACATCGGCTTCGATCAATAAAGATTTCTAGCATAGTCGGGCGCAGATTAAAAATTTTTTTATGCACACTTCTTTTTTTAATTTTGTCATTAATTTCAATTTTGTTGAATAGTACTTTTTATTACCATTCCTATGATATGCATATTACTCCTTTCCGCTATAAAATAGTCGACATACATATACTATACATATAAACTTTGGGGGTCCTTAACTCCGTAACTAAGGGTCGCCCCCAATTATTGCACTTTACATTTTTACTTCTGTATTGTATTTTAAACACAATATGCTATTTTTAAAAATTTCTATGCTGTGGCCGAAAACTAGATTTAAACCGAAAAATGAACTAACTACTGGGAAGCCAGTCGCCAGTCGTGTTTAATAACAGCAAAGCAAAAAAAACTAATGTTGATTTTTATTGTTGTCCGTTCGCTTCGCCTTGGAATAGTTTAAAAAAGATTCATTGATTTTACCCACCGTAGGTATAAGTTTTACATATTTAAAAGCAGTCCACAAATTTTACATGTAACTCGATTCGAAAGAAAATATGTATGTTCGATACACAATGTATTCCTACAAATTTGAATGATTTTTCTTTCGAATCGAAATACGCTGTAACCCCATGGAAACTTAATACAAAAAGAAAACATTAAATTGTTTTCTGCAAAAACCTCTAATTGGACATCACCAAACCAGGTTTGGTAAAATTGTACCATCAAGCTTCTAAAATAGTACTTATCAGACTTAAATTGAACTAATCATATTTTGTGCGGATTTAAATTGTTATTCAATATAAATAAAAACAGACATGGGGGGATTCAATTAAATTTCAATTACAATTACAGGTAATTTGTAATTGAAAATTTCCAATTACTAATTACAAGTAATTGTAATTGAAATCAAGGACAAAATCAATTACAATTACTTGTAATTTGTAATTGAAAAATTTTAATTACAATTACTTGTAATTAGTAATTGGGAATTTTTAATTACTAATTACATGTAATTGTAATTGAAAAAGTTCAATTACAAATTACAAGTAATTGTAATTAGGCAGTAATAATTACTTCCAATTGAACGAAATTCAATTATATTCCTAAAAATTTCAAGCTTATCTTGCGTTGCATGATCAACAGTATTATTCAATCGATCAAAACGAAAACTGCATCCATGTTCAATTACGGTGAACACCTTCATAAAGGTAATTATCGCTTACAATATTTTGAAAACTTTGCTGTCAAATATACATTTTTTCATTTAATATTCCGTAGACATTGACATTGTGAAAAAGAAAATAGTTTGAAATTTGCACTTCAGATTTACTTGCGTGGTCTAAATTCGTTTCTAAATTACCTCAAAAACTATCCTACAATACTAAAGTCTTTTTTACAGTCTAATACCCCTTAACATCTTCAGCACCATTTGAAAGGTTATATTTGTTCGCTAGTATTATTTATTTATTCAAATAGGATTGTTATTATTTTTTATAATTTATATGTAATTGAACATTTTTGTAATTAAATATTTTTGGACAATAATTACAAAAAAGAGTATTCATTACTTAAAATTTTCAATTACATGTAATTTGTAATTGAAAAATTTCAATTACAATTACATGTAATTAGTAATTTAATTTTCCAATTATTAATTACATGCAATTGTAATTTTTCAATTACAAATAATTGTAATTGATTTTAGTCCCTATTTCAATTAAAACTACTTATAATTATTAATTGGAAATTTTCAATTACAATTATATGTAATTAGTAATTGCATGTGTAATTAATTACAAAATGTAATTGATATCCCCCAAGTCTGAATAAAAATATGTATATTGTAAGTTAAGCGTTATAAAATCCATTAAAAATATAAATTTATGTTTTTAAATTCCAGCCTTAAAAATTGTTTGGACATCGCAAAGTTTTCGATAAATTAAAAATTTACTACGATTTATTTGCTACATTTCAATGTATGTAGTTTGTGAACAGACCATCAAGAGTTGTAATTGGTTTAAGATCTTAAAACGCTTACTGGCATATTTTATCTTCATATAAAAGAATTTATGCCCTCTCCTATTTTTCTAACACGTAGCACAGGGTCACCTTTATATTACCAGGACGTAAAACTAACCTAATTAAATATATGAATTACTTTTATATATATTGACATTTACAGGAGTAAAAAAGTCTTCAAGTTTTCGAAATCCGAATAATAGCAGTTCGCATAAGTTGTCTGCATAAAATTTATAACTGGGAAAAAATTGATATTGCACCAATGGAGTCATTGGTGTTTCCTTGTACTGTAACGGTTCAGAATGTACCAAAAAAGTACAATTTTAAACATTTTACCATCCCTGCTATACACATTTGTTTACATTTTTTTGCTCTTATCAACCACTCAATAGGTAACAATTTTTTTCTGTGGGGGTTAAAGGGATTAAATGTAGAATTCCATTCCTTTATAATTTTAAAAGATAAACAACAGAATTCCATAAAAAATAATTTTTCTCAAGATTACGATAAAGGTTTACGAAATATTTTTATCATTTCAATAGAATAGTAGAGTATTATTTTTAATGCCAAAAAGTTGCATTTGTTTTACAAATCGTTAATATTAGCACTTGCAAAAAACACTCACGCGCACATTGCTAAAATATTTTTCTAAAAGGTTCAATTTTTGGTTAATTCCATTAACTTTTTTATATTATTGTAATGCAACATTTTTGCAAATAAATACATATATCTTACTATCGCAATATAAACTTGTTAATTGTTATTGATGTATTTAAAATTAATATTTTAAGACAAAATACCGCATTAAAAACGTTGTTGGCAAAGAAGACTACTAGTAAACTTACACAGTTGCTCTATACTGTTCTAAATAACTGTTTTGGGTACTACCTTTTCTGCAACCATTTCGAATTGCTACTAAAATTGTGAGAGATGCCAGATTCTTTATTTGTAAATCAAAACTCGCTTCATTTACCGTTATATTTAAAACTAAAATTAAAATGATTGATGAACGGATTGACAGTTTGGAGGATTAACTACATTTTCTACGAAAAATTGTGTGCTTTTTCACTTGTGAAATAATGCTGTTTTTTACAAATTAATATTCCTATATTTTTCGTCTGATTTATGTTCAGCAGTTCTATTTTAAAGTTTTATTTTTCGTTGTGCCTACATATTTTTCCAAACGTTCCGATATTTCAAGTGCATAAATTAAAGACATAAATTTTAATTTAAATACGATACTTAAAATTTAGTTTAAGCAATTGGTGCAAACAATACGACTATGTTTAAACCCTTTAAATCTTTACACCTAACAAATATTTTGTAACAAATTTATTTTTAAAGCCTCTTCTTTTTAATTCAATGAAAATATACATATATTCTTCCGAAGCTTTTGCAGTAGTTAAACATAGATGATAACTCATATAGTGTTAATATAGTTGTAACTATTGTTAAACCAGCTGTGTCCGCACAGGTTGTGTACGACCTGACAATATTTTGTTCGATTTTGTTTTGAAAGTAATCCATACCAAATTTTAAGACTCTTACGTATTTATATAAAGGAACCCTTCCCTGGATAAACCGAACCCTTGAGATAAGCTTGCTATTCTGCAGTATACAAGTTTACATAATTATAGAATAAGCTTATTTTTGTAAGCCTATAAATAAATTAATAATTTTTCTTGCGGAAAAACGGCCTGAAGACTTTAAAAAATAATTCGAAACTCACGTTCCAAAAAACAAGGCACCACACATTAAACTGTCTATTGGAAAAAAATTAAAAAATAAACTTTCGAATTTATCAATAAAATTCATAACGGATGAAAGCTAAGACTCCCACGATTCCAGAGGTGGTTTGGTTTTTCATGTGCATTACACCTGTAAAAAGTTACACGGCTTTAAATTCGAATTATTTTGATCATTTTTTTCATAATTTTTAAGTAACAAAAAATGGGTTTGGAAAAAAATCTCAAAAATTCATTTTTTAATAAAAATGCATGAAAATTTGTTTGTTTTATTTAGAAAAGTAGCAGAAACAATGAGAAATCCAAAATTCAAATATTTATAACAACACTATAAAAAAAATGTGAACTTTTTAGCCAAAATATGTACTTTTTTTAAAAAAATAGTCAGCTTTGATGGACCCGAAAAAATAGGCACATCAAAAATCTACTTTTATGAATCAATAATCTTATTTTCTGTTATATATAATAAAATATGTATACAAATATTTAGGTGTTTTCTATGCCAACTTTTGAAATATAATGATTTTAAAAATCATCCATATTTGATATTTTTATTAAAATTATTAGTTGATATTTTTAATATTTCAAAATGTATTATAATAGTAGGCTATACTTTCAGCCAGGGCGAACTAATACAAGGTAAGTGCACGGGCGAATGCTTTAGAATGCCTTCACAAAACAATTAAGAAAGAACAGACTTAAGCACACTCGAAAAAATAGCAGAGAAAATTGTAATCAATCTGATCCATTAATTTCATCTAATAGAAATACAATAAATACAAGAAACTCTTTCAACAATAATCAAGAAATTAGTAATTACATAATAGTAAATGAATTGATTAACACTGATTCAGACTCAGAAACTTATTTTAGTGATTAAGAAATCGTTTACAATTGTTATGTTATTTGAATTTGTTTGTAACTTTATTATTAATCTGTAAATAAATTTGTTTTTTATCTTAAAAAATAATTTAATTTAAAAAAAAAATTTAGTGTTGTCAATTTGGTTACCCTATTCATATAATTTTATTTGAATACCAATGGTTATGAGTATTTTCAAAACTTTAAAAAAATAAAAATACTAAAAAGTTTAAAATAATGTTATATTCAAAAAATTTTATAAAAAACTATCACGCTTTATCATTTTATATATGAAATGATATACTAAAATTCAAAAAAACAATTACTGAAATGGGGTAATTTTGGGCATTTAATTGTCCCCGCACCGGAAAAATAAAAGGATTGCTACAAATGTTAATTCATTTTTGAAAATAGTAGTCCAAGAGAGATATGTGCCAAAAATTTGATTAAGCTACCATAACTCCTTCAATTTTTTTCCAGTTTTACTATGGGGACCGTTCACTGTGCACCATATAGAAAGAACAATAATTACTTACTAAAGCAAGCAAAAGGCGGTTGAAATTGTATTTGCCAAATTGCTGTCCGGACGAAGTAATATTGAAAATGCTGATTTACTAGAATTACCCGAGTAAATCAGTTAAATAAGGTAGCACTCTTTTATTTCAATTGATTTACTTTAATTTTACATAACGCAAGCAGGATTAACTTTATTTTTATTTGTTCATTAGTACATAACCATAAAAGTTTACAGGTGGTGAACGACCTGCGTCAAATAGGCTGTTACAATCTACTTTGTGTTTCTTTTAAAATTTTCCGATAATATCGCTATCGACAGTTAGCCAAAAATAAAATTAGTCACACTTTATTTAGACTGTTTTGCAGTTCGTTCCGACAGAAAGACACTCTTCAATTTAATATAAATTAAGAACTTATTGCAGTGTTAGTACATGTATTGATCTAACATTTTGCAGACCTTTTTAATAAAAATTAACCTTAACTGGTTATTACGTCGTTATTCTTAGGTATTATATTAATTAGTAATTCCATTTACCTGTGTGTGCTCAACATTATCTAAATTTAAAACAATTGCTTATCGTTACATTTGAAATATGGCAAATGAATTTCTTTTATTTCTGTTCACAAAGGTTTTCGCAATATACGAGAACAAAAAATCCTTCATCATAAATTTTATTTTACTTTGTGTATCAACTTTAAGCTGCATAAAAGCAAATTTGATTTTATTATTATTTCAAACATTTTCCATTGTGCATTGAAAGACTGCTTGCTTCTGGTTGTTTAAATTATAAACTAAATAACTGACCTACATTATACACATAACCCAGGAATTTCTTCACTGCTTTTTAACCAAAATTTGATTTTGTAATATTTAATGAATTGGTTCAATTGGTTAACGAATAAAAGTTTGACCTAGAGTCCTATAAAAATCTCTTGTTTGATACATTTTTGTATATTTAATTTATTTTATCTGATCTGGTCAATACCTAAAGTTAATTACAAGCAGTTTAAATGTAATGGTTTGCAACCATCAGTATTATTCCTATTAAGCCCTTGAAGATGCCTGAAAATTTTTTCACCCGAAATTACATACTGTGTAAATTAAAAAAAAAAACATTTTTATTTTTAAACTTCATTTCTGAAACATTCGTATTACAAAGTGTTAAGGGCATAATATGTAATTCTAATATTACGTTTACAGTTTGAACCTTTCATATGAGATAGCAGAATAGTTATAAATACATGAATACCTTCTTCTATTTATCCGAAAAGCTTTCGCACGTTTTACCTAATCAGCAAAATCCACCCATAAATGTCGGAAACAATGAGAATAACGACAGGTGCCTTTATTTTGTTTTATACCATTTTTTGATTGTGTCTTTTTTTTATAAATTTCAGATCAATTTAACACTGTGATACTTAACAGCATGTTATGAATGGGTTATATACAGTTTTTGAAGTGAAAACTTCTTTAGGCACGTTGAGGACTTGTTGGTTGAAGGAAAACCATTGAAAAATCGTGAACTAACCCTGGTTTCTATGAATAGGTGTATAATTGATTAAACACATGATAGGCATGCATATGCAGTAGAGACATTCATCACACACCCATACACAATTTTAAAAAATATGCATCAGAGCGAATAGTGTGAGTAATATAAACATGTTGAGTATCACAGAGACTAAACATTTTTCGTTTTTTTGTTTTTTTTTTTTCAAACCCTAAAGCCTAGTACCAAGGCATATTCATCAGGTAACCTCACTACGAAGGAGAAATATTAAGGCGAACATTTTAAAATTGTTTTTATATGGAGTTTGATAGTTTAACTTCCATTTAAGGGGAAAAATTGTAAGTTTAATTGTCAAAATCCAAACAAAAAAAATTGATTATTTTCGCCTTAATATTTCCCCTCAGTAGTGAGGCTACTTGATTAATATGCCTTGCCTAGTACCATGGTACAATAATATAGGTATATGCAAGGCGAATTCAAAAAAACTAAGCAACCTTTTTTTGCCCGACTGTGTCAAAATATTTTACTAAATTATAAAGAAAAATATAAATAACATGAGCTGTGTTCGAAAACACTTCTATGACAAATTAATCTTTATAATATAAATAATTAAAATAATTAAACATTATAATAAAAAATAAAACTGGTTTACTTTAAATAATAATTCTTAAGAAAAGGTTTTAAACATTTAATACTCCGTACATAGAAGTATAAAAAGATTTTATATATTTGTTTAACATAAGCAATCATATTTAATTTCAAAGTTAAAATTTATAAAGATCAATCTACAATAATTCATTATGATCAAGATTAAAATTGCTTAAGTTCAGTTTTCAAAGTTATTCTGGTTGGTCACCTGTACAAGCCATAGTACATTTTGGGTTTCGCCTTCATTAAAGGACTCTGTAGATATACAGGGACCCTGCAAATATAGGTGGGACACCTAAATAAATATGCAGTATCTTTAAACTAAATCTAACGAGCCTTAAGCCGATATGGCTGCTTTCAGCAAGTCAGGATGTGAGAGAGCTGCACATGGCCCTAGCAGAGCATCAAATCCAGCTGAGATATTATTTTATTGTCATCAGGTTATGCCGAATACCAAATTTCCGCCTACGAGAACTGATTTAAAAATAGTTGAAAAGTTTACTTAAAAAACATATATACATATTTTTTCATTTCTTTAAGTGAACATTGCAAGTTAAATAAAGGATTGAATAAAATACAGCAATTAGTTCTTAATGCATTGAGTAATATAAAAAATTGTTTTTTTTAATTATTACAAATTTTTAAGTGCGCGAACAGAGTTTTATATAAGGTTTGACATTTTCAGATAAGCAAATTTAAACAGCTGTTCTAACAGTTTTACCTGTATTATTATGCCATGCCTAGAACTCTGTGCGCATTTGTGGAAAATGTTGAGCAACATCTATTATTTCACAACGAAAATTTGACATTTAAAATGTGGTATCTATCTCACGATTTGGAAGAATTTTACGATTTTATTGCTTTTAAATATATCACATTGTTTTAAAAATTTTTCCACAAAAAATTTTACAAAAAAATTCCACATGAAATAATGCTCATTTGCTTTATTTCACAGTTTTGATAAAATGTTGCCAGAAACATTTCATGTTTTTCCACAAAAAAAAAACCATAGTACTACCTCTGCAACATTTTTTCATGACTTTTTCATACAATTTTTTATGTATGCAGTTTGACAGCATTCGGCATGAAAAACTGAACAGAGTACCAGGCTTCACGTTGCAATGCTGCTAACGGTTCTTTATAAAGATTATTTGGACTTTTTAAAATAATCAAAAATACTCGTACATACAGTATTTTTAATAACAAAATGCTTTTTAATATATGTTTTTTTAACGAAACTTATAATACAAAAAAAAAAAAAAAATAGCTAACCCTTTATAATGGTTCAGTGAAATTTTATGATTTTTTCTGTACTCAGCATACATGTAAAAAAACAAAATTTTAGTCACGAATTTGGTTTCGGCGGGGCCCGGGACATACCTTTAGATCCCTTTCTCTGTGCGCGGTCACATATTGATATGTGTATTGTACATACATACATATATAAATTTTGTGGCGATAGCCTATGTCACTTAATTTGAACTTATATATTTACAAAGACTAAAGTGATGTTGCTGATGTTCGCCTAATAAAAGCACCCAATTTTGTTGTTGTTGTAAAGTTTATATAAATAATCTATAAAAATAAAAGACTATTGCTGCATCTATCATAATTGTATAATAATAATTAAACAATTAACACAGGTTGTAAGAGGGACATGTGTTTAATGAAAGATTATGACTGCCTAAATATTGATATCGCCAGCTAATTGCACACTCTACTGGTATAAATTTTACAAAGCTTAGTTTAGGCATATCCATTTGTGTGTGTGTGTGTTTGTTATCTATTGTTATCAACGACCTTGATATCATTTTCAATATGAACTAAATAAAAAAATATTTGATTTTTTACTTCTTTATGTTCGGTGTTTAAATAAAAAATAAAGTGGGGTCAAGATTTTAACACATAAAAAATTACATATTCAATGAAGTAAACTAAATATCAAAGATAAAGATGATTTTTGTGATAACAAATGGTGGAGAAACAACGATCTGTAGAAATTAAACAATGAAAACATAGGTATAAAAAATAAAGACAAACATTTAATACTTTCAAATTAGTAAAACTATAAGTTGATTGATATTAATAACAAAAGATTTAAGAAAGAATAGTTCAATTTTTGTTGCAATAGAGTTAAATTATTATAATTTCAAGAGTCTATCTTCCAAAATAAGCCAGTTAAATTCAATATTACATTACTATCGGTACACCCTTTAAGTTTTTGTTTTAATTCTTTTATCTGTTAATAGGTTAGAGAACATAATTTTAATTACTTATAATAATTTCGAGGGTCTACCTATCAAGGTTAAAAAATAAAACTATATACGTAAAATTTATGCCACTTCGGAAACACCCTATAATCTTTAGTATTTGTTAAGTAAAGTCTACCTTTTACGGTTTGGTTTCAGAGCGAAAACAGGGTGCTGTAGCTTAGTAGTTACCACCGTACATATTGGCTGCTTCATATATCAGCCGTGTCAAAAATCAACATAAATTTTTTCTGATATTTATGAGCCGGTATTATTCTATAGCACTAAACCCTCGGCGAATATTAATAAAATGGCTTTATAGCCAGGGACTCAATTCGTCGTGACATTTTTGGTGGCGGTTGGGCAAAAGAAGTCGGCGGCTTAAAGTCGGCTGAAGCCAACAATTTCTAAGAAATTTATTGTTTTAACTTTTACCTACAATATTGATTTTATATATCAATATTTTGATTTTATATATCAATATTGTAGACAGATCACAACTGATTTAAGAGTTCTAAATGTCGTTGACGTAGTGTTTTCAAATATTGATTCATATTTTAATCTGCTTAACATAAGTATACGAACATTAACAAAGATCGTCAGTGCGGAACTTTTTATACCCTTTACCGTGGTGATTTTATTTTTACAGACATACATAGGTACACAACTAATTTAATTTAAGAGACAAACGTTAAAAAAAGAACAGTGCCTTTTTTCCAATAATCAGCAGTATTTCGTAAACGGTATATGTATATCGTCACCTAAAATGCCTAACTATGTAAACATTTTCTATTTTTTGTAAAAATTTTATAACATATTTTTTTAAAATTTTATAACATATTTTTTTGAAAATTTTATAGAATTTTTTTTGTAAAAATTTTATAGAATATTTTTTTGTTAAAATTTTATAGAACATTTTTTTATTTGTTTTAAAATATTTTTTGTAAATTTTTTTTTACTTTTTTTTTAAATTTTATAGATTTTTTTTGTAAAAATTTTATAAAAAATATTTTTGTAAAAGTTTTATTCAAATTTTTTTTTGTAAAAATTTTATTGAAAATCTTTTCAAAATTTTATAGAAAATCTTTGTAATAATTTTATTGAAAGAAGTTTTGTTGAAATTTTTTTGTAAAAATTTTATAGAAAATATTTTGAAATTTATTGTAATTTAAATTTTAACCTTTTTTTTGAAATTTTTGGAAATTATTTAGAATTTTATTTTTTAATAAAAGTTTAGTTAAAATTTGTTGTGTTTTTTTTTAAATTTTTTTAACGCAATCTAAATTGCGTTAGAATGTTTAAAAAAATTTCATCATATTGACCCCTCCCCAATGTATCTTTTGACTGCTTCTGGTTACCAGTGGGCACTCTGTGGGTCTATTGGCTACCTCTATGTGTATATAGAGGCTTTTAATACAAAGAAAAGCAGAAAAAACTCTACCAAGCTAATAACAATTAAAAATTGCGCCTCACAGGGAGTTATTGATCCCCGGAGATCTATATGCACTCCATGTGATCAACTGGTCGTTGTCTAATATTAAGGAAAAGAGCGTCATTATAATCGAAAAAATATAAAATCTACGTGAAAAAATATAAGTAGGCGTGGTTTTTTTCCCACAGCATCGAATGGAAGGGTTTGATGTTGCTGAATTCCATTAGTGAAATTTTCGAAACTATGCCTGGCAAATCGGTGAGCTGAAATTTTCTGTATCTTTTTTGGTGCCTTGGCAAAGTTGATTTCAACTCGAACACAGATGGATGGACGGACATCGCTTTATTAACTTCTCTATATATAAGGATTGAGAATATACATATATACTTAGTGGGATCGGAAATGAACATTGTAGAAATTAAACACGGAATGACAAACTTATATATACCCTTTTTCACCTGTGGTGAAGGGTATACAAATGATGTATGAATGTATGTATATCGTGAGTTATCTTCAAGCCCGCTTCAATGATATTTATATTTTTCTTAAAGCATTGGATCTTTGTATACAGCTTCAAAATTAATGAGCCTGATGCCAGAGGCGCTGCAACACTGTTCTAAAAAAATTTATGACGTGCAATTTCAGAGTTGCCAAAAGTGAAGCTTTCTTTCTATATTTCACAATCTGTCTGTAATTGTTAGGCATTAATGCTTGAGTGATACTTCTCATAAAAAAAACAATAGGGTTATAGTGCATTTACACTTGAGCGAAATCTAGTAGTTATGAGATTTCGAGCAAAAACTAGATTTCCCATACAAATCAGAATCTACTTCGTCACTAAATTTTAACAAAATCTACTCAAAATCTAGTAGTACTTAATAATGCAAGTATGGTTTTGCCCAAATTTTACAAAAAAAATACTACACTGTACAAGTAAAAATCACATTTTATTCCAAAACAAAATAAACAAAAATTAAAATTTCTAAATTTTTAAGTGCGAATTGAAAAAATGTAAATCAATAAAATCTTGACTAGCAAGAGCCAGTGTAAAAAAATACAGTGTAAACGATTTCAATTCAAATCTTCTACATTTCGCTGTAATGTATATAGATAAATGCCCTATTAAGTTTGTACCCTTTGGGTGCAGAACCCTAAAAAACGACGAGGCCTTAATGTTTACGAGTATCAAAAAAGTGAATACGAAAATTTAAATGGTTTATGTCAATTCCACATTATTAATTATTTTTACCTTAAACCCAAAAAGATTTCTATTCATCTTTGAATTACTTTTTTCTTTTGGTCAAAAACCAGTTCTTGACTGATCTTCAGAAAACTTCAGATGAGCAAATAGTTATGAATAAGCAAAAAAAAAAATAAAAATAAGTCAAAGACAAATATTATTATAAAACAGGTTAAAATAAAAATTAATTTAATATGAAATTTGTTGGTAAAAACTTAATTTACAACTTGAGCCAACATGATATCTGCGGCTATTCATATCGGTTAGATTTAATAATTCATTCGATACTTGTAATAATTCAAATAATTTACTTTGGGTGTGTTTTTAATTGTTTTATTTATATTTTTTACAATTTTTTCTTGATTTTTATCAGATCTTTAGTATTAAAAAAGAAACGCAGAAATAAACTATAAAGTGTTTTGCTTCTAAAAAGTTTGTGTATCATATCATAATCTCATAATATTTTAAAATATTGTTGTTGCCTTTTAATATCGAAAAATCTAGAGTTGTGAATAATAGTTCATTTCGCTAAATCCTTCAGATAGTACAGCGAGATTTAATGAACTAGGTCGTTCATTACGGTCATCTTTCTTTATTTTAAACAACAACTCACCGTAATTCTTATCAAACACACCATTTCATTCTGGCAACACTTCACAATTGTAAGCAAATGTTTACAAAACCCTACAAGAACAGTGACCATTAATTGAGCAATCATTTGAATGTCACTCAAGGCGAATTCATACCAGGTGTGAGCAGTAGGACAACAACTACAACAAAACAACAACTTTTACATTAGATTAGCAGATATGAAACAATGTATTTTTTGACAAGATATTCGCAAAAAAACAATCAGCTGGGCTATCGACTCCACCTGGTATGAATTCGCCTTGGTGTCACTGATGAGAAGTTTTTTCTCATTGCGTAGAACAGAGCTACCATCACGTTATTAAGGGCATGGTACAAAAATGAGGCAAACATTTGTGTACGTGTGATTTTGCACCTCTCTCGAACTTAGTAACTCTTTGGAGTAATGAGCATATCTCTTCACTGCTCACTCTACTGCTTTTTACTAATCAACTATGCTGTAAAAATTAATCAACGATGACTACTCAAACTGGATAAATAAACCCCTCACAGCTGACTAAGCAAAATTGTGCAGAAACAGATTCAATATTTTTATATTTATTAAAATACATTTTAAAATTAGTTTATAAATATTTATTTAATATATAATTTTACATATTTAAATATTTTTATTCGCTCAATAATGACTGCGTTCTACTGCCTTTTTGAAATTCAATCGCTCCCTGCAACTGTAAAGCATCTGAAATATGAAGAAATATATAAGTTATAAAATATTTTAAGTGCACCAAAGTATGTACATATGTATATACCTCGAGGATGATTATCAACTCACATAAGCTTCCCGGAAGCTTATGTGAGTTGATAAGAAGATATTTTTCTCATCTACCTTCCTCATTGTACTTGGGTATGTCAGCAGTATTCCCCGACGTTGATTTTAGCTTATGCAAATATGTATGTAGTCTGTGAAGAATGAAATAATAAAGTAAAAATTTTAATTAGTTGCTATTGCTTGAGTGAAATTTGCTATCCTAAATTTCAGCCCTACCTCTTCCGCAGCAATAAGGGTCTTCAAGGAAAGAATGCTGGCGACTACATGTTAACACATTCTATATTTTTAATAACTCTTTTATGCACCGAAATACTTTTTACATTTATTTTCTTTTCATATTTCATATTTATTTAAATAATTTAAAAACACGCGGATATATATTACAATTTACGACTCAATTTACAGAGGCAGAGTTTTATTTTACAAAAAATTCAACTTTATTTTTGTGTATGTATGTGTTTTCATTGTTTATGTGTAAGTTTCAATCATCCATTTCTTGTAGGGAAAATAGGTACATATGTATCTACATAAATAATATTGAACTTCTGATTTATCAGGTTTCTTAATTATAGCTTAAAACTGATCTTTTTTTAGTACAGATTTTAATGTGAAATAAAATAGTTCTGAATAATTGTAACAAACAATTTATATTATGTATATTGTGGAATTATTACAATACTTAAAAATTCAATATTAATACATAAAAGGTTAAGAATTATTAAATTAAATATCAAACAATAATTTCTCCTTTATTATTTTAATTTACAAATTAAATTTGAGATAATTTGCTTTTAAAGATTTACTAGTTGACACAAAATAAGACAAACAGCATTGATCATTTTTTATGAACTTTTATAGAGCAAAATGTCAAGTACCTGAACAAAACAAAAAAAAAAAAACGAAAGGAACGATGAACGATAAAAAAGAAAACACTGACCGAGTCAGAATCGGTCAATTATGGAAATCGTTCAATTGAACTAGGTCGTACATGACCGGCACAACTCTAGAAAAATCGGAATTAATAAAAGCAGGTAAGCTAGCCATGTTTATTGTGTCGTTGTAATCCGTAAAAAAGTCATTTAAATAATGTTATTTTTTAACAGAGGAAGGTTTAATATTAGTTCATATTTGTGAATAGCCTCATTTAAAAATTAAAAATATTGAGTGTTCTGATGAAGAATTTTTATATTCGTCATAACAACATTTATGAAGAAACAAAATCATAATTCATAACATTTTTATATACAATTGTATGGTTTGTAAATAATCTATTTTATAATTATTTAATTTAAACATATTAAATAATTTTTTTTTGTTAGAAAATAATATAATAATTTCTAATTTGATTATAGTCCTAGAATTTGGCCTCCGGTTTGTGTTGTATGTGGGGAGCTAAATGGTTCCAGTCAATGTGCCAAATCGTAAAAGGATGCGAAGGTTAAAAAATGTAGCATATAGGTTCCCCTGTCTATTCAATGATAAAGAAGTCTTCGAAAAAATTAGTTACACCTCCCAAGCAGCCACAATATCTATCAAATGCCTATTACACCCACTTACCCCAACCAATCCCTCAAAATGTTTCATACACAGATATTATTAAATCTAACCGTGCTCCAGTACTCAATCCGGCACCTAAATCAAACTCGAATCCTATTTTACAGCTAAAGAACACAATTCTTCCATTAACTCTAGTCGTCTTCAAGCAATCATCGATACATTATTATCTATTATATATATTATATTACAATCTATCTTTTTTCAGGCGGTACTTAGAAAACCATGAACTGTTTCAAAATATGCTTCTGGAACGCAAACGACGTATGCCAACACAAAACTGAACTTGAATACTTTCTAAATAATAAACAAATTGATGTCGTGCTGATTACAGAAACTCACTTGACAAACAACAGCTTCTTTAAAATATGCTATGCGATTCGAAGGACCCTCGTGGTAGAGAATGTGGCGGTGCTGCTATTCCGATAAAAGCTCGGCTCAAATACTATTTATTACATGATTTCTGTGAGGATCGCAACTTATTAATCCGAAAGGTCGGATTTTGTTTGACACAATCTCAAAATTGGGGTTAAACATGATTTCTAGTGGGCACTCTACAAAGGGTCTTTTAAGAAAAATTATTAAAATTAAACCATCTCTAGAGTTGTCTTTAGATCATTCATCAACAATTGGTACTATAAGGGACTCCCAACAAATAGTATCTCCGTCCGTATTGTTAGTGAAGACAGGCATAAACTGGTTGAAATATAGAAAGTACCTAAGTACTCTCTTTTCATTAAAAATTCCAGACGTATCAATGCCTTATTGATTTTAATAATAATCTCCAAAAATCGTTATAATAAAATTTATTCTGAAGACGCCGAAAGTTTGTAGACTGAAAAAAGGAGAACTCGTAGAGAGTGGCAAAAAGACAGATCTCCTCAATTAAAGAATACATTAAAAGAAATTACAAAACGACTAAAAGAGCTAATAAAATCCAGAGTCCAGAGAGAATACCATCCCTGAAAAAATACTTGGCAGACCTTAAAGCTACTCTACAATCAGATTACTAATTATGGCGTGCAACAAAAAACCTTAAACGACCTGTTATGTGTAAGCCTCCCTTGCGTACTCCATTTGTTGGCTGGACAAGAAACGAAACCGAAATAGGCAATCTAATTGTTACTCATCTAAAGAATGTATTTACTCCGAATAAATCTACTGATATTACTGAGCTAACACTCATCGGTTGTGAAGTAATTTCACCGCTACGATTTAACCTTCCTAATATTGAAGGAGCTATTGCTGGTCTAAACCCTAAGAAAGCGTTTGGTTGTGATAAAATGAGCAACAAGATGATTATGGAACTTCCCCGAGTAGCATTTAGAATAATACTGTGTATTTTCAATGCAATTTTACACCTTTAGACCTTACCTAGAGCCCGGAAGATCTCCTATGATACCTTAGCCAGGGAAAGACCACACAAAGATCGATACATATAGACCAATCAGTCTGCTATCAAATATGTCAAAATTGTTTGATAAAATCTTCATTAATAAGCTAAATCGAATTTTGAAAAAGGATGTATTCCGAATAATAAATTCGGATTTAGAAGACAGTATAGCACTATAGAACAAACGAAGAGATTAGTAAACGTAGTAAAGAGGACCTTTGAGACGAAAAAATACTGTTCTGCGCTCCTTATTGACATTCTTAATGCTTAACTTACCCAACAACTACTATAAGCTTTTAAAAAGTTACTTAACTGGTTACAAGTTTATTCTTAAAGAGGGAGAGTTCCCCAATGTAGTATATTGGGATCCCTTTTATATTTGTTGTACACTTCGGATATGCCTGCAAGTAACGATTTCACACATCGACATTTGCAGACGACACGGCTTTTCTAAGCATCCATGACATTCCCCAAATAGCTCCCAGATACTTACAGGATCATGTACATCACTTGGAGATGTCGTTGAAAAAATGAAGAATTAAAATAAATGAACATCAATGTACTAACAGAACTTTCACTCTGCGTAGAGACTCATGCCCTCCTATTCGCATAAATAATCAAATGATTCCTCAGCACTCAGAGGTTAAATACCTTGGCATACATCTTGATCGACGCTTAATCTGAAAAAGTCGCATCGAAGCTAAATTGACACATATGAAGCTAGCAGCAGTACAAATTAATTGGTTGATTGCCAGAAATTCAACTTTAAGCTTAGATTGTAAACTTTTTTTATATTTACAAATCGATCATCAAACCTATAAGTTGTTATAAGATTTTACTATGGGGCACTGCCTCAGCTTCAAATTTAGAAAAAATTCAAAGGCGCCGAAATAAGATTTTACGGATGATAACAGTCACACCCTGGGACATAAAAACTTGAACATTAATCACTGATGAAATTGCGAAACATGCAGCGACTTTTCTGAAAAAGCTAGAAACGCACCCAAATCCGCTGACATCCTCAACGACCGTGAATACACTCGATTAATAAAAAGACATCTTGCTTCTCTTGGCCGAACATCAGAAGCATAGCTCACGTATGATATCAGCAACCGTATAACATAAAATTTTATTGTCTGGCATTGGCTGGACTTTACAAGTTTATTTTACCTTATATTTTAGATATGAGTACTTATTGCTAGTTCAAGTACTTTGTGGATACAATTACTAAATTATGAAAAAAAAAAAATATTTTATTATAACAAGTTTATATATTTAAACAAATTTTGGTTATTTTTAACAATATCATTATCAATGTTTACAATAATATGGTTCTAATATTAGAATATTGCTATTATGTTCAATAATAATATGGTTTGACTAGAACCATGTAATTTAATCATAATGTGTTGCTCTTAGATTATGGCTACCTCAACCATGTTGTTTCTTTGCGTGTATGATTTCAACATAAGTCATATGACTTTATAACACCTTCGGTATTCCTTAAAAATTTTAATAACAAAGAATTGGAATAAATTTAAAATTAAAAAATGCCGCGAGTCTGCAAAAAATTTAAAATAAATTTTTCATACATTAATGACTTTTTAATTAAAACTTAAATTAATCTAAATACAAAAGTCTAACTATGGCCCGCAGTTGGATTTTTCATACATTTAACATAAATTAAACTTAACATAAATTAAAAAAAAAAAAAAAAAACATGTAAACATGGCAAATCTGACTGGGGTTCAAGGTTGGACCTTTGTATTAAAGTAGATTTCAGTTTTAAATAAATAAATTCAAATTAGCAAAATAGCGCTGTTCGATGTTGGCAATCTGTGGCGGTCATGTTGTTTTGGCGGAGTCTATCAAATCTGTTATTTATTATTCTGTTACTGATGCCAAATTAACATTGTAAGATTCACGATTGATCAGCACAGCGTAAACATAGTAAACGAAATCCTATATTTAGTTAGAAGGCGCATTTCATGGCATGGCAGAATTTCTGTATATAAAATGAAATCAACTGATTTGGCATAATTGATCCAAACTTCTTTGCAAACATTAATGCTAAGGCCGTCACCCTCAACAGCGATCGCTACACATGAATGATTTGATGGTATGATTATAGCTCCCGGATGTGACGTAAAATTGACACTAAAATTTATTTATTTTTATTTCGTGGGGCTTTTTGATTTCGCAGGTCTATGTCAATAAAGGCAAGGATTCACTATCCCAAACAATTGTAGGATTCAATCACAAAAAAATCTGACAGAATTCTATCCTACTCAAAAACTCGTTTGTAGGTAAAACACTAATGTACAAAAAATGAATTTGCAACTCTGATCGTATTGAAAAAAATCTACTATACATAAACTTAATACAATAGTAACTAATTTCCTCTCTGCCTGTCTTTGTTAGGAGGTACCTTTGTATCCTGAGGCCTTTAGTATAAAATTTTATTTAAATACCCCACATACTTGTTTTTTTACTCGACTTCATCATCGATCAGCTCTAATTGTAAAACGTTTGTATAGGGTATATCATTTTATGATTCGCGTAGCATATTCCCGTATGTCATTACTACAAGAAACATAGGGTCGCTCATAATTCTTCTCGTATTAAGCAGAACTTGGGCTTTATTAAAAGCATACATGGATAAGATCACTTGCTCGTTATATCTTTTAATAAAATCCAAGTCTGACGAATATAGAAATGGTGGAAATAGGTAGTTTAATTAATGGCGTTTTCTTTTCTGAAAAAAAATTCTGCCTTATTAATAGGTAATACTTTTTATGGATCACCCAGCCCCTGCAAAGAGTGACCTTTTTTATGTTTTAAAAAGAACACAAAAACAAACTGATTTTACATTTAATTCAAAATAAAATTCTTGCTTTCATTGAAAAAAAAAATATTATAAAAAATGGCAATATCTAGCTCTGAATAAAAGTTGAGTGTAAAAAATTTGGTTTTGGTGCGACATATTTAGAAAATTTTAGATACTCTAAAATTTTTTGTAGAAAAGAACACAAAAATTTAATAAGTGTAAAAAATATGCAACATTTTTGTTAGAAAAGAAAATGCCATAAGTTTCTAAAATAAACGGAAATTAAAATAATTAGTACAATTAGGGAATTCACAAGGAGTCGTATACATGTTTTATGTTAAAAACATAAAAAATGTATTCTAACTCAATGTCAGGAAGAAGTGAGAATATTCTAAAGAGACTTGGGGGATGTCAATTACAGTTTGTAATTAATTACACTTGCAATTATGAAATTATATGTAATTGTAATTTTTCAATTGTAATTTTTCAATTACATTCAACTATTTGTAATTACATGTAATTGTAATTGAAAAAAATCAATTGTAGTTACATGTAATGGAAAATTGTTACGAATATAATTAAATTTTGTTCAATGTTAAGTAATGATTATTGCCTAATTATAATTAATTGTAATGTGTAATTAAAAATATTCAATTATAAATTGCAAGTAGTTGTAATTTACTTTAGTCCCTGATTTAATTTATAATTACTTGTAATGTGTAAATGAGAATATGAAATTACACATTACGTGTAATTTTAATTGTAATTAAAATATAATTGATTCCCCCCGAATTTTTTTCTCGCTTGTACTACATTATTACCTTTACTGTAATAAAAAAGCAAAATTCGACAAAAATGCTCACTCGAATTTTTCATATTTGATACGATGCAAAAACAGATTAACAGATCGAAACTCAATAAATGTTAATTTTCAAAATGTAAAATAATTTTGCGGTTAAGTGTAAGGTAATATATCGGAAAATGTAACTAACGACTTTTCTCTGATAAAAACGAAATTAGTTTCTGAACGACCCAATAGTACTTGTAGTTTGAAGATAAAATAAATAAAAAGAAATCAGTCAATTGCGAGTCAAACGAAAATCATTACAACAACAAAAAAGTAAACACGACCTGAAAAAATGTGAATAAATATAGGTAGGAATGGTTGTTTGCCCGCAGACTCGAATGGAATGGTCTGATGTTACTGAATTGCAATAGCAAATTTGGTTTGGCAGTATGGTTGGCTTAAATTTTCTGTATCTCTTATGGTGCCCTGGCAAAGTTGATTTCAACCCGAACATAGATGGATAGACGGACATCGCTAAATCAACTTCTCTATGTGTAATGATCCAAAATATATATACTTTATGAGGTCGGAAATGGATATTGTAGAAATTACACACGGATCGACAAACTTATGTGGTGAAGGATATAAAAAGTGAAATAAATTTTTTAATGCTACTTTTACGATTTTGTTAAAAGATTATAGACATAAAAACAAATTACAAAATTAAATCGCTTAATTTGCTATTCATCGCTGTAAGCTTGGAAGAACTCTTTTTTATAAAACTCTGTTGCCACTCTCAAGGCTGACAACTTGGTTATGAGATGAAAAAGAATCTGAAGGCCCACTTTTTTTTACCTAAAATTTCTTGCTAAAAAAATAATGCTACTATTACTATTAATACAACAACTACTACTACTTTTTTTTGCTTTGTTTTGGTTTTTAATTCACGAAAAGGCTAACAACAATTTTTGTAAACAATAACTAACGATCATACTGCATATTTTTAATTTAATCGGAAATAGGAATTACAATCAAAAGCAACAAATTTTTTTGTTTAGGAAGATGTTTGTTTTAGTTGTTGGTGGGAGTTTTAGGCCAAATTTGGCTTAACAGGTGATATGTCTGTTACCATTAAAACACCGTTTTTGCTAGTATTTTTTTTTCTTTTCTTTAAAGTTCAATGCCGTTTAATGTTGTGAAAAAAATTTAAGGAAACAACAAAACTTTGAACATTTGCATGTTTGATCTTAAGATCATGAATTTAATCAGCGCAAAGAATAGAAAAAAACTTGGATGTTTTAAGACCATACGAGTATTTATAATCGTAATAAAAATATATTTGCTCATAATTCAATGTATAAAATGTGTCCGGGAAAAACAAAAATATTAATTATAATGGATTAATAATTGCCTTGAAATTAACACTGCGAGGGAACCATATTTGGTTAAACTAATTTTTTTTCAAAGATCAGTTTTTATTTATATTAAATACTAGATTCTTTGACGAGGTCATTATAAGACGGACGATTATTTTCATAAAAAAATTATTATAATAATTTACCATTTATGAAATTATTTTAATGTTGCTAAATTATGATTATTATGTTTTGCCTATATTTGATTAAGGAAGTCATTTTATTAAGATCATAATATTAACAAAAATCCAGTATCAGTTTTTTAAATTGCGCACTAATTGTGTGCCTGGTACTGAGTTGGGAAAAATATCGATTAATTGAAATACATATGTACACGTATCGTTATTTTTTATTTTAAATACATATATGTATCTACTCGCATAGATATAGATTTACGTTAGCGCCTAGCTTTTCGCCTTGATCTGACGGTGGTCTTACCAACGCATAGCGACACAATAAATAACAATTTTAGTTTACTACTGGCAGGTCCATGTTCCCACACCCTATTTAGCAATTAGAGACTATCTAAACTCATTATACCATCGGACTAAACCACTGCCACCATGTTACTATGCGAAGGGCCTCAGCATTAACCGTCCTTGTGGGGAACCAGTTCGTTTGGAAACTAATTAGACCTCGAGGATACTTATCTTACAGTTTCTGGCGGCCAGTACAAGCCTGTTTTTTTCTATTTAGTAACGCTTTTTAATTACATTTGATGTTGTTTTAAGTCAGCTGTTTTTCTTAGCAATTTTATTGTTGTTAATTTAACTACAACAATTTTTGTGTCGTTTACTTTGTCTAAAATATAAAAATATAATATCAAGTAAAAATATAAAATCAACTGTACAGACATATTAATCAAAAGTCATATTTTATTTAACTTGCAAAAGTATTAACAGATTTATTTATTAGGCCGTACAAGGAAAATCGTATTCTAGGGATCAAAATAAGAAACTCTGCTAAAGAAACCATACCTCTAAAATGAATTTTGATGTCCCGGAATCCCACTTTGACCCATTTAGAGTGCCCCAATCGAGTCCAAATGTATGACGGACACCCACTGACTTTGGAGAGCCGACCCACCCATGCCAGTGGCACAGCCCCTGGAACCACCCCTAGGGGTATTCATGCAAAAAATCAGCAAAATGGCTATGTTTTTTTCTTTTTGGAGTTTATTTTTCTCTTTAGAAATTTATTTAGTCAGAATGAAATGAAAAAATTAATTTTACTTAGTAATAGAAAAGAAACTAAAAAAAAGTTATGTTCGACCATTGCGATAGGCGGTATAATAAATTCTGCATAAGCCGAATATAAATTTTTATAGTGTTTTATTTACATATGTTCTCATTGCAATTTTAGAACAGTTTTAGCATGGCAGGACCATGCCCATACCCCTTGTATAGAAGTTTGAGTCTACTTAAACGCCAGACACGTAAGTGGTACTTCTGTTGAAGTAAGTGGAACAGCACACCGGACTAAATTGCCCTTCCAGCGATTTAAGTCTAAACTACAGTCATGAGGTTACTTTCTTAATTTGTCAGGCTTTTTCAGTTTCTTCTTTAAGAACGTTTTCAGCAGCATTTCTTATGTCAGTATTCTTTTACAAAACCGTACTTGACATGTTTCTGAAAGGGTCGACCTTAAAGCCAGTTTTGAGATACTATACGTGTATATACGTGATTTATTTTCAACTATCTTATTTTTTCCGGTGTTGCTTTGGTTCACTTTAAGAATCTTTCTAGGCATAAAAGAAGCAATTTTTGAAATAGAATGAGTATCTTTGGAGATCAAACATTTGTTTACATCTCAACATTAATACCGATTATCGTCGGGTCTATCAAGTCTGTCACCAAAGCACACAAAGGCATTGGTAAGGCACATGTTATATACATCTTAATTGGCATTTGCCACCTTTTCTTATATTCAGAGATAAGAGATAAGTTTTGAGATCAGATATAGTCTACTGAAACTTCTAGATAATGAATGATCTATCTTTGTTGTATATATGTATGTACATGTTTCAAACAAATATACATATTTCAAACAAATGCCCGGATGCTCACCCACAAGCTCCCCTTCACCCTAGGTGGCCGACCGGTTGCAGCTCCACTGAGCCCGATTTCGGAGAGACGGACTGTCCTCAATCGATTTCTCTAACACTGCTTTTACATTTTGACAGAAAATGGGCCGAAAGACGTGATTTGTATAGATAGTAATGCAATACATACTCTACCTTTTCAACCCCCACAAATCTCGACTGTCAGCCCATTTTCTGTCCAAATGTGTATATGCATGTGAAAGAAATGAATATTGTAGAAGTACATATCCTTTCCGCCAGTGTTGAAGGGTATGAAAAAGCTATCCACTGGTATTTAAAAGATTTTATACATCTAAGCCTTAAAAATATTAAATAACTTGCAAGATTATGTAACATAAAATAGTAATTTTACATTAACTATGGATTATATAATTATTCGATTTTTATTGTAAATAAATTATAAACAATTAAAAACACAGGTCAATTATTACCTAAGATTATAAAAAAATAAATTTTACCACCTAATCAACAAGAAATGTTGTTTTCATAACATGTCGATTCCAGATTAATCGATAATTGCGATCGAGAATATTTGCAAACACCTATAGATTTTGCTTGGGTTGTTTTATAAAATACTCAACAAACACCTCTACCACTACAACCATAAATACTCACTCAATAGGTTATTCAAAGAGAAAAAGCAAAGAGCGCTGCCATTTTAGCCAATTTTATTTCCTTATATTTTTAGCTATTATTTTTTGTTAAACCAATTTGTCTTTATCCGTTATACTTTTTTTTCTCAAGTAGCGAAATTATTATTTTTTAAGAAGATATCGTGTGCATAAGCCCCCGTCTTTATTTGCTATCAACATGTCTTAACAAAAGTCAAACTTCATATAAAAAACCAGTATTAAAAATAATGTTTTTTTATATGAAGTTTGACGTTTGTTAAGACATGTTAATGTCTAATGGTGACGGGGGGTAAGGTGTTTGTCTGTAGAAACTACTGTCAAACACATTTAAAATCCATGATTTTTTCAGGTATGTATAAAGACACAAATAAAGCTTATTTTATAGTTCCTAAACCAGTGTTCAAACAAGTTCAAATTTTGGAAAAGCAATTATTTGATTAGGGGTTTTTTAAAGAGGATTTAGCTTTTTCTCATAAAGTTTTGGCAACATTGCAAGCAAGTGAATGATAAATTTGTTGTTAACAACAAAATAAAATTTTAACATTTATTAACTTTACCCACACAGCAGTAGCAAAGCTATAAATGAAAACTGTTATACTAGAGAAATTGTTAAAACAAATATTTTTGATTCGAACTTAATTCTTTTAAAAGACAACAATATTTATATGTTAAATAATAAAAAGTAAACACAAAAAATCCACATTTTGAGATAGTATAGCCCTATAGAAAGAGAGCAGAGTTGGGAAACCAATCAACAACAAACAATTTCAAATTAAAATTAGTTGTTTATATTCAAAACCTAAAGCAAAAATTAAGATATGTAAATGCTGTATTAACATACAAAAAAATATTTATAAAATCTATCTCTACCAGGACTGGTAAAGTTTGTACGTGTTCAATTTGAAAACCAAATGAGTCATTTAATACGATTTAATATTTTTCCTAGCTTCATATTGTGAACTATTTTGTATGCCATCTGTAAATAATATTTCAAAAAATAAAAAGCTAGATTTAACCCTCTTAATTATTTAGGTCTCAATTTAAAAAAGAAATAGCTGTGCTCACGTTGTGTGTGTCCTGACAATATTTTGTTCGATTTTGCTTTAAAGGAATTTACACCAAATTTTAAGACTCTTACGTATTTACTTTATATAAAGGTACCCATCCCTAGATAAAATTCTAAAAATTATTGTAAAGCTCTGTAAAAAAAAAGAAAATAAGTTACTCATTATTTTAAAACAGCACCATCTGTTGCGCAATATTGCTTGAACTTGGGCGAGTTTAAGGAGTTTTATGCTTTGAGTGAAACACGGAAAATAGTTCAAATGTACAAGCAAAACAAGAACATTAACTACATTACTTACGTGCATTTTAAGGTCTTCATTTCTTAAGACTATTAGTGCAAGCAAAACGAACTAGGCTTATTCAATGGATCTACATAACTACTAAACAAAACACAGCGAGTGTTTCAAACATGAGATGAGTACATACGGCGCTCTCTAGTATAGAATGTTTGTTTTACTTGGTCAACTCAGTGCGTTTATAATACGAATTAACTACTCATAACATACTATTAGTGGGCAAAGCTCTGGCTCACTAACAGTTTGTTATGAGTAAGCTAATTTTTGCACGAGTTTGACTTTGCTCATTGGTTTATGAGCATATCCATTAGATGAGCTTGCTCAAGACTGAGAGTGGGTCTGTTTTTGTTAACAATAAAGAAAGACACAGACGTTACAACCGTCGTACCAACTTGATTAGGTTGTACACGAGTTGTAACGTTTTTGTTCTTGTTGTATTAAAGTTGTGTGTCGGTTGTACAAAAAATGAAAAAGTTTGGATTTTTAAGTTTCAAGTTCTAACAACACGTTACAACGTTTTTGTGTCTCTCGCTCGATTTTATGTAGTTTTGCAGTTAACATTGAATGTTAAGTATTATATTCGGACGATGGCACTTATAGCATACGCGAGAATATTGAACGCCATCTTACTTTGAGAGAGCTATGTTGTTATATGAAGTTGTCGATGAGATTACACACTTAATTTTATCGTTTGTATCAACTTCTAAAGCTTGCTTAAGGATTGCGAAAAGAGATCTGGGATATAGTTCGAATAATTAAGTATATTATAAGGTAATAGAGGTAAACGTGTTAAGATAATGAGAAATATGATACTCCTTATAACAAGCTGTTTACGTAACGCAGTTTTTAGATTTTATCCATAAGTGATTTCCAAAATGTTATTGAGTACTTCCATTAGGAGTTTTAAAAGAATACAAATGCTTGATTGAAATACTCCAAACCAGATATATGTACTAGTTTTACCAGTAATTGCTTTTAGTTGTTTGATGTATTTAGTACAATTTGACACCAAGAAGTACAATCCTAGAAGCCGAATAGTAAATTTAAAAAATTTAATTTACCATTCCTGATCTCTTGTCATGCAAGTGCATATGTGAAACCAATCGATCGTTTGTTTGTGCTCGCTTCCAACAAGAAAACAGCAGCAAAACACAAGCAACAGTAAGATAAAAGAGCTCACTTTGCAATGTTTATAAAAAAATACTACCAACTGCTACACTCATACACATGCAAACGGTCTCTTTCTCATTGCTTTAACACAGCTCACACTCAGAATTTTGAAAAACCCAACTTGAGTTTAAGCTCAGACTTGTGGGGCCGTATAAAAGTAAAGCAACAAAGCGAAATGAAGCTTATTACAGTGATTTTGATTTGAAAGTAAACGTTGTTGGACCACCACTTCTACTTCTGCGCACAAAAAACAGTTTATTTTTCAATATTTTTTTTTCTTTTTGCCACGAAGTTAAAATTTAAAATAAAATATATTTTTAAGAAAGAAATTTGCTTACAAATTATTTGTAAAAATAATGATTTTCGTAAAATAAAAATAAAAAGTGAAGTAGAGTAGAGTAAAGTGAAGAAAAGGGTTCAATATTTAAATAAATAATAAAAAAAATTTGAAACTCATAATTTTTAATTATTAAATAAAAATTAATTGAATTAAAAAAAAAATCAAACTTTTCAAAGCTTAAACAAATTGTTGTATAAAACACAAAAAATTTGTTTTGAAAATTTGAATATGTAAATTAAACAAAAAAAAAAAAAAATATATATATATATATATATATATATATATATAAAAAATAATAACAAAAATTCAAATTTATAAACGCAAACCTGATAATTGATATAAAAAATAAAAAAATTTCTAATCCTGTACACAAGTGCTTGCGAATGCCATTGAATTAAAACATTTCGTGGATAGTGTTGGAAACAATTCTAGAAAAGCAAGAATCAAAGAATAATTAAGTATTAACAGTTTTAGCAAAAATATATTAAAAAAAATATTTTTGCTAAACAGGATAAGGAAATAATCCCAACATCTATAACAGATATACCCAAATCTAAAATTATAGAAATGGTGAGTTTAAAAAAAATATGTGTTTTTGAAAAATAGGATAAAAATATATTTGAAATATTATGTGAAATTTTGTAAGAAAAATTTTATAAAAAGAATAAAAAAACATTTCTGATATTAATAAAAATGAAAACCATACAGTGACTTAAGCCTAGTTACTCTGTTCGAATTTGTGAAAAATGTTGAGCAACATTTATTATTTCACAAGGAAAGTTTGTCATTTAAAATGTGGTGTCTATCTCGCGATTTGGAAGAATTTTACGATTTTATTGCGTTTAGGTATACCACATTGTTTTACAAATGTTAACAAAAGCCAGGTGATCAGCTGTTGTTTGAAAAATTCCGCATGAAATAATGCCCTTTTGCTTTATTTCACAGCTTTGATCAAATGTTGCCAGAAACATTTCAATGTTTTTCCACAGCAAAAACGGAGTACTACTTCAGCAACATTTTTTCATGACTTTTTCATACAAATTTTGTATGTACATATGTAGTTTGACAGCATTCCGCATGAAAAACTGAACAGAGTACCAGGCTTTAGACATGAAAATAAAACAGCCTAACCCCCGTCAACATGTCTTAACAAATGTCAAACTTCATATAAAAAAACCAGTATTAAAAATAATGTGTTTTTATATGAAGTTTGCTTTTAATGTTTAATGTTACACTGTCACTGTCATTCTATTTTGTGAAAAGTCTTAAAAATGCTTGTTATCTGCTAATTTCGTATTGTATATAGGGGCTCTTATGCTCTGTCAAAGACCTTTAAACTTGTTGTCAATAAATCGAAATGTAAAAATAGTGTTGGTTTTAAAAAAATCCCCAATAATCAAAGAAAACACATAGTTGTAATAAAGTGTGATTAAAAAGTTAATAATGCGTGATCCATTTCGAGGTTCCCTACTTTAAAAAAAAAAACAGAAAATTCATATTTAATGGATAATGTTTATTATCATTTGAAAGAACATTCTTTGGCATTTATTTTTTGAAGATTATGCCTATCAAATGTTGACCGTTGCTACGATGTGTGGGAAGTAGCTTCGCCTTGCTGAAATCAAATGTCGCCGAGATCACGAGCTACAATTTCAGACATCAAATCATCGGTTATCATGGCACTATAACGGTTGCCATTGACATGATTTTAAAAGAAATATGGACCGATGATTTCACCGGCCCACAAACCACACCAAATCGTTGTTTTTTCTGGATGAAGTGGCAGCTCTTGAATCTCTTCAGGTTGCTCTTCCTCCCAAATGCGGCAATTTTGTTTGTTTACATACCCATTGAGCAAGAAATGGGCCTCATCGCTAAACAAAATTTGCCTCGAAAACGTCGGATCTTCTTGGAACTTTTCAAGAGCCCATAGAGCGAAGCGATGTCGCTTGTGAAGGTCGAGCGGCTTCAGTTGTTGCACAAGTTGTATTTTGTATGCTTTCAATTTAAGATCTCGACGTAAAATGCGCCAAGTCGTTCTATACGTCAGTCCGAGTTGCTGCGAACGGCGCCGAATCGACTCTCCACGGTCTTTGTGTACACTCTCAGCTATGGCCGCCTTATTTTCTTCACAGCGTCCTGGACGTGGTCTATTCGGTCGAATATTATCCAATAATAAATGCCGGGTCTCAAAATGGTTGATGGTGTTGCGAATAGTACGATCAGTAGGCATATTATGTTGACCATAAGTTGAGCAAAGTGCACGAAGCACATTCCTCACAGAACGTGAATTTTCGTAATAAAGTTGAAAGATTTGTAAACGTTGTTCAGGCGTAAGTATTTCCATTATGAAATGCCAAACAATACTAAACAAAAATAACATGACAGCATGACACGATTCACACGTGATCTGTGAAAAAAGGCTATTGAAAAAAGTGTCTCTACTTGAATCACCCATTGTATTTTCATACATTAATTTTTTAAACCTTAAATATATATTCTCTTTTTTTTGGGAACAATTTTAATTTAATATTCAGCTTTATAGATTTTTTTATTAATTATTTATTTTGAACTGAAAACTTTAATTTCATAATAATCTAAATAATTACATTTAATAAATATTAAAAAAAATATATTCAGCAATTTGTTTTAAAATGAAAAAAATTGTAATGAAATAAACAAAAAAACAAAAAATAATAATTTAAAGAGTCTGCTCGTGTGTTAAAAATGTGCAAGGATATAGCATAATCAGATATAAAATCGTGTGTTATATTCACACAACACCCTTGTTATTGTAAGAAAATAGTAACAGATTTTTTATTGGCAGAAAGAGAACTGGGTTTCTTGTATTCGATGGTTGGGGTCGTATAGAAATCTTTTTAATTTTTTGTAAGTGTAAATACGTACAAAGTTAAGTGAACTTTTATTTAATCTTGCTCATAGGTAGTTGAACAGAAATATTTTTTAAATATATACATCTATACATATAATAAAATAGTAAATCATTTCCGTCTGTCTGATTTTCGTTTGTGTTCGCATCACGTAAAAACTACTATATGGATTTTAACAAAATTATGTGAGGAGGTCCTTAGTACCCTGGTCTCAATATAGGATACTTTTTTTCCGCAAAAATATATTATTTCCAAGAGAAAGTGGAGAAAAAGCAGCGAAAAACGAAAGTTCCGGTTTTTGAAAGTGGGATATTTTAAAAACTACTGCGCAACAGATGGTGCCAGTTGAATAAAATTTGTATTTAATTTGTATTTATACTTTGTGGAATTACAATATTATTAAAATATTTTAAACACCTCTTACAGAGGTTTACAATAATTTTTTGTATTATATAATTTTTTTTATAAATTTTAGAATTTTATCCAGGGATGGGTACCTTTATGTAAAGTAAATACATAAACCATAACTTTCAATTGGTGTGGAATAGTTTCAAAGCAAAATATTGTCATTGTATTGGACGCCCACGACGCGGCGGGCACTGCTAGTATGTAAATATAATAAAAAACTAACTTTCTTTATGTGTGTCTGTCCGTGTTCACATCACGTAAAAACTACTTAATGCATTTTAATAGAATTTTGTGGGGAGGTACCGTAGTATCTCGGTTTAAATATAGTTTTTTTTTCATTTCAAAGAGAAAGTAGAGAACATGTAGTGAAATTACGCAATTTTACCGATTCCAGATTGCAACTTAATTTTTTGGCTGCAGGAAATTTCAAACACTATGCACACAGCCTTACAATAATTTTGTATAGAATTTATCCTCACAATTCTCAACTTGCTTTGGTTTAATTTTAATTTTGTCCGGACAACGTTTTTGTTTGTTTAATAAAATCTCCATTTTTTGTTGCAATTTTGTTTTGTTTTTTATAAAAATTTTGATTCGTTGGTAAAATCATGATTCTTGTTTTGTCTAATATCAAGTTTTTGGTATTTTCGATTTCTTAGTAAAATCTGGGTTTTTCTATGATGTTTGACTTTCCTGGTCGAATGCTTATTTTTTGGTGAAGATTGGATTTTTTTCTGAATTTTTTTTATTTATTTTATTCTGCTTAGTAGTATGACAAAAATCTCTCCCATTTTACTTTAATATTAATCAACGAATTTATAAAAGATAAACTAACGTTAGTCACCAGTAGTTCTCCAGCAGTGTGATTTTTATTAATTTTTGTTACAAAAGAGATCTGAAGCTTTCATACCTTAGCAAAATATTTCGGTTATAATACAAAAAAGCAACGGCAGCAAACTTAAAAAAATATTTTATTTATTTTATTAAAGTAATACAAATTTACTAATAATATATTGTTGACCTTGTAATTGTTATTAGCATTTTCATTAACGAAATTCGAAAAAAAAATATTTTCGAAAAGAAGCAAAAATAAAACAAAAAGAATTCAAAACACAACACACTGTGCTGACTTACAATGAAAGAATTTCTTTTAAATATGACATTGCCAAAAATATGCATACATATGAATGTGCACATTTATAGTGTATGGATGAAGCATAAACACACATGTAGTGTATGCACGTTTCCACAAATATATCGCACACTAAATCATAAAGTGGCAAAACACCACATTCGCACATGTTCAGGAGAGGCAAAAAAAAAACGGGTTTTAAAAACATGGTTTTAATTTCTTAATCAAATTAAGTTTCACTGTGAAGGTATTTGTACACTTAAGGGAGACAGTGATGCAAAGGAAATTTTCATGGCCTTTAAAGGTTTGATCTGTGAACTGGTTCAAGAAAAATAAAATGATTGTGATAAACGTTGATTTGTCATGGTTTACTATTTAGTGTGCGATATGTATAATAAGCAGTTTTCTTGCTTTGAATCAAGAAATGAACTTGACACCACTTTCTATGAGAAAAAAGGCCATGAAAGCAAAAAGTGCACAGTTTTCAAGTTTGGGATTTTTGCACTTGTCGTTGCAACCAACAGACTACTCAAATTTCAAGTATTATTATTATTATAATTGTTGTTGTTATTGTTGATGTTAACGTATGTTGTAACAAAATGACCTTGAAAGTGTTTCCCGAAACAAGTTTTGAATTTTACAACGTTTCAAAAACAAAAACTAAAGCGTGAATAAGTTAAAGATTTAAACTTAAAAAAATTAACTTTTTGATGAGAATTAATTGAAACAAATAATTAATTAATTTGTTTCAATAAAAAATGTTTAATAATAAAGGAAAACAAGGAAAACTAAAATATTTTAAAATTTTTTTATTTCAGCAAAAAAAAAAATGTATTTTTCTACTAAAAACCTGTTTTTATTATAAAGCTTTAATGCAGTGCTTTCTTAGTCGCATTAAAATAATAAATAAATATTTGTTAAAAGTTGACAAAATAAACAAAATTTGTATTTAGTATTCAGGCTGCTCAACCTGCATGTTTGCTTGCCCATTTTTAGACTGTCTGACTTTCGATTGTTAAAGGATTTAACCAAGGCTATTTATCAGGTAGATCCACTAAGGAGAGGAAAAATAGTGCGAAATTTATTAAAATTTTTGTATATTAAGTTTGACAGTTAACCTAGCATTTAAGGGGAAAAATTGGAAGTTAAAGTCGAAAGCCATATAAAAATATTACAAATTTTCGCTGTAATATTTCCTAATATTAAGGCGAAAACTTTTAATTTTTTTTATATGGAGTTTGATAGTTTAACTTCCATTTAGAAGGAAAAATTGTAAGTTTAACTGTCCAAAGTCATAAAACTAATATTTCCACTTCGTACTGAGGCCACCTAGCATTTAAGGGGAAAAATTGGAGGTTTAAGTCGAAATCCATATAAAAAAATTAAAAATTTTTGCTCTAATATTTCCTAATATTAAGGAGAAAATTTTTAATTTTTTTATATGGAGTTTAATAGTTCAACTTGCATTTAAGGGGAAAAATTATAAGTTTAAATTTTCGCCTTAATATTTCCCCTTCGTACTGAGGCCACCTGATATAAACTCGACTTGAATTTAACTATTGAATTAATTACAAAAAATCTCTCTTCAGATTTAATTTTCTAGTTCTTTCAAACTATGTACGTAATTTGTATGTAATTATGTCAAATTGGTAAAACTTTTACGTTCGAGTTGAAAAATATTTAAATAAATTAAGCTTAACAATTAATTATAAAATGCGGCATTTTAAGTTTGCTACAATTCAGTGCTTAATTATGCAAATTGTTTTAATTAATAGAACACTATTAGAATATTATTCTGCAAAAAAATTGCCACGCTTTGCGATATTGGTTTAATAGAATTCAAATGAATTTCACATTTTTAATTATTTTTTCTTGTTAAGCTGCACAAATGATATTCTTATTAAACACAAATATGTAATTTTGAAAGCTTTAAATAAAAAGGCATTAAACGTTTCCATCATATTGTGGTAGTTTCAATTTATATAATAATATTTTAAGCGGAAAGTACATTTTCTTTGCAGTTTTTTTTTCATATATTGATGACTGAAGCACACATTTGAAAATACATATATTAAAATAATTGCAAATATAAACTTGGCCTATACCCACATGCATAAATACCGGTCAATTGAAATATGAATTTTGCCTTTAATACTCAATTTAAACAGTAACAAAAACAAAATTTTATTGGAAAACAAAAACAATACAAAAAAAAAAAATAAATAAAAAAAAACTATAATTTAACTTAATGTAATTAAAGAAAATAAAAGTTAATCAGTCAATTTGATTGCATGAGCGACAACAATTTTGCTACAATATCAATAAAACAACAATAGATGCAATAACAACAACAGAAAGCTTAACAGTGTTAAATATTGATAACAACAACCAGTATGTATTCACACATACTATAGCGTCAATAGTTACAACTTAAAAATCATTCATACAAAACAATAATAAAACTAAAGAGAACAAATTAACAATTACGGTTAAAAAGGAGAGGAAGGAGGGTCAGGCAATTAGTTTCTTTTTGTTCTTATGAAATAATATGTGTTGCAGCATGTTAAAGTAAGTCAGCTGTTTTTAAAAACTTTATTGAAGACCTAAGTTTTACTGTTTTATAAAGTTTTTCTTAAGTTATTTATCTTTTTTTAGCTGGTGTGTTGTTAGTTTAAAGTAGTTGTAAATATAAGTATGTATGCATACTTAAGTGCATATGAAAATATGTATGTATTTATGTGCTTTGAATGTGTTTAAGCAGATACACTTAAGAATAGTTGCTGTTTAGGTCGAATTATAAATGCATTTATTTCTACTTCACTGTTTAAGAGATTAATAGATTGATAAATTGTGCATGTGCCAACACAAAATCATAATTAAAATTATTTTTTTTTTTAAGTAAAGAACAAAAACAGGAAAAGGCATAACGAGGGTCAGTCAATAAGTCTATAAAAACAGAAAATTTATTTTTCTTAGGCCCATTATTATAACTTGCCTTTAGCTAAAGTTAGGATTTTGTTATAATAATGAGGATAATGCTCATTGCTATAACTTGTCCTTATAGTACGTAATAGTTAAAAGTAATTTTTAGCTTACTTTTAATAAAGAAAAACTATTTATCGCTCCAACAAAATCCTATCTTTAGCTAAAGGCAAGTTAAAATAATGGGCCTTAAGTTAATTAATGTTATACTCTTTAAAACATTGAAAAAACATTTGATTTGTATTTTTAAATAAAAATCCCTTTTTTTTCTTGAGAAATTTAAGAAATGAAGGTAAAACCTTTAAGCGTGGTTAATTAATTCAAATTATAATTTTACTATAGCTAATATCTGTAGCCATTTTCCTACGTGCTTACTTAGGTTTGCTCAAGTGTAAATTCACTATTAGTCCAAGAATTAAAATTTTTTCATATCACAAAACAAACCAAAAATGGTTAGTATTATTTTTGCAAGAAGTATTACAATTATAAAAAGATACTGTCCCCTTGTTACCCCCCGTCTACATTAGACATAAAATGATAAACATTACCACTAACATCATGTAAGCGTTAAGTGAAGACTGCCCTGTTTTTTCTGTTAAAACATTTGTTATAAAAGCTGTTTTATAACATGACAATATTGTTGTTGTTATATCTTAGTTTGACAGATTTATTTGCAAACAGCGCCATCTGTTGCTAAACCGTACTACTACCATCTGCTGTGCAATAATTATTCAAACAACATTGTTGGAAAACAGAAAATTATGTTCAAAACAGAAAATGACATAAACACTTGTTCCACACCTATAACAACATGCATAAGTTAATTCCGTTGCTCTGCCAGCGTCATGTTTATGTTTTGTTTAAATTGATTCACTAGCGTGAAGACGTGGAAAGAAACATGGGCAGTCTACACTTAACACCAACATGATGTTAGTGTTAATGTTTATCATTTTATGTTTAATGTAGACGAGCGGTTGTGGCTATTAGTTTCTTTATCTATTGGTGCCACTTTTTTATCATTTAGATAATTCATTTAGTTTTTGTTTTCGTATAGACTAAGACCACTTCATTGATAGCAATTTCTATTCCATTTGATAGCAATTTGTTTTTTAGTTTTAAAAGAACTTTATTGAATTACCAACACTTGGATAAAATACAAATAATACTCAAAAATATAATAAAAATATGAAAAAAAAAAATAAAAATTAGTAAAACCTAATTTTATATACAAAACAACAAAATCGTTTTGAAACCGATTTGTTTTCAAAATCGTTTTCCATCACACACATAATTGTTATTTAAATAACAAAAAAGTAAAGGTCAAATGAAGTATTTATAAATTGCTATCGAGTCAAGTTAAATAGTTTAGGAAATAAAAAATGTAATAATAATTATTAATTTTATTATAAATTAAATTAGTTTTTAAAAGAATTGAAAAAATCAAAATTGTGCCTGCATAAACATGTTCAAGCATATTTTAAAATCATAGCTATATTTTTTTGTGAAATGGATTCAAAGGTAAGCAAAATCAAAACATTTTAAAGCTAAAAATATTTATTGTGAATTTTTGTATTAAAGGACACATGCCAATTATTTTTTTTTTTTGGTCAAAAACTAAAACGGCCAAAATCTTCTGAAAAGTGAAAAAAAAACTTTCATATCTTTAAACCATATTGTCGAAGACGAATTAATACTAGGTGATTGCAGTACGGAATTTAGGCATTTTCGCCGCCTTCTCATGTGTCAAACTCCACATACAGTTTGGCAAGTAAATGTTTTCGTAACTAAAAAAATTTAGTAATTTTTCTTTAAAATGACGATTAGGAACAACAAATTTATTTTCTTGCGTTTTGTTTATCATGAAAACTGGAGAATAAGTATTTCCAATTGGTTATCACAGTCATGTGAGAGAAAATGTCTAACATGGAACTGTTCGAAACATGCTGCAAAAACATAATAATTCCTTAAAAATTGTTTAAAATAATACCTGTGATGTCAGTGCAAAACATTAAGAAGCGATATCAATTTGCTAATAGACAAATTTCTGACAGCACTAGAAGATAATAATACAATGTCCACAGCGACGTTTAGAAAAAAATAGTGTTATGGTATCGAATGGTACACCATACAAAAGAGTTGAAAAGATCAGGTTTTTAGATGAGATAATGACCAAGACAGTAGACTTGGGTAGATCACGAACGAACTAGTTCAATTGAACTAAATGAACTAGTTCAAATTTTAATGTCTATCTAGTTCAAATAGTTCAAATACAAACTATGCTTTGTATTTGAACTATTAAACAAAATGAACTTAAATGTACGTATGTTCGTTTATTGATGTTTACTTTTTTGACAACAATGTAGTATTGTCATACAATTTAATAACCATTTTAAGAATTTATTATTTTTTGAAAACTGTTAATTATAAAATTATAATAAGATTAATAAAAAGTAGTTCAGAACATAAATCATAGTTCAAAAGAAAAAAGAGCGATTGAACTAAAAGATTGAACTACATAGTTCACTTTTGTACTTTGAACTAAAATGAGCGATCTCTAAAATGAACTAAAATGCACAAGACTACAAAACAGTTTATGTTGATATTTTAAAGAATGAAACAAATTAAAACTTCTATTCCATTGACGTGAAAAAATCTAAAAAGTTTGAATACAAACTTTATTATTATAATCAACCAAATCACAAATCGTATTCCTGTAGGACAGGGTTGTTATATATAGTCAAAAGTTGAACCATATTCAAAAAATAATAACTTATATAGTAGGAGTGGGATAAAATACCCCCGGAAAATAATATATCCCATCTAGAGTCAGTTATTTCTAAAAGTTCACAAGCAGTACATAATGCCCAAATGGGACACATAAAATATGAGCAGCAAAATAATACACACATTCAGTAGGCAAATATTTAAAAGTAAGTCATTAAATATTTTAAAACATTTATTTGACAGTACAATTTCTGTGCAATTTTTTTAGTTACGATAAAATTTTTTTTTGTTAAAGTTAAATTGATTTTAAATACACGTGAAACTTAAATACACAAAAACTTTCATAAAAGTTATGAAATTCGCTAAGACATACATAGGAGTTTCATTTCAAGATTTTTAACATTTTTTATTAATGAAAACATTTATTTGACAAACTGTATGTAAATTATTTATAAATTTTTTATATACAGTTTAACATTTGCCACTGCGATCACCCGTTATGGACAATCAATAAAATGAAATTAATTAAATCAATGAAATTAGATTTAATAAAATTTTATTTTACGGCATTACTACAATATTTAAAAGTACGATTGATGTGATGAATTTTAACACTAAGGAGTTGTTATTATTATCGATAGTATTTTTCAAGATATTGTTTCCTTCCAGACGGGAATAGAAAACAGGTAGTATAATATACGACAGCAATAGCAGAGTATAAACTGATGGATCAAAGATGAGTTGTGGTGTTGTTTCTGGAATCTCTTCAGATAGACTTGCTTTGGGAATTTCTTATCGACTTTCTAATGGAGCAAGGGGTTTTTCAAGCTTAAATTCTGTCCTTAAAGAAATAAAGGGGGAATGTCGGCTCTTTTGTTAGTTACCCGGCAAGCACTTCAGAAATTTTGGTACTGTCATAGCTGCCGAGTACATGGTAAGAAGGAAGCAGTCTTTTACATCTTCGCCAATGTCCGGTACTTTAATTAGATGAATTTTTAATTTTTCAAGTAACCTACTCTCCGACCTTATTTTAGATATTAATGCGACAGTAAAAGTCTAGCTATTCACAGTTGCATTGACACTATTATACCACGTAGTAAACATAACGGAACATTATTACATTAACATCGGAACCATGATATTTTTGAATTTTTCGTTGACGTAAAAGTGAAGTTCTTTGGGGTACAGCCTTATATAGCTATAGAATGAATGTACTTAAAGATTTATAATTATTTTTATTATTTTTTAATTAAGCAGCATTTTCATGCCCTGCAAAAAAGCTGGTTAGATTATTAAGGCATAAAACATACTTTTACATGCATTTTACATATATATTAGTAAAACTGTGACGTTGAATTTTAAAAACATTCTCAAATAACCTCACAAGAGTTGGAAAAATGTAATATCTGTTATTGTTTATTAACAAAATAAATACATATTACAACATTTGTTTTGCTAAATAATAACAATAATAAAAAAATCCCTTTACTGGCATGATTTTCAATTTTTGTATTTAAACTAAGAAAAAAAAAACTGGTAGAAAAAGATAAAATGTCAAGTCATTGAAAAATTTTTCAAATTTAATTTTACTTAAATGTGTGATTTGCGTAATTCAAACAGTTATTGTTTTGTTAACTACGTTAAAACAAAACAATAACAATAAAAAATATTATAAAGAAAAAAAGAAACAAAAAACAAAAATTATAGACAAAAATATTATTCGTAATAACTGTCAGACGCCATCTTTGAGGTAAAGAAAATTATTGCTTTGTCACTAAATTCAATGATTTTCATTGACTATTAATTCAACAAATGTTTGTTAACAATAAAAAACAACAAAGTTATAAAATGAAGTTTATAGCTGCACAAAACATTCACTTTTTTAGTTCAATAGGCTATAGTTACATAATTATTTTATTTTTATATAAAAATTATATAATAAATTTTAGGTTCTAAATTTTTTCATAGATGTACATAAATACATACATGCATACATACATACATACATACATACATACATACATACATACATACATACATACATGCATGCATACATACATACATACATACATACATACATACATACATACATACATACATACATACATACATACATACATACATACATACATACATACATACATACATACATATTTAGGTCCAAGTCTGTTAGAAAATTAAATCAAGTCTACGAAGAGGGCGAATATGGTGGGTCGAATATGAAATTTCTTTAAAATCTTAGTTGCTAGAACTGTCAAAATAAGATAATCAAGTGAAATTAGCTGGTAATTAATTGTATATTTTACTGCCAAACGTAAAAAACACTAATTTTATAAGGATTTACGCGAGAAATGCGGCGATATAATTGTGCCTTGTGTGATATTTCACATAAATCAATAATCAGTTGTTGGTTTTCTTTATATTAAGTTTGACATTACGAAAAATGCCGAAACATTAAAATGAGAAATAAAATTTTAATTTAATTCAAAATATATTTTAAAAGATGGTCACAAGAAGCATCTTATGTTCTCTTTAACAATAAATCGCTGCGTTAACCAAGTTTTTGTTAATATTTGATCATTTAATGGTTTCTACACCCAATAAAAATATAATATGTTAAGTTTGAAATATATTATATATGTATATATATAATTTTTGCTAAAATGAAAACCTTTGATCATAATATTTAAAACTTTTATTACATTATGTTCACACTGTATTGTTATATGTTTGTACTTAAACAAAATTACAATTATAACAATATGATTTGAAAACAACCATGTCCAAAAATTGACCACGCCCACTTAAGTAAGTAGAGAACTATAAGTATGTAGAAAGCTATAATAGGTGGATCTGTAAATTTTTTCACCAGTAACCCCCTTATTAATACACATAGTTTAGCGAAACACAGGCTGGGTTGAAACAGTGGGCGTGTTAACTCCCATACAAGGTGAACAATTATTACCGTATGCAATAGGTGGAGTCTTAAATGTTTGCACAAGTAACCTCATACTAATATGTGCATAGTCTAACAAAACACAGACTGGATTGTGAAGGAGGGCATGGTACCTCCGATACAAATTGAAAAAATATTATCACATAACTAGAGAAATATAATAGGTAGAGTCTTGAAATTTTTCACATGTAATCTTCAGACTAAAGTGCATAGTCTAGTACCATACAGACTGTATTGAGATAGTGGACGTGTAAAAAAAAAACTATTATCGTGTGCCTAGAAAACTATCATATGCAGTCTTGAAAATTTGCACATGTAACCCCCATACGAATGTGCATAATCTAGCCAAATACAGACTGCATTAGGATAGTGGTAGTGGTACCTGTCATAAAAAGTAACATATCGTGTTATGACGCATAGATTACCAAAACACAGATTGGATGGGAACAGTGGGCATCGTATCTTGCATATAATCTGAAACAATTTTGTCATGAGAATAGCGTGCGATTTCGAGTTAAAGGTTAGCTATAATTTTCTTCAAAGTATTTATTGTATTTTTTGTGAAAGGGTGTAGCGAAACGCACCGGGGATAGCTAGTAATTCAATAATGCTCTTAATTATTTTATCATAATTATTTTATTTAAAAATTACCTTCAGTCTACTTCCAATAGCGAATGTTTTAAATTAAATTTTAAGTAATTATGTTCACTCGTTCCTGCGAAAAACAGACAGTGTAATCAAACCTTTAGTTGCATCTTAAATACCTACATACATATCTATTTTTTAAATGAGTTTTGATTTCCAATTAGTATTAAGCTGCTTTCTGTAAATAAATCTACTTACATATTTAAACAAAAAAAATTTACAACATATTTATTATTAATACTTCAGTTTAAATTCGGCACATCCGGGTATTTCTGTCATACTGGTTCTATTTTTTTTTATATTTGCTTACTTGTGTTTTAAAATTCAGATTTTATTTAAATACTACTAATTTTTATACAACAAAAAATTAATCAATATTTACTTACATACTATACGAACTTATTAGGTATAGACTTTATGGTTATTATAATTTTAAAAGGTCAATGGCACATTAGAATCAAGTTAGCAAATAACTTGTGTTAAATCATATAAAATTGTTATCGGTTTTTATTGGACTTTATTTACACTGCTGTTGATTTTATGTTTATTCATGTTTACTCGCGTTTATATTCATAACTGACCTCACTGTATACCCTTGACGATAAGATTTTTTATCACAAGTCTTTTTTATTATTCATTCTTTTATTTTAACATGTTGTATTTCTTCAATTTTCAAAGCCAAATCAGAATGGGTTGAACGGTATGTGAAATTGCAATTTTATCAGATTACTTTTCTATTAATAGGCATTTAAAGATGTAATCAATAAATAATGTTCCAAAATATATCCAAGATTCTAATTCGCTGCAATTTCTGGCAACACTAAAAAAAAAAAAAATAAACAAGATGACAGCTTACCAAGGAAAAATTTATCATTTATTGTCTAAGAAACAAAATAATTTAAATTTAACAATTTTTTTGCTACTATATTTAAATAGATATAAAAAACAAAACAAATTATAAACAAGGGGAATATAATTTTAACATTCAAGTAAAAAAATGATGTCGAATTCGCTATTAAGGGGAAATATTAAGGCGAAATTTTAATTTTTTTTTTTTATATGGAGTTTGACAGTTAAACTACCAATTAAGAGGAAACATTGTAAGCTTAACTGTCAAAATCCATATAAAAAATTTAAAAATGTTTGCCTTAATATTTCCCCTTAGTAGTGAGGCTACCTGATAAATTTGCCTTGCAGCCTACATTTTAGGTTAGAAATGGGAAATGAAAAAAATATATGTATATATCGATTGTATCAATATTTTAACAGCATGTACACATACATATGTATATTGAGTAAAAAATATCGATATTTTTCTGAAATTTTGCACTGTTTACAATTGGCTAAATAAATTTTAACTTAGCCGTATATCCACAAATGAAGAACTTATTCAGAATGGGCATTTTTGGTGAGCCAAGTGAGACAAGTTCCAGTGGGCCAACTAGTTGACACCCTTGGTCATGGTGCATACAAATGCATACAAAATTGGGTAAAAAAATTTATCGATAAAATGGGTGCTGCATTTGCCGACAATCGAGAAAAAAACTCAGAAACTCTTCAATATTTTCGAGACTTTGCGGAGGCCACAGCCAAGTCAAACATTCCTCAATGATTTTTCAGATGTGTTTCGGGTCTCCAACCTGTTGAAATACAGTTCTTCTCTAGGACGTGCACTCATATCTAAAAAATCGGCAGAATGGGTCTGCAATATGTTTAAATAGTCTTTTTTTTATCAAGATGCCATACTTTTTTTGCTATGTAAAACAACCGCACTCTATGATGTTGTTCAATAGCCTCATGCTGTCGGTGACAGTAATACTGTTTACCATCAATATAATATCGGTTTAATTTGGACTAATCTGACCATATTACGCTCTTTCACTCGCTCTTTTACAGCTGCGAGATAACTAATGTTGTGTAGCGCTGCTCTTCTTGTTCATCGTCTAACATGTTTATTTGTTGCTAGGGAAGCTTCCTTTGGTGTTAAAGATTTATCAGCTCTCATCTTTCTCATCCTAGTGCGTGCGTCTCTATCAGTTAACAGTTTTCAGCACTTTTTTTAAAAAGAGAAGTAGCAATTAATGCCTATATTAACTGTCTTACTTCCTTTAGAAAGGGATAGTAGTAGATAAGACAGATGGTTAGTGTGATAGTAAAGCTACGCTTATGGCAACACTGCAATTGCACGTTGTGTTTATTTTTAGAACAGTATTGCAAGCGCCTCTGGTGTTATTTAGGCGAATTAGTTTGAAGCTAGCATAGCTAATTTATGCTATGTGGTAATACTGGCGAAGGAGGGCGCTGTGATATGCATTATTATAAAGAGAAATTAATACATATCAGAAAAATTGCTGTTGCCACGGCTGAGTATTGAACTCGTGTCCATTGCTTAGTAGTCAACGTGCTAACCACTTAAGCTACAGCTCCCCCTTGCGGAGTTACATTTCGCCATTTGGGCATTGTAATAACCACTGCTTGGCTTAAATTAGCTATTATATGTAATGAAGGGCCTTCCATTGTCACATTTACAATAGGATTTTTCACGGTTCGCCATAGTTTCTTCATTGTTTTTAAAAATATTAACATTTTGTTTTAAATTAAAAAAAACAACACTTTTTGGCTTATGAAAATTACAATTAAAATTTAATAGCAACCAAATCGAAAACTGAATAAAATAACGTAAAATTTAAATTTTTTTTTTAATAATTTTGTTGAGAAAAAGTATGAGAAAAACGAAGTATCTACATACGAGTTGTTATTCAATTTTCTCTCATTGCTGATTGTTTTTTAATTTGTTTTAAAAGCAGTTTTGTTAAGAACTAAATAGGAAAAACCACAAAAAAAAATTTTAAATCGCTTCATTATTACTATTGTTATGCACCTAGCAATAGAAGAAGTACACACCTCTGCTCCCCACTCTGAGCAAGTAATGTGTGTACATGAAATATTTTTGGAAAAAAATATATGCTGATGGTGCAGAAATTAATCGATATGGAACACAACACATCAATTTTTGGAATTTTTGTCTATCTGTCCGTCTTTCTGTGTTCGTTTTACATAAAAACTATTGGGTGAAATTTAATAAAATTTTTTGAGTAGGTACTTAAGTAGCTCGGTTTAAAAAGATTATATTTTTCCCATCTCGTTTCCTAGAGAAAAAAAGGGAAAAAAGTGAAAGTACGTAATTAAAACATTAACCTTATTGAGCCAAGGAAAATTAATCTTTAATTAAGATTCGATTGTAAAAATAAATAGTTTTATTTTTAAACTGTTACCACAGCTATTTTATTAAATTTGGCCTCCATCGATTGTTTATCTGTTTCCATATTTAAAAAGATGATTCGACTCAAAAATATTGAAACCAAATGAGAAGGTTTCCTTTAAAAATATTACTTTGCCAAGAACTTAAACAAATTGAGAATTATTGGATAAAGTGTCACAAACTAAAATCGGACTTCATTTAAAATGAAATAAGAATGAAACCGATAAATTGTTCTTTTGTGACATGAATTTCCTCGCATTAGTAGTGAAAGATGGTGTGGCAAGATATTTCAAGTAGTTTTTTAAAACTTCCATTTCCATTTCGCTCAAAAACCCGTAATAAATAAATAAACACTTGACACACTCTTGTCAATAAATTGTCAAAAGTATTATCTAAAGAGACTTTGATTTCTTATTATTGAGAAAACGTGCAACAGTTACTTTTGCTCCTAATTTTGCTATAAACAATTTTAGCAAAAAACTTGTTGAAACTATAAGTTGCTTTTAGTAGTAAAGTTTAGTGTTTCTTGGACAGCATATTCGTGTTGGATGGAAAATTTAATGAGTGAGTAAGTGCCACAAAATTGTAGTTTAAAGTCAGTTTATTCTCAATTTTGATTTGTATTTTTTTTCTGAAACATTTCATTACAATTACATTTTGCTATCTGCTATCTGCAATCGCCACACATGTGTACGAGTATAAAGCCGGTTGTTTACATACCAAAAAAAAAAAAAAAAAGGAAAAAGCTTATGAGTTGAAAAACTGATATCATGTACGAGTATGTTTGCTTCGTTGAAGCTTTAGTGGCAACAACTCAGCTTCTAAGCAAGTTATTGAGCGCGAGTGTTGCAAGAAACAGCAGTTTATTATGAAGTGCAGCAAAAACAATACCACACATTTTTTGCAGCTTGCAGCCAAACTCATTCCTTCTTTTGCCGAAATTTATCAACCATCTCATATTCACTCTACTCCATTCATTCTCAAAATGGACAATGATTGTTAACTTGTACTTGTACATTGTAGCTACTTGTTATGTTGTTTTTGCCTCTTGTAAAGCTTTTGATTTGCACCAATTACTAAAGCATTTTTCTATAGTTTAGTAGTTTTAGGCCTTTGCAATTAAAAGCGCGTTATTGCCAAATATTTTTGTTTGTTTTTCTTTAACATTTTGTAACAATTTTGCTCTTGTTGTTGCACATTTTTTTCAAACTACATATTTTAAACAAGGCATAGTGCAACACAAACTTATAACAACAAATGGTGGTATCAAAGTCGTCTGTGGTGATCTCCTTTTCTACTTGTGTTGTGTTTATTATTTTGTTTTTGTTGTCTATTGTTTAAAACCCACCTTTTAACGGTCAAGTGATTTCTGAAAACATTATATTGTAATCAATACAGCACGAGCTGTTTGTATTTAACATTCTAACTTGACCTAAATAATAGTTTAAATAATAATAGACACACAACTGTCTTAACCCATTTGAAATTTTACCGCAAAATTTGTTAAGGATGGTTTTCACTTTCAATAAGCCAAGGTTATAAAAAAACCTTTTGTTCAAATTCAAACAACAGACTGGATAAAATAAGTTAAATCATCTCGTATAATAAAAAGTGTGATTAAAATGCCATAATTTCAAATTAAAGAAAATGCGGTAGGACTGATGAGATCGATGCCATGTTTTTGTACACATATGCCGAATTTTATTGAATTGAGTTTGTAACGTTATTTTAATTTTAACATTAAAATTATTCAAAACACATTATCGAAATGATGTATAAAATAAATAAAGCTGAGCCGTTTTTCTTCAGAGCGCATGATCTCGGCAGCCAGTTCACAGCACCTCTATATGGATTGATCATGCACTTAAATTGCTTGTGCAGAATGTCAATGTGGCATGATGGTATGTAGCGCCGTCATATTAAAACCACATGCCGTTAGTGTCCTTATATATGGATCACTGACGCAGCGAGCCGAAATAGATAAAAACAAGGTGGCTTTATCGGGAAGTATTGCTGGATCCTGAAATCCTAACAAATTCGACAATCTTGTTGTTTGTTCATCCAGAACAACCTTAGCCTTATCGATGAAGATTATTTTCCGATGAACGTTGCCTGAACAGAATACCCATTTTGATAAAACAAGTTTAGCAACATGATTTTGAACAGTATCTCTATCAGTATGCATTCAAAGAATTTGCAGATTATATGCAAAAAATATATATACATATATTCGATCATTGTGATTTGGAAGTCCCTACTAGAATGCCCTTTAGTTGTGGTTACCTACGGGATACATTGCTAATTTTATTTAATTGAATAATTATTCAATAATCTATAATACCTTTCCTTTTTTTACATTATTTATTGTATCTTCAAATTTAATTCAAATAATAATAAGTGTTCATATCTTAAATCTACAAAATTATACTGAGTACAGCCAGTGTTGGGCAAAAAAAAAAAAATATTTTCATTTGTTGATATTAACATTTTTGAATTCATCTCTTTCCTAGTCAAATTTAATTACGATCGATTACAATATTACAGGCCAGCGAGTTTGTGTTTCAAACTGCCTTAAATACGTGTACATTCATGCATGTTTCGCGATTTCTGCTTTATCCAATGCATCATTATTGGAATCTTATTTTCGCAACTTTGAAATTTTTAAAGTTTGAATCAGAGAAAGTGCCCTGCGGCATAACTTAAATCCCTAACGGCAGAGCACTTGAGCAAAGGAGAAAATGACACTTAACTTTGTAGTGTCAGTAGTAAAAATATAAAAGTAAAGTGCTAAATAAATGAAATTCTATAGCTAATTTGGTTAGCATGTGGCTACTAAGCATGTAATTAATTTGATGACTATGGGTTCATATCCCAGCCGCATATAATAAAACAGTAACAGGACTATTTCTGTATATAAAATATTTTTAAAAATTTTGTTGCTGCTGCAGTTAGAAATCGAAATAAAATAAAATACAAAACAAAATTTTTTGAATTTTTTGTTTGTCTGTCTGTTTTCGCATTACGTAAAAACTACTGGATGAATGTTAATAAAATTTTGTGAGGTGGTACCTTAGTATTTTGGTTCAAATATCGGCTACTTTTTTCGAATAAAAAAATCTCACTTCCAAGAAAAATTAGAGAAAAGTAGTGAGTACAGTGGTACTGCAAACTTGGCAGCACCTTCTATTTTTGTCACCTGGAAATTTTAAACACTATTTACAGAATTTTATGTAAAGCCTTTGTGCTTGAGTAATTACCTCTATATAAAATACCTTTGTATAAAGTACTTTTTATAAAGTAAATACATAAGCGCTTTCAAAGCAAAATGGAAGAAAATATTGTCAGGATGCACACGACGTGGCGGGTACTGCTGGTAAAAAATAAAATGGCTATTTAGTTCTGCTGTTTAACACTATAGGTGCTAATTTTCAATTACATTTCAAAAAAGGTAACGTCCTTGATTAGTAGGCGATAATTGCCTAAATGTTACTTCTCTTAAAAAAATAAACAAATTATTGAAGAGGATTTACGATATTCATTATTTTGGTGACAACTTGTCATTAAACTGATCTTTATTTGTCATTTCTTTGATATCTGTGTGTCATTACATTGACGACAGAATTGTAATCGTTTGCATCGATGATAAAATAATCAACTGATGGAAAGGTTAACGTTACAAGGATGATAGTTTCACGTGGTCAATACTTGTTACAGGAATGTTATCAAATTACATCAGAGTTATGATGAATACAATGGAAAAAAGAACAGATCTTCATCAAGATTGGGCCAATTAAGCGTAGAAATTTGTTGGTCCCATACTTATAAGACGCCGTCTTCACGAGCCTTTTTTTTTGCACACGAACAAAACGTCGGCAGAATAGGGAACAAAAATTTGTTTATTTTCATCTTTGTGGAGAAAATGTATCGGTGTGAATGTTCCGTCTAAGCCTAATTTTCTAGTGGTCGCAAGGCGAACTGATACAATGTGAGCGCACTACTGTAACAACTACAACAAAACAACAACTTTGACATTCCACATTACAACATTACTTTCTTATGTAGATAGGGCGCTTTAAATTTTCTATGACGTGATATAAAATAATGTATTTTTGACAAGACATTAGAAAAATAAGAAGGGCAAAAATAATAAGCTATCGCTTCCACCTGGTATGAATTTGCCTTGATTGGTCGTCATTGTTGTTTGAATGGTCAATCACATTTAATGGTAGACATCGTTGTGCGAACAAATGTTCTAACAATGCTGTTTGAACAAGAACATGACATCGACAACGATGGTCTTAACGAGACGTTTTAATGTGTGCACATGAAACTGTTTAATGGTTGAACATATTAGTGGCTCGTCAAGACGTAGTGTAAAGTTTCTCTGGCAAATACAAATATATAATATTTAAGTAAGTGAATCCAATTTATTAATACCCCAGCAACTTTCTTATGTTTAAAAAATGGCTGGCTGTAAAATAATTTTATAAAAAAGCTGTTTTAAGAACCTTTCGAAATATCACTATGAAGATGGCTTAAAAAATCGGCTAAATAAAATGAAATAAAAATAAAATTAGAATGCCAAAACCAATTGGCTTCCCCTCGTAACTATAAGCATTAAAAATCAACGAATTTGTTGTTTAAAATTTTAATTAATAATAGAAATGCATATATCATAAATATATTCCCACTAAGCCAATATTGATGACATTTAGAAGAACAGAGACATTCATTCAGATATTTATTTCATTTTAAATATAGCAATTTCCACTAAATCAGCTCTTGATATTCAAATTTTTAACTACATATTTCATTTATGGAACTAATGTCCAAAAATAAGCCAAGGCGGAAGAATAGCTTTTTGTTTATTTTAAAACTGCCTTAAATAATAAAACTTCAAGAATATTTATGTTTGCGGAAATCAATTAGATCAAATTTTTGTCAACAGTTAAATACCTATAAATAATTGTTTTTAATTATTATAAGAAGACTAAAAAAGCAGGTTTATAAAATGAAATGCAATTTATTAAAAACACGAAAAACCAAAAAGTTAAACCACTCATTAACATGTTAAACTAAAAAAACAAAAACAAAGAAATATGAATGAATAAAGTTTAAAAATATTTTGAGATAAATTCTTCAAATACAACACGCACATATTTTACAAAAAAAAAGGAGAAAAAAAAATTATACAAAAATTTAAATATCGTGAAGGTTTGTTGCATAAGCAGCTTTTGAAGCGGTCAAAACTTGTATCAGTACCAACCTCCAATTTTTTCTACTCTTTAATTTACAATATACGATGCCCTTTTAGAAATATCCAAATTAAAAAAAAATTTTAATAAAAAATACAAGTAAAAGCGGTTTCAAAAACATCATCATTAACATCATCAACACATTTTTGTTACAATTCAAAACAACAAACAGACAAATAAATAAATAATAAAAACATATTCCAAATGAAAATAAAAGTTTTTAAAATATTTTTTAATTTAAAGTAGAAATAAAATGTAAACTAAATTGATCGAATAGTAAGAAAAACAGGCCACAAAACTATTAGAGATTCAAGACAACAACAAATCTTACGACTATTACAATTGCAACAGCAACGAAGTCCAGTTTGAACAACTTTAAAAACTCCCAGAAAGCCCGCGCTATCGTTTGAAAATCAATTGAATTCAACTTGACCTATAAATGCGAATGTGTGTTTGTGTGCTACTTTCGTTGTTTGCGTTTTGACTTCAATGTTGTTTTTGTAGCTGTTCTGTTTTCGCTTTTCATTGTTTTACGGTTGTTTACTCGACTACTAGTGGCTTGTAAGTAATCGTGTCTTCAAACTGAATGATTACAGCATCCAAGAGGAGTTTGTATAAAACATGTGTGTGAGAGTTGTGTTTGACTCAGGGATGGTAAATGAAATTTTAAAATTTTACCTTTTAGACTCAAATAGTATCATGTCAAGACACATTCATCAGGTAGCCTCACTACGAAGGGAGAATATTAAGGCGAAATTTATATTTTTTTTATATGGATTTTGACAGTTACACTTACAATTTCTCCCCTTAAATGAAAGTTGGACTATCAAACTGCATATAAAAAAAATTTAAGTTTTCGCCTTAATATTTCCCCTTTGTAGTGAGGCTACCTGATGAATGTGCCATGTGTCATATACACTTTTAAGTTTTAACAAAGTTCAAGCTAAAATTTTTTTTTATTATTCTAACATCATGGCACTTTGATTGGTTGCCAAGTTATTTCGTTCTGAATTTTTTTTATATTCTAAACGTTTTCTTCTTTAAGGCCGTTTCACACCATAATACAAGTATTAATACTGAGATGATAAGTTTTTATTGCTTGTTGAAAAATTTTTACTTCCTTCATTGGTATTATCGTTTTTCATTAATGAAAAAGAAATAAAAAACTACATTTATTAGATTTTACAGAATTTTTCTTAAGTAAATACCATTTAGTAATTTGGATCACTTTTGTATATTACAATCAGATCTTGCATTTATTGATGTTTCACCAGAAAAGAAACCCGTGTAACAGGCTTTAAAATCGTATTAAAACGGAGCAAGTGCTTCATTTTGTCGTGGAGCCACGGTCGTACTCTACAATGTGAAAACATATTTATCAAGTCATGTGTTTGAGTATAAATATAAATATGTGTTTTGGTATAAATGTTCTTTAAATAGTATTAATTAGGGTTTGTGTCAAAATATCGATTAATCAAAAAATCGATAATTTTTGATAAAAACGTCAATAGTTTTAATAGCGTTACATAGACATTTATTTTATGGTATCCCATTTCGATATATACTTTAGTTCTGGTTTACTAGTTTTTCAAAATACTGCGACAATCTTCATGAAATTAAATAATACCAATAAATATCTGTGGCCTATTTATGGTCTTTTGTGCATACGAAAATATCGCCGCCCTGTTTAAAACAGGCCTTAACATAACCTCAAATACAATATCGGAATTTTTTATGGAATAAATAATGATAAGGGTAAATAGTCATATCTTTTAAACTTTAAGAAATCAGAAAGCAATTTTAAAATGTATCAAATGGGCCATTGATGTACCAGGTTCGAATTTACAAAAAAAAAGTACAAGTGTAACCGTCTCCGATTTGAATATTTTTTTGTTTGTGTGCAAACTCAACAAAGATGTAAAAATGAAAAATTACTAAATCATCAGCAAATCATGGGTTTACCATAGAAAATTATAAAACTCGTTCTTTTGTTGGTTGAAATTTTGATTACCTATTCCTCACTGTTTTATATTTCTTTTCATCATGTCATTATTAGTCTTTTGTACTGCAATTTTTTAACAAATACTACCACCGCCACAGTGGAGCACTCTTCTCACTTTTTGCTCTTAAAATTTTAAATATTAACACAAATGAAGTTGAAACTAGTCCAACTAAACTGGCTTATCGGCCAGTTTAGTTGGACTAGCCAGAGAGTAGAAATTCTACTCTCGCTTTAGATTGCAAACTATTATTGTACAAGTCAATTTCATTTTGGTGCTATAGCATTCAATTATGGGGCACTGCCTCAGCTAGCAATATAGAAAAAATCCAAAGGCGCCAAAATAAGATTGTACGGAATTAGCGAAGTATGCAGTAACGTATTTAAAGAAGCTTGAAACACATCCAAATCCGCTGGCTCGCTACATGCTAAATGAACGTGGTTACATTCGTCTAATGAGGAGGGACATTTCTTCGCTCACCCGAAAATCAGAGGCATGACCCGCAAATGACAGAAGCAGCCGTGAAACATACATCTTTTTTGTCTAGCACTGGCTGGACATAACAAGTATATTTATTTTTATTTTAGGCTTAAGATATGAGTAATTATTGTTAGTTCAAAAATATATTTGAAGATTCAATAAATAAAATATGAAAAAAAAAACTTGAAACACTCCTTTAAGACCTAAATATGAACATAGTTTTACTACTCTATGCTGTTTTTAGAGGCGTTGAACTTTAAATTGACAGCACCGTTCTCTGTGACAGTTGATTTGTTCTGTTCTCGATTATTTTGAGGTTAGATTGGTTTGTCAATTTATCATAAATAGACAGACAAATTCATACCAGGTGAAAACGAAAGCCCAGCTAAATATTTTTTACTCTCCGTTTTTTTGCTAATGTGTTGTAAAAAATAAATTATTTTTTAAATGCTACTAGAATTTCAAAGTTGTTTTATTGTAGTTGTTGTCGTAGTGCTCTCACCTTGTATCAATTCGCCTTGAGCGCAACGTTTGAAATTTTTCAAATTTATTTTGAAAGTCATGACTCAATTGGACAAAGTCATCGGGCAAGAATCAACTAAACATTAATGCAATAAAATTTTACAATTAATAAAGCCAATTCGATGGACATTAAAATGATTTTGTTTTATTTAAATTTATAATTTTACGCCTCTATAAAAACACCCTTTACATTCAAGGTCGATAGCCCTTTTTAGTAGTTGTTGCGAATATAAAATGACAAACCAAACTGAGTACAAATGATAATAGAGTTGCCAGATATAACAGTTTTAGGTCGGTTTTCAGAACATACCAAGCGGACGGTGTAATGTCTGTCCTTCTTGGTTGCTACTACTTTTAACAAAGACTTGTGTGGAACAGTCAGTACCTCTTGTAATTTTACATTGTGACTCGAGTTTTAAAACAGTTCTAGTACTATTTTTATTTTGTTTTTACTGCTTAAAATAAATATGGTTCGTAGCTTATTTTATACAGTACGTACTTACAAGCATTTAAAAAAAAAAACTTACAGTAATTTAAAAAAATATGTATTACAATTTTAAAGAGATGATTATGAGTTCTAGTTTAACGCCTGGTACTCTGTTCAGTTTTTCATGCGAAATGCTGTCAAACTACATACGTAAAAAATTTTTATGAAAAATTTACTGTGGAAAAATACTGAAATGTTTCTGGAAACATTTTATCAAAGCTGTGAAATGAAGCAAATGGGCATTATTTCATGTGGAGTTTTTCAAAAAACAGCTTTTGCTAACATTTGTAAAACATTGTGGTATACTGGGAAACAATAAAATCGTAATCCAAATCGCGAGATAGACACCACATTTAAAATGTCAAATTTTCCTTGTGAAATAATAACTGTTGCTCAACATTTTTCTGTTTCCTAATTGGCATCAAATAAAAATCAACATTTTACAATAAAATTAAGTTGAACGTTAAGCCATGCTTGAAATATATTCGCTTTAATCTTTGGATCGTTATAGAATTAAATGGAAAATTCGATTTTATGCTTAGATCCTTTGCATTTTGGAACAAGTTTTTTGTAGCATCTAAAGCTACTAAAATCTCCATTGTTGTTGCCATAAATGCTAACATTCCAGTGACATACCATGACACGGTCATTGCCATACGTCTTTAGATTTAGATTTTCTTTGTTTATCTCAGTATTCGATTTCCGCCACACATAGGACATATCATCTGAGCTGAATATATTTCTCTATGATTCATTGGCATAGATACAGTTTCAATACGACATTATTTGCACAGGTCGACTTGACCCTTCGAAACTTAATTTTTCTTTCGTGGATATCTGTTATACAACCGTTTTCATTCATTATATTGCTACAAATATTTCAAAAACTGTCATAAAAATGAATAAATATGAAATTTCAAAGTAGTCATTTAATCCAGGACATTTTATAAAACTACAACTTTTAATAATTTTTTTTGGATCCACTGTACCATCATACATATACACCACCATACATCATACATTGTTGCTAATAGATTGCACCATTTCATTTCGGTATTATTTATTACATTTTCAAATATGACGTTTTACCTTTTTTCTCAATTCTATTATAAGGTGCTTGAGATTTGACATAAATTTATTCACAGTCATTTTTATATGAAATACATAGATTTTTTGTTAACTTTTGAGAGACGGTTGAATTAAAAGATAAAACACCTTTTTAAAATTTTTTTATCATAAATTTTGACGCTTTTGTTAAGCAAACGAAGGTAAGAGTGTTGAAATATCAATTATTTCTTTAGGTTTATAGCAGCATTAAACAGACAATATGGCCAAAACACTATAAATAAACCTTTAACATTATAATGATTGTAATGATTATGATGATAATTATGATTATTTTTGTTAACGCTAACAAAACAATTACACGCAAACATGTGTATGTATTTATGTATGTCTTTTTTTAAAGACATTTCAACTGGAATTTACTAAAGATGAGGGGACAGCATCACCTTTTGTACACATTTTCAAATTAAGATTAAACAAACAGTCGCGTCAAACTTTAGGCAAAGTATTTATTGACTTCCGGTTAAAGAAAATTATATAAAGAAATTTACATAAAAAACTAGCTAAAACCAGGTTATGCTCTTCCCATATTACGCTACAGAAATGAAATACATATAATAAAATCTAAATTGATAAAAATTACAAACGTGGTAGTAGAGATGCCAGGCCCACTGTTTCAATTTTAAGTTTTTTTGGCTTGGCTGTGCACTATATTAACAAAATTGAATAAACTTTCATTTTGTAGTTCACTTAATTCAGGTTAACAAATACAAATTTTGCATGAGAGACGCCACGCCTACTTTTTAAATCTTATATATTTATTTAACTTCAGAGTTACACAAAATTTCGAGGTTCTGCTTATTACAATGCTTTAGCTAGAGAAGTTTCACGCCCATTCTTTAGATTTTTTGGTCAACTGTATCTCTTAGCAAAAAAGTAACTCACATGGGATTTGAATATACCAGCTGTTATACATATCTCTAGATATGTATGTATAAAACAACCAATATTTACTTTGTATGAACATTTTTCTCTTAAAATTAAAGGGTGTTCCCCTATGTGATGTAATTTAATGTATGTGGCTTTGTATTTTGAGCTGTTATAGATAGGCACTTTATATTTATTATCTATTATATGGCTGCTATAACGAATAATACATATACAGTTTGAAGTTATAAATTATAGGCTCATCCCACAGGTAATGTAATTTGATATATATGAACTTACTTTTTAAACCGTTATAGATAGCCACTTTGAATTAACACAGAGTGTGCCCATGATCGACTTAATTGGTTGTATTTGGCACTATATTCTGAAAAGTTATAGAGAGATACTCAGAAATAACATGTTTACTATGTTCATAACAGAGATGGAGAGATTCAATTACATTTCAATTAAAATTACAGATAATCTGTAATTGCATATTCTCAATTACACATTACAAGTAATTTTAATTTAAATCAGGGACTAAAGTCAATTACAACTACTTGTAACTGGAAATTTTCAATTACACATTACATGTAATTATAATTGGAATGTTTCAATTACAAAATACATGTAATTATAATTGGAGATTTTCAATTACAAAGTACAAGTAATTTTAATTGTAATTAGGCAATAATAATTACTTCAATTGAACAAAATTCTATTATATTCCTAAAAATTTTCCATTACATTTAATGCTACGGTTTTTGCGATTACAATTACATATAATTTGTAATTGGAAATTTTGAATTACAAATTAAAAGTTACAAATTTGTAATTGAAAATTTCCAATTACAAATTACAATTAATTGTAATATTTCAATTAAAAATTACATGTAATGTGTAACTGAACAAATCTCAATAGTTGAATGTAATTGTTATTGAAAATTCCAATTACAATTACATACCTATAATTGCGTAATTGCATGTGTAATTATTTATAAACTGTAATTTACATCCCCAAGTCTGGTACATAATAAGAAGTAGAAAACAAATAAAAGAGTGGCTCAAAAAGGACGTAATTTTAATTTTTTTGGACTTATCTTTTGAACCCCTCTATATCTTCTTTATTACTGTGTATTTCTATAGATATAAAACTAAAACCTCTTTAGGGGTACCCATATAAAAGGAAATTTTTAGGTATGTGGGCCTATCTTTTGCACCTTAGCTTGCAGACTTTCCAAGTTACATGTATAAAAATATAATTGAACACTAAAGGGTGTCCCCATACAAGACGTGATTATGTTTATCTTTTGTTTCTTTAAAACCTAATGTATATAGAGTAATCCCTTTTAATTTTTTAGATTAGTTTTGATGCATATTATATAGCGCTATATTTCTTCTCAATAGCTAGTAGGATACAATGAAAATTTCAGCAAAATCGTTCCAATAATATGGTCTTCTAAAGCTTTCACACAAACAAACACTTATTAAATTTTTATATACATATGTCTGTATTTAGATCGGTGGTGTGCTTTTTCTGATTTCCTATACAGTAGACGCTCGCAAATTAGAACCGCTTCGTTTTTGAGGCAATTCTAATTTCTGAATTATTCTAATTTCTGGACGTGTTATTTCATATAAAAAATAAAAAATTGAGTAAATTTACTTTATTTGAGGGATAGACTACACAATGGCCAAATTTACAACTAATCTTTTTTTTTGGATATTCAGCGCTGTGCAAAGATTTATTGCTTGCCTCCTGATGTGTTGCAAACAGCATTTAATATTTCTGTTCTATGTGATTTGATTTAGCTGATTGAAGATGTTGTCACATTAAAATCTAGGGCTAGGCTAACCGGTTATCTTGAAGGTCTTTATCAAGCTTTTCTAATATTTTTACTTTAGTTTCCAATGATAAAATGGTTTTTTTGTTTATTTGACATTTCTAATGATACACTTTCACTTTTTAATAGAGACTGCCAAAATAAGTACACGCATATCAAATTACAAATAAACTAGCCACAAACATACATAAATGCGACAAAAAAACAACAAATAGGGAAAAACATACATATGTATATGTTTTGGTTATTCCCCTTTTTAGTTTTACTTTATTTAAACAGAATGGAAATAAATTGGGGATTTCTTGTGTTCAAATAACAAAAAAAAAAACAAGCTCAGAAATTAGAATTTTAAATTCGAATTTCAGAGCGTTTAATGGATTCCAAACACTGATTCTAATTTCTGGACGTTCGAATTACTGAAAGCTCTAATTTGTGAGCGTCTACTGTACTATACTAGCTAGCGCAACTTCGAGAGACATTAAGTTTAGGTGTTGGCTTGTTTACATTTCAACAATAAAAACCAAATTAGTTGCTTGTGCTGCTTCTAACACAAGCATACAATTTGTTGTAAAGATATGTGTTTGGACACCATTGGTTAAGATAGATAATGCTAAATAATTCCCATTTTATGATTCATAAAATAAACAATTAACTCTGTCTGATATTTCTATCAAATCCCATGATACTTAATTAAAATAAACTTTTTCGTTCAAGGTTTCGTCCCAAAACACTTCAACAAATTATTTAGTAAAAAAAATTACAAAATGCGATTTTTACTTAGTTTTCATTTGCACTTGGAATATTTATGCTTTTGAACATTATTAAACTTCCACATAATATAATATGCAGGTATTTTATATTAAAAGCATAATATGCAATTCATGATTCTTGAAATTCGTTTCTATTTTTAAAGGAAATACATAATTCAACTTAGCTGTAATTAATTATGTAAGAGATTGTTAATAATTTAATATTAAATATTTATTAAAAATAAATTTATTAAAAATAAATATCAATATTTAAATTCATAAAAGGAGCACTAAGAATTAATAAAAGGAGCTCTAAGAATTAAAAACAAAGTAAAACTTCAAGATTTAAAAGACGACTGTAAATTTTATTAGAAGCTGTTGAATAGTATCTACTTCTCGAATAATTCGATCAACGCAAAGTTATTTGCTTCTTATGCAAACATAAACAGAGATTTAGTTTAAATTGATATCGCCGTTTTAATAAATGAATAGTTTTGTTTTAACTTTGTCATAACAATTCATTAAATATTTGTCTTTAATAATTTGTCAGACTTAAGTTCATTATTTTAAAGAGCTAAAGGTAAATGAGATCCTAACAAAATGTAATGCATTGTCCGGATCGCTATATTTTTTTTCAGGATTCTTTGCATCGATCTACAAGATAGTTTCAATTGTAATCGTTTTCTATTTAAAGAACTTTAATAGAAAAATAGAATAGAAGAAATTTTTGTTAAACTGATGACGGTCATCACCGATAGGTATGACAACAGTATTTCAGTTACTGGCGGAACAAATCTAATAAACCTACATAAGTGCCTCGACAGACCGATTGGTTGCGCGCTACTCTATCAGTCTAGAGGTTGCCGATTCGATTCCCGCCAAAGACTCTGGGTGTTTTCTGCAGAAAAGCAAACAAGATTCGCAGAGGTAGTGTTTTCTTAAAAAAAGTATAACAAAATTAAACGAGGGCACAAGAGCTATAATTGCATCAAAAACCATACAAAAGTGTGTTTGCTTGGTAGTTCGTGAGAAAAAACATAAAAATAAAAAGTATACTTAATTAAATCTAGCCAGTGCTAGATAAAAAAAATATAGTCAATTGCGGGTCATATCTCTGATGTTAGGAGAAGTGCACCAATAAACTGTTAATCGAATATAACTATAAACATAGAGGATGCAATATTTTGTTTGATTTTGTTTTAAAAGTAAATGGCAAAGGTACGAAACCAGAGCGCCAGGGTGTGATTGCCTTAGTTTCCTCCAAAATCTGCAACGCGATCTATACCTTCGTATAGGAAGTGAGACTCCAAATTCAGCTAGGTAAAATTAATAAGAGTTTAATGGTACTTCGCCAGTGAAAAAACTTGAGTTTATTGGTTCTCCTCCAGTAAAAGATTGAATTTAATGTTGCTCCTCCAGTTAAAAGTTGAGTTTTTAAAATGGAGCTCCACCAATGTATGACTTATTGAAACTAAAATTTCTAGGTTATATACGATAATCAAACGATTACACGTGGCTGATTAAGTAACCACCAATAACAGTACCGTAGTACAGCTATTCGTGGACGCCAATCAGTCAGTGTGAGAACGAGACGCAAACCACTCGGTGGCCGAGCAACAAGGCAACAAGCCCGGTTTATTTTATGTGATAATGACAATGACGCACGCACGTGTTCCCCGACCCAGAGCTACTTTACGACTATTCTTACTTTTATAATGTATTTACTTTATATAGAGGTACCCTTACCTGGGTAATTACTCAAGATGTTGCAACATATAAAATTCTAAAATTATTTCAGAGTTCTGTAAATAGTAACTAATATTTCCCGCTTATACAAAAGCATAAGGTGCTGCCAAGTTTTCATTACCACTAATTCAGTAATATTGTGTACTTTCACTATTTTATCTCTATTTTTCTTTGTGAAATATTTTTACTGAAAAAAGTATTCTATATTTGAACCAAGGCACTAAGGTGACTTCTGACAAAATTTTATTATCTGTGAATAGTGTTTATTATTTCCCGATTACAAAAACAGAAGATGCTGCCAAGTTTTTCGCACTATTAAGTGGGTAAAATTTTGTACTTTCACTATTTTATTTCTAGTTTTCTCTGTAAGTGAGATATTTTTACCGAAAAAGTATCCTATATTTGAACCGAGACACTGAGGTTCAGAGCTTTACTAAAATTCATCCAGTATTTTTTACGTGATGCGAACACAGACAGACAAAAATTCAATGAATATCTGCACCAACAATAATATTTAAAAAAAAATATTTCATGTATAGATTTGAAACACTTCTTTAGAGCTATGATTCACTATCTCTTACAACCGTTCGATCTGCCAAAAAAGCAATAATATGTGTTTAAAGTTCTACCAAGGCAAATTCACTACGGAAAATTCCATTTAAGGAAAAAAATTGTAAGTTTAACTGTGTTTAAATTTTTGTTATATGGATTTTATATAACAAAAATTTAAAAATTTTGCCTAATATTTCCCCTCCGTAGTAAGGGTACCTAATTAATGTGCCTTGCTACCTGATAAATGTGCCTTTAGTTCTAATTTGTAGTGTAATGTATGACAAATAATTGTCAAAGTTTTTGAAAATTATATACGATTTAATAATCTTTGAAAAAAAAAAACCAAAAACTATTTTTCTCTATGCGTTCTGAGTTGTAAAATTTTCATTTTGTATAATAATGTGGCACCTACAACGCCATTTTGTCAGAGTTTTTGTGATTGATTGATTTACTTACATATGTACATTTATTGCTAATATTTTGTTAATAATTTTGTTAATACTTTTGGTCTAATCGCTGTTTGAAATTTTTAAAAAACAATAATATTTTATCATGTTATTGTTCATCATTTTATTGTGATAAACATTAATACTAACATCATGATAAATACGTATACGCCACCTATTGCAACATAAACAAATTAATACCGTTGCTCTGCCGGCGTTATGGTTATGTCTTCTTTAAATCGATAGCTAGTGAAGATGGGATGTTATTACTTATCGTGTGAAACGGCCGTTATCAAATTAAATTTTTTTTAAACAAATCATTCAAACATTTGCTTTGAAACTTTTTTTTAAATATTTTTTTTTAATTTTGCTAATTGGTATTGAACGTATTAAAAATTGTGTTTTAAAACAAATAAAAAAATATATTTTTAAACACTTTTAATAGTGTTAATAAAATTATAACTATTTTCATATTTATTTATTTGTTGTATTAAAGGATTTTTATTAACGTATAATTTTTAATTTTGGCTTTTAAAACTCACTAAATATAAAAGAAACGGACAAGTTTAATCATTATTTACTCGTATTTATTTTTAATCTTTTTTGTTAAACTAAAACAAACAAATTACCATGAAAAAATGTAATAAAACAAAACATCAAGTAGTGACTCCCATCTTTAAAAACAAAATACAATCGTAAATTGTTAAGCTACTTGTGATAATGGCCTTGTTATTTTACGCTTTTTCGTGTCTAAAAGAGAAATACAAATACTGTTCATACATACATACATACATACATACATACATACATAAATACATACATACATACATACATACATACATACATACATACATACATACATACGTACTTCTTGTACTGTAAAAAGGTTTAACACATTTTTCTATGGATTGTTTGCACCATAAAAATTAAGTCTTATTTAGCATTTGCTATTGTTGTTCAGCATCTTAACCATCAGCGCCGTCTCTCAAAGCATCATCATAAACATCTTTATTTGTAATAATGTCGGTATAGTTGACAGCATGAATATAAATTTGTGGTAAAGTCTTGCAAATTTGGAATTTTATTGTTTCATCGCTTTCTTATGTTATTGTGTTTGTAGTATTTACATTCATTTTTTTGTTGTTTATTTGTGACAAGTGATTGTGTCACATGTTCAACTTAAATAATGCTGTTTACTAAATGTATGAAATATTTAATGTTACTCAGCAAAAAAAAAAAATGGGTTTTTGGAAGCAGTAAAATCTTTTCCTGCCACACAAAATCTCTTAATAGTAAGCACAAATATTTTGCATAAATAAATGCAATTTTGTATGACATAAAATGTTAAATTTTCTAAAAAACAACGAATTTTTTACATTTCGCCTTACAGTAGTGCATACTAAAAAGCACAACTGTAAGGCAGAGATAAACAAATTTTGAATTTACGAGGAGTTACGACGAGTTACGAACTTAATAACGTATGATTTTAGAACATCTATACTGCGCTGCATTGAGCGCTTAAACAAATATCATGTCATACGTAAGCAGGTTCGTAAGCGATAACAACTCGTCTTTCCTTTACAAACCTGCATACGACGATGCAGTATTTTATGCTGGGTAATGAGTTGTAAATTAATATTTAAAATTTTGCTTCTTCTTTAAAGAAAATTATCTAAAACAATATAACTCGCATATTAGTTAAAGCCGTTTCGCACTATAATACATGATTTAATGCTTTTGAATAAAATGCAACCCACCCTGATCCAATCGCTGTTTGAAATTTGTTTATAAAACAATAACAACTCGTTATGTTAGGTTTCATTTTCTTTAAAAAAATTAATACTTGTATTATAGTGTGAAATGGCCTTTAGTATTATGTATTGTAAAAGTAGCAGACTTACCGCCAAACTTAAATTAGCTAAGCGTATGATCACATGACCGTAGCAATGCACAATAAAGAAATTGTCCTGATCAAAATTTCTTCAATCACACGAGTGACACACTTGTATTTTGTGACATGGATTGGAACAAAACATAAACGTAACGCCGGCAGAGAAACAGTATTATTTTGCTTAATGTTGTTATAGGTGGCGAATACTTGGCTATGTTTATGTTCTGATTAAACATAATTTTCTGTTTTCTATTAATTTTTTTTTTTTAAGAGAAGTACCACTCAGGCAGTTAATGCCTACATAAACTGTGGTACTTCCTTTGGAAAGCGATAGTAGTAGATAATACAGATGGTTAGTGATAGTGAAGCTTCGATTCTGGCAACACTGCAATTGCACGTTATGATTATTTTTAGAACAGTATTGCAGCGCCTCTGTTGTTATTTAGGCGAATTAGTTTGAAGCTAGCATAGCCAAGGCGGAGGGCGCTGTGATATGCATTATTATAAAGAAAAATTAATACATATCAGAAAAATTGATGTTGCCAAGGCTGAGATTTGAACTCGTGACCATTGCTTAGTAGTCAACGTGCTAACCACTTAAGCTACAGCACCCTCAAATGTTGCTTAAATGCTTATAACGGGGTAAGTATTATTATGGTTGAATAGCAGATGGCGCTGTTTGTAAATAAGACTGTCAAACTAAAATAAAACAACAACAGCATTGTCATGTTATAAAACAGCTTTTATAACAAATGTAACACCAAGTCTCCACTAGCCATCGATGAGCAAGACATAAACATAATACCGACGAATGAGCAACGGTATTAATTCATTCATAATTTTCTATTTTCCACCAATGGTGTTTGAATGCTTATAGCAAAGAAGTATTAGTACGGTTAAGCAACAGATGGCGCTATTTGTAAATAATGCTGTCAAACTAAAATAAAACAACAACGTCATTACCATGTTATAAAATAGCTGTTATGTCAAATGTTTTAACAGCATTTTAAGACGTGGAAAAGCTTTAAGATGTGCAGTCTAAACTTTAAGTCATTTTATGTCTAATGTAGACGGGGTAAAGATCAGTGTTGTATTTTTGCTGTTCCAGGGTTTCATTTGATTGGTTCAATTAAGAACAATATTGGTATTGTTCTTATGTTATCCAATATATTGGTATATCGGATTTTGAGTGTTAGGTAGTGAAGGTGTCTGCAAACAAAATCAAAATATATAGACTATAACAATAATTTATTTTATTTATTTATTTATTTATTTACAAAATATCTATGGATGTTAAATCCTTGAATGCTTAACACGCTTTCTTCATGAGCCATTGTTGTTATTGCACATGAACAAAACGTCGACAGATTAGGGAACACAAATTGGCTTATTTTCTTCTATGTGGAGAAAACTTATCGATGTGCACGTTCCGACTAAGTATAATTTTCTGTTTGTCGTCAATGTTGTTTAAATACTTATAGCACAGCAAATAGGATTTGGATGCTTGATCAACATGTCGCGTCCTTAATCCCCCGTCTACATAAGCTATCAATTTGTCGCAACCAAAGTCAAACTTCATACGGATTTATACGTATTGAGGAATCCTGAATACTGAATTTTGGCTATTTTCGCGATGATGTCTGTGGGTGGGTGTGTATGCCACTGTTTTTGTGGAGTTTGTACAGATCATACCGTTTGACATATCAAAATGAAATTTAGTATGTGTCTTGGTATATGGATATGAAGAGCTGTATAGTTTTTGGGCATAATCGGGAGGGGCAAGGGATAGTTTCCTGACCCCAAAATTTTGTGAACGTTCTATAGGTAATACCGTAAAAGTCAAACTTTCATTTGATGGCATACATTGTTGTGCGAATATGTATGTTCTAATAATACTGTTTGAACAAGAACATGTCATCGACAACAATAGTCTTCACGAGATGTTTTAATGTGCGCACATGAGATTGTTTCATGGTTAAACAAATCAATGGCTCGTCAAGACTAGTGTAAAAACAAGTTTGTTAATTTTAATTATGAATGCTGTAAGATATTAAAATAATCACATTAAATATAAATACCTATTTAGCATACATATGGGCGTCTGTAAATTGGGTCGTTAACAGCAATTAAAGGGAACTTGGTAACAAAAGCTAAAAAATTTTCTTAATATTTAAATTAAAAAACAACAGATTGTACATAAGTTTATTTTAAAGTTTTTTTTTATTGCTACCATTAAATATTTTTATTAAATTTAAACTCTTCGAATTTTTTAGTTGTTAGCTGTCATTTTATAAATAAAAAAGCGATTTCTAGTTATTGATTTCTAGTGTTTGACTTTGTGAAATGTTCTAAATAATAAAAGTTAAGTTATTTAAATCAAGCTATTTATCGAGCTTGATAGTTAAGTTTAATGAAAAGCTTTCCCTTTTTCGCTAAGTATCTGCATATTTATCTTGTAGTAAAAATATTTCTCAAGCCTAAAATATGATGACTTGCACTTGAAATTACTTAAGTTTGTTTAAGAACATTCGAGACAGGTATTTAACTTTCTAATTAAATAACAAATATGTACAGTCTTTGTTTGGATCACTGCGCACAAAACGTGTCAATTTTGTGTACGTCATCATATTTGTTCACTAGGAATTTATTTGTTCATTTTCAATATTCCAATATTGAAATTTAGTTGACATTTATTTTATTTAACATTTCTATGAATTCACATGAAGCAGAAAAATTTTTGCAAACAAATTTAAGGTTTATTAAGAATAGATAATAAACAATAAATAATATAAACATTAGTAGTGTTGCGTCAATTCTAATAAATAATGAAATGCTAAACCTGCTTTAATAATTCTGAAAAGCCCAAACTAAAAAAAATAAATTTTCAAGAACACAACTTGTGTTTCTTATTTTTAGTTTATTATTATTTATTATTAAACAAAAAATAGCTTGAAAATACTTGAATTAAATAAAACAATATTTTAGTCAAAAACTAATAAAAACATAACGTTCGCAAATATACGGGTATATAATAATAATTTTGTTCTAATACTCTTAGCAATCCTGAAGAGCCTGAAGTTATTCTGTCTTCAATTCTTCCGAAACCGGAAACCAGCTTTATGCTATTTTTATTATTAAAAAAAAATTTTCATGTTCTCAGTTGCAGTTTTTAATACAGTTAATCGTTTTTTTTCCAAAAAGATTTTTTTTTAGTTTATACCTAACATTCATGTTTTAATTAACACAAAACTCAGCTGTTTTAAATGTTGCACGTGGTAGTAAATAGTTACCATCGTCGATCGTACGAATCAATCACAAAAAAATCTGACAGAATTCTGGTCTACTATCATACAAAAAAGATTTTGAAACTCTGATCGCATGTAAAAAAAATCTTTATATATCAAAATAAATTGCATTGTCTTAGTAATTGATGTTCTCTGGAATGTGTGAACCGATTTTGTTTCCGGAAAGGAAACAACGTCAATACCAAGGTATTTATGTATAAGCGGTCTCTGTATGTTGCTTCATGAGTTATAGCCGGAATAGATGGCGTGGTACCGCACATACAAAGTAAAAAATTATTATCGTGTTCCTGGCGAACTGCAGCGCCTTGAAACTTTGCAAGAGGAGCCTCTGTGCTAAGGCGCATAGTCTGCCAAAATACAGAATGAATTGGGACAGTGAGCGTGGTACCTACCATACAAAGTGAAAAATTATTATTGTGTATATAGAAAATTGTAATAGTTATGGTCTTGGAAGTGGGTACAAGTAAACCCCATACTCTAGAAAAACAGGCTGAGTTGGGACAGTGAGCGTGGTATCCCCCATACAAAGTAAAAAGTTATTATTATGTATCTAGAGAACTGCAATAGGTAGCGCCTTGGAAATTTTGCATCAGCAACACCCATATTAAGGTAGAGAAACACAGACTGAATTTGAATGGAGGGCGTGGTACAAAGTAAAAAATTATTATCCCGTACCTAGAGAACTACATTAGGTATAGTCTTGAAAATTTGCACAAGTAACCCTCATACTAATGTGCATAGTCTAGTAAAATACAGACTGGATAAGAATACTGGGAGTGGCACATCCCATTAAAAGTAAAAAATTGTTATCGTGTTAACACGTATAGTCTAGCAAAAAACAGGTTGGATGGGAACATTTTTGACTTGAGAATAGCGTGCGTTTTCGCGTTAAAGGTTGGTCATACTTTTGTTCCAAGTGCTTATTGTATTTTTTGTGGATGGGTGTAGCGAAGAGCAAATTTTTTCAAAAGATAAAAATATATATAAAATAAATTAAACTATTTTTTGTTTTATCTTTTATATAAAAGTATACATCAACCCGGTTAACCATTTTTTTTAAATAAAAAAACCAGGTTTTTAACCTAAAACCGGCTTCTCGAAATGGCTGGTGTTTTTGAATACTATAGTGTCAATGTTTGTCAACAATGTTGTTTATGTGCTTATATGGTAGTGCAACAGATATGAATATACAACAGACGGATCTAATAATAATACCCCGTCTTCACTAGCCATCGATTTGAACAATACATATAAACATGATGTCGGCAGATCAACGGTATTAATTTCTTCATGTCTTTATAGGTGGCGCATATGTGTTTATGTTAATGTTACGATTGACCATAATTTAACATAAGCGTCACATAGAAAGCAAAGGTTTTTAACTAAAACAACATGGCTTATATTATTGTTGCTCTTTAGTTCGAAACGTCGGAAAACAGCTGAGTATTGTAACATGCTTTCTCACTTCCACACTTGAAAATTTGTAACAATTTATTTATGATCTATGATTTATTGCAACTGATTTAATAATTTCTCTCTCTTTAATGACTTGTGACCTTTTTCTTAAGGTGCTAAATAAGCGGTAATGAATTTATCAAACCAACAATTTTCACACCCGTTTAAACTTAACTACAAATAAAATAACTGCCATCATAATTTTTATTTATTACAGTTATATTTTAAACAGCTAGTGTTTTGACAGTTCAAATAGTTTAGTGCACTATTAAATGGGCAAAACAAATTAAAAGCAAAAAAGTTGGCTTAATATTAACAACAATAAATAATAATTTTTCATACTGAGTTGTATACAGACTGTAATGATTTATTAAAAATATTTTGTTTATAAGTGTTCTTTTTTTTTATAAGTGTTCTTTTTTTTTGTTACGCTGATTTCAGTAAATAATTGTAGATATTTCAAATTAGATTTGTGGTTAAGTTTAATAGTTATTAATTAAAACAATCAGATAAACACGTTTAAAAAATATTACGTTAATTTTGTCGTAATTAGTTATTTTATTCTTAGATTTAGATAACTCTTTCATTAATTTATATTTAATTTATTAATTTTATTATGTAATCACAATAACTTATGCCGTTAAGTTATTGTGATTATTAGATATCAATGAAGTTTGCAGACTAAAATGAAACCATATACTCCATGTGACATTTCGAAATTAATATGTTTCAAATTTCAGTTTTTTTAAATATGTTTAAGAATAAGAACCTAATTTCTTTATTGCATTCATATTGTTGTTCATAAAATTAAGGAGTTAAAAAAAACTTGTAATTTTGTTTTTAGATTTTTTTTCTTGCTTAATATTTATTTCATATTAATTAAAATAATAAAATAATTTTCCAAATTCTTTCAAACTTTTAAACACAAATAATGCTTATTTCTTGAGTCTTTTGTTTATTAAGTTGTATTAAAGTTGTTTTTTAAAATCTTTTTAAACGTGATAACTTGTAAACCAGTATCTATCTAACTGACGTATCATCAGTCGTAGCTGGAATTTTAAATAATTATAACATCACGCTTTATGAAGATGTTATAATTTTTGCAAATGGCGTCGAACGACAATCATATTTGACATTTGTGAATTATACTGCTGCAGTATGCTAACAGACAAGCAAATAAAAAAATCCAAATAAAGATTTTCATCATTCAAAATATTTTTTTTTATTTATTAAAAAAGTTATATGAATTTTATTTGAACTATATTTGAATTAATAAATTAATTATTTAGGATTAAGTTCTTAATTATAAAGAGATAAAGAAAAATTAGATACCAGCAAAGCAGAATGCATTTTCTATTAAAAAAGTTATAAATTCTAAACTGATTGATTAAATTTGAGCCACACTGTATTTTTTTCATTAGATCAATAACTGTAAATTTTTTTTTCACAAGACATTAAATTAAACAAATGTATAAAAAAACTAATAGATTAACATTTAACTAACAACATTTAACACAAACTTAGCAAACAAAGCTTCAAAGAACCTCTTTGTACGCTTCACAACTTTAGATTTCTTTACGAACTTTACATAATTTTTTTTTGTGTATAAAAAAGACAAATCAACTCAATTCTTTAGATGAATGCAAAATAAATGGTAATAAATCTGAAACTTTTAAACTGCTGATTGGATATGTCAGGAACTTGAAGGAGATTATAATCAAAAAACAACAAAAATTTAAAAAAACATATTTTTTTAAATCTAATATCTTTTAAACTATGACGGATACGGCAACTAATGTAGGATCTTCAAAGTAAGTCACTTTTTTTAAACGGACAACATTTAACAAAGTTACCAACATCACAATTTTTTATAAGCCGAGGTAGTAAATGTTGGCTAACTGTAGCTCTGTTCGTGTTTAAGCTACAAGGTCACAAAGAACATTTTTTTAAAAGCCTGAATCCTCCTTTAAAAATAGTCATAAAAATTTAATCAATAGGTTAGAAGTTCCAGATTTATTACTATTTAGTTTGTGAAAATCCCCACTGTGAAATGTTAATTTGAAATCTTGGGACATTACAAAAAGAAAACAAAACAAAACCAAATGAATTTTATTGCGATAGGTCTTTAAATATATGATAATATTGTAATGTATAATTTTATCGTGTAATTTCCGTGCCTCAGCTTCAGTGATGTGTCTGTTTTTTAGCGAAAGGTAATGGAATCCCTAAGTTGCTTAAAGAAACATAACAAAAAATAGTAACTACGTAATTCAATGAATTTCAAAAGGAATTTAAAAAAAAACTTGGTTCTTATTTGCATTTATTTATTAAATTGTTTTTAGAGTGAATTAACTTATGCATTAAACGGCTTACATAAATAACAAGGCATACGCAAAAACGAAAAAAAAACAAAACAAAACAAAATTTCACCATATTCACTACAAACAGCAAAATATCTTCTTAAATAAATATTTACAAATGGATTACTTAATCAATAAGTTACTTTATATTAAGTAAACAATAATTTACGTTATACCGATTAAAAATCCAATTATAAATCTACTTATAACAAAACTTTTTTGTTTGTAATTAATGTATTAATTTTTTATAATATTTAATAAGTACAAAGTTGAATCTAAAATTTCCGAAGTAAAATAACTGATACACACATACATACGTCATATGAAACACCACTTTCTATGTTCTAGAAAATAAAATAATTTTTTATTTAGTCGTCTGTTGAAAGTGCAGCCACTTCATGTTGCCATTTAATTAAATATGCAGAAGCATTTATAGATTGTTTTCTATATAAGAATAAAAACACAGCAAAACAGGAAATACTAGCTGGTATTTTTTATAGAAAAAACAAAAATAAATAAACATAAAAACTTAGAAAATTAAAAAGTTGCAATATAAGATTGTTTTTTATTTAAAAACAATTTTGTTTAAATGCTTCTGAGGTAATGTAACCGATGAAAACATTAAGCTCTTGACATAACATTATTTTGTTGGCGCAAAAATAATGCCGTTACACAATATAAATTATCTGATATTTGTTAGAAATGAGCTTTGTTTTCATGTACAGCTAATTTTAAGATGTTAAATAGTCATCAATTAAAAAAATTATAGCTATCAAATAACGATTAATCGATTAACGGTTAATAGGTTAATAATTAATCGATTAACGGTTAATAAATTAATAATTAATCGATTAACGGTTAACGGTTAATAGATTATTAATTAATCGATTAACAATAATCGGTTAGTCAATTATCTGTTTATCGATTTACTGTTATCTGTTAATCGATTATCGGATTAATCGATTAATCGATTAACGTTAAATCGTTCAACAATTAATCGATTAACGGTTAATCGTTTAATGATTAATCATTTAACTATTAACGGATAACCAATTTATGTTTAATTGTTTAACGATTAATTTATTAACACTAAACCGATAAAAAATTAAGCGATTAACTTTAACGAATTAATAAATTATTTAGGCTCAAGTTCTTTGTTATAAAGAGATAAAGAAAAATTAAACACCAGCAGAATGTAATGGATCTTCTGGATCGCTACATCCGTAGTAAGCATTCTTCATACCTATCTATAAGGTAGTTGGTATTATATTACCAAGCAGACGTTTCTTCTTTATTTTATTCACTTGCCATTAGACAACCTTTGGTTAGAAATAACAACAATTAGATATTTTTTCAAATTGTACATTATTACTTTAACGTTTAAACGATTAATAATCAATCGATTAACGGTTAATAGATTAACAATTATCGGTTAGACAATTATCGGTTAATCGATTTACGATTATCGGTTAATCGATTATCCGATTAATCGATTAACATTTAATCGTTTAACGATTAATCAATTAACAGTTAACTAATTAATGATCAATTGTGTAACGGTTAATCTATTAACTCTAAACCGATAACAAATTATCGATTAACTTTAACGTTTAAACGATTAACGTTTTAAGCGATTAATGGTAAATCGGTTTAACCGATTTATGCTAATTGAATACCCTAGTAGTTAAAAACTCATTGGGTTGCTACTATATGAAAATGAGGTTATCAAATTTTTATCACATCTATGTCACCAAACTTTATTAGGATTGCAAAACTTCATTTAATATGCGAGTAAGGCTCACGGCATACAAACTTCAACGATTAAAGTATAATTAACAATTAAAATATCCTAAGAAGAAATAAAATTAAGCATAAAAATATTTTGTAAACATATTCTCATTTAAACTTGAAATAAATGTAGGGCTTAAGATTGTCGTATTTTTCCGATTATAGTATTTATGTTCACGTAAGAAGCAAAGTATAACAATTTAATTTTCATATATTCACACGACAAGTGTATTTTAATTGTATGGAAGTGTTTGCTTTATGTCATTCAGAGTGTTTGCTTAATCAGCAGAAAGTATTTGCTTTTTATTTCAAAGGAAGAAAAAAAAAACATTGAATAAACTGTAAATATGTAAAATATTTGGTGAAAATTTCGGCTTGAATGTTATATAAACATGAGTAATAAATATTTCCAAAAATATCTAGCAAGGCTAAGTGTGTGATAATATACTTACACTGAAAAAGAAATGCGTGTTACGGAATTTTAAAAGTGCCAAATTTTGGGATGAGAAAATGATGATGGTGTATAATTTCATAGCTACAAAAATAATAATCTTTCTATTGTAGCATCTAACCAAAAGTGAAATTGTTGTATTTTTACAGCTTATTTTTAAAATTAAAATACTATACATGAAGTCTTATCTACATTACAGTAATTACCTTGAAATTAGCTCATAATTTGTATCTTGTCTTTTTGGTTTGTTTTTTAAAATAAAGCAAAGAACGAAGTCTGTAACATTTTTCGCGACGTCCATATCATTTTTTTTTATCTGCATCTTTATATACGTTAATATGTATGTACGTATGTGTGTTTGTCTTACTCTGCTTGCAGTGATTTTAATTCCAATATTAAGCAATCAATAAATTAATGTTTATATATTTTTTTATTATTGTGGTGGCTAAAATTAAACTCGACTTGTAATGTTGTTTTCTGTTACAACAACAAAATATTCTATTACAAATCGCTGCTTCAAACCGGTACCAATATCTACAGATTAAAGATAGAAGTTAAAAAGCAAAATTAAAAACAACACAAATTGTAAGAAGTTTGTACGAGGGAAAGCCAGTAAGTCTTGCAATATCATATATTTTTAGTTTTTTTTATTTTTCAACAAAGTCTCCCATTAGCTCGACAAACTTCAGGCGGAGATCTCCCGGTTTTTTGGGCCCTCAAAAGTATGCAATACATAAGCACTATTTGGATGGAAAAACACAACTTTTAGCTTGTGCCATTAAGGAAAAAAGCGAAAAAGTGCACCATTTTGGTCTAAGCTGAGGTGGTGCAACGTTTCTGAGTAATTTTCCAGGTTTAATATTTTAATTTCTGTCAAAGTCAGTTTTTTTGGTTGATGAAGTTTCTGTTCACTACAACCGTCCGAGTGGCGAACAGTTGTAAGGGCACAATTGTACCCAAATTTCAAAATACTAATACAAGCTAATGACCCTATAACACGACATGATTTTTTATATCTAAAATATACGTGCACCTAATGTAGCGAATTGAATATACTAGATGGGGGCGAATTTCAAAAATGCATTATTTTATTTATGCACGCTAACAAAATGTCAAGTTGGCCTTTCGTTGTGGTTTTGGCCGTAGTGCTTTCACCCGGTATTATAAATTCGCCTTGGTTTGCAGACATGCAAAAATTTGACATTTATTAAAAAAAATTAATTACTAAAACTCACTCATTGTTCATATAATAATATGTATGTATATATGTATGTATATATTTATGTATGTATGTATGTATGTATGTATGTATGTATGTATGTATGTATGTATGTATGTATGTATGTATGTATGTATGTATGTATGTATGTATGTATGTATGTATGTATGTATGTATGTATGTATGTATGTATGTATGTATGTATGTATGTATGTATGTACGTATGTATGTATGTATGTATGTATGTATGTATGTATGTATGTATGTATGTATGTATGTATGTATGTATGTATGTATGTATGTATGTATGTATGTATGTATGTATGTATGTACGTATGTATGTATGTATGTATGTATGTATGTATGTATGTATGTATGTATGTATGTATGTATGTATGTATGTATGTATGTATGTATGTATGTATGTATGTATGTATGTATGTATGTATGTATGTATGTATGTACGTATGTATGTATGTATGTATGTATGTATGTATGTATGTATGTATGTATGTATGTATGTATGTATGTATGTATGTATGTACGTATGTATGTATGTATGTATGTATGTATGTATGTATGTATGTATGTATGTATGTATGTATGTATGTATGTATGTATGTATGTACATATGTATGTATGTATGTATGTATTAATGTATGTATATATCTATGTAGGTATGTATGTATGTATGTATGTATGTATGTATGTATGTATGTATGTATGTATGTATGTATGTATGTATGTATGTATGTATGTATGTATGTATGTATGTATGTATGTATGTATGTATGTATGTATATATGTATGTAAGAATGTATATCGTAGGTTTGCTGAAATAACTGTCTCAACTGGTCGTGTATATGTTTCATACATTTTTTCTAATATATCTTTTGTTTCTTTTAGTGTTTTGCATTTTAGTTTAATGACAGATCAATAGATTGATAAAAAATAACGGATTTCCCTAAAAATTTTGCTTGTCCATTGTCTTCTAAAGCTTGTAAATTTTCTGAAACCCACTTCGTTTTAAATTATTAGTGCTTTCTTATATACTTAAATATGTATACATACATACATAAATATATTTGATGTCAACGAATTCTAAACTAAAAATTTCTTTGATAATAAATTTTTATAGCGTTTAAAACTATACTATTTTTTATTTAACAAAAATTCTAGTAAAGTAATAAAAATACTAAAACTTAATATGTAGATTTCAGCGTTATTTTTGTGAATATTCGAACATAGCGAAAACTGCGATGTATGCATGTAACTTCAGCTTAATATTACCCAATTAATTATTTAACAAATTATTAACAAAAAAAAACGCCATTAAACTTATAAAAAACACAATAATCATACGCAGAGTAGGAAACGTTTAAATGTTTCTAATAAATCTAATATTTCCTCGTAAAATACTCACTACTACAGCAGCAGCAGCAAAGCAAATTTGTATACCGTTAAAACGAGAAACTGTCGTCAACATTCTTTGTTAAAACATTCGTATTTTTCCCGAAATAATATAAGAGAGTTTAACTGTTATATTTATTTTTTAACTGTTTTTTATTGTTAAATTAACAGTTTTTTGCCTTAATGTGTTTTTTTTTTGTTTTTTGCAAATCAGGCATGGAAAGTATAAAATCGAATTATATCAATAACGAAATAAAATAATGCATTTTTTATATTAAAAGAACAGAATTATTATATTATGGGTTATAAAAGGTTAAAAATTAAAAATATAAAAATGTAATAAATAATGATACGAAAAAGAAAATTTTTGTATATTAAAAAAAAGAAAATTTTTAAAATTTAAAGAAAAATTATGAACTATTACAGTCTTTGCTGTACAGTCAACAGTCTTTACTGTACTCCAAAAATTACCTTTAGATATTAAAACATTGTTTTTGAGTGAGGTAAGTAGTTTCAGACTAAAAAAAAGGAATGCAAAATTTTAACATTTTCTAAAGTTTGTAAAAAAAACAAACAATAAACACTTGTAAGTAAAATTATTGCCAAACTTTAACTCAAAAAGCCGCAGTTTTCTTGCTGAAACCTATGTAAAATATAGAGAGATTCAGTCACTTTTGCAGTTCTTTAGATATAGGAATGGGCGTCCCGTTCTATTCCCCAAGCTTTAACTGGAAAACACAAGTTATTTTCAGGGTACAAAATTCCAACACTCCACGATGGCAATTTAGGCAATTCTAGGCAATTTGGTTGAAGAAAAATTATTGATCTCGCATCATGATCACCATTATCACAACCATAGCCATCGTCACCATTATTACAACCGTAACCATCGTCACCATTATCACTATCATCACCATCTTCCCCTAATGCTGGTTTCTATAGATAGATCTGCACGTTTTGGTTAAAGAAAAATTATTGAACACGCATCATCGTCAGCTAACATTGGTTTCTATACATAGATTTGGTCGTTTTGGTGGAATAAAAATGATTAAATTAGCATCATCGTCACCTAACATTGGTTTCTATACATAGGTCTGCTCGTTTTGGTTTAAGAAAAATGATTGAAATCGCATCATCTTCACCATCGTCACCTAACATTGGAATCTATACATAAGTCTGCTCTTTTTGGTTGAAGAAAAGTGATTGAATTCACATCATCGTCACCATCGTCTGCTCGTTTTGGTTGAATAAAAATTATTGAACTCACATCATCGACACCACCGCCACCAGCTTGTTTTGGTTGAAGATAAATTATTGAACTCACATCATCGTCACCATTGTCACCTAACATTGGTTTATATAGATATGTAGGTGTACACGTTTTGGTTGAAGAAAAATTATTGAACTCGAATTATCGGTACTATCGACACATACATACATATATAGATATGTATATACGGACATTTAAAAAAGAAAACTGTAGTAAAAATGTCAACTGTAATAATAAAAAACCATAAATGATCTTGTTGCTTTGTATATCATAAAAAAAATCGTGGGAAAATTAATCCGAAGTTCTATTGCCAGTCCCAACGACTGCCCTGTACTTTTTTTGCTTTTGGTATTATTATGAAAGGTACCACGACCATTGTTCCCATCCCGCCTATTTTATGATAACATACATATGTACATAAATATAAGGCTCTAAGACTCTACCAATTACATTTCACTACGTTTTCGATAATAATTTTTCACTTTTTATGGGAGATACCACGCCCACTGTTTTAATCAATCCAGCCAGTTTCTTGCTTCACTATGCGTATTAATGAGGGGGTTAATAGTTCAAAATTAACACTCTACGTGTTGCAGTTTCCCAGACACACAATAAAAAGTTTCCTCTTTGTTGGGAGGTACCACGCCCACTGTTTCAATGCAGTCTTTTTTGGCTGGACTATGCATATTAATATGTGGGTTCGTTGTGGAAAATTTCAAAATTCTAGCTATAACAGTTCTATATATTCTATTATTCTATTCTATATATTTGTAAATAAATTTATATATATATATATAGAGAGAGAGAGAGAGAGAGAGTATATCAGAGAGAGAGAGTATATCAAAATTCCAAACGGTTTGCAAAATATGAGCTTGAGTAAATGATCATTTTTTTTGCAAAAATGACAACGAGGCTCCAAAGTCCCCTTTAGGACTTTGGGCAAAACTGGGAGACAGGGGTCTTTTTTTTTTGGTCTTTTATCACGTAGTGGTGTCCGTATATGGTTATTTTGCCATGACTTAAAAAATTACACAGTGTGTTATTAATTGACTGGCTTGCTCTTGTATCACAACAAATTACTGCACATTTTTCGACTCTATTCTTTTCGTTAAATTAAAATAATAAAAGTTTTTATACCCAAAATATAAATTATAAAGTAAAAAGGCTTTTTCCAATTAAATTATTCTTTTAAAATTCTGGGTTAGTCTCTGTTTAAATATTTTAGTAAAAATGATTAAATTAATTTAGAATTACGAAACAAGTTTTATTATGTTATTAAATATTGTTTTTGTGTTTATTAAAAAAAACTTTCCACTGCAATTATGGAAATTTATCAATAAATAAATAAATCAGAAATTGTAAACAACTTATAAAGAGAGTAATAGAGACTTACAATTTTATTTTCTTAATTAAATTGCAGTTTTAAATTTGTTTTTATTTTAATTTAAAATTTAGTATAAAATTAAAATTTAATTTTTGCTCGACTTTGACGAAGTTAAAATATGATCAAATTTTTAATATAATAAGGTTTTTTTATATTTAAACATTTTTTAAATTCAAGTTGCCAAGTCTCGCAGTCGTGATCGAAATTGCATTCGAAACCAATTGTATCGCTATAGAGCACCAAAGACGTTCCTTTTTTTTCAATAAAACCCTTCTTAATTTGACTTCGAAATCGCACAAAATATCTGGACTATTTATTTAAGTAATAATAATACTAAGGTTTAAAGGTGAATTACTAAGCTGGTTAGAAAATGAAAAGCTTTATATATAAATATTTATGGCCTCATTGCTTACAACAACAATTTAAAATTGCAAAGATATTATCAATTATACAACATCTTCCTAATGTTCGCGCGGATCCAGACTAAATGAATGACAACCATATCGACAGTTGTAGCTTTAAAAATAAGGAAGCTATTAACAGTTAAAGTTTGGAAGTCCGTCCTGATGACCCTTTAAAACAAAAATTAGAGGTTTTCAAAAGTACGAAATTGCAACAAAAAAAAAATGCGATCAATCTGGTGCACATAGACTCTAATTATATGGTTGTAATCAAACCATATTATTATAGTAAAACATTATATTAAAATTAGTATGTTAAAACTATATTATTGTGTAACCTAACAATAACATTATAAAATATTACCATAATGATGTTTAAGTTTAAACATAGTATAATAAAATATGACCATAATATATTAAAAATTTATTATATTAAATTGCATGATACTAATGTGATTTAAAACGGCTGATCAAATTTTAACCAAAACTTGCTTCTCGTGAACATAGTAATGTTAAAAGAACTGAGATTTGTGTACCGCAACCACATATTGTTACAGAGAATATAATATGATTATGAAAATTTGAAATTTTGTTAGTCGAACTATTTATATATTACATACAATGAAATTTTGTAGTCAAGCTTGAGTTCGTTCTATTCCTTTTAAGTAAGAATAAAAATTAGGAAAATTTAAAATTATTTTTTCTTTAATAATATCACCTAATTTGTAATTTAATTTATTCTTTCTTAGAAGGAATATAACGAACTCAAGCTTGACTACAAAATTGAATTGTATATAATATGATTATTGTGACACCTACTCAAACTCTGCCAGTATTTTTGTCGGCATGATCTGGAGGATCTAAGGTGCTTTTATGTTACATACTAACTAAGTTATTGTTTGTACACCGTAATATTCACCTGAATGATGTTCTTCCTTTGTGTATTCCATGACTAATTTTATCATCTTTACCTCTAAAATATATTTAATTTTGTTTTTATGGATTACATACAATTTTCAAGGCTTATTTATGTTTTTTATATTCTTTTTTTATTTGCAGAATTTTGCCACATCAATTTACAATGGCTGGCGAGATCTTATGGACAATAAATCAGATCCCAGAACGAGAGACTACCCGCTTATGAGTTCACCATTCCCCACAATAGCCATCAGTTTAGCATATGCGTACTGTGTTAAGGTAATTAAAATTCACATATAAGCTATAATTGCAAAAAAAGTTGAAAAAAAATTTAATATTTTTTGTATCTATCAAAAATTTAAAAATTTAGAGTTAATACACTCTATTGTTAAACAAGTGCGCTATGATGATTCAAACTGTAATTATTTTTTCCCAGCCAGATAAATAATCTGGTTGAACAAGTCTCTTGATATATGAAAAAAGGAATCCCCCTTAATGCATCATTGACTCTCTAAGATATTATTGAGTGAAACTAGAAAAATAGTGATTATTACCAACACATATGCGTACCTGTGCACGGGGAATAAAATTATTGATTTAATGAGTTAAGATTTAAGCACAAAGCCCTATACTGTGTTTCTAGAATCAAGATGCGTTGTGTCTTTTTTTATTTATTTTATTTTGTTTTGAAAACATTTTTTTTTATTTTGTGTTCATTTTCAATGACGTTAACGAAAAATTCCTTTTAGTTTTAAAATGACTTGATTGTTTGTTAGTTTTTTTTTTTGTTGTTGTTAAGATTTCTTCTTTCCACATTTTTCTTCCTGTCTTTGTTTAAGATCCAAACATGAACTTGTTTACAAGTCAGCATTAATTCTAGATGCAGAATTTTATTATAGATTTAATAGAGGGCTTTTGCAAGAATTTCTTGTTAAGGACAGAAATTAGCAAACTAGTTTTGTAAAGAATCAATTTGTTCAGGGTCACATGACGAGGGACGATGCTGAGAAATTCTAGGAATACATAAAATTGAATATATTTATGAATTTTAGTTATAAACTCATAATCAGTTTAATAAAGAAGGAAAAATATTGCTGGTATGGTTGTAAAAGTTTCTATATTTTAAGTACATACATACATATGTACGTACATTCATTAAAGTCTTATCAGATTATCTTTGAAGCCGATGGTTTTGTTTAAATATTAAGACGACAAAATGGCATTTAACTCTAAGATATTAAGGAAAATCACATAAAATGTCTAGGAGGTTTCTACAAAATGCAAGTTCCAATTAGTTTTTTGTTTAAACAATCGATTAGTCGAGACAAAATTTGCTATTTTTGAAAAATGTAAAAATGAATTTCGTAGTGTCTTGAAACTTGTACTGAAAAGGCAAAACATGCCAAGAAATTAAAAATAATTAAGGTAAAGTTCATAACAAACTGGAGACTGATGATTTAAAATAAACGAACTATTTAAAATTTTACATAAAAAGCTTACTGGTTTTAAGCTTTTCTGTTATTAAATCTTATAAATATGTATTCACCACTAAACAGCAGAAATAAAAAACAAACAATGTAAGGGATTTTTAACATTAAAGAAAAGACACTTAAATAGATCGATAAAGTCGAAACATTTTTTGCATCAATTAAAGTTTTTAATTAGTTTTAAATTAAAGTTCAATTAATTTTTTAATTGATTCAAATATATATTTGTTTAAAACAGATTAAAAACATTCTCAATTAAAAGAATAATTAATCTAAAATCAATTAATACCTTTAACTATGAACATATTATTACTGTGAACGGTGACTATTTGAAAAAAAAAATAATAATTACATAATGATGATCTTTCATCAAGATAGTTCCCCACTGATGCCAGTTTAAATAGTTAAAATCCACAACTTTAATTTCACCTTAATCTCGAGATTAAAATCTTAGTGAAAATTACAACACCAGGTGCCGTATTCTGTATTTCACGTGGCTAAAGCTTGAGCAAAAGTAATGTCATAATGCGAATGTGGCTTCATTTTTACAAATAGCGTCAAATAACACTGTGATTTAACATATGTGTCATAGATAGACAGATATGAAAATAATCACAACAAGCAATGTTGCGATCCATTTTTAAAGAACGTGAAATTATTGTTACTCTGCTTATTTGATCAATTTTCGGTGTGTTGGTTTGAGTCTTTGTCGGGAATCGAATCCACAACCGCCAGACCGATAAACTACATACTACCAGTTTATGTAGGTACCGCGCAAGTTGCTGAATTAGATCTAGAGCTTTGTGATTTGTTAGCAGATTGGAACTAGCACAGGTAAAGGATGAATGTTTTGTGACAAAAATTTCCAAGCCGAATGATCTCCGTACTTTTTTTTTGGTTTTGAGCTGTCTAACAAACCATAAACCTTAAAAGACTTGCTAGTTAAGAGTGAAGAAGAAATCGAAGAAATTTAAGCTAACATCAATTTCAAGTATCACACATCTGCAACATCTTGGCAGGTGGCCATTTGACATTTATGATTATTTAAACTTAACTTACCGTTATGGTGTAATGAATTTATTTGAACCCAATTTTAGATTTTCAAATAAACTTCTCCTGAAAACAGGGCAATTTTTTAATTTCTAAGAAAATAGCAGTCCACTGTTTTTATAAAACTTTTCAATACAAAGGTGCAAGAGCTAAATTAACGACGCCGGTTTATTTATAAAGCTTGACTTTAAAGCCGTAAAAATAAGTCGGGATTAGAATTGGAGTGAGAGAAGTTCGTTGAATATCTCTTCTACTGAATTATCAGAAATTTTCGTATCATTTTTACATATTCGCCAGAATTAATTCAACAGTGAAACAAAATATATCGATTTAACAGTATAGGTTCGATTCTACTACTAAAGTGTAGTAAAACCTTATACAAGGTTTGACGAAAATGGTGATCAATTTTTATTTATAGGCTTCGAAAGATTCTGAAAATCAGTGGGCCTTTCAAAAAAGGTGTCATCATTCAGGATAAAAAATACATTTTTAATGTTCTTTTTAAAAAAAAGTGCAGAAATGAATAATTTATATTTTTTGCATATAATATTAATAGAATTTATTTAACGAATCCTCATCTACATTATTGTCACACCAAGTTCAGCTGATGACATCTTTTTTGACGGGCCCACTGATTTTCAAAATCTTTCGAGGCCCATGAATAAAAATTGGTCAATAAAATCGCCAAACTGAGTATAGGGTTTTACTACCCATTGATGGTAAAATCGAAAAGTCCTTGTATTTTTCTAAAAGTTTTTATTTGTTGCAATGTGTTTTTATTGAAAAGAAAACTTAAAATCAAATTTTTTAAAAAATTTGGATTTTATTTCTTTTTTTCGCAATGATTCTTAGTTTTTTTTTAATGAAAATTTCTATAAAACATTACAGTTACATTACAGTTACATTACAGTTACTAGCAACTTTATCGGCTTAATAATATTTTAATACATGGTTGAGTAATAACAGTAATAACAGAAGTTGATGCTGTAAAAAATTTATGATTTTGATGTGAAAAATATCAACTCTAAATCAAAAAATTAGAAACCATATTTTCGGTAGACATTTGTCTGCAAACATTCCTTTTTCATCCAACATTTACTACCACTGAACGATTACCAACTTTTAAATATCAATCGTTGTTTATTAATCATTTAATAAATGTTTAAATTATTAAATTGAATTTATGATTTAAAAATAACGACTGAAATTATGTCAAGTTCATGTTAATTTTGTTTGTTTTGTTTGTCTGGAATAACTTATAATTTTTTGTTTTATTTACATATTAACGATTTTAATGTGTGATAAATTATTAAAAAGTTGAAAAATAAACTCTGCATGGCAATAAAAAACTTTATTTTTTTAACTAAAGAAATCAACACTGATTGTTGAAAATAAAACTATTTTTTAAAATTAATATTCAGTTTTATTTTTATTTTGGTTTTGAAATAATTAACTTCAAAATTAATATTTATCACAAGATATATTTTTCCCAACTGAAATATGTGAATAAATTATGTTACATTATTATCAAAGTTAATCTATTTGAATATTTTTTTTTTTAATTAAGTTATTTGGATAAAGAAGATTAAAGTGAAACAAGTGTTTGTTTAGAACACTGATAAAATTGGTTTAAATTAATTTTAAATTTTTATTTCAAATATAATTTTGAAATTTTCTTGCAAACTAATCACACTTTTTATATATTTTAGATACTGGGACCAAAGTTAATGGAAAACAGAAAGCCTTTTCAATTACGCAAAGTTTTAATTGTTTACAATTTTACACAAGTTATTTTTAGTGCCTGGTTATTTTATGAGGTCAGTACTACATGATTTGCGAAGAAAAAAAAAAAATTTAATTTTTTAAACTTTTTTTCAGTCCTGTATTGGTGGTTGGCTAAATGGTTATAATTTAAGATGCGAACCTGTAGATTATTCATACACACCCAAAGCTTTAAGAGTAAGTACTAAATATACGCACATACATCCATTGATATGATCAAACTTAGATCCCACTTTGCTAAAACAAAAGACTTAAAACACAAACTTGTTTTGTGGTTTTAATTTGATTGACAACAAATTTCTATTTTATGCTAATTTCTCTAATAGAATTTTTAATAAATTTTGATTAACAACTTATTTGTTGTTTTAGTATTTTTATTTTCAAATACTAAACAAATAACATGGATTTCAAGAGAGACATGCCGTCTGTTTTTTTTTTTATGACAACCTGCGGTTAAATCTTAAGATTTAAAGAAAATGGCTGGCTCTTTTTATAGCCATCAGTTAGATATTTCTGTTGCCCTCCACATAGTTTCGCTTTTATTATAGTTTAAATGTTTTTGATAACTCTATTTTTAAATTTACATATTTATAGGAACTAGAAGAATAGAAATAGTTAAAGCACGTATTATTGAGTTTGTTTGCTGGCAAGCAAATAATATTACTAAACAAAGATATTTCTATCTCCTTAAGAATTTCTACAAGAAAAATTTATTGTACTTAAAATATAATGTATTTTCATTTTCAGACCTGTTCGGTATTTGTAATTAATTTTTTTTTTAATTTAAATGTTTAATTTTAATTTATAAAAGGAGTCGTAAAGCAGCTGTGAGTTAATAGTCAGCTCACTCACTCAGACCTGTTCTTGTTATTCTCTCTTTGAAATTTTAGCATCTAACTCATACTTGTTTTAATAGTAGGTTAGGTTATACATATGTGAGGTAGTATTGTTTAAGAATGATGGAAACAAGATCATACCATTCATCCCGCACATAAAATTAAAATTTTCTGCGCATTTTGGACAAATGACAATCTTTGCATATTACATTTACATTTTGTACGAAATTATATAAAGCAATTTGTTAACTTGGCAACCTTACAATAGACAATTCATTTGTTAAAAAAAAAATATTTAAAAAAAAATTTTATTAAAAAAAATATTTGTCTTTACCAAATGAATTGCTCAGTCAGGCTCAAGTTCGTTTATTCTTTCTAACTACTGCAAGGGGTTGAAAGAACATTTTTTTTTACAAACTAGGTGATAACCTTTAAAAAACGGTAAATATTAAAGCAAAAACATATTAACAACTTTGTTCTACGACAATAGATGATTGGAATAAAATTTCTCGTATTTTATTATCTGAGTTTGGTTGGTTAAATAGATGATGCTTACAATTAAACACAGCCCATAGTAGATATGTAGGTACGAACCGAAGAAGGATGTGGCGATTTATAAATAAAATGTTCTAAATAAAATTTTTCCTCTTTTTCTTTAAATTTTTACATATTCGACAAAATTTTTTTTTAAATTTAAAAACTACACTTGAAATATAAAATGACATAAGAACGTGTTTTTGCTATTGTTCCATTTAGATCAGTTATAACTAAAATTAATTACTGCGCTTTCCTTAAATAATTTGTTGCAATACTTAACTTTTAACGGACCTTCTAATTAATATAATAGTTTAGTTAAATAAAACGAAATATGTTTTTAAAAGCTTAATTTTATTTCGGTTAATTTCTTCTAATTCATCGTGATTTGCACAAAACCTAAACAAATATACTTATTAAAAACAATGCGGTTGTGCTAACTGCTATTTAATTCACATACAATTTAATGAAAATGTTGACTAATTGTTTTTATTATTTAGCAAAACTTGTATGTAAATTATAAAAAAAAACATTCTTACAAGATCCCAAGAAATTTCACTTATTCATAACATCACGATTGTTACAAAGAATAGACAACACTGTTGCAAATAAGAAGAATGTTGTACAATTTATTTATAAGTCTTAAATGTTAAAGAGTTAATTGAGTCATAAAAAATCTAGGAATAAAATAATAACTTTTAATTGTTTTATTGAGTAATAATTATGATAATTACCCAATAAAACACACAGTATCGATTGTGTTGCTAAACCTAAAATTATAAAAAAAAAAAAATTTCTGTTAAAAAATAATAAATAAATAAATATTTTTCTTACTAGCAGTTTCACATGTCGAAAGAATTCTTTCATTTATTTTAATCTACATATATACCAAGGCTAATTCATACCAGGTGTAAGCAGTAGGACAACAACTACAACAAAACAACAACTTTGACATTAGATTAGCAGATATGAAACAATGAATTTTTTGATAAGACATTAGCAAAAAACGAGAGAAAAAAACAATCAGCTGGGCTATCGACTCCACCTGGTATGAATTCGCCTTGATATATACCATTTTAATGCAGACTGTAGGAAACAGTTTTTATTTTGGTTGCTCTTCTTTTTTAAAATACGCATTCACTGTGTTGATAGCATCAACACACAACGAATATTTGATTTTACTTTGAAAGTGATCCACACTAAATTTTAAGTCTCTTACTTTTATAGTGCTTTAGATATGGTTTATATATTTACTTTAATTTATATAAAGAAACCCATCCCCGGGTAATTACTCAGGAAGATTTATAATGGGTGATTTTTTTGAGGTTAGGATTTTCATGCATTAGTATTTGACAGATCACGTGAGATTTCAGACATGGTGCCAAAGAGAAAGATGCTCAGTATGCTTTGACATTTCATCATGAATAGACTTACTAACGAGCAACGCTTGCAAATCATTGAATTTTATTACCAAAATCAGTGTTCGGTTCGAAATGTTCAAATGTGACAAATTTTGTTCAGCGATGAGGCTCATTTCTGGTTGAATGGCTACGTAAATAAGCAAAATTGCCGCATTTGGAGTGAAGAGCAACCAGAAGCCGTTCAAGAACTGCCCATGCATCCCGAAAAATGCACTGTTTGGTGTGGTTTGTACGCTGGTGGAATCATTGGACCGTATTTTTTCAAAGATGCTGTTGGACGCAACGTTACGGTGAATGGCGATCGCTATCGTTCGATGCTAACAAACTTTTTGTTGCCAAAAATGGAACAACTGAACTTGGTTGACATGTGGTTTCAACAAGATGGCGCTACATGCCACACAGCTCGCGATTCTATGGCCATTTTGAGGGAAAACTTCGGAGAACAATTCATCTCAAGAAATGGACCGGTAAGTTGGCCACCAAGATCATGCGATTTGACGCCTTTAGACTATTTTTTGTGGGGCTACGTCAAGTCTAAAGTCTACAGAAATAAGCCAGCAACTATTCCAGCTTTGGAAGACAACATTTCCGAAGAAATTCGGGCTATTCCGGCCGAAATGCTCGAAAAAGTTGCCCAAAATTGGACTTTCCGAATGGACCACCTAAGACACAGCCGCGGTCAACATTTAAATGAAATTATCTTCAAAAAGTAAATGTCATGGACCAATCTAACGTTTCAAATAAAGAACCGATGAGATTTTGCAAATTTTATGCGTTTTTTTAAAAAAAAAAGTTCTCAAGCTCTTAAAAAATCACTCGTTATAAAATTATAAAATTTATATAAAATTCAGAAATAATGGTACAGTTCTGTATATAGTGTTTAAAACTTCCTGCTGACAAAAATAAATTGTGCTGTCAAGTTTGCAGCACCTATTTTTTCTCTATTTTCTTTCGGAAATGAAATATTTTAACGGGGAAAAAGTATCCTGAACCTGGATACTTAGGTACCTCCTCTTGAAATTTTATTGAAATCTAACACAGACAGACAGGCATAAATAATACTATAATTATTTTCTTTTGTATAGACTAGCTGTGCCCACACACGTTGTGTGCGTACTGACAATATTTTGTTCGATTTTGCTTTGAAAATAATCCACATCAAATTTTAAGGCGCTTACTTTTATAGTGCTTCACGCATGCGTATTTTCTTTATATGAAGGTACCCATCTCTAGATAAAAATCTAAAAATTATTAAAAAGCTCTGTAAAAGGTGTTTAAAAAATTTCCCGTCTTAAAGTATACATAACAGTAAAATTTAATACTTTCACTTCTACTTTCTCTTGGATATAAGATATTTTTGCGAAAAAAATATCCTATATTTGAATAAGGATACAGGATACAGAAGAGTTTACGTGATGCGAACACAGACACAGACAGAAAGACATGCAGACAGGCAGAAAGTAAAAGTTTTATTATATGTATAGAAAATGTTGGGGCAAACCAAATAAACAAAGAGTTGCTCTCATTATTAACCAAAGGTTGGCTGATGCAACAAGAAATACAAGGTGGTAAATATTTAAGAAAAAAGGGAAGAAAAGAAGGGAAGCTTTATGTGGTGGTAGATTTCCTTCTCATCAACTAACAATAGATGATTAAATACAATTTTTTCGTATACTATTACCGGGGTTTGGTTTAATATATAGATAATGTTTACAACCAAACACTACCCAAAGTGTAAAGATACGAAGAACGCAGAAGAAGTATGTAGAAGTGTATAAATTGAAATTTTTCCCACTTTTCTTAAAATTGACCACCTAATTTGTAAAAAAAAATATTATTTTAGCCGTATCAGTAGTTAGGGAGAATAAACGAACTTAAGCTTTACTTTAACAATTTATTTAAGTGTTAATAAATAGTTCGACTTATAAATTTAAAAATTCAATATTAAATAAATTACTTATTATTTGTTACTCTAAGCAAATATTTAATAGTATAATGAAATATAATCAGCAATTAAATATAACAAATACACACGTATAAACTTCTGAGAATAATTTAACCCATTAGTGCTTCCCCATAGACCGGCTCCTATGATTGTAATGAAATTTCTGCATTTCCATAAAAGTTTAGACATCAGCAGGATGTATTGAACTTTCTGCATGGCTACATCCTTCTTCAGCATTATTTGTTTCGTATCTATTTACTTTGGGTAGTGTTTATTTGTAAACATCACCTACTTGTATTTTATCAACCAAACTCAAATAATAGAATACGAGAAATTGTATTCCAAACATTAATCGTCAACTTTCGAAAACGAAGTCTACCACCTCCTAAAGCTTTCTTCCTCTCCCCATTCTCCTCTTACTCCCTTTTCCCTTTTAAATTTTTCATAGTATTTTCTAACAATAAGAAAAAATCTAAATTTTGCCTGTAACAAAACGAATCGAAAATTACGGAAAATTTTACTGCTCGGTTATAAATAAAAAAGTTACCTCGATAAACTTTCACACGGCCCGCGCTCAAGTCTTTTAACTGGCATTACTTTTCCTGGTATATAAATATCCATTTACAGGCAGATTACAGTGGGTTACAAAGTTTACTAAGAAATCGCTAGATTATCGTGAATATTTCCCACAAAAACATGAAATCAGAAATTAACACTTTGTACTTAACACTATTTAATAAAACAAGCAAATATTTTACTTGCTCGTTAACTACATCACTCTAGATGCTAAGAATTTTATATATTTATTATTATTTTAATAATATTTTTTTCTTTTTTTACAGACGGCGCGTGGTTGTTGGTGGTATTTCTTTTCAAAATTCACCGAATTCTTTGACACCTTCTTCTTTGTGATGCGTAAACGGTACGACCAAGTTTCCACTTTGCATGTGATACATCATGGCATTATGCCTGTATCTGTATGGTGGGGTGTTAAGTTCACACCCGGCGGTCACTCCACCTTCTTTGGCTTTCTCAACACTTTTGTACACATCATCATGTACACATACTACATGTTGGCTGCAATGGGTCCCAAGGTTCAGAAGTACTTGTGGTGGAAGAAATACTTGACTGTCTTGCAAATGATTCAATTCGTTTTAGTTATGGTGCACTCCTTTCAATTGTTCTTTAAGAACGATTGCAACTACCCAATTGGCTTTGCTTACTTCATTGGAGCTCATGCTGTTATGTTCTATTTCTTGTTCTCAGATTTCTATAAACAAGCCTACTTGAAGAGAGAAAAGGTAAGAAAAATGTATAACTCTAGAATTGTATAATTGATAGTGCAATTGTCTATCAGTCTGGGGGTTGCGCCAAATACTCTGGGTGTAATCTGCAGAGAAACCAGAAGATTGTAATAAATAATTACCACAGAATTAGGTTTAAGATTAACAAGATTATGACTGATTGCTTGTTTAAACATGGTATATTACCCCTGTTCCGCAGTCCAAATCCAAAAAATTTTATTCGCTTTCAAAATAATCCTAATTTTTTAGTTTTCCGTATTCCACTTTCTCATATTTCTTTTTCATTTAGTTTTGAATAAGAAATTGTTATGAATTGAAAGAGACTTAATATAATAAATTAATTAATTTGTTAAACAAAACTTTATTTATACCTTTGAGTAATAAAAGTATAGATAAAATACTTTCTTTGAATTGTTATCTTAACTTTATGTTTTTAAAAGATAAAAATTTAATAATAATGAAAAGATAAGTGGAATATCGAATTTTTTTGTTAATTAAAATAAAATTATAAAAAAGTTTATTAACCTTAATTCTTTTAAACAGGATAAAGCTGCCTTCAAAGCTGCCCAAAAGAATACGAACGGTATCACTAAAACTCATCAAAATGGCTTCGCATTCAGTAAAGAAGTTAATGGTAATTCTAAATTTGCCGAATCCGTAACCAAAATAGACGATTATTATAACGCTACATTAACATCACCAACTGCCAAAACGACGAGACAACGAGTGTTTGCGAACGGCAATAATTAATTAATTTTAAATGTTTAAATATTAATTCAATTCCATGAATTTTTATTTGTATAAATTATTTAATTAGAAGACGTGCCCGGGCGTGTGCGCTTATTTTGTGTGTTTTATATAATTATACAATTAATTTATTAATTTTAAATTTTAAAATATTTTGTATTTAGTTTTAAAAATATTATTTAGTAATTGTAAGTTTATTATAATATTTTAATAATAATTCAGTTACAATTAGCAAAAATAAACAATATACAAATAAATTAATATGTATCTGCACGTTTACACCTACTCAAGAGTATATATGTACATACATATATTCCAAAATCAATACAATCATATAAATAAATAATTAAGAAAAAATAGTATTTCAAATCACCCATCATATTTTTATCAGCGTAAACATAAACTTTTAAGTCTGTAAATTTAAATAGAAGGCAAATTGCTTTGATGTTGAATACATACCAGGCAACCTTTGAAGCAACTAAAGCGTGTTGCTATGACTGTTGTGAAGTGTGTAGCTTTGGTTCGTGTTTTTACAAACGTTGCTTAGCATAGTGTAAAGACTTGACATAAATTTGTTTAGACATAACTCAAACTCAATATAAAAATATTTTTTTAAAAACAGGTTTTTTATATTAAATTTGACTTATGTCTAAGCATATTTCTATCAGGTCTAGACCTTAAGTAAATATTAGAAAGACAAAGTACCTCACTCAACAGGTTGCCTTCTATGTATTTAGCTTTATAGCAAACGATTAATAAAAAAACATTATTGTACGATTTAATATCGAAACTCCGTTTTGAAGAACCATTGTTTTGTTTGCACACGAACAAAACGTCCGCAGAATAGGGAAAAAAATTTGTTTATTTCCTCTTGTGTGGAATATATGTATGTATATGTTAATGGCAGACATCGTTGTGTGAACAAATATTCCAACAATGCTGTTTGAATCAGAACATGTCATCAATTATTGAACAAATTAATGGCTCTTCAATATAATAACTTTGTTGCTTAACATCCACTTATACATAAATTATTTTGTTAGTTTTATTATCAATTAATGTCTTCGGAATCTGTGCTGTGCATGTGTACAATGTATTGATTTTTAATTTAATTGCTTTCGCATTAATTTTTTTTTTACAATTTATACAAAAGTCAAACTTGTAAAAAAAATACAAATAAATTTTTTAATGCTTAAAGCTAAATTTTAATTAACCATAATTAAAATTAATTACTAGAAAATAATTAATAACAATTTAAGTACATTAAGACCCATTATAATATCTTGCCAATAGCTAAAGTTAAGATTTTGTTGGAGCGATAATATGTTTTATCTGACAAGTTATAGTAATGAGCATTATCCTCGTTATTATAACGAAAAAACCACTTATCGCTCCAACAAAATCCTAACTTTAGCTATTGGCAAGTTAGAATAATGGGCCTAAAAACAAGTAAAATAAATTAATAAGAACAAATCCAATAATATTCCTTCAACTACTGAAATCGAAATAAAAACCTAAAAATTATATAAAGAGTATCTGTAGACAGGCTAAACAATTATAATTTGCATTTACAAAACATTATAATAATTTAACACAAAAGAAAGTAATCAAATTTTTTTCCTATTCTTCAGACGTGTAGACAGCATGTGAAAAAGCCAAAACAAAACTGTTTAAAAAAATATTCTTTTAACCTTCTAAAAACGATCATCGTACATGGTCAAAGGGTTATTATGGAATTGTTTTTAATTATAGAAAAAAAGTAACTCTTGATTAATTCTACTGTGTTAAAAAATGATTTTCATAAAATTACTCATTTAATCATTCATCAATTTCTACATTTTCTCGGTGTAGTGATTTTTCTTAAAATTGTTGCTAAAAGGTAAAAAATAAGTCACAAAATATTTATATTTGTAAATTTTTTATTACTGGATTATTGTGTGTTTAAGGAGTTGATGTGAATAAAGATTTTTTTATTAACAAAAATAAGAAAGAAAATAGTTTATTTTTAAGGATACATTTGTAAACCGGGCTAAATCACTTCAAACTTAGTTTAGCAATACTAGGAATGCCATTCTCGCGAGAAGTATGGGTAAAATTTATGAATGGCCACCGCCTGGTAAATAATTTCCCGTTGTTCATGTGTTTTAATTCACGTTGGTAATTTTTAATGATGAGCTGAAAATAAAACTATATATTTTTATTTACTAAATAAAGCACATATAAAGCTTTTTATTTGGAACTTTTAGAAGAAGGCTATCTAACTCAATATGGCTTGTTTTAGAATAAAAAATTTCAAAATATACCTATTTACATAAGTATGTAAATATGTACGAATGTATCAAGGCGAATTCATACCAGGTGGTGTCGATAGGCCAGCTGATTGTTTTTCTCTCGTTTTTTTGCTAATGTCTTGTCAAAAAATACATTGTTTCATATCTGCTAATCTAATGTCAAAGTTGTTGTTTTGTTGTAATTGTTGTCCTACCGCTCACACCTGGTATGAAATCGCCTTGGAATGTATGTATGTATGTATGTATGTATGTATGTATGTATGTATGTATGTATGTATGTATGGTTTCTATCTATGTAATTAATTTTTTAAGGCATAAATCTAGTTTAGTGGCAATATAAAAATAAATGTCGCACAAAGTTTCTGTATATAACATGCCATTTATTGAAGCAATATGGGTATCGTTGGAAATTTCATTAAAATTCCTTCCTCTTGCTTTAAAAGTATAGAGGGAGTTTTATTCCAGTGACCGCTTTTCATAAATACTTACTATTAGCGGTGCCTTTTTTGAGCATACATATATCTTGTGCCTTGTAATAAAAAGTAGCATCAGAGGAGAAAATACTTGCGCCCGGCCGTATGCCGACTTTAGAAAGCGATGCTGGTATCGATTATACCATAGGGGAGAAAATCCGTGCTCACTGTCGAGTTCCGGCTACGCAGAGAATCTTTAGTAAGCGAAACTGGTCATAGCTGATATTTAAATGTTGTAATACACCAAAATTATTTGGTTATTTTTTATCTCTTTGGTTTTTAGATAGTAAACGAAAAACCGTCTAACGCAAGATCCTTTTGACTGCGAAAGCGCTTTGAGTCTCACTTGGCCTTTTTAGATTTTTTTCCATTATTTTCTTTTTAATGCATAGGACTCATATCGTCATATAATAGGTGGAAGACCGTAACTCCGGTACTAACAGTTTCCACCGATTTTTTTACTTTACATTTTATGTATTGTCTAGATATGTTCCTTTTTTAAAATATTAAAAAGAAAATACATACATAAGTTGATATGTATATAAGTACATCAAGGTCAATATGTTAATTTGTGGTCAATATGAAATTATTTTTCCAACATCGCTGTTCCCCCAAAGAATTCGTAAAAACACAACTCCCAAATACTTCATCAGGCAAGCAAAAACATTATAATCAGGCAGCACTACCATAAAACAGGGGTAATAATACGAAGAAGAGCTAAAAAGAAACATCAAAAAATAACATTGTCTAGCAAAAGACGGGGTAAAGCAAAACTGTCAAAAAAAATCTACAAAAACAATTTTTGCATTAATTTTATTTATACAAGATTCTACTCAGCATAATTTTTATGTTTGTAAAAATAAATGAGTTGAATTAAAAGGTGCAAAAATGGATCGGCAGTTGGTGGAAAATATTTTAGCAGTGATTAAGACGTCAGCTGATAAATCTGTTATCATTAAAGGGCTAGTGAAATTGCGAACAGATGTGGTCAAAGACAAAGATGGAATTGTTTTGTTTAGGGAAGCAGGAGGGGTTACACCAATGGTGCGATTTTTAAGTAAACCACATGAACAAATATTGGAAGTTGCTTTAAGCATTATGGGCAATTGTTGCACTGATGAAATTAGTTGTAAAGAGGTAAGTCTGTCTAAATAAAATTACATGAGATCAACAGTGAGGGTGTGTGTGTATTTGTGTGTAATATTTATGTAATTTTTTTAGGCTTTGGAAAGTAGAATTGCTATTCCTTTAGCGACAATTTTAAAGTCGATACCCAATCCGGTAATACAATGCCGAGCTTGTCGTTTGCTGGGAAATTTGGCGAAAGTAGATGTGAATCTTTTAGTGGCAAACCATTGTCCCATAATTGCTCAGTCCTTGTGTCGCATTATTGACGAAACATCCGATGTACAAACACGTATGATGGCATTTCGGGCATGTCGTTTTTTATTGTCTAATCCACAGTTTATAAAAAATTTCCTTCAAGCTGCCGGTTTTACAACCCTTTTACGAATTTTAGCGTCCGTAATGAAGAATAACGACTTCGTAGTTGACGAACAATTACTAAGCGATGCCCAAGCTCCATTAAAAGTGGGTTTGAAACGTAACCAGCATCGTGAGAAATATTTCGAAGAAGTTGCTCGTAATTTGGAAGGTGTGCGTAGCGATATATTTGATCACGAAGTGCTCAAAAATAGCACTCGTAAGTCGAATGCTTATGCTATGCCAAAGGAAAGAATGGCCTTAGACCTAATATGTGAAATATTGAAATGCTTACTAGCCATCTCGGAGCTACAAATTAGTTTGCCTATTTGGGAGTCTTTAAACCGTGCCAATTGCAGTTTTGCTCCTATTGTTCAGTTCGTTACGGATGTAAATTATAAACACAGAAGTGTAGCCTTGAAGATTTTATCAAACCTTTCAAAAAATCATGGAGCATTTTATTTACTAAGTTCAGCTGATGCTATTTTAGCGGCATGTGAACTTTTGGTGACTAGTAATGCAAAGATGATACCCAATGAAAGTGAATGCAGGCATTGTATCAATATTATTAGCATACTATCAACAGATGCATGCAATCGTTCTAAAATAAGGCGATCCGGCGCATTGCGGAAATTAATTGCAATGTGCAAGGAATCTAATTCTCAATCGGAAAAATCAGCCGTAAGTAATAATAAGACAAATTGGTTCTTAATATTATTATTAAAAAAAAAATGTATTATAGATTTTGAACGTTTTAATAAACTTTCAATATGACAACATGAGCATGGATCTTATGATACGCGAAGGTCTAATTAATGTTTTAATTAAAGAGCTTGACTTGTATTTAACGAGCAATGATGAATACTACAAAAAGAAACGTGAAGAAAAATTACAAATGTCTAAAAAACGAAAGTTACCAGAAATCGCAAAAGAATCAAAATGCAAGGTAAATATATTAAACGTTATATAATTGAAAATTATTGAATTTAAGTTATGAATAGTTTCCTAAAGTAAAAGAAGAAATATACCTGGATTGTGACTCGCCTAGTAGTTCGCCAAGATCATACAATGCTCCCTCTAGTCCCTGCAGCTCTCGTAGTATGTCACCAGTAGGAGGAAATGTATATCAGACAAATGGTAAAAAATATAAAAACTTATTTTTTATAATATTCATTAAGATTCAGTTTTTCTTTTTAAGACTCTGATGAAGAATCTTATTCACCTGTATGCAGTGATGAGGAAGAAGAAGATGAGAATGAAGAGAACACAAAAGAAGATACCAGTAGCTATTTATATAGCAATCCAAATGCCAATTGTGATGATCATACTATTATAATGAATCTACTAGATGTTGCCGCTAGGTCAGAACATATTGAAGATAATATTTTACTAGACAAAGAAGACGATGAAGAAATCAGCCAAGGTCTGCCATTGATTCTTGAGATTTGTAAAGTTTTTCAGTAAAAACATAGCTTTCTCTTTTAAGATGCTGCTTTGAAATTAGTACCAACCAGTAATTTGCCTCATAATACCATAGATATAATAGATAATTTAATATTTCGCATCACCTGTTTGGTCAAGAAAAGTTTAGACTTGGGTAAATCCGAAACAATGAATACGCTTATTAAGGCTATAAATATGTTTGGGGTTAATTTAGATTTTGCTGGATCACTTACCAATATTTTATTGTAAGTATGAAAGGATTATTTTTGGTTATTATATCAATATATAAATATTAAAAAAAAAACTTGAGGCTGGAGTCCGAAAGCCAACAGAAATACCTTGCGTCAATCAATAAATTTTTTTGGAATAATTTTTAAAAAGAATTTTTAAACAAATTTTACAAAAAATTTCAAAATACATATTTAAAAAAAACTGATATTTTTAAAAAAAATTTTCCAACAAATTTTTGAAAAATTATACAAAAATTCTCAAAAAAATTTTCGAAAAATTTTTACAACAAATTTTCGATAAAATTTTTACAAAAAATTTCAATAAAAATAAAAAAACTCGATAAAATTTTTACAAAAATAAAAATTAGATAAAATTTTTACAAAAAAATGATAACATTAAAAAAAGATCAATAAAATTTTTAACAAAAATATTTAAATAAATTTACAAAAAAAATTGAGATCATTTTTACAAAAATATATAAAATTTCTACAAAAATTTCTGATAAAATTTTTAGAAAGTTTTCGATAAAATTTTTAGAAAAGCGATTTTTACAAAAATATATTGATACAATTAAAAAAAGAAATTCGATAAAATATTTACAAAAAAATTCTATAAAATTTTAACAAAAAAAATCTATATTTTTATATAATATTTGTAATAATGAAGTTGAAAATTTTAGAAGTCAAATGAATGTATCCGAAATTATTTATATGAAGCGATTGTTCATTAAACTTAAAAAGCCAAGAAAAACACATCGTTTGTATCAAATATGTGTGTATGAAGAAATTTGATCGTTTGAATGCAAAGGCATGTTAATTATGTATTCGTTCATCCGTTGCCGTTCTTCGGCGAATACGAAAATAATATCAGGAAAATTTCGACAAGTTAAACACCTTATTTATGGATGTTACTTTTATAATAAAGTTAAATATAAAACGGTGGTTCGAAACCGTTTATTGTGAGTCCGACTCGCACTTGTCCGATTTATTTATAACTAATTTTTAAGCAATTTTACACTTTTATGTTTTATCCATTTAAAATTTTTCTTCTCGAAATGTAATTAACAAATTTTTTAACTTATTTTCTGACTTTAAGGGAAAGTCAATTTTTTCGTCAGGTGATTAAGCAAGGCATATGCCATCAATTGTATCAATTAACAAAAATAAAGGAGGTGAGTTTAGTTTTTTTAAGCTTATTTAAGTATTAATTAAGCATAATATAAACCAATATATTGTTTTTAGATGGCCAAAGAAGGATTTGCTTTCTTAGACACTTTGACTTCTGTGGGAGAATGTAATTACGGTAAAGAAGAATTGGCTCGCTTATTGCGTTGTGAGGATATTTGTGCACAGAAAAGGGCTGCTATTACTGTGGGCTATATTATCAAAAGTAAACCTTTGCTTTACCAATTCCTGAACGATGGCAATGCTTTGTCCGTGTTACTAAATATAATATTAAGTGCCAAACAAGATGAATTCACAGCCGAAGCAGTTGATTCGCTAACTTGCATGTCACGTTTTACCCTAGGTATTGATATACCACAGACAGCGGCTGATAAACGTTTAGATGAGTATGATGTATACATTGAAAAGGATGCTGGTCAACCTTTGCACGATACTTGTGATATGCGCTTTTTGGTACATGATCCAAATATAAGAGAAGACAGCACTAGTTCAGTAACGGCAGTAGCTTTTAATAAGGCTTTATTGTGTTCCACTAGCGAAGTATTCAATACAATGTTGAACAGTGATTTTCGTGAAGGAAACGAAGGTGAAATACACTTGCGCACTTACACTGTCAGTGGTTTGCTCTATTTTCTCAATCTAATTGTGCGCCAATCCAATAATTTAAAAATGAACATACCACCAGCTGATAAATATCATGCCCTCCTAGAAGCTTTTGAAATGTCGCGCATTTATATAATACCCGAAATGGAACAGTTTCTTTTGCAAGTTTTAATATCTCAACTGGATGAATCGAACTGCTTAAGCGTTTTGGAATGGTCTATGAAGAACTATCACGTAGAATTGACTGAAATGTCGATTAATTATTATTTGTGTTCGTCCTTGTCTACAGAGAATAAAGTTAATTTGTTTAGAACAGCCGACTACTCGACATATTCGGCTGAATGGTTTCAAATGATTATAGAGGCTGTTTTGGCAAAATGTCGAAATGGTTTTTAAACATGTACACATTTTATTTTATTTATTCTAATTTATATTTATACAATTTTGGTTTTAAGTTTTGGAATTTATTTTAAAAAAATACTTAATATTTAAAAAAAAGATATTCTTCGTCTTACTTCATTTGTAAATGAATAGTATGTCATGTTTGAAACACAGCTAGTGGCAAAGGTAATAACATAATGAGATAGGAGAAATCTAAGGAGCGAATAATCGGTTATGTTTAGATTTTTAAAGAGAAAAAAATATACCGTTTCAAATATTGTACATCAACTTGAGCGTTAATAAGTAGACTTTTAAAATTTTTTGTTTTGAAAGAGTTATAGTTATTTTTAACTTTATTTAATTTAAATCTGTTTTATTATTTTTTTTTTTGTGAACAAAAACAGATGTTATTTTCAACTGCTATATTTTCTGAGCAAAATTAAAAAAAAAAATAGTATTCAAATACTTATTTTATGCTTAAAAAATAAAAATATTTTTTATTTTTCCTCGAAAAAAAAAAAAGTAAAAGTAAAACTAACTTATTTTTCATACATAAGAAATTTATAGTCAAGCTTAAGTTCGTTTTATTCTCTCTAAGAAAGAATAATTTAAATTACAAATTAGCTTGACTATAAATTTCTTATGTATGTAATATAAATAGTTCGGCTAATAAAATATAACTTATTTTTTACTTTTATAAATAACATTTATTATTATAAATTCGAAACGAGTCGAGTAAGTTAATTATGCCATTGAACATGTATCGAATCGTAATTTATATTAAATTGTAATAGATTAATAATAAGTCAACAAGTGAACAAGAAAACACGGTTTAAAAACATTTTCTTTCGAATGAACTAATATCGAGTGCCATGATACCAAAATGAAAAATTACGACAGAATTTACTCGATATCGAATGCGGTGATTAGGCCCCTGCTCTGGTTTGATAAATTCCCGTACACACATTGAATCTTTTGTTTTGCAACTCTTGTGTTTGTCGGGAAAAGAGGAAAAGCGGACGAATAGGTGCGGGTATAATGTCTCATGTACCTGCAACTCTACAGAATTTCTCTCTTGTGTTATTGTTTGCTTATTTCGACTTAATAAAGTATACAGCCGTTAGAAGTATACAGTTGTCAGAAACAAAACTTTAAAGTATGGACATGAATTTGACTTCAAAAGAAAATTTAAAAAAGTTTCAGAAACAAAAATTGCATGTGCGAGTCGTCATCTCGTAATTTTTGTGTCCCAATCTTGGCTAATAGTTTTTTCGCTTAACGATACCGAGCTAATAACGATATCGTTATAATAGGGCTAAACTGATTTAGGCCATATTCATTACATTTATGGTCTTGTACACCAATTTTTTGATTATGTATTAGCGAATATATAACAAGTCCTATATAAAGTAAAAATCTACACAAATCTTTTGAGAAAAACTTAAGATTGATTGTGGTGGAGCGCCTACTTCTTTTGCAAAGATACAAATGAGTTTTGATAGACTGTTCGAAAAAATTAAAAATCAGTAAATAACTGTTATTTACTATTTTTTTTAATAAAAGTCGACCATAAATCTGATTTTAGACACTGAGTACAAATTTTTAAAAAATATTTCAAGTGTACCTAAGCAAACTCCTAAGTGTCTGTTAGCACACTTAACAGTTCAAATAATTATTTATTCGATTATACAAAAAATCATTTTTACATTAATTTAACTATTTTATTTAAGCTTTAGGTCTTTAAATAATTTTAATTTTTATTTTTTCGATATTTCGCTACTCCTGATGATGCTACACAAAGGAGTAGCGAAATATCGAAAAAATAAAAATTAAAATTATTTAAAGACCTAAAGCTTAAATAAAATAGTTAAATTAATATTAACAAAAAGGTCAAATAAACTATATAAAATAATCATTTATACATATTTGTCAGCCACACATTCATTTATATGTAAATATAAGTAACTTATAAAATAAAGATCTTTAAAATATAAAGATCTCTTTCAGTGCAAATGCACCAATACATACTCATTTTAAGCATTTCTCTGCTTGGGGAAGACTAAATATAAATCATTTTAAACATAATGTACTTCTTTAAACTCGATATAAGTTAGATAAATCTAAATTTGATATTTTTACTTTAAAAAGAAAAAACACTTTAGGTAGTGCAGATAGCGTTCTAACAATTCAATTAAATCTCAATTTAGTTGGTTAAATTCATGACTTTTGCATCTAAACACTACCCAAGCAGACAAATATATACAAATAATTCTAAAAAAGAATGCTTTATATTCTGCTAAAGACTTGTCCCAATTCAAAAAAAAATTGCCTTCTTTCTATTCTAAGAAGTGGTAGGGATTAAAGCTCGAGCCGATGAAAATTATTTGTATGAACTTTATTTAAAATTTAAAATTCCTCTTTCGTATTCGTCGTTCTTTTAACTTTAATTAAATGTTAGAGAGGTGATTTAATTTTTAAATTGTAAAAAAATTATTATATTATTCGTACCACAAATTTAAATCATATTTATAAATTTGTTTATTCTCTTTAATTTTTCTTTTTTTCTCAGAAATTTTATATACAAATTTTTTCTGATGCTCTCACTACCTATTACTTTTTACAAAAAAAAAAAAAAAACAATATTTATTTCGCCGGAATCTAAGACATTCTAATGTTTGAAAGATTTTAAAAACACGAAATAATGTGTTTCTCTAGATGATGTTTGATGTTTTTTGTGCTTATAATTTTTCGATGACGTAGATGTTAATGAATGAAGCTTGTACATATGAGTAAAGTACATGATGTACTTGTGCCCCATTACAACGGAAATATTTATTTTATTTTGCCAAAAAATTAAATAAATTCAGTTGTGCGGGAATTGCAGTGAGATTCACACCAGCATCTTAAGGAAAAATCAACAAAACTCAAAAACGTCCGGTTAGACAAGATTTAAAATACAAGAGCAAACAAATAAAAAACTTATGCAAGTTTAAATAATTTTAATATTTGTAAGAAAAAAAGTTAAAAAGTAATTATGATTGAAAAATCTTTAAAATTAAAAACAAATAAAGAACTATAAAAACAAGGTACATAGATACATAAAAGTAAAAGAAAATTAATAAAATTGAAATCTTTACAACTAAAAGGAGACCCTTGAAAAATATATTTTTAGTAACAAAATTAAACAAGAAGAAAAAATGTCACTTATTACAAGGCAATTTTATAAAAATTAACCATAAAATATTAAAATATTAACTTCATATAATAACTGTTTATTAAAACTAATTTATTATAAAAAATATTCTTATTTAATAATTTTAAAAATATAACAAAAATATTTATTAATAGCAACATTTACTTGTTACAACTAAATATTGTGCTTGAAATAAAAATAATAATTATAACTAAAAATTTCCTATATGAACTAACTTATTAAAACTTTTATTATAAACAACTAATAATGGGTAAATATATTAAAAAAAAAATCTTATATTTATTTAAGACCTCAAATCATGACATGCTTTTTTGTGTTTCGTTTTTAATTTTCGTAAAAGCATGCATATGTATGTAGATATTTACTTACTTATATGTACATACATACATATTTCGTATTTATCATAATAACCAAATATTCCATTCGTATGCAAACAGCTTTTACAATATATTACGAAGCCGTAGTAACTTGGAAGAAGCATAAATTATATTTCATAATAGTTTCGAAATTTAATTTAACCTTGCATGTTAACTTTCTTTAGTCTTCTCAGCTATAACTTTAACGCTTATAATCTATCAATACATCTATACATATGTATAATAAAATAGTAACTCACTTCCGTCTGTCTGTCTGCTTTTCATTGACGTAAAGTACAGGATAGGTTTTAACAATAATTTTGTGAGGAGGTACCTGAGTATCCTGGGAAGCTACTGCGTATTTCGATTCCAAAGAAATCATTCGAATGATTTTCTTTTCGAATCGAAATACGCAGTAGCCTCCCAGGATACTCAGGTACCTCCTCACAAAATTTTTGTAAAACCCATCCTGTAGTTTGGGACCAGGGATAATTTTTTTCCGCAAAAATATCTTGAAAGTGGAGAAAAAGCAGTGTATGTACGTAGTTGAACTAACCGGATATGAATACTTTACTTTTTATAAAGTATAAAATACATAAACTAATACTAATATCTTAAGGCGGAACTAAAAACGCCGGTATTACCACATAGCACTAAATAGCCGGCGAAGTAAAATAATTATAAATTGGCTATGCTAGCTTCAAACTAATTCGCCTAAAGAACACCAGAAGGGCTTGCGAAGCTTTACTATCGCGCTAACCATCTGTCTTATCTACTACTATCCCTTTCCAAAGAAAGTAACACAGTTAATGTAGGCATTAATTGCCTGAGTGTTACTTCTCTTAAAAAAAAAAAACTAAAATCGTAAGGGTCTTTGGTGTGGATAGCTTTCAAAGCAAAATGGAACAAAATATTGAAGGACGCTGACAAAGTGGCGCGCACAGCTAGTTCAAAATAAATTGAAAGATAATTTTGGTAGTTGTTGTAATATCTGTGGCAATAAGGAATAACTGCTTAAGTCGACTTAAGCTAAATTTTAGTTACTGGCACCTTTGTAATCTACGTAATCCAAAGTACCCATGTGCAAATTTTCAATTATTTTGTACAATTTTTCAGGAAGTTATAGCGAAATTACTTTCTGCTTATCTTTTTTCAATGTCTAATTGCATTTGGAAAAAAGCTTAAGAAACTACTAAGTTATTTTTTTAAAGCATAAAAACTTCTTTCAAAACTTATTTATTGCAACGCCAGCGTACTTTTGGTCGATAAACGATTTTTTCCAAAACATACGTTTGACTCTCTTATGTAAAGTTTTAAGATAAGCTATTTAAAAAAGAAATTAATTTTAAAGTTTAAAATTGCTCTGCTACAAAACTTAAAAATCAGACTTAAGCACTTTTTCCTTATTTTCACAGATATATTATTCACTAGCTATCCTTGGTGCGCTTTACTATACCCATCCACAAAAAATACAATAATCACTTGGAAATAAAAGTATGGCCAACGTTTAAATTGAAAACGTACGTTATTCTCGAAGAGGCCTGTGTCAAATTTAGAGTGTGTCACTTTTGCAGTTCTCTAGATATACGATAATTACTTTGTACGAGGGTACCCGGTCTTTTCATCCTATAATCACTAGCTTTAACTCGAAAACACACGTTGTTATCAGAGTAAACATCAATTACTTAAATTTTAAGGGTGTTCCGATAGTGATGCGATTTTCGCGAATATGTCTATAATTTTTAAACGTTAATTTTTACGGAGTGTGTAAAATTGTGTCCGCTGTAGCAAAAAAAAGCGAAAAAGCGTTTTCTTGAGTTACCCGACTTTAATCTCGCTCTGATTTCTCAAACTGTTGCAGATACGCAACACCCCTACACATTATACATGTTCTGACATGTCTATGAACAGTAGGATTTGTAAGGTTGGTAAAAAAATTCTTAGAGATTCCTAGGAAGATGTGCCTCTCCCTGTCTCTGCTAAGCTTTAATTTTCCTAAATAAAAAGTCGAGAGACACCTAAGTTCTCCTAATGTATTTAGAAACTTCGATCTGCTTATTTTCTCGAATACCTCAATAGACTAGTATATCAGTCTGGAGGTTGCGTGTTCGATTCCCACTAATGACCCTGAGTGTTTTCTGCAGACAAGCGAAGAGCTTCGCAAGCAGTATTGTCTTCTTTAATAAAAGATGTTGCGTCAGTACTTTAGGGGCAGCAGCAAATTGTTTGCCCCTCATGTGCGTTCTTTTGTGGTACTAGTGGAAAGAAATAGGTCATTGAGTCTAATAGTTATGGCAATTTCTGAACCTAAGTTGTGTTGCGGCAGATCCCTTACGGCAGGACAGAGTTTAAGTGGTTGGTAAATTGTTTCCTCTTGCTTCCCTATATGACAACTTCGGTCACCGGCATACTTACGTTTTTAGCCGCGATTTTCCAAGACTAAAAAATATATAAAGTTCAGCGGACATCATATTGATGTTTACAGCCTGTAATTGCTTAACTAGAGATATTATAATGGTAAAACTCCAGTTCACCGGGCCCGATACGATCAAGGGAGTTTGATAAGTCTCTATATCCACTAAGAAGGTTTTCATTTTTACCTGCTGGGAGAGCTTAAGATTGAGTAAGAATTTTCCATAATATTTTACAAAATCCTGCAACTTTCTGGCACGTTGTGAAATGTTTGAAAATAACCTCGAGCATGATGAGCGAAGACGGGAACCTTATCTAAGTTTTATGTAAAGAACTATTGTCAAAATGACAATTTGATTTGTGGCTTATAAAGAGTCTTAAATCGATACTTCAGGATGTTACTCCAATATCCTGACTTAGCGTAACACAATTGTGGAACAAGATTAACGTGAGTACCTGCCTAGTCGGCCTAACCTCACGGTGGTCTTACCACCGAGTGAATCTTAGGCGTAGACTAGCGCCCTCATTGTGTAGTATAACAACACTTTACGATTGCCACCAATCGCTTTTTGTGTGTGATACAGTCACAATGAGTAGCAATTTATATAATATGGCAACCCTTTCCAAGGCAAGCCTAGATCCACATTATAACCTCTTGCTTAGGGGTTTGGAGACTATCCAAACTCCGTCTGTTGAGAGTGCAACAGCACACTTGATCGACCGTGCACCATACCTACATAAATCGATCTTAAACCACAACCACCACCTGTACCCCCGAAGGGAACCTCACCAATAACCAGTCACAGAGAGGATAGGCTCTCTGTGGGGCCACCGATTCCCGTGGTGCCAGTCCATTGGGCACTGGTCGGGCCTCGAAGAGGACCCGCAATATTTATCGCAGACCTTTTCTTCCAGATTTAGGCTCTAGGAACCCTAGCGTCTGGTGCCCCTATTTTCCCCGAGTGAACCGCGTCAAAGCATTTGCCATTCCTGCAGTGACAATTGGAACCCCCGGGGGTGACTTAGCGTAACACAAACGTTTTGACTCATGGTCCTAAATTTTCCTGCAGAAATTTTAAATTGTTAGCTTAATTTAAATTTTAACGACAAGAAAGTATTCGCCACTTTCTACGAATTTGGAGAGAACAGATCAAATTAAAGTTGAGCAAAACCTTTAAAAGGATTGAAATTACATTAGCAATCTTGCAACATATTAACTGACCTAAAGCGCTAGAGTCGAAGAGCTCTGTTTCAAGATTAGTGCTGCAGATGTTGATATGTTGATATTTACTTACACTTGGGTAACTCGGTGGACTAGTTGGTAGTGTGCTAGTCTATAATTCTGGGGTTGTGATTCGATTCCCACCAAAGCCTGGAATTTGCCACTACAAGTTGGCGCAATACCAAAAAGAAGCTTTATAAAAATTGGGTGGACAGGTAAGACAATATTTTTAGACTGTGTCTGGAAAAAGGATAACATAGAAAAGCTTTGAACCACGGGCATACACATATTAGCAATTACCATAGACCCCGTGATGAGGAAAAATGTAGACATATATCATTCGCCAGTCTGAAATCACTGCAGTCGAGTGTAAAAGGTAGTGATAGCAGGAGACTCAATGAATGAAATTTATTAGTAAAATTTTCAGAACGAAGGGGGTGGAAAAAGGACCCATGAAGTCCCTTTTCGAATTCCCCCAAAAATAATAAATAATATTTACTAAGATTATTAGAAAATAATAGCTTAAGCAAAATCGGCCATATGGCTGTATCACCTGGCATTATTATTTTATTTTTACCGAGTGATCAAAAGCTTTTATTTTCCTTGGGATACATTGTGATTTTAACACGGAAACGCCATTCGTGCAAAGCTATTGTACGACTTAGCATTTTAGTACGTTCAGTCAACCAATGGTTTGAGTCAGTATGATCCGAAAAACGAAATTTTATATTGAAAATACAAGTTTTATATGAATAACTTATATTACTTATAATTATAATATTTTAATATTAGACCTAGTTGAATGAAAAACTTGCCCTTGTTTTGTATTTTTCCGTTTGCTGTTGTTCTAAAGAAAAGTTTATTAACAAACTAAACATGTTTATTTTAAAAAATTAAGTGCAATATATGTATATTAAGAATTCTTTTCAAAGTGTTTTTGTTCAATAATAATAATTTTATAAACATAAAGCCACGCAACTTTGAAAAATATTTCTAACAAAAATTGTACTTCAAAACTTATTTCTATAAAATTTTCAATGAAATTTTTATAGAAGTAACACATAATAGACTTTTCTCGAAACCCTTTTATAGGTTGTTATCCCAAATATTATTTGCTTTACGAACAAAAGTCCATTTGTAAACCGACATCTATTACTGTACATGTAAAGCACGACCACCACCACCACCACCAACCAATAGTTAGAAAACGGTAGCTCCTGTTTTGGTCGAAAATATTTAAGATTTCCTTAACTGCAACAAAACTTTATTATTTTAATTTTTATTGAAACAAAACAAAAAAACAACAAAAAACACTAAAAACAAAACATGGATAATTGGAACGTTTTAGCAGCACAAACCTCATCATCGGCCATAGGAAGAGATGACATTAATATACAATCCAAAGAAAAACTCGTGAGTATATGTAATTATGCTTAAGTATTTGTACATATATTTTCTTGAATTTTGTTGCTACACTCTTTCTTTATTGTTTACTTTGTGCTTTATTCTAAACAAAATCGAATTTTAAATTCAAAACAAAATTTTGAAAATAGCAATACACAGCTGACTGCAATTATAAGATACAAAAAGTCTCTTTTTTTCTCGTTGCTCTTTCTTGAAACACTTATGCTCGTAATTGTTTGACTAAAATTAGAAAATGTATGCTCGCAGTAAGTCAAAGTATTTTGGAGATTTCTAATAGTAAAGTCTCTTAGTATTAAATACTTTCGGTTCGGTTAAGTTGTCAGTAACACAACAAGTTTTACATAAGAATTTTATGTGAAAAAAAAACAAAAATAAATTTTTTAAATTTTTCGGCATAAATTTTTAAAAATATAGTAAAAAAATAAAAACAAATGGATTTATCGACAGATATTTGGGGCCAATTGGCTGTTGAGGCTTCACAGGTGTATCTATCGGATGGCACATTTCGTAGTCCCTTCGCAGATACGGTATGTGCGAATATTATTTCAAATTAAAAATGTGTCAAGTTCAATACATATATTTTAATTCTAACGATAAATAATAATACGAAAAAGGTTTATTGTGGAGTAGAAAAAATACATCATACATATGTATGTATGCACTCGTACATATGTATGTACAAGTATTGGTTTTTAATTTCGTTAAAAATTTTATTAAAAATTATGTTATATTATTTGGATATTTGTCTCTTGAAATTCTATATTTAGATTAAAGCAAAACAATGTTTATGGAGCGTTTAGTGAGACACCCGCATGATCATACATTAAAAACAAAAGCAAAACAAAAACATTCGAAAACATTAAAATAACAAAAATTCAATGAAATATTAAAAAAATTAAAATTTTTTCTGAAAGTATGATTAATTTTTCAATACTATAATTTAATTATTCTATAAAATTGTTATACTCTTCTTAAAAAATGTATTGTATTTAAATATTTTCTACAATTTATATTTTATACATACATACATACATAAATTAATAGCAAACAAGCCATTGTTACTAACTTTTCTACTCTAAAAACGCTCCGATAGTCTAGTTAGTAGTGTAGTAAATTTTTAGTCTAGGGCAACGTATATTTATCAGGTAGCCTCACTACGGAGGGGAAACATGTAGGCGAAAATTTAAATTTTTTTTATATGGATTTTGACAGTTAATCTTACAATTTTCTCCTTAAATGGTAGTTTAACTGTCAAACTTTATATAAAAACAGTTTTAAAATTGTCGACTTAATATTTCCCCTCCGTAGTACCGCTACCTGATAAATGTGCCTTGGTCTAGGGGTAGCGAGTTATATTATTGTCAAAGACTTAGAAAAGGATAAATAAAATGAAAAAATATTAGAATATTTATGACACAAACTTTGTATTTTGAAAATATTTTTTTCTTAATTGAAATTCACATTAATCTGTGTAATTTTAACTCGCCTTTATTACTACGCTCAAAAAAAATAAGTAAAAATTATTTTGTATCTATCTACTAAATACCGAACAATTGATTATAAAAATGTTGGTTATTACCCCGGTATGAAAAACTATAACACTAACGCCATGTTAGTGTTACCCCCGTCTACATTAACCTTCAAAATGCTTTAACATAATGTCAAACTTCATATAAAAAACATTATTTTTAATACTGTTTTTTTATATGAAGTTTGACTTTTGTTAAAACACAGCAAATGAAGACGGGGATTTAAGATTCAGTAGACTGTCCATGATATGCATTTGGTCAAGTGCAACATTATAGCGGACTAAATTGCCCTTCCCACAAATCACATTACTCTCCGAAGGCCGTCATGGGTCACACTAACTGAGGAAATCCCTGTGGAGCTACCGGTACCCGAGGTACCAGTCGTTGACCTTGAAGGTTGTTATCCCTTCATCAAAACATTTCTTTAATCTAAATTTCTAAAATCTAACGAAATTGCGGTCAAATCTACTCCATGAAGATGTAGATATACAGCCCAATTATGAATAACAATTCTACGGGAAAATTTTTTTCTTCTCCCCTTTACAAAAAATTTTCGATAACATTTTTATAAAAAATATTCGATAAAAGTTTCTAAAAACTTTTCAATAAAATTTTACAAAAAATTTTCGAATTTGCAAGTTTCCGATTTTCTCACTCGCCTTTTTTTGCTACTCCCAGAGAGATTAGAATAAGGGAGATTTTTCCCGGGAACAAAACATTGGGAAGAGAAAAATTTCCCCGGGAATATTCATAATTGGGCTGATAGCAACTTTAGTACTATGAATTTCCAACGGTTATGAGTAATGCTAGAAGTGATATTATAGAACTTATGTTAGTTCAATATTTTTTTTTTATTTATTTTTTTAACAACGCAAAAATATTGTTATTTTGATAAAGAATTGTTATCAAGAAAATATGCAATTCTAACACGATTATCATTAGATAAAAAAAATTTAAATTTTAAAAAATTTGATTTTATAAATCAAAAAAATATATAATCATATGCATGAACAGAATATATCGGCCTTAAATTATGTACTTCTGAAAGATATGATCGTGATCAATGTTCTCATGTTAAGCGTTCGTGCTAAAATGTAAAAGTACTACAGATTCCATGATTATGAAGTTTAAACAAAATCTATAATTCATAAACTCTATTGAAGTTTTCCAGATATAGAATTCATTACTTTGTAGTGGGTAACCGTATTTCCTTTCTTATACCTAGAGGCTTTTGAATGAAAACACACTTTATTCTCAAAGTACCCTACATCAAATTAAGAGAGTCTAAATGTTGTTGTTTTCTCTATATATTGGATGGTCAGTTTCGCCAGACATTTTCACTATTAAATCTTCAAAATTGGATTAAAAAATCAGCAAAACATGCATAATAATTTTAAAATCGGAAAAAAAATCTGATAACCCAAAAAACAAATTAATATAAGGGGTTCATGGATTATTTATAATAAATAAAATCGTGATTAATAAAATAAATCAATAAATATTAAAATTTATTTATTATCATTCAACAAAAAACTAAAAGTGTGTTTAATCTTTACATAAATTATGCTCCACTGCCGTAATATAATAGTTTTATTGGAGTCTTAACTGTATAAAATTCCTACATTTACTTTCAAGCATTTAATTTATTTAAATGTTTGAAAGTATGTTTTATATATATAAAATTTGTTTTTTAATTATTTATCGTTACAATACAATTACAAAGTATATTCCAAATTTATTTATTGAGCGTAGTAGCGAAGACCCTCACCCGTTGTAATAAAACACCTACAGTCTTTGGTAGGCGAACCCACAACCCCCATACATATATAGACTAGCACAGTACATACTAGTCGACCAGAGCACCATATATTTTGTTATCTATTAAATGCTCTTCACAATTGTAGAATTTTGAATTGTTTTCTTGTATCAATTTTTTTATGTTTAATAGAAATATAAAATAGGTTTTTAATAGTTCGTATAAATTAAAAAAATAATTTACAACGCTTTCGATTTAAAGCCAACGAGATTCACAGGGACACAATCTGTTCCGATGTCTGAAATTTAATATTTATTTAATTTCATTAAACTGTCGAAGACGTTTCGATCTATTAGAAAAATAGTTGTATAGATATAGCAAAAGTTTCAACGTCTCTCCACTAATTATCACAAGGCTTTTGATTGAAACGCCCTTTGTTCTCAAAGTAACTTAAGCGGCATTTAGATGGTCAATCGCGGCTTGTCTGCACGGGTTGATGGCAGGCCAACAAGCTCGTGTAAACGACTAAAATTCGTGTTTGTCAGCCGCGCTGGATGGAAATACAAAATTTTTGATATTTTGTGTTTGCCGTCACGCCATCAAGCTTGTCTAAATGCATGTTTGTCAACCACAGTGTAAATTTCATTTGAATTTTTGTAAGCGAGCAGTAAAGATGTTTCGGCTAGAGCGCTTGTTTTTAAGAGAATTTATTATTTTTGCATGTGGGTTAGTTTTTATGTATGGTATTGTATGTAAAGCGTTTTTATTAGAGTTTATTTTTAAAATATTTCATTTATTTAATTATTGTGTGTGTGTTTATATGGAAATATTAATTGCCAAAATTCAAGTTAAGAAAGGGTATGTAGACGAGTTAGCAAAAATATTATTTAATTGGTACTTTTCAATTATTATAAAGGGGAATCCCATAACGAAGTTGGGGAAATGTTTTCCTTTAACTTAGGACAGTTTCTGACATTATTACTTGTTCTAAAAATTAAGATAGATTTGATTAAACCTTAAACAGAACAATAAGAAAGGATTCACGGTGCATTAAAAGTAAAATACTGAAAACTATTCATGATAGAGAACATATAACTGTGGAGTATATGTATTACACGGAACTGTTCGAAACTTTGAATTTTGTTTCTGTATTAAAAAAATATTACATACATTCTTACATTTTCCTATTCATTCACACAGTATGAATTAAAGATATTTTAATGAGGCATAACTCTGACCAGATACTAAGAAATTCAATATTGCCGAAAGGTGTTCTTTTGCAAAAATAATATAAAGAATATTTGTATTTTTTCAATAAATGTTTTTAAATAATTGATTAGAAACTGAAGAATAAATAAAAAAAATATAGTCATGATGTCGTTGTTTATAATAATCTATAATTCCATTGTCCAAATTCGTTTATTACTCTTTTTTTATTGTCGTCTTCCTCTAATTCATCAATTAATAAAGCAGCAGCTAAATCATGCGCCATCTTAAATAACAACCTCACTGCTCAGTGTCTGTTATATAATGATGTTTGACAATCTTCGCTTGATCATGTAAATGCTGAACACTCTCTCTCATCAACCCGCGCTGACAAGCCGCGTTAGACCATGTAAATGCCGCTTTACATACATTTTTGAGTCCCAATATTTGTAGCTGAATAATTAATAACTATCTCATTTGGGGATAGTTGCCTACTTGAATTGCACGATTGTCCTTTACTGACAATCGTGCAATTTTAACAATTAAAAATTGATCAATCTTACGCGTTTGGCTTTCCATATATATTCTATTTTCTATATATGTATATTCAAAATTGACTGGTGCGAATACCGCGGATAATCGAATTTATCGAATAAGTTGCAAAATTGCCGATAGTGATTAAATAATGGCTGAAGGTACTAAAAAAACAACATACAAGTGCTTTATTATATTTTATTATATGTATATGACGACTTTTCTTATATTATTAAAGTACATACGAGTAATTCGAAAATTTATTTAGAAATAATTCTTCAAGTTTTAAAACTTACTTGAATCTTGTTTTTGTATATTTTTTCTGTTTTTATATATAAAAAGTTTTAGTGTAGGTATCGCGGATAATCCGCAAAGCGAATAAACCACCCACATATAGTCGAGAGTTTACTGTACGCACAGATAACATTTTTAAATATTTGTTCTTTGGTTTCCCCAAAAAGAGGAATTTTAATTGCAATTAAAAATAAAATAATACTACAAAGATTTTTTCTTTACTATTTCAACTAATCCATAAAATGTTAGACTATTGAGAAGCTACCGGACAAGGTAATTCTTCAAATCTTTTCATATCTGTCACACCGTGAGATATGCCGTTTGGCAAGAGTATGTCGTCGTTGGCGCAAAATTGCTTACGATACCCAACTCTGGAAGAATGTATCGTTAAGGCCTGAAGTTTCCGGACTGCATGTAGGTTCGTTGGAGTCCTTATTGTCCTTAATATCTGTACGTTTTGGTCCAACTCTACGCTATATTGAACTACCAATTGAATTGATAACTCATACGGTGTTGCATGAGCTATCAGCCAAATGTCCTAACTTAACACACATGCTATTGGATTTCTCAACTGGTTAGTAATGGAATTTGTGTATAAAATTATTTGTACATTCCCAACAAAACTTATTGCCATTTCTATTAGCCATGCAACTTCATGATTTTAGTGAAATGCAAGCCTTTCCCACCAAATTGCGTTACATGTGCATTTGTTTGTCCGAAGTCATCTTTATGGAAGGTTTCATGCGTAAAATTTACAATTTCATCAATGGCCTAGAAGTTTTGCACTTGATTGGTACCTATGAAAAGTGCGAAGAAGAGGAGGAGGAAATTTATGAAGTCATTAATGTTCACAAACTAAAATCGGCCACTCCTAATTTACGTGTCATCAACTTGTATGGCATCAATTTCATTGATGATTCACATATTGATGCCTTCAGTTCGAATTGTATACAATTGGAATGTTTGGCTGTTAATTTTTGCAATAAAGTAACGGGCTCCACTTTGAAGACCCTAATACAACGTTCGAAACGTCTGACTTGTTTGCTGATGAATGGTACCAGCTTAAAATCGGAGTTTGTTATGCAGGCCGAATGGGATAAATGTGCTTTGCAAGAATTGGATATCACTGCCACTGATTTGTCCACCGAATGTTTGGTAGACATGTTAACACGCATACCAAATTTGAAATTTTTATCAGCTGGTCAAATAAATGGTTTCAATGATACCGTGTTAAAACAATGGATGGAATCGGGCATGACCAGGTAATACTAATAATAAAATATATGAAACAACATTCATACAAAATTATTGTATTTCGTTTTTCTTGTGTAGATCTTTAATATCTTTGGATTTGGATTCTTCGGATAATATAACCGATGATGCTTTACAAAAGTTTTTAACACGTCAAGGCCAACAGTTGGCGGCCTGCTGTCTTTCCGGAATGCCCCATATTACCGATCAATTGTGGATGAGTGTTTTGCCGGTTTTACCCAATATCAAGCAAGTGGCTTTTAGTTTTACACAACAATTGCAAATAAAATAAGAATTTATAACATTACAGGATCATTGTTATGGGCACTTCTGAAAAATTAGGTGTCAATATTCACGTTGATCAATTGATGGATACTATTGCGTCTAGTTGCGGGAACTTGGAACGTTTGGAGTTGAGGTAAAAGAAATTATTTATATTTTATTTTAAGCATTAATACTTATAAAGGATTACAACTACTATTCGCTTTATTTCGTAGACTTTAATCTCTTTTTATCCAAACTCTCAATTTAATCAGCAGCCCAATAACAAAATATTTAAACCTGTTTGTTAAGGAATAAAAATTATAATAATGAATATTTAAATTTTAATTGAAGTTAGGCTTAATTTCATTTCTTATTTTTTTCTTTAAAATTAATATCCTAATTTGTAATTTATATTCTTTCAACGTAAAGAGAATATAACGAAATTTAGCCTAACTTCAAAAATTCAGTTGTATGTTAATAAAGTTCGACTAATTAAAATTTAAGTGTTTAATATAAAGGGTTTTTCAATAAGAGCGCTACAAAAGTTTTTTTTTTTTTTTGTTAAAAACAAAAACGGTTTTGGATATCAATGAAATTTTTTATTCCTGTAAAATCATGTTCGATGCCATTATGTATGGAACTCGATTTCTTTTGCATGACCACCACGGGCACGCTTGCAGAAGTCCAGACGCTGAACCCAATTTTCGACGGTTTTCAAGCATAAATCGGCCGATACTGCTGCAATTTCACGTTCGATATTCGTACGAAGTTCATCAATCGTCGCTGGCTTGTTGGCATAGACCATAGACTTGACGTAGCCCCACAGGAAATAGTCTAACGGTGTCAAAACGCACGACCGAGGCGGCCAATCGACTGGAACATTTCGTGAGATAAACCGTTTTCCAAACTTGGTTGAATTTCGACTCGTTGTTGGCTCGTATATCTTTCCATCATGAAATGGCAAACCTGAGCCTTTCACAAAGTAAGACTTCTGAAGATGAACTCGTCATTCAAATCAATTTTTTTTATTAGAAATAGAAATATGCTGCGATCCAAATTTGGACAAGAAGGCAACAATTCTAAAATTTATTTGCGATTACGACATATTACAACTGTTCAAGTGTTCACCCGAGAATTTACTTAACCCATTTACGCCCGCTATCCTCATTTGTGGAAACTTCTTTATGTATATACTGTATATAATATACTCGTGGTACGATATACATATTTACATTTTATGCTAATTCGTATGACTTCTTAATAAAAAGTATGATTTTAAATTTACTGTATAAAGGTATTGATTTCGGAGGTTGAATTTTTGTTTCATTTTTGCAAATTATACAATAACCATTATAATGTTATTGTAGTCCATATGAATTTTCCCAGCAGTTTCGAAAAACGTTAAAAGCCCATTGTCCCCATTTGCGGACGGACATTTTACTCAAAACGAAGAATTTATTTTTCAAGTTTTTGATGTAAAATAGTTATTTAGTAACTGAAGGTTACCTTAATAAGGTTATTTTAAAAATATTACTTTCAGTTGGTATTTGAGTCCAAATGGGTTAATGGCAGATCAGTTTTTTTTTTTTTAATAAAGGCGGTTTTTCTAGTTTCTTTGCCATATAATCATGAATAATATACAAATGAATTGTTAATTAGGCTACCTACTACTCACTCACTCCTTTTGAGGGTGTCTGTGGTTTGTGACTAATTTGAAAATACGTGCGATCTAAAAAAACCCCACAAGAAAAAGTCTTAACGGATACAAGTCGCACGATCTTAGTGCCAGTTAGTTTACATCATCTCCACGTCAGGTGACCATTTACTAAAAGCGCTCGTGCAGAATGTTCCATGCGGCAAGCCATTGATGGCTGTTGGCCTCACCAAAGAAACGTGGACCAATGACACCGCCAGCCTAAAATCCACACCAAAAAATGTTATTTTCGGAATGCACTTGACACTCTTTTATCATATATGTATGTATGGATTGGTATCATCTCAAATTCGACAATATTTAGACTTATAACGGTTGTCGTTCTTCAACTTAAGTGATATTGCACAAGATTAAAGAATTTTTTTTTTTTTAATCTGGTACGAAAGCATCAAAATCGAAGAACGATTACGACAACGGTAAAAAGGGTAATTTTGTTGATGTATCCATTCATTCATACAGAAATGTGTCTGAGCGTTGAATATTTTGGTTCCAATGTTGAACAAAACACCCATTTGATAAAACGATGTTATTCCACCTTATTACGGTCGTCATACTTCGACAATAATATTGCAATAGATTAAATACAAATTATGATTGTTTTCTTTAATCTATTACTATATTATTGTTGTATAAGTTCGACAACGATAACCGTAATAAGCCTGATTGTTTGCACGGGTTGTTGAACGCTACATCTGTCCAAAACTAGCTGAAAGAAGTAAGAGTGCTATATTCGGCTATGGTAAAGGGTTATATACCCTTGCCATGGTGAAGGATTATATGCCCTTGTTAATATTCCCTTACTTTGTTTGTTTCGCAATTTCACAACAATATACATATATTCGGATTTTATTTTTATGACTCAACTTCATTCTTACACAACACACAACTCAAAATTTTTTAAAACTGACTTTATTCCATAAATTAATTCAGAGTACATATTTCTAACTACTACAAAAATTTCTTTCACATCACTATCTTCCATAATTGATAAAATACAGGTATGTCTATTTTTACGTTAAGTGTGTTGCTTTTGCACATAAACAGTTTTTTGTCTCTGAAAATTATAGTGTTTTGAGTAGTGACCCTTTTGTATTTAGGGTGCGATATATGTACATAATATAAAGATATAATTTTTTTTTTTGTAAAAATTTTGTCAAAAATTTTATCGAAAAACTTTATTGAAATTTTTTTGTAAAAATTTTCCCAAATTTTTTTTAAATTTTATCAAATTTTTTGTAAAAATTTTACAAAAAGTTCTTGTAAAAATTCATCGAAAATTTTTTGTCAAAATTTTATCGAATTTTTTTTGTAAAAGTACGGACCTTCCTGCAATCTATATTGCGTTATAATAACCTATTGACTGCTACTGGTTCCCAACGGGCGCCCTGTGGGCTACCTCTACGTGTATTGCTTTCTATAAAGGCCTTTATACAAATCAGAAAAACCCTACGAACCTAAAAACAAAGAAAAATCTCCTCTCACAGGTATCTATCTGTATGCACTCCATGCGATCTACTGGTCGCGATCTAATATTTATATAACAAAAAGAAAGATATAATCAGGTATGTTCTGTAATCCGAAACCGAGTGAAATTGAATCCGAATGAAATTTTAAATTGTCATAACTTTTAAATCTTACAACATTTTGATATTATTTTATATACATTTGATTAAAAACCATTCACATAACTCTCTTGATTACTAATGTTTAAAAATAATAGGCGCAACTAAGTTATATTTTTCTTTCACTCGGTTTCGGATTACAGAACATACCCGAATATCTACAAAAAACAAACGTATATAAAAACAACGTGAAAAAATTTTCAAAACTTTGTATGGCAGATTGGTGTATCTCTTCTGATGCCTTGGCAAAGTTAATTTCAACCCGAACACAGACGGACAGACGGATATCGCTAAATCAACTTCTCTATGTATAAAGACCATACATACATATCATATACTTTATGGCGTCAGAAATGAATATTGCAGAAATTATACACGGAATGACAAACATATATATCGTCATAGAAAATGCAAAACTATGCAATTTCTAACATTACTTACTTATGTAGATAGGGCGTTTTGCATTTCTATGACCTGTGGTGAAGGGTATAAAAGTGACAGCGAATTCGACAGATCTAGCTTCAACTATATGGCTTATATTAACTGTCCAAGTTCGAAAGTACCTACTGGAAGACCCTTTATTATTTTGTGATTTATTTATATTCACTTATCCATTTGTATAGAAATTTTAATTTTATTTTATATATTTCAGATGGGATCCAGATAACTTACGTTTCTCGGACAAAAGCCAAAAAGCCATTGATTTATTACGTGTTAAATGTTTAAAATTGCGCTGCATGGTTTTAAGGTGAGCACTTAACTTTAAATATTTTTGTTGCCTTTAAAGTTAATTAAAAATAATAACTTTTTTTCATATTTTAACAGTGATGGTCGTTATTATGAAACTGTTAAGGCGAACTTTGAACGTGCAGATCGGGTGACTGTAGTGCGTACTACTACCTGTTGCCGTGTTTCGCCGTATCATTTGCTTAGCAATTACAATGATTTGATTTTTAACTAAGAAGGCACCGCAAGTTTGACGAACCAAGTTTTAGCAAAATTAAACAAATTTATGTTTTTTTATTTTAATAATTTATGATTTTTTAATATTTCCATCCTTAAATAATCTCTAATAATATATATTTACTTGTTTCCTTTTACATTTTTTATTTTTTATTTGTTGTTTTTGTTTTGCTGCCGTGAGGCGGGGAAAGGGAGTAATGAATTTGCAATATTAGTAATGATGTATGAGGTGTATTCGTAGTATATATGTATATTTTTTATTTTCATTTTATAAAATTAATCTAAAACTTTTACGCTGTTTGAATTTAATTCTTCTTAAATATATTTTTTAATTATATTTGTAATTTTTAGTACTTTTTTGAATTATCAATTTTAAAATATACATTACGAATGTGGTTTATTTTCTGCTTTAGATTTCATCACGATCAGACTTCACAATCTATGTTTTTTTTTGTTTGTTTATTAAATTTATATTTTAAATTATTATAATTACATTTTAATTGTTTTTATGTCATATATTACAATTATAATAGAAATAACTGAAGCAGCTTGTAAGGTGGAAATTATTGTGTACGCATTAAAAAAGAGACTTCATTTTACAAATATTTTATGAGCATAATTATAGAATAGCAAAAACGAAATCATTTATAAACTCTTCGTTTTCATTAAAAGTAAAAATTGTTTTTAAAATTTCGAAAGACTTATAAATTCTTTTTATTTAATAATGATGAGAAAAGTGACTTGGAGGGGTATGAAAAGATCAATTTTTATTTATAAAACTGTGGCTATTAGCACAAAAACATAATATTAAAATAAACCTTAAAAATATGTTTTTTATGGTTATTCTTTTCGATTTATACATAAGTACACTAAAGTTTTAAAATTATAGTTAATGCTGTACATCAAGGTCGGGTGAAAACCGAAAACTATGTGTTGTATTACTAGCGGCAGCCGTAGCAGTTGCAAAGGCCGCTGCAGTGGATGAAGTAGTAGAAGTAGTTGTGTTATTTGACGAAGAAGCTGACACCAGGCCAGAACTATTACTAGTACTCATGCTGGTGTTGGTGGTTACAAAAGAAGCTGATGATGACGATGTGGCAGCATCTTCGGAGAAACGATTTCTATTTTCCATGCCATTGTCCTAATATTAAAAGAAAAAAATATATAAATAAAATTAAAAAAAAAAACAAATTAATTTTATGTATATTGAACGCAAACACAAAACGCCAGTGATGCCTACCGCACATTTACTTACAAAATCAATTAAAATTTCAATCAATTCAATTAAAATTGATTTGAATTCATTCAAAATCAAAATGAATTGGAAATGAATTGCAATTCATTTGAATTGAAATCGAATTACAATTCATTCTCCAATTTCATTTGAATTCGAAATGAATTGCAAATCATTTTTACCAAAATTATTTGAATTGACTCAAATTTTATTCCATTAATTTTTTTTGTGTGAAAAGAATTAATTCAAAATTTGCTAATTCAGTGCATGAATGATTCGCGAATTAATTCAAATAAGAATGATTCATTTACAGCTCTGATAATAATGCATTAAAACATGTTTCATATTTATCAGATATGTTTCAAATCATTCAAATTATAATTTTATTAAAAAGCAGGAGAACCCGCGACGTCGTCAGCGTTATGTCAATATTTTGTTTGAATTTGTCTTTAGTTTTGAAATTTTATGACTCTTACTTTTATGTGCTCCATATATTGTTAACAAATTTAATTTTTATAGAGATTACCATTCTTAGGTAATTATTAATTAACTTAGGATGTTGCAACACAGGCTTAATACAAATTCTAATTCTAATTTATGTATTAAAGAGTCTAAAATTATTGTAGAGTTCTGTAAGTATTGTCAGTATAAATTGAAAATTTCTAGGAAATTGATGGGAGCGATTAATTTTTGTTTAGAAATACATTATTATGAAAAACACGACAAACGTGAAGCAGCTTTGAATTGGCGAAAGTTACGTTGTTTTTATTTCGAAAACTTAGTAAAACTATTACCTCCGTATTACTATTACGCACCGGAACATTTTGCTCTTGTTGTTGGCGAACTTCATTTTCGGCTTCATCGGCTTTATCCGTGTACATCATAATTTCATGACATAGAGGACATCTGTCTTGAACGTACAACCATTTACGCAAACAAACTCCATGAAAATAGTGACGACATCTTGTAATTTTTGCTGAATACATTTCCTGAAAATAATTAATAATTATTTGCCATTTTTAAGCTTTTCATTAAATGGGATGTTTTTCATTTCACTTACCTGATAACATATTGCACACACATCATCAAAGACCTGCAGTTGGGCCGATGTTGCTTCGGGCAGGGCGGATATTTTATGCACAGCTGATCTTCTCTTCATAAAGACTGACCATCCAGATCGGGCCTCACACCAGATATTAAAGTAGGCATGGATACACATCATTATGGCTCGTATGGCGCCTCCTGTAGCATTTTGTGCTATCAAGTTATATTATACGGTACCAATCAACCAAATAAAAAGTTTACATGCACACGCAAATTGTTTTTTGTTTTCGTTTTTTTTTTCATTGGTTTCAAATAAAAAATAAAAAGTTTTGGCGGAAATGTTGTGGTGGAAGGTAGAAAAACAGTTTTGTAGATGGAGAGACAATTGGTGTAAGAAATAGAATATTCAATAGATTTTTTTGAAAGGTGAAAACACAAATGGTAATAATGAGGGATGATTAGGGTCGAGGGACATTCACATTTGTTTGCAGTGATTTTTATTATTTACAGCACGCTGCATATTACTAATAGAATGTAAAGTTTACCGATAAAATTAAAAAAAAAAAAAAAATAGGAACTGACAAAGAAAACTTTTGTAAATAGATTTTTTCTCTTTTAAAATGCTTTTTTTTTTCTTAATGAACAAGAAATTAAATTTAAGAATATCCACCCGAACTAAACATCGTTGCCTGCTTTCACATATTTTTCTGAAATTATCGCTATTTTAGACATTTAAAATTTGTTTACAAAGATCTTTTACAAACAACTTTAGTTTTGTGCGCACGAAAATTAAATGGAAACGTAGCTTTTGCACGGTAAATCCAAATTGATTTAATTATGGTATAAATATGAAGAAAAGTTTCTCAAATTATAGGAAAATCCAAATCTTCTGAGCAAAAGAGCGAACAAACCTGAACGCATGTGCAATGGAACCCTGCAACTTTAAGCGATGAGTTTAAATTGTCTGTAGTAAATATTCGCTGCAAGGTAATAAAAACCAGAAATAATTCTTATAAAATAGAGATTACCTTTAACTTAAAGATACTATCAGCGTTATGATATTGGTCTCAATCAGTCTTATTATGGCATTAGTAGTCTTTCTTCGACTTCTTTACTTTTACAACGGATTAAAGATAGATAATTCCCCTTATTTTTAATCTAGTACAAGATTGTTGTAGCCGAAGCACGACTACGACAACCGTAATTAGGCCGAGTATATTCAACTAATAACTCTTCTCGGTACACATACATATATTATAAAGGAAAATTAGGTGCTATTAGCAGCGTCTGTTAACAGAGCCACCAGTATCTATATATCTTCGACAGGCTCTCAGCAGCATACTGGGGCGACTGAAGTTCCAATATCGATAACACAATATCTTGTTAACAGAGCCCCCAATGCGTTTATCTATCATCAAGGGATATCATATTAAAACCGCAGAAGCTCTGATATGGCCCGCTTGGTTAGAATATCTGTTTGTGCGGCTTTAAACAATTCCTGATGAAAAATCGCTTTATAGGAATTTAGCTGGAAACCAATAAGATATTTTATCTACTGTTCCCCATGTTGGGTTCCAATTGTAAGAAGTTCGGCCCCATTTACATTTTCAGCCCACCCCCTCCTGCCACGTGTGTGAAGAGTAATGGTTCAGAAGTCATCTCTGAGCAATAAATACAAATTTTAAAACATAAATAAAGGCTAAGTGGGATTCTATTACACTATAATTCCTATACTTAATTGGTTTCATAAATAAAAGAGCCAAAGATCTGTTATTAATGCAAAATATTATATGATGGAAATAAATCGATTTTGAAAACGAAACGATTTTAAAACGAAAAAGATTGTGATAAACTTTTTATTTCCGTTTTGTATTTTTGTACTAAAATTCGTTTAAATACTTTTCACTTTTAATAAATTTAATTATTTTTTTAGTTTTTCTTTTGTATATTTATTGTGCAGTTTTGTATTTATATTTTTATTGTTAAAAGACGAAGAGCATCTAAACTGTCAGTTAAAGCAGAAAGCAACAGTTCTGAGGAGTCAGAAGTGTTAATTAAACCACTGAAAGAGCTTGTCGCTAATACTAATAATAATAATAATAATAAACTGTTTTACTGATACTAGTTTTTAGAATAATTTAAAGCTTTATCACAAAACAAAAAAAAAATAATAATAATGAAACATGATTAGTTTCCATTCTTTTTTTTTTTTTTCAAATATTATGAAACGTACTGCAAGTAAATAATTCTTCAAACTCAATTTTATACCTTCAAATTGATGAAATGTAATGAATCATTCTCTTACACTTTTTTTTTTTTGTTGTTATCGATTGTCTGAAACTATTTTGCTTGCCATCAAAAATTAAAAGGTTACAAAAGAGAGATTAACTTATTTCTATGCCAATCTACTCAACTTTCAAAATAAACACTATTTCTTTTAAGAATTAAAGTGTGTCTAAAGCAAAATCAAATAAAATGGGAAAAGACTGTTTTTTTTTTGCCAATTTGTAACGAAACACATTCATACTAAGCATCATTCACACACACAAACACACGCTCTTAAAAATATTAACATAAAAATAATTATCTTATACGTAGTAAACAAACAAAAAAAATTATGGTTTCTTTTTCCAAACAAAAACATGAATAACAATTATAATACACAAATTTGCGATGACATGAAAATTTATAAACTAAAAATGTAGAAAATACTAATGGTCTAATAAGAAGCAAACTTACCAGATTCAAACACTAAGATCCATGCTCCATTAAAAAACAGTAAAATGCCAAAACAGAATTCTACAGAATTGCCAAAAGCACGCACATAATACAAATAGTCATCTAATTTCTCCCAAAATGTTTGACGACGGGCATCCAATAAGAATAGGGTGTAAGTAGCCAATGAAACTAGAACCTTAAAAAAAAGAAAAATCATAGTTGCGGTTAAAAAAAGATATTATATTAATTAATGTTAATATTGAAAGATTCACCTTCACCATGACTTCAACAGAGAAAGTTGTAACAGCCAACAACCAAGTCGAAGGTGAATGTCTACTCCAAAGCGTTTTTAAAAGACACAACGGCGCAATGACTAGAAAAGCGCACACAGTTAAGGCACGAAAATGTCGTTTGCGCGATGGATTACGAGCTGCACTCAATGACATCAGTATGGGTGAAACAATGTTGTGTAAAAAATGCAATAAAGCAGTTGTCAAAAGGCACAGATTACGACATAGACGCACAAAACGTTTATCGGGCGACAAGGATGTTAGACCGGTCTGCAGTGCCAAAATATAAAACAAAACCGCTGAAACAGTGCCCAACGACTTTTCTTCGTCATTATCGAAAGTCAACAGATACCACTGAAAGAGCTTTCCTATGTAGTGACAAATGACCGAAATCACCGCAGTCATTCCCAACACTGCCGTTAGTGTTTCACAACCATCAACCAATAACTTTTGCATCGTAGGCAATATGGTAAGAGTACTAACACTATCATTTAACAGCATGGATATAAACTCTTGAGAAATTCTACAAAAGAATAAAAATGTTATTAATTTTATTGTTTTAAATGAAAAAGTCGTATACCTTATAGTCCAGAATGCTCTTAAAACACTGGGAACATTTAATCGTTGCCACTCGTTCTCAATTAAGGCCGACAAACCAAAATTACTTACAAAATTCATTGCATATTGATAACCATTGTAAACGGTTTTACCCGCTTCCATGCCACAACTCATCACAGTTATTTTCGTCAACAATAATGGCACAAAGTCAGCGGCGATGGGTAGATATCTAATCATTTTTGGTTTCAATGGCAACATAGCCAGTATTATTGGACTAGCAAAAATTAAAGGCATTGACTTCTGCACCAACTCATAGCGGGGACCTAAATGGATGTAGGCAAATAGCATACCCATGAACCACTGTGCAACTAAATGTGGCAACAACGACACTGCCACACCACCCGTATCCATTATCCGTGTTGTGTTCATAGACAATATATCTTCTAATATGCATGGACTTTTTTCCAGTATCGCCAGCGCCGAAACATTTGACCAGTGTGAAAGGAAAGTTAAGCCGAGGGATATCACAAACATATAAACCATTACCAAATGTCTAGTCCAGAGCATAAATATACAAGCAGCACACAGAAGGCCTAATGCACAAAGAACAATTAAATAGAAAAAATTTTATAAATTTAAAAAAGGTTACAATTACAGCAAACAAATACCTCGAAATCATACACTTAAAAATAAAAACAGAAAGACTTTTGTGGAATTCAGATTTCGATGCAAATGGTCTTGCGAAAATGCGAATGCGATTTCGATTTCACCATCATATTAAGCTATTTTGTTTGTATCCAACATTGAACTCCGATATTAATTAAAAAGCAATATAAAATAAATAATAAACTCTTTTTTCGAAAACACCTAATTCGTTTGGGAGAAAATACGTTGTGGAATTGTTAAGGAAATTTACGTCACTAGTAGCAGTGCTGAAGGCTTTGAAGTATTAATTCAGCATTGAAAGTTCAAAATGGATATTTATGTAATGGGCAAGTAAAATTTAAGGTTGTGTTAGGTGCCTTGTTATTGAAACGTCGAGATGATGGAGATCGCTCATGAGCAAGCAAGGTTGAGCTCTGCAATCAACTCTTAGAAAGGGGAGAGACTGCTGAAACCACCGTCAAATACAATTATAGAGAACTCAATAGCTTGGTTTTAGGTACAACTGTTCGGTCCTGAAGTGGTAAAGAGTGTTGCAAAGTTTCAAGGCCATGTTATTCAGACTAGACAACAAATTTATTGGTTTGGGAAAGAAAGTCCTCATGATATTTAAAATTGTATGAGCCCTCGGTAAATGCAGGGAACAGTGAGACATTATCTGTCAGGCACCGTTAACTGGTGGTATGATTTAATAATGGGTTAAACGAAATAGCAAGAAGTAAGCTCTTTTGATGATGCGGAAAAAGGTTAGATTAAATTTTGATCTTGTACATAAAACGGGTTGACGTCAACATGGTCCTATGTAATGCATTTATGGAACATCTCACGTTTAAACAAAATTTTAATTTGAAGAAATTTTAGTTCACTCCAATGTAATGTAATACTGAAGGTCCTAGGACATTGTATTGATAAATGGACTACATTTACATCAAACATGTGCAATAATGAAATTATCCTGGTCCTTAAATGATATTTCTGTAGAATTCGTAATTCGGTGCAAAAAGAAAACGAAAAATTGTTTAGACCTTTACAAAAGTATATGGACTTCGATATGTAGGTATTATCAAGAAAAAACTTAAAGCTCAGTTTGACAGCTTAATAATATTTAGAAAGAAAAAAAAAAAAACAAGAAAATGAAAAGAGTGAGTAGATGAATAATTAATACAAAACTGGACAAGCAATACGTGTTTATTTTAACCAAAAGAGAAATAATTTTAATTTATTCATTTACAAATAAATAATTAGAAATTGAAGAATTTATATTTTAACAAAAACAAAAGAAAGCAAAAATATTGATGGCAATTTCATAATTTTCTCATATTTTTAAATTTCAAAAATAATCAATTTTATCAGACGGTTATGTTCGCTTACCTAATAAGCAGATAATTATCTTAACCGAAGTTATTGAAAGTAGATCCGATAAATAAATATCATTTGCTAAATCTTCTAAGAAAGCACCGAAGGAACTACTTAACACCCCACCCGCTGTGGCAGCAGCTTTAGCATTATCTATCCTCTGGTCCAAAGTAGAATTTGTGATATTTGTGACATAATATGCAACACTCGATAATGTAGATGACGCATCGGAGTTGTTATTGAGCAGGTTATCGTCGAATGTGTTGTCGGTTTCAGTTAAATCACCACCACCGGCATCAACACTATTGGCCGTTTGGTATGATCTGCTGGGTAGGCCCATTCCAATTTTTAATATTTCATCAATCACTAGTATTGGAGGTACACGCATCATGACATCGACCATACCGAGAACTTTGGTACGAAGTGACATATTTACGACTTTTCGCTATTATTTTTTTTCCTAAATGCGATGGCGGTCAGTTGTTGTAATTAATATGTCCAGTAAAATATTTCGCTTTTAGTTTTCTTTTTTCGTATAACAACACGTCAGTAACTTGACTTATAAAATTTCAATCAAATTCTTGATTTTTATTAGTTTTACTCTTGCAAAAGTTTGTCCGCTCAAGGTCTTTAGTTTTTTGTTTGTGCTGAGTGTTAATATGAGTGCGCGTTTATTATAAATTCAGGAATTTTTTCCTTTCCTACTCAGGTTTGAGATCCATCAAATGGTTGTAATTAAATTTTTTTTTTTTTGTTAATTTCTATTTTATTACTTTACACACACAATTACTTGTGTAACAAAACACAAAGTTGAAGATAGGGAAATATATCGAAACTTTAGATTTTATTAAAAAAAATTTTAATTCACTTAGAACTGGCAAAAATCACAAATAAAAAATTAAAATACGAAAAACACTGCCAGCGCAACCTTCAGCGAACTTTACACTTTTTTGTTTTACTTTTTTCGTCTCGTAGTCTCCAATTTCTATTGTCTTCTTATTAACATTTTGTTACTGATTATTGTGTCATGTCTTATGATTAAGCATGTAATTAAACCGTAATTTTAAGTATTAGACAGATAATTTATTATTGCTAATTAAAATAATTTCGTTCCGTACTGTTTGTCTTTGCGTTTTGTCTTTTTGCTAAGAGGAAATTTTTCTTTTATTTCTTCTTCTTGCTTTTTGTAATTCAATAGAAATTGCGGTCATATGTCATAAATGCAGGGTTGTAGTTATAAAAAGACTTTAAAACGGCATGGTTGTATTTCTGCCCGTTACAAATTCACTCCGAAATTAATCCTACAAGTATGCAAAGGCATAATTATTATTAGATACTTTTAATTTTATTTATGTATTGCAAACAGCGTTACTTATTATTTGTTAACGTTGGGAACGAGTTCTGCCTTAGAAAATCTTCTAATATATACTAAATGACTTTAAAAAAATATATTTTTTATTTTTATGCTAAGCTGTAAGCTTGCTTTTCTTCTGATTTTACTGACATGTTCTGTGTTATTACACTGTTAAAAATTATAGAAAATTTATTTAGGAAAAAGAAAAACTGAACACGCAATTTAAAAAAGGGTTCAAAATAACTGGGTCTTTAAGCATCAAAGCACCTCGAAATGCTAGATCAGTCGTTTGGACGAGATCTATTGTTAAAATGCCTCTTACCTTGGGGTATTACTTATTTGCTGCCAGAGAATTTGTTCTCAAAAATATTTTTTTTCTATGGACCCTTGCAAAAGCAACAATAACATGGCTCTATTGGCATGACTTTACATATAGGCCCTATATGTATTGGTTTCGATAAAGGCATTGAATCCAAATCAAAACCTTACCAACCTAAAAATTAACACAAAATCGGCCCTCGCAGGGGGTTATTGTTCCCTCGAGATGTGTAAGCACTTCTTGGGATTATTTAACGAAAAAAAGCAAAAGAAAATAATGAAAACCGAAAAAAATAAAAAAAACATGAAAAAATATAGGAATAAAAGAAGTTGCTAAATTACAATTTCATCGAAATTTCAATTAAGTTACTTTTAACTTAATTAAAATTTCGATTAAATTTTTACAAATATTTTTGGTAAAATTTTTATTAAAAATTTTCGATTAAATAAAATTTTCGATAACAATTTTACAAAAAAAAACTTCGTTAAAATTTTTATAAAAACATTTCGAAAAATTTTCGATAAAATTTGTACAAAAAATTCGAAAAAAAGTTAAAAAAAATTTTACAAAAGATTTTTAAAATTTCGATAAAATTTTTAGAAAAATATTTCGATAAATTTTTTACAAAAAGTTTACATTATAAAAAAATAATTTAAAAAAAATTATATTTGGAAATTATATAACATTATTTATTTATATAAAATGTATAATTCCTTTTTAAATTTATTAAATAAATTTTTTATGAAAATAGAAAAAAAAGTAAAGTTTTTAATTTGAAATGGTTACTATGTTTTTTGTTTAGAAATTTGGATTTTTTGTTGCTTTCTAGACTTGATAAACTTCTCATTTGGTTTATTAAATTTTGGGCATAAGAATCTGGGGTTTTGTTCAGAAAATTTAGAAAAGTCCACTGACGATCTGGTTAAGCACCAATGAAATAGCCATATGCTATATGGATGTGCTTTACCAATAGTAATCTTTTTGGATTACTATATTTTTTTCATAAAATAATTATTAATAAATATTATTTAATAAATTTTAAAAACGGAATTATGCGTTTTATATAAATAAATAATAAAAAAATAATTTTTATTTCTTTATATTATTTTTGTTTGTAAAATGATGGATTAATTTAAAAAAAAAATAAGTGATAAAAACTTAGTTGAGGACAAATATGAGCAGTGTGACCAGAGCTAAAAATATTTTGCAGCTAGATCTGGTTTAACTCTTTCAGCCACACTCTTACATATATTATTTTAATAACAAAACTACTGCATTTTTGGTTTGATTAAGGTTTATTTATTATAAAAAAAAAGAAAAAAATAAACTTGACCTTTAGGCTTTTGTGGAATAGGGTGGTTAGTTTAGTAACCACTGTGACGGTTGGCAAAAAAAATTCAAGTAAAGTTTAGTATACGCAGCCACATTTGATAACAATAAATTAATTCTGATGGAAATCGGAGAAACATGTCTTATTTGTGCGTATGCAAAGAGGAACTTTGCAGGTTCTGCATTGCCATATAGTACGCACCGGATTCTTTTTGGTGCTGCATTTTGCACATCTTCGTGATGTAGATCGCTCTGGCTGATGCATACTGCTTTCCAGACGCAATTCTCTTGGTACTGAAGGTTTGTGTTTCTTTATTTGTACTGGTTGTGGGGAAGAGGGTTCCGAAATTGAGCGCTTAGTGCCTTAGATGCCATGGTAAACACTTCTTCGAAACTCTTTGGCATTGAGCTGATCAAGTTCTGGGTGGTATGTTTTCTGGAGCTCTTTATATGTAATATAAGAGTTTATAACGGCGCAGTCCAGAAAATGAAAATGCGGGATTTTTGATCAATAGCATAAGTGCTTTTCAGCTGATCAAATTTATCAACAACGGTTGAGTGGCATAAAAGAAGATATGTATACGTCCTTCATATCAGGGGCAGAAGATCAGTAATCTTTATAACTGGGCGATTTTTTTATACCCATCACTAAATTTAAAGCAAGAAATACTTCAATTTCTTCAGGTGTAGTGGGTGAGTGGGTGTAAAAGGTGCTCCTTTCTGCGTGGTATATAGATTTGTTTGAAAGCAGATTGTTTCAACTAAGTTTGCTGTCCAAAATAAACCAAATAATTTTGTTGGTGTTATATTCTCTACCTCTACTATATCATCTGCAACACCTGCGACTCCTGTAAATTCACACGGCTCTTTCAATTTGAAATTTTTTTCCACTTTGGTTGCACAACTGCGGAGCTCGTAGTAAGTAACTGACTAGCAGAAGTAGTACACAAATTTGATAAAGGTATTACATCATCTGACTCAAAATAATCATTAAGTTCTGGCTGCAGTCCTGACGGTATATCACCAAGTACCATCAGATCGGCTTTTTGGTCATCATCTCTTTCTTCGTCTGATTCGAAACTACACACACTTTCGCCATCAGAAGGTATATCTTCAAACAAAATATCTACGATATCTTGTTCGTTGAGTATGCGCGGCATTCTAATTACATATATGTATATAACACAAAATTATGTGGGAAACAATTATTTACTATAGAATGTACTATAGTCACAGTGGTTAATAATCTAACCACCATATTACTTACGTTTGTTTTTGTATATTATGCTCTGGTTACATATATATGTTATCACAAAACAAAAAAACAAATAATAAATAACAAATTAACACTGATTTGGTTTAATAATAAACACTCTATGCTTCTTTATTTCAATGACAACGGACCTGTTAAAAAAGCAAGGGGATGTCCCGAATTTAAATAAAGATATAAATACAACCAGTGAACCCTAGCGACAAAGTCTCACAACAAATGATCAGCGATGTATTTAAAAATATAATTCTTTAATAATTTGTCAATAGATGACGCGAAAGCATGTTTTAAACAAGCAACAATTAGTGGTTAGATAACTAACCACCTAACCTGAAAGAGTTAAAATATTGCTAAAAAAGATTACAAAATGCTAAAAAATAATGCTAAAATTTACAATTTTAATGAATTTATCCCTTATACACTATTTATTTTTTATAAAATTGCTTTACAATATATAATTTGAATAAAACAAAACTGATTGAAAGACAATAAGGGATAAAAAAGGGCCCTAAGAAACTGAACAAAGGATAAGTCTCTTTATTTATGAATAAGTCTTAAACTCATAGGTTTTCAGGATTTAGCAATAAATAATTATATTTTATGACAAATATTTAGTTCATACAAACTTTCAACCCACAATAAAGTGTTTGTAGTTTTTTTAAAGATTAAAAATAAAAGGCGCCTTAAAGTATGCATATTGGTAAAATTACGTACTTTCACTGCTTTTTCACTCCACTTACTCTTGGAAATAAGATATTTATGCGGAAACAAGTATCCTATATTTGAATGCCTACTCATACCATACTATTACTGAGCAAACCACTGTTCGTTTTATAAAAAATTATCTGACCGAGTAAAACGAATTTTCTATACTAGTAGCTTCTTAGTGGTTTTTTATATCTTAAGAAATAAAGGCCCTAAATTGAAAGTAAGTAATGTTGTTAAAAAGTTCTGTATTTTTTATTTGTACCCTCCAACTGTTTTCGTGTTGCAGTCAAAGCATAAAACTGCTTGAACTCTCACAAGTTCATTGTTATTTTGTTTAAAATTTATCTTTTTCAATTTGCTTCTAGAAACTCCGAGCATTTAGCTCGCTGGTCTTGACTGTTTATTATTTATTCCACTCAGCGTTACTCGTGTGCATTGAACAGACACGAATTCAAAGAAATATTATAATGAGAATCTCATGCGCTTCATTTTTTGTGCTCATGCAGTGCTTTAGTTACTAAACATAACATTTTACCGATTTATCGAATATATCTTAAAAAAGTATTCGATTGATCGATTGGTTTTTTATATTCCTTTTTAAAAATGTATTTATTTTGCAATTAATGGGCCAAAAAGTAATTGTGGTATAAAATAACTACTAGTAAACTTGTAAGGTGCAGACTTTTTCGACTTTAGAATAATGCAGTATGCCATTATTGGAATAATTGCAAAGTCAAATACATGTCAATTCCTTATAATCAAAAAAAAAAAAAAAAAAAAATTGTGGTAGATTTTTAAATAAGTCAAAATGGTTTTTATAAAATTAAAAATGCTAAATACGTAATTGAAAAATGCTAACAATAATGCTAACTGCTAATGAAAAAATTGCAGCTAAATTGACAAAAAATAATGCTAAATTTAGATGCAAAAATGCCAAAATGGTTACACTGAATATGAGCAAAACTGAAACAATACGAGTTATTTTGTTATTCCATTTTCTCTGTTTTTTTTTGTTTAATTTGTTTTAAGAGAAGAATTTTTAAGAACTAATAGGAACACAAAAAATAAATTTGAAAATCGCTTCAGTATTACTATTTTTGTTCACCTGGCAATAGGAGAAATAAAAACATGTGATCACCTCTGCTACCTACGAATGTGGTGCAACTTCCTAAATTTTTGACATAACAGTTTATCACTGGTCAAAAATGTAACTTAAAGGCTGAGAATCCTGTAATTTACCGTAACTTAATTGATTACAAAAACCCATGACGCAGAAAAAAAATATTTTGTTGTCCCTTGTTATTGTTTTTACACAAATATATTTTATTAAAGGGAACAACATTAATTTGAATAACCAAAGATTATTCAGGAAAATTTAAACTTCCCTTATTATTGGAACTCATCTCGTTTTTTATCATTTAGCGGATTTTTTTTTTTTTTTTTTTTAATTTAAGCCATTATTTCAATCAAGAACAACATCAACCTAAACAACGAAAACAATAACAAACTTTCAGTAACAACAATTAAGTATTTACATTAATTCAAAAACACATCAAATCATTCATCTTTTCAAAGAAATTGTCTACAACATTTAATATGTTTAATCAGTCGTAGTCGTTTTTTTTTCTTCTTTAGTTTCGTTTTGTTTTTAATGCTCGTACAACTAAACTAAACGACGTCTTTACAAATCTTTAAGATACAACAAGTATTTCAAATGAATATTTTACCAAGTCAATGTCCAAATGCAACAGAAATGCATTTAACATCCGCACAAACAATGCACAAAGTGGGCATCTGCGTTTCGTTTGTTTGGTTGTTTGTTCATTCGTTCAGCCCTCAGACAAGAGTTAAGAAGTTCGATTCAACAATAGTTTATCAGGAAGCTAAATTTCATTCAGTTTGAGTTTTGTAAGTTGGTAGGTGGGTGAAGAAATAAGTGAGTTGATGTTAGAGAACAGCAGGATGACAGATGATTGACTTTCAAATGCTCTAGTCCGAAAGTTGATCCGAATTTTTAAACTTTTTGTATCCCCTTGCGTTTCTAAGGCATTAATAATTTTTTATATATGGAGTTTGTAATTTCGAGAAATTATACAAATGAATCAAGGATTCGCCATTGCCACCACCTGATTTCGGCACGTTTAGAATCCGCCATGCTTCACCAATATGCGGCTATTGATGACTGGAAGAACGTAATATGATCAGATGATTCCAAATTATACCGATATCAGACTGATGGTACACAGCATTATTGATGCCGACAGCAGGAGACAATTCAACAACACCATATTAAACGAATGGTCAAGCAAGAATGATAGAAGACAAGATTACGCATGTTTTCCCGTTAGATGACGTTGTTCGGCCAATGCAAGGTTGCCAAGTGTGTAATCAACAATTTATTTCAAATAAATAAGTACAAATTATTCTAAGTAATAGGTAAAAATTGGCAACCCTGCAAATAAACTCTCAACATTTATATTAAAAACTATCATAATTTATAGTTATAGTCTCAGTCAGAATTATTATTAACCAATAGGAAGACGGTTTCGTTACGTCATTATGCCGACATGCGCAGAAAATTTAAATTTTATTTTTGGGTTGGCGTAACCTTGTCTTCTATCATCCTTGTGGTCAAGCACGTCGGAGGCAACATCATAGAGTGGGGTTATTTTAAATGGTGGCATGTTGGGCCATTGCAAAAAATTGATGGCATCATGAGTAAGGAAAACTATTTAAACCTCGTATTGCAGAATCATCTTCCCAATTTTTGAGATATGAGCGCATAGCCTAAGTAAGAACATGTGTTTCAACAGATTAGACATCCGAAACACACCTGAAAAATCATTGAGAAATGTCTGACTTGGAAAAATTTTGAATTGATGTTGTGGTCTCCGCGAAGTTATGTGGCCAGTTGTAGAAAGACGATCGGGAAAATATCGAAGATACACCTAACTTAATCGAGTTGTGGCAACGTGTGCAGCTGGAGTGGAATTTATAAAAAAATGGAATTATAAAAAATTGGTTGAAAGTATGCCCAAATGCATAAATATTTCAAATAAAATGGCTATGCCCAGATATATTTTGAATTTTTCCAGAAAGTGGAAAGAGTTATTAGTGCGGAGAGTTATTTTTATTATATTTTGATTTTTATTTGAATATACATATAGTTTTTTGATCTGTTTTAAAAATATTATTGTTAACAACTGAATAATAAAAAAATAAAAAATTAAATCGCTTCATTATCACTATTTTTATGCGCCTCTTATGCAGAAAATACAAACATGTACTCACCGCTGCTTCCCACTGTATAGCAAGATCCATCATGAGTTCGATTTATATGATTTATTTTATACTTTATTCCAAATGTTCAACTGTAAAAAGATGATTGGATATGTATTTTATACAATGCTCGCAGAACATACTAAGTCTTTGTGGAGTAATGCAGAACACTGTTAAATGTGGTAGCCCTGGGCGGCGGCGAGCACGTCAGCTAGTCCCAAATAAAGAAAAATGCTTAAGTGTCAGAATTTTTTAAACATAATTAGGGGATTCACATGGTGTACTATCATATCATATTGTCATAGCATTCTTTAATTTCATAATACTCAACATTGGGATCCCGCGGGATCTCATTTTACTGAACTTTTCCCAAAAACTACGGGATCGCACCTAATAGTATAAAAAGATTAAAGGCCAATTTCAACAAAAACAACCACATGCAATATTGTTTGTGTAAAAACACCCGCAAAAAAAAATTTAAAGAAAATAAAAAAAGAAGAAAATTTGTTAGTCAAAACACAAAAGTTTTGTTAGTTTTTGCAAAATATATTATAATATTTAAAGTAAAAAGTGAAAAAACGTGAAAAATAAAAATAAAAGAACATAATCTTAAAGATAATAAATTTTTATTTTCAAAATTTATTTAATTTTGACATAAGAGGGTATAAAACACATATAGAAGTAGATGCTCAGCTGGTGTATCAGTCTTACCTAGTATTCAATTCGCCTTGGCCTAATTCATAAAAAATATTTTTGTTTTATAAAATAAATTTTTATATGAAATTTGTTTAATAAAACTTTTATAAACCTAAAACAATAAAACTAAGTTTGATATTGTGCTTTCGTTCTAAATCAGATTTCATTCTTCTAATTATTTTGTTTTTATTTACATATGTATGTTTTGGCTTTGTGATATTAAATATTTGTTCTTTTGTAAGAATATCAAGACTTTTATCTAAATTTATAGTTCTTATTTCTGTTTATTTTTGTTTATTTTTTTGAAACGTACGCGCAATTATAAGGGGGCCAATTGACATCGCCACCACGTGAAATAACACGGCCATTGAATTTGGCGCGCAAAAGAGCCATTGTTTCGTTAGCTGTGTGGCAAGTGGCACCGTCCACATCCATATCTTCCAAATCGGGCCATAAAAAGTTCGCTCTCATCTAACGATAGCGAACACCATTCACAGTAACTGCCTGCCCGGCTTCATTTTGGAAAAAATACGGCCCGATGATGCCGCCAGCCCATAAACCGCACCAAACAGTCACTCTTTGTGGGTGCATTGGTTTTTCGACAATCATCTTGGATTATCATTCGCCCAAATGTGGAAATTCTGCTTATTGACGAATCCACTGAGGATCATTTTCCTCGAAAATTGATCATCCAATTCATAGTTAATAAGCCTGAATAATTTTAACGCGTTGCTCGATAGTATTTCTTGCCATGGTTCAAATTGAGTTAGTCTGAAATAGAGAAATGTCAAATTAAATAACGTTTAGGTGCGGTTCACATTCAACATCGGCCCTTAAAATTTAACCACCTGATACAACAGTAATCTTTTAAGACATATGACTATATGACACCTAGTGAAACCTGCAAATATTTTTTTCTTTTACAAATTTTCGCCATTGCAACTATTTTGTGTGGGTTTCTGTGTATTCTGTGTATTTTATTATTTTTATTTTTCAAGAAATTTATGCCACAAGCCTGTTGTTTGCGAACTTTTCAATTATGCCACGTTCATATTCGAGTAAAAGGAGGTATGATTGCCTCTGCAGTAGCAACTGACTGCTTTTCTTGTAATGGTGATGTTCGTATTAGTAGTTGTGATGATGATGATGATGGTGATGTTTGGGGAAATTTAAAATGCCAGCGAAAGAAGTGTAGGAATTTTTATGACCATACAAAGCGCACAACAATTGCCAATTAAAATTTTTCCACAACGACCAACTGCAAAAAATAAAACAAAAGCAAGAAACACAAACGCAAACAGAAAAAAAGGGTTTTTGTGTACGACTAATTAATTGCTTTGCTCACGTTTTTCGCGCAAAATGTTAACCGGAAAGAATCAATCCAATCCAATCCAATCCAACCAAACCCATCCAGTTAGTAAGCCAGCAAACAAAACAGCCAAGTAACCAACCTTGGCAAAGTCAAAAATATCATTTTGCTCAGTTCGTAAGAAGACAAAAAAGAAAGAAAAATATGGTGGAATAGTTGTAAGGCTTTCGATAGTTTGTTAAGCTGATGGTTGAATTTAAAAGAAACTATTAGAATGAAAATAAAGTAAACGTACTAGTAGTTACTTCGTTGGTTAATTTAAAGCCAAGCAAGCAAGCTGGCTTGCTGGCAGGCTGGTTGTATGGATAAATGATGCTCCTGTTGTTGCTGGAGCAAGACTTTGAAACACATAGTTGGTTGGCGGCACTTCATTGTCATTGTCTGGTGTGGTGTTGGCGATGAAGTTGTTTGTAATTCCAGAAGGCCATACGAATTGATGTTAAGTAATAGTTTTAAAGTTAAATCAACTACAAATAAAAGAAAGAAAAAAAATTAAACTGTTTTTGTGGGCATTTGATTTTTATTTTTCTCTTGAATTGTTCTCGCTCGCTCTCTCTTGGCGAAGATCTTGTAGCTCTTCCTGCAACTACAACAGCTATTAAGAAAACTAAGTTAACTAAACTGTGATTTTTAGATTTTCGTTTAATGCTTAAGCTTGAAGAAGGCTTGCTCTACAACATTTTTAGATGGCCTTTTAAGTTTAGTTATTGCTTCTTGTTTTATTATTCTCTTTATGTTTGCCATTTCCTAGTTGCTATTGCTATTTTTTTCGACATAGGGGCCATACAGTTTTTAATGTTTGTTTGTGTATGGATGGATTCTTTAAAGATTCTTGTAAATTTTATTTTCTTTTGCTTTAAGATTTATTACCATAGTCTGGAAGTTTATTTGTTTGTTTAAAAGGTCAATTGTAATTTCTTAGACATGATAAAATGATCGAATTAGCAGCAAATGACATACAATTACCAAATGAAGGTGTTGATACAATGACACCAATAGCGCTATGGTGTCGAAAAAAAAAACTAAATAAAAAAAAAAAAAAACAGAAATGTATTTGAAGATTTTGTTAAAAAGCGTTCCTAATCCCGAATTATATTATGCAATTTTTGTCGCTGCAATATTTCTCGTTTCTTCTATAATATTGCATTTGTGTTTATATCGTGCAATTTTTATTGCATCAATTTGTATGGATTTATACATTTGTTTACATTTACAAGTTTAAAACTACGAATGAGAAAACGAAACGAATTTCAAGAGTAGATGCATATGTGTAGCCTTTTTTATTCGGTACCTACGCAAACATTGGAATTATCTCCAACATAACCGGCTTGGCCTGTTTATGTTCGAACAGAGTTATACAGTTTTCCGATTTATGTGATTTTTAAAAAATGTTCCTTATTATCTGGAGAACCTGTAATAACGACGTTAAAAAAATAAATTATTTGTTTGCGTGTTAGCCCTCACGATTTGCCAAAATTTGTTTCCAAGAAGACTGACTGTTATTTTAGCCACTACATCCTTTTTCAGCATTTTCTCGTATCTACAGATAATATTTACAGAAAAGCACTGCATGAGTACAAAACACGAAGCTCATAAGGCGCTCATTAAAATATTTCATTGATTTTATGTCTTTTCATTGAACACGAGTAATGATGAGTGGACAATCCAGCGAATACCAGCGATGAGCTTGCAGAGTTTGCATAAGCAAGTTTGAGTAAATGCTAAACATAAGAACAATGAAATTGGGCGAGTTCAAGCAGTGTTATGCTTTGAGTGAAACCCGAACACAGTTCTAGTGTAAAATAAAAAAACATAATTTTTTAACAATATTACTTACGATCATTCTTAAGAAATTCAAAATACAAAAAATCACAAAACGAATTAAGCCTCGTACAACAGTTCTATGCAACTACTAAACAAAACACACTCAGTGTTTCGAACATGAGACGAGTAAACACGGCGCTCACGGTCATTGCGTTTATGATATGAAAAGAGGCTTGCTCACTAATAGTATGGCATGAGTAGACATGTGTTCATGAGCTTATGAGCACGCCCAATAGATGAGCTTGCTCATGCAACTGTTTAGTTTACAATAAACACTACCCAAAGTACATAGCTACAAAAAATGCTAAAGACGAATGTATCAATCCAGGAATTACATTGTACTAACGACAAGGGGTTCCAACGGGGACCCAAACAAAACTATCAGATTATTAAGTCAGAATACCTATATTAAGGTATATTAGCTGTAAAGCAGTGATACCAGACATGCATCCTTGTTTAAACATAACCCTACTGCAGTTTACGGTGTGGAGCTGTTTCTAACCGAATGGTTCAAAACTATGGGCAAAAATGTGCCTGGGAATTTTTATAAAAGAACCAGAAACTGAACTTTGATTCCACCCACCTATGCAATTATAACACGATATCACTGTACTAGATTATAGGAAAAGCGTTAAAGTATTTAAAGATTTTTCAACACATGATAGAGGGTGTATCGTGTGGCAGCCTAAACATCATGGAGCGGCTCGTAACGATCTGGCAAATAGAATTAGAGAACTAAGAAAGTAACCTTATTAAATGGGAAGCTACGAGAACTGATTTAAAATAATGGGCTACTATATACTAAAGAGCACTAAACTGTGGAATAAAGATGCAAAGGGAAGTTTAGCTTAAATCCTGTAGGGGATCCTAATGAGAATAAAAAATGAGCTTGCTAAACCTAAGCAAGTCCAAGTTTATTAAAATGATGAATGTCCTCGCTGGACATTCAAATCTACAACCACATCAGCAACAAATGCAATTACAGATAGTAGCGAATGTAGGGCGGCATGGGGGCAGACATCAAACTCATGAGTTTTCTAATGCCATTGCCCAGCCGTGTATATTTTATTTAATAGATTCTGACTGCAAATTACAGTGGAACAATGTTCGAGTTTCTAGCACCACTAAATTCTTTCTTTTTTGTGTCATAATTAGTAGAGCACAATAAGCCTTAACTCTGGCTTAACCTCTTTTAATAAATGTTTATCATTGTAAACCGTTTTTTTACAGAGGCGCTACTGCAAGCTCTTGCTAAAGTCCGGAGATGTGCTTCGATTGGCATCAGAGGTGCAAGAAGAAGTACACCTTAAACAGCTTTGGACATCATTCTGCACTTACTTTCCATTGAGGGCTTTGTGGTCGGAATGGCGGGGAAAAGCTGGTAGGTCTTATCACTAGCCATTGCGCCATTAGAGCAAGAACCAGGGGCCTAATAACCGCATTCGATATTGAGTTAACTATCGTATCGAAAAACAAATTCGATACGAGTCGAGTAAGCTGATTATGCCATTCGACATGTATCGAATCTTTATTTTTATCAAATTGTAATAGATTAATAAGTCAACAAGAAAACACGGGTTTTCAACCCAACCCCAGTTGCGTTGTCAGTTGCCGAGATTGTATTATGTATAGCAACTGGCAACTAAAGCTTGTTAATTTTAGTTGCCAAAAGCAACCATAAATATTTGAGCTGTACTAAAACTGAAAAGTAAGTTGCCTTTTGACAAGGCAACTGAGGTGAGGTTGAGTTAATGACCTATTAGATGGCTAGGTGAAAGATTTCCCAAAGATTTCGTCAGCTTCATCAAGGTAACAGGACGTATACAGATCTCTTTCCTTTTTGTTTAGTTTTACTTCAGCTGAAGGGTATCACAATGGACCCTCCGGGTCTCCGAGTGGATGTGTCATTTCTGGTGTAACCCTTCTTAACCTAACCTAATCTTGTATACCCTTCGTGACAGACTTAAAACATTGGACCTGATATGTGGTACTGTTGGTGAAATCTAAACATATTTTATTTATCCAAAGCTACTTATCGGTTTAGTTTTGTGCTTGAAAAGATCATAAAAAGAAAATAGCCGCTAAATTTATATTATCAATCAAAATAAGCATATAAAGTTATAAATTTTCCAATACATGGGAAATTAAGACTCTTAAATACTTCACACAATTCATTTGGTGACGAAATTAGATATCTACACAAATATCCCTTTCTGAAGATGGGTAATCAGAGACGGCAGAAATTTCCTCATTACCCAATTCATGCTCTACTTCCACTAGATCTTCGTATTCCTTTTGACTTTCTGATTTACAAGTGCAGTCTTCACACGTACATTCACATTCTAAATCACATTCTTCATCTGTAAGGCATGGAGGACAAGGAAATTCACACGGCAATTTAATATCTAAATCAGCATCATCAGCCTCATATTCTTCTTTGCTTATTAAGAACCATCGGCACTCGAAGGGACCCTGGCTTGAACCGGTTTGTGTAGATTCAGCATTTGTCCGATAAACATAATCTCTTTTACTCATGCTGAGTGATGGACAAGAGCAGAAGCTAACACAATCATTCGACACCTGTTTAGCAGTCGCATTTTCTAATAACTTCTCCTGCTCTTTCAAGTAATCGACTTCATGTTGATCATGTACAGCATGCATTTCTGTTGTAACTGTAACGACTCTGAGGGTTTCCTTTGTAATTCTCAACATGCACTTTCTGCAAATGCACTCATGATCATCATTCCGATGATTCCTGTTTAATATGCGATCGTGCAATTGTTTATAAACTAACTTGATTTTACACTCCAAATCCTTTTGAATGGGATAAAATACTCCCTCATAGGAGGCATAAATCTGAGCCGTACGTTTTGCCGCATGTACCCATAAACATTCCGAGGAATGTGTCAATTTTTTCTTTAAAATAATATCCGGCAATCCTCCCGGGCCCGTGCCATGATAGAACGCTTTAAAAGCTCTTTTAATTATTGAATATACCATTTGCGCTTCTATGCGATCCATGGAACATTTACGACTTAAGTCGTGCATTAAATCCTCTTTATTTAGACGTTTTCGCGGTATCGAATCAATGCGATGGATAATTTCTTCAAAATGCAGAAAATAATAAATAATGACATCGGTAATGGGTTTGGTTTTTATCACGAAAATACCATAAAGATTCATTACCTAAATAGATAATAGTAAAGAGCTAAAATTATTTAATGATTAAATTTCAATTGATAGACTTTACCTCGATTAAAGATTCAGCAATATCCTTTACATTTTCTATCAAAGCATCACTAGAATAAATTTTGTATGGGCAATTGCAATAGTTTTCCGGTTGGAAACATTCGCATTTGTAACTTTTTATGAATTTTTGGGGTTTCATTTTAAATCGAAATTGATAATATTTAATTTAAAAAATGTTAGGGTGGCCATACCAATCAAAAGTCATCTACAATGTTTACACATAAAATACATAATAAAAAGTGAAATAAATCCTAAAGTTTTTGCTCTAAATTAAAGCGTTCCATCGTAAAGTTGCTCTGGTTGCCATTATTGTTTAAGGGCGTTTCACACTATAATACAAGTATTAATACTTTTGAATAAAATGCAACCGTAATCTAATCGCTGTTCGAACTTTCTCAAAAGGAAATAACAACTCATCATGTCAGGGTTGCAGTTTCCTCAAAAGTATTAATACTTGTGTTATAGTGTGAAAAGCCTTTTAAGGGCAGTCACGCCATTCTTGTTTACCTGACTTCGTGTGATTTTCTTCTCACTTTAGCACAAAAAGCTGCAATGCAATGCAGTTATTAGTAGTTGCATGAATCAATCACCTGCATGCGTTTTAAGAAATGTATATAACCTAAAATTTTAAATCAAAAGTCATTCATGTGTGGAGAACCATTTAAAACTCAATTTGAGTTAAATAACAAAAGCTGGATTTGGGAATTCTGATTTTCTATACGAAAGTATATGTATGACGGGCTTCAGATCCTATAGAATGCATCATTTAAAAAGCGGATTAACCTGGCAATTGTAATTTTATTTCAGGCATAAAAAAATGGATTTCAAAAAGCCTTTCGCTAAAATTGATACAATATTCCTCTTAATGGTTTTATCATAATTTCAAGTCAATTTATAGGAGATAAGTTAGATACTAAACTTAAAGAAGTATCCCAGTGGTAAAACTAAAAAGGTCTTGTCACTTCAGGAATTCTATAAGGCATGCTTAGACCTTCTCTTCCTACGACCCACGTATTCTGTGTCTTTCAAAGAAGGCCTTTTAGCTCTCCCTCTAAACAGATCTAGTACCCAATCCTACTTCCCTTCTCTTAGAAGGGAGACGTGATGTTCTATATTTATATCTCTCATTTTTTATATGCCAAATACACAATTTCCAATTTTTGGATTTCTTATTTATAACAAAACAAAAGTTCATTTCATCTTTCATCTTTATTCAATAGAAAGCTACACATGCCATTTAAATGCCACGATAGACTGACTGGTATTGCTCTAGTCTCTCAGCCTGCGGGTGTGGGTTCGAATCGCAGAGAACATTTCATTTAAAAATATATTTTTAAATGCTTAATAAAATTAGAAAAACAAATAATCCGTAAAAAAGCAAAACAATCAGTAAATAGAAATTTTTTTTAGTTCTTGCTACGAAAAGCCTTCTATTCTAAAAGGCAAGACATGAATGTGAAGAAGGCCTTCTAGCAGCTAGACCTTTCGGAACTCTTGGCGTCAGAATCTTGAGTGGAAGGGCTGCTTCGTAATGACAACCTGTGTAAAAAGATACAAGTGTAGAAAGTGACTAGAAGGCATTGTGACTCCTAAAGAAGGAGTAAAGTAAAGAAGTCTTCTAGAATGTCGTATATTCTACAAAAATATTGTAGAATGTTCCAATCTTTGCTTTGTCTTTTATATTTTAATGATAATATTGACTTCTTATTTATTAGATTCAAAGTAACATTTCATCAAACTAATTATGCTTTTAACTGTTCCTTATCCCCAGAGTACCGAAATAGGAAATTGCATCATTTATATTCATATATTTATGTAAAAAATTTTAATATTACAAAATTTTTTTTAAATTTGATGCTGATATCTGAAAATTCGGAAAAATTATATAAAAACGGGCAAATTTGAGGGAAGAAAAAAATTTTAAATATGCAATAAAATTTTTATAAATTATGCTATCAAATAAAATTTTCTGTGTATGTGTTGTTGATCACGTAAAATGAAATGGCAAAAAATCTGCAATATTAAGAAAAAGCAAATTCCACAATTCCCAAAATAAGGAACAAAAATCCCAAAATTGGGATTTTGGGATCTTTTACCCATAAAGTCTACATACGGTGTAGGGCTCATAAAATACTTTCAGAAACAATTCGCAGCATATATATGCAGCTTTATTACAGTAGTCTTCTTTTTTCGATCCCAGCTAAAGTTAACATTTCGATGTAAAATAGATCATATTGTGGGACCTCCCATCTTCTACAAGGATGATCAATTTTACACGAATTTTTTTTTTAAACGTACACACATATAGTTAGCTTATACAAAAATATAAAATTTTTATATATTTCTTAAGAAAATATTTATATAAAAATAAACGTGAATGACCTTTTTTGGGATAAAGTATACAAAAATGTAATAATTTTGGCATTTTTAAATTGAAAATCGTGTAGTTTTTAACTCAGTAAAGATACAATCTTCAAATTTATCAAAAATATTTAGAATTTGGCTCGCTAACTACGACAAAAGATTTAAAAAAATTTGGTAAAAATTGTACCCAATATTTTGAAAAAAATGGACCAGGGTAGCGAAAAAACAAAAATTTTATTTCTTAAAATGTTTATAACTTAATCATTTTAAATTATTATTTGCAAATTTAGATACCATTTTGTAGGTATTGACAAGACCTTTAAGACCATGTATAATTTTAAAAAATCAGAATAAAACAGAAGAAATGGCAAGCTGTAAAAGAATTTTCGGGTGCGAAGTTCCCAACTTTGAGACCACATAGCGCCACCCCTGGAGGTTGTATGGTAGCCAACTTTAAAACTTAAGTTCAGATACTCCTGTTATGTTCATGTCAAATTTTGAATCAATAGGCCCAGCCGTTTATAAATTAATAGGTTATTTCCAAAGTATTTTGATTTTGCCCCACTGTGCACTGTAATAAACTTTTATGGCTCTGATTCAAGATCCAAATCCATGTTTTACAATTTAAAAATTATTAGTAAACTGATTAATTTATAAAATGACTTATTTAAGGTTTCTCGAATAAAACAAAAAAAAAAAAAATTATGTATAATAAATAAAATATTATTAATAAATTCCAAGCATCTCACCATTTTTAGAATAGTGATTATTGTTTCTTTTTACCAGAATAAATTACAACATCGTTTTCCAAGACCATAAGTAAAAGTATCAGTCAAGAAGCTCTTACATTTGACAGTCATTTGTGTAACTTTATTCCCACAGCGTTTTTATAATTTGTTTCTCTCTTTTATTTCATTTTTGAAGAATATTTTATTTTCTTTTGTTTTTTTATTTTATTTTTTTTTTCATTGAATGTTAAATATTTCTCCTGATTTGGCAAGAACAGCTAATTTTAAGCACTTGTAATTGTCACAAAGTGGCAACACTTTATCATGAGAGCTTGTTAAAATTCCATTTTATTGCTTGTGATTCTATAAATGACCACAAAAGTGGTGAACAAGTAAGTATCAATGAGTTCGTGTTTGTGTGCGTTTGTATGTTTAGTTTTTGTAATTAATTTTATACAGATTGTCTCTAAGGAACAATTTAATTAGTAGAAGCTTGATTTAACAAAATATTTTAGATTAAAATGAGTTTTCAAAATGGTTGACATAACAAATACCTACATAAAATAAAAAATATATTACAATTGAAACTCTTTTAGTGGTATTAACGGGTTAAAGATCGAGTCAGCCTTTAATTTTATTTTTAACTTATTATTATGGTGGACCCAACTTGTATACCCTGTGTACATTTTAACAGTCGGGCAGTTACGGTCCACATACGTCAAAATCTAGTATCATATGGGACACCCTTTAATTAAATATTTTGTGTTTTACTACTTTTTCTTGTATCAAGCATAGAAGTACATTCAAGCGCCTGCCTGTAATGAAATAAAAAATTAAGTCATATAAAATACGTTAAAATAATGTATATTATGGGTCACCCTTTCATTTTAAACATTTCAATTCTGTCGTTACACTGCATTTACAACTGACAATGTCGTTAAGACAATAACAATAAATACACACTTTTTTAACTATTGAACTACTGTCTTGAATATTTTGAAGACAGTAAAGAAGACAGTAAATAGGACAGTGATTTGACGTATGCCAACAATAACTCAAATTTTTGTGTACAGAAAAAAAATTCCAAAACGAAAAATCAAAAAACTTAAATAAATTCTCATAATTATTGTCTGGACACCTATACTATGGAGACAATTGATACGTATTCTTTTATTGTCAGAGAAGTGCAAAACAAAATTTTTTTGACAACATGACAGGCGTTGTATATTTATTGTATATTTATAGTACGGAAGTGAGAGAGCAATGAAATAGATACACGCCTTCTCAATTTTCTTCTACCGTCTCAGTCTCTTCCAGGCACAGTCTGCAAGTATCATCTTTTTCGATTTTCATCATGGCTAGATGATGAAATGCAGTTATCCAGCTTAGAGTACACTGAGGGAAAAACGACGTTGCAATAAAGAGCAATATTCTATTGCAGATTGTCTCAAAACAAATGGAGAAACTTTTAAAGGAAGCACTGCCACTATTAAGTCTGCGAGGGGAGTTTAGAGAGAAGATATATATATATGTATACCCTGTGTACATTTTAACAGTCGGGCAGTTACGGTCCACATACGTCAAAATCTAGTATCATATGGGACACCCTTTAATTAAATATTTTGTGTTTTACTACTTTTTCTTGTATCAAGCATAGAAGTACATTCAAGCGCCTGCCTGTAATGAAATAAAAAATTAAGTCACATAAAATACGTTAAAATAATGTATATTATGGGTCACCCTTTCATTTTAAACATTTCAATTCTGTCGTTACACTGCATTTACAACTGACAATGTCGTTAAGACAATAACAATAAATACACACTTTTTTAACTATTGAACTACTGTCTTGAATATTTTGAAGACAGTAAAGAAGATAGTAAATAGGACAGTGATTTGACGTATGCCAACAATAACTCAAATTTTTGTGTACAGAAAAAAAATTCCAAAACGAAAAATCAAAAAACTTAAATAAATTCTCATAATTATTGTCTGGATACCTATACTATGGAGACAATTGATACGTATTCTTTTATTGTCAGAGAAGTGCAAAACAAAATTTTTTTGACAACATGACAGGCGTTGTATATTTATTGTATATTTATAGTACGGAAGTGAGAGAGCAATGAAATAGATACACGCCTTCTCAATTTTCTTCTACCGTCTCAGTCTCTTCCAGGCACAGTCTGCAAGTATCATCTTTTTCGATTTTCATCATGGCTAGATGATGAAATGCAGTTATCCAGCTTAGAGTACACTGAGGGAAAAACGACGTTGCAATAAAGAGCAATATTCTATTGCAGATTGTCTCAAAACAAATGGAGAAACTTTTAAAGGAAGCACTGCCACTATTAAGTCTGCGAGGGGAGTTTAGAGAGAAGATATTTGCCCAAAAAAACATATGTATGTAGGTAATAAAATGTTTTGATTATAAACGGCTTATTATTTTAATGTTTATATAAATTCACTGTTCGAAATTTATGTCTGTGCTAACCAAAGTAGACCAATGGTGGAGAAATAATGAGACCACCAACAATACATTAGCGTCATATTGCTCCAAAAAGCGGAGGAGTTTTAACCAAGGTAAGAGAAATTGCGATAGGAATTACATAAAGCATCTTGAACAATTCTATTGTGATATAACTTCAGATTTGATGACACCAATTAATGAATCATCAAAGGAAATATGCTGATGAAAATAAAAAATTGAGCTGTGATCATAAATATTAAATATTATTGTTATTATTTATAGGATAAATTTATTTTAGAAATAAGTTTATTTAATATTTTGGTTCTTATAATTAAAAAACATTTTGTGAATAAAATAAGTTTAAAAATTTATAATCTATTACAATCTGTTTTATTATAATAAATTTGGAAAGGAATGAGAATTTACAAATCAACAACGGTATGGTGTCAACTTTACAACGGTGTGGTGTCAATTCGACAACAATACGGTGTCAAAGTGTACACGTTCGTTGTCAATTCAACAATTCCTCGTGTCGAATTGACAACTTCCGTGTACAATTTGAGTACAAACGTGGTCGATACACTATCGACACCGTATGTGGTCGTTTTGATAACGGATGGTGTCATTTTTTCTGGGTGTACATCTATTGTATAACAGTACCTTACTGGCCTTCCTACCCATGCATGGGCTCTTTGATCACCATTGGAGCCTGCTGCACATATTGGTCTACCTCCACCTTTTCAGGTTTAATGAGTCCACGCATGGTAGAACCTTAGCTCTTATTATGAGTAGTACATTATTAAAAGTAGTACATTTGGTTTTCTTATTTTTAAGTTTTAAAAATTTAACCTTTTACAAATGAATTTTTTGTTATAGTCGAACTATTTCCCTTTAAAGCCTGGTACTCTGTTCAGTTTTTCATGCGAAATACTGTCAAACTACATACATAAAAAATTTGTATGAAAAAGTCATGAAAAAATGTTGCAGAAGTACATAGTACTCTGTTTTTACTGTGGAAAAACAGTGAAATGTTTCTGGAAACATTTTATCAAAACTGTGAAATAAAGCAAATGAGCATTATTTCACGTGGAATTTTTTGTAAAACTTTTTGTGGAAAATTCTTTAAAACAATGTGGTATATTTAAAAGCAATAAAATCGTAAAATTCTTCTAAAGCGCGAGATAGACAAATTTTCCTTGTGAAATAATTGTGAAATAATAAATGTTGCTCCACAATTTTCACAAATTCGAACAGAGTACTGGGCAAGGCACATTCATCAGGTAACCTTACTAAGAAGGGGAAATAATAAGGCGAAAATTTTTAAATTTTTTTTATATGGAGTTTGATAGTTCAACTTCCATTTAAGGGGAAAAATTGTAAGTTTAACTGTCAAAATACATATAAAAAAAATTGATTATTTTCGCCTTAATATTTCCCCTCAGTAGTGAAGCTACCTGCTTAATATGCCTTGGTACTGGGCTTAAAACACAATTTTTTTTATTTTCATTTTGTTATTATTAACCTTTTAAGTGGAAAATATACACTGCATAAAATAAGTTGTGAGCTACTGTTTGATTGCAAATTAATTTGTTATCAAAAAAACAATTTAACATCAAACAGGTTAAGAGTAAAAAAATAAAAGAAATTTCATTACAAACACTGCTTGTACTCTAATTCTTAGTCTAAATCTCCATGGTTGCCATCGCCATCACCTTTGCCTTTCCACTATCAATTGACAATTCATTATATCAAGTGTAAGTGTATGTTAACTTGGTCGACATGTGAATGCGTTTGTGGACACAACATTTACCACAAGTTTTTCTGCTCTCCTTAATGTGGACTTTAGTGATTACTACTAATAGATAAAGTCTTTATTAATCGCACAGTGGCAAAAAACAGCAGCAACAGCAACTTAAACACCATAATCCGCCACATCTACTAAAACTACTTACTAGACAGTAAGACATGAAACGCTGTTGCAGCCAACTAGCCACTAGTCAGCCAGCCAGCCACAGCATTAACCCATATAACTGTGTGCTCGTTTGCTTGTTGGCTGTTTGCACACACTCACTGAAGTGTTAGCCATGATCATTTCTTGGTAACTGTCTTCGAGTCTTACAGATCAATAACAAATTATTCTTTTACATACAAAACAAAAAAAAAAAAAAAGAAAAACTTTAAAGCTCCACATACTGTAGAAATTATGTTGCAACAACATGAATTTTATTTTAAGCACTACCCTTTACTACACTACAAGTGTCGCTGAAGCTACTGCTGTTGCTGCTGCTGCACTAAAACTTTGACATTGGCTTTTATGGACTTAATTGGAGTTTTTCATTTTTTATTGTTTATTATACTCGTATGTGTGTAAATATTGATTGAAATAATTGTATCCCGCTGAGGATTTATGTGCAAACATTAGTAATCGATTTATGTTTAGTTGAATAAACAGAATGACGTGAGATGATCTCTATTTTTTTCTGCTGAATGTTTGTATAGAAATATGTATGTGAATTAAGAAGGAAGATCGCTCTTTCTTGTCAAAATATCAGATTTTTATTTAAACGAGGGTAAGTTAATTGCCTTAATGAAAAGCATTTAGAATTTAAAACAAAACAGGCTTTTGGAAAATTTTAAGTTTCAAAAGACAACTAGAAAATTTTAAGGAAAACAAGACAATTAGTTCTTTTTTTAATATTCCTTCGATTGTAACTTTTTTATATTTGAAAAATAGAAAAAAAAAAAACACTTTTAATTGAAAGGTAAAGATCAGACTGAGTTCCGGCCTATGCGCACAGTGTGTATATTAGACCCATATTTTACTTCATAACTTACTATCTCTTTATCCGAAACTGTGAAACTTAAAACATTTGTACTTACAGATAACCATGCAGGTGAAGGTCGAATGTTTTACAGTGAAGGCGTCCGGAAATATGAAAATGTATAAATTTTTTATTTTAGTATATACTCACAGACTGACTTACTCAGGTCCGGGAGAATCATAGTTCTGTATATCTTTAAAAAATAGGGTGGATAGAACATAACTGTTAATGGCGAGCGCTACTGCACCAGGGCTATTGTTGCCTGACGAAGACAGTGCTGCACTATACATAACACGATAAACAATGGCTTTAATAGGAAGTCGATAAAATCCTGCCAATAGGCCGCCTAGTTCTTGTGATACCACATCTCTGGATTTTTTCTTTGTCGTCGTCGAAAAGTTCGTTATGATTAAACACTTGGGAGTTATCATGAGCCGGATAAATCAGGATACAACATTTGGATGCAATTATTCACTTGAAAGTGTTATATTTATTTTTAAGTTTAAATGGACATTCCGCATTTTACAATTTTTGAGTTCAATTGCAACTTATAAATTTAATCCCATTTACATTCATATATACATACATATGTATGTGTATCCCTTTTTATTATTTTAATCCAAATTTAGCTTAAAAATAAAGAAAAAAATATTACCTTGGGATTTGAGTACATAATTTAAACCCATCTCAGCAATATTTTAATTGTGTAAATTAGTGTATCGCCTCCTTTTTCATAATAATTTATTGTGCTGCATTTGTTGTCGCTGATACCATTTAAAACAACAACAAAAACTTCGTGAGAGCAGCGACTAACATTTGTATTCATTTGTTAATTCCCGCCAATTTATACGCTCCTAATCATCATCGTTTGTTGGCTTTAATAATCACAACTCAATTTTCTTTCAATTTATAATTGAGCAATTTTTCATTTAAATGAATTGGCAATTTAGTGAGCAACGCCTTTGCTTAAGCAGCAATTGCCAGCCAAATGATGGCGACTACGAACCATCCCCACTTGGCCACTCGGGGAGCGCCAGTAAATGCAATTATAATTAAAAAGCTTAATTCAGACATGACAAATATTTAACGTAATAAGTGTAACCACTATTTTTGGCAAATGTTTTTATTGAATATTGTATTACATGTACAGTGTGTATTAATATTTTCTGAAAACAAAAAATGATGTTTACTATTTAGTCGTTACGTCTATCCCGTCAAATATTCGCTATGTATGCACTAAGCTTGGCAATCATTGCCATGGTTAACGTCCCAGTTGTCCACATTGCCGCAGACAAAATAGCCTTCGATGATGTATGGAAACGGAAATCGTGAGAGACGATGAGGTGATGTCATATAAAGCTTTTATTAAAAATGGTCCGTCCTTACGTTCAAAAAGCATGTATGTACATGAAAAAATAAACAAACTTTTTACGTCCCTCACTTATGTCTTAGTTGACACAAAGGCAGAGAAAATTGTTTCTTACGAAATCGTCAACGACAAAATATACTTCTATAACATTTACACTACCCAGACACTTATGGAACCCTATTCACATAAATACCAAAATTATATCTCAAACTTCTGAAGTGTTATACATCGGTTTACAACTTGATCGGCGACTTAGGAAGAATCAATATTGGGGAAAAGCTATATAGAATAAAAATTAATCCAAATAAAGTTAAAAGTACACAGAAAAAATTATTTGCTCTAATTAACAGTTTTAATTAGTTTCAGATACAAATTTAATTAAATTTTTATTTGACTCAATTATATATTTAATTAAGAATGAATAAAATAATATGTCAAGTAAATAAATAATTGAATTAATTAAAAATTAAATTAAAGTTGTATCTGAAACCAATTAAAAGCTTTAATTGGTGTAAAATATTTTTCTGTGTAACTGTGTAACTAAACTGGATTATCCATAGCTTTGATTGCAAACTTTTAGTGTAAAAATCGGTCTTCATACAAATATGAGCCTATTATATTCAATTACAGGGCGCTGTCTCAGCTTCAAACATAGAAAATATAATCAAAGGAGCTGAAATTTTTAAAAGTGAATGAACACAGTTGCTTCCCTGTAGGAGATCGAACTAGTGTTTTACTAGTACAAAAAGCACCAGTACTATTTCTCAACTGTAAACTTTCCTATATCATCTTAATGCTCAAATTAACATTGAGTGTGTTTGGAAAATCACCAGTACCATTTGTTCTAGACGCATACTAGTACACATAGATCCGATTGGGTGCTTTTGAACCAGTTTGTTACTAGTTTTTAAAATACCTATTGTGGTATAGCAGTTCTGCTGCTTAAAAACACAAAAAATATGAATAAATAATCAGAATTTCTCAAAATATTTTATTTTTAATTATAAAAATAGAATTAAGCAAAGACTAAATCTCGAAGATCAAACTCCAAAAGTTATACTAAAATACAAATTTTTCTGTTACCCACATTTTCTATCAGTCTGCAAGTACTTCAAGTATTACAACTCATCAGGACTAGTATTTCGTAATAAAAGTTCTAACTCTGTTTTCACTAGTGTTTGTAGTTCTAGTAATTGTACTAGTAGCTTTAAGGCAATTATCGCTTAGTCTCCTACAGGGTTCCATTACTCAAAGCAGTAACGTATTTATTGAATATGCAAACGCATCGAAAGCCTCTGCGACGTAACATATATAAAGCTCTGAAGTGTATTTGTAATATGGAACACAATTTTTTTTTGCTTCAATTAATACAATACTGATTGAATTTTTAAATGATACAACACGTTGGTATGTTACACCCCGTTTTCACTAGCCATCAATTTGAACAAAATATAAACATGATGCCGGCAGAGTAGCGGAATTTATTTGAACATAATTTTCTGTTTTTCAACAATGTTGTTTGAATGCTGGATGCAAAGCAGATAGTAGTCTTACGGTTGAGCCACAGATGGTGCTGTTTGAAAATAAATTTGTCAAACTAAAATATAATAACAACATTGTCATGTTATAAAACAGCTTTTATAACAAATGTTTTAACAACCATGTTAAGATGTGGAATAAAGATATAAATAACATTAACATATAAAAAACATTAACAGGGGCTGTCTACACTAAACACTAACATGATATTATTGTTAATATTTATCAATTTATGTCTAATCTAGACAGTCTCTTTATTAGCCATCAACATGTCTTAACAAAAGTTAAACTTCATATAAAAAACGTTACTTTTAATACTGGTTTTATATATAATGACTTTCTTTAAGACATGTTGATGTTGTTAAGACAAATTACTGACTAATGTAGACGATGTGTTACATGCATTTGACATAAACTTTTTTGTTGTCGACAATAAGAAAAAAAAAAACAGCTGATTCATATGCTTTGTCACTTGAAAGGATAACTCACTCTAAAGCAAGCAAGTATGTTACATGTTGTGAATAAATATGTAGAAAATAAGCTATCATTTAAAGCCGTTCAGACGATGTGTACAAATATACTATGTGAAAAAGTGGCATTCCATTTCACAAATACACATAATGAGAACACAGCTTAAAGTGGTTTTACACGACCTGTATTTGTCATATGAATTGTCAGTTTGATAACCCATATGTAATTTTATGTATTTTTTAAAATAGCCAATTACATACGGTTTATAATTTTTGCTTTCAAACGTATGTACATGTGTAATTACATCTGACATAACCTTTGTCTTAAAATAAGTATTTGTTTTGATTTTTAGTTTGCTGCCACACAGTTTTGTGTTGCCAACCACAGCTGATGCAAAGATGCAAACCTAGTGCTTGTGCCACATTTTTATTATTTTTGGTACTACAAAAGCTTAAAATAACAAAATATCAGTTGACATAACATGATGTTTGATGCTTTGTCACATCAGAATTGAACACGTTCTAAATGAAAAATGTCAAGTATTGTACACATGGAACATACACATGTTATATTTGAAAGGGTTCACACGACGTGTATAGAATTTAAACATGGAAAAATGACAAGTCATATAACGCTTCGTGTAAAACCACTTTAAGGAAGGAGGGATATTTCTACTCTTAGCCAAACATCAAAGGGATAACACGCAAATAATAATAATAATAATAATAATAATAATAATAATATCAACCGTGAAAAAGACAATTTTTTGTCCAACACTGCCTGCACTTAATTAAGTATATATTTTGATTCAAGATGTGACCACTTATTGTCAATTATATTTGAAGATACAATTCTTTGATTTGTTAGAAAATTTGTTCAACCATTTATTTGAGCTGTTTACAATATGCCTTCCACGATTTACTATTTTCTTGTAGCCATAGTTTAAGATGTCGTACAGACATGGTCAACTGGGATGCGAAAAGATACACACATATCAATATCATTAGTGCAAATACACAATAGTATTAAAGTGGCCAATACAATTGGATAAACAACAAAAAAAAAAACAGTACGGGAAACGGCAGAAAAAACAGGCGTTACACGCGTAATCGAAACGCAAATTGAAGTTACTTAATAAATCGAACAACCATGTTAATGCGGGCCATTTACAAACGAAATGAACTCCAATAAAAAGCAGCAACATTAAGTGGAAGTAAAAAGGAATAAAACAGAATCGATTGCAATCGTTTGTTTAGCGTTGTTGGCTGCATTGCATACAAAACAGTAGGCATTCAAATATCAAAAGGTGCGAGCTTGAGGAGTTTATGAGCCAAGAAGAGGCCTTAGGAATTGTGAAAGGAAAAAAATAAAAAAAATACAAAAAAATAAACGATAGTTCGTCTCAACACAGTCACATACAGTAGTCGCAATCGTGCTATTTTTCATATAAAAGATTCTCAACAATATTCAGGTTTTAAATGAAAACAATTTCAATCGATTGTACTGAGTTGGTATTTCTGTTGCAGGCCGATATTTCTTCTTATTGCAGTTGCAACCATCAGAAAATGTGGTGTGGCAAAACTTGAGATTACGATAAGCTTCTGGTGTTTGGTCGCATAATCCATGCAAACAAACCATTCACTCTCACTCACTCACACACTTATTTACGTAGTGGAAGACATTCTAAACGTGTATAAGGCTGCCTAAGTGTGTGTGCGTATGCGTGTGTGAGTGCAGTGTATAATGTACTTAGTTATCGCAGAACACCTAATTATTATAAATAAACCAATCGTATAATAAAGATCTGCCAAAAAAAAAAAAACTTCCAAGAATTACAGTCACATGCATAGATTATTGTATTTTGGAGTAGATTGGTAATACTCGTACATTTATTTTTATGTGGAAAGTACTAAGTCTCCGTAAACTTAATTTTATAGATACTCGTATATACTGCAAGCAGGCAGGCAGACAGACCAAGAAACAATTGAACTGATAGTCAGTCAGTCGGACAGTTAGTCAGGTAATATGTCCATGGATTCGGTCAATTTTATTCATTGAATTAAGAACTTAATCGCCCAGACACATCAGTCTTCTCCTCTGCCGTTACCCACCAAATAAAAACACTTTTCATTTGTACATCTTATGCTCACAGCAGTCCCAGAATGATTACAGAAATTTTGTTAAGTTTGTGTAGTTGGTTAAAAAACACACACTGGGTTAAGGATGATCTACCATTATCCTCACATAGCTAATAAATAAAAGTGGCTCCAGGGCACAACGCCATCGATAACACAATCGCTTACAATGCTCTCTCGCAATTGTGCGTTAATTCGGCATTTCGCACACAATTACCCTCATACACCAAATAATGTTCGCATATAGATTAATACATGTTTCGATAACACCAGTTCCTTAAGGAAACCTAAAACGTATAACAGTAATGTGCGGAGGATAAAGTTAATGACAAAATTCGCCTTATATGTAAGGAATAAGGCGAATTCTTACATAAAACCACTCGGTGAAAAAAACATTTTACATTTTTATCGGTTTTGGTCTCTAGTTGGTTAAGTCATAAATAAAAAAGCGGTTGCAATTTTTGCCTTCTCCTCGGAAGCAGATTCCTAGTGGAACAGCATATGTTAGCAGCAAGAAAAGCTTTGTAAACCGACTCTAAATACCAGTAAAAACTTCGTTAAATATAGAATTACTTCATATATGTTAATCACGGCTTTGATGAATTTGCTTCCTCGTGTAACATGGACCGAAGTAAACCAATCTATTAAAAGATTGAGGGGTTAACCTACGGATTAATTTCAGTAGTTAGATATGCGAGAAAGTGATTTTGGAAGAGAGTAAATCAGCAGGGTAGTTTGTGTCTAAACACTTTGGAAGCTCCGTTGCAGTCCAGCCACACAGGATATAAAGAACCGAACGAGAGAAAAACGAAGTTTATTATTTAAGTTAGCTCCAGAGTTACAAAGGGGATGATTTGTACAGAAATACAATGGTTTGAGTATGAGAAACTAACAAGTATCCAACCACGGGTGAAAATGAAGCAGATGAGTATTCTGCGGTGGCCCGCAAAAGGCCCGAATCCAGACTTGTAATTGTATAGTAGAAGCTAGATCTTTTAATGGTTGGACCCTGTAAACCTGAAAAGGTAACATTTGAAAACTTAAAATTCCATCTACTTTAAGCTGATAACCGAGAAGGTGAGGTGACGCGTTTTTGGGCTTTTTAGTGTCATCTAAACGAGATAAAAATCGAGAAAAATGACAAGACTAGCATACATCGAAAATATGTAGCTGCCTGGGAGACCTCAGCCTCAAGGCTTGGGATTATGCGGACCTTATGACGAGAAAAGAGGTCGATAACGACTACAATTTAATGACCAGATATCACTAAAGCCAAAAGTTAACGCAATTATTGCACTAAATTGCGTAATCAGTAAGCAGGTCAACTATTACCAGTCGAGCTCCTAACTTATTATTAAGTAAGGCGGTTGAAAAGGGTCCCCAAACATTATTAGAGATCAAATATCCTCTTTAAAAATTAAATTTTTCCCCGTTGTGGGATTTGAAGGTTTAGCTGCGTACTATGACTTTCGTTTTCTCTTGTTTTAAATTCGGCATCACGGTGAAAAGTCATTTAATATTGCAAGTTGTTATTGTATTTTTTACATACATAGCTTTTTCTGTTGATGATGTCCCCTCTTGATGCAACTTGAAAAATAAGCATAGAGAATCAGACCACACGCAGTTGTAGTATCGGCAGTGCAGTGAAATATAAACTAGAGGATTGGATATCCAACTGCCAGTGAATAACTTCATCCCCTCGACTGTACATGATCAAGAAACAGCGGCCACTTCTTGATAGTTGAATTCCTTTTCGGTAGTTTGTGGCAGTATCCCTAAGAACTTTAGTATTTGAGTGCTTTTTTTATTGTTCAGTACCCAAAGGGTAAAAACGTAACCTTATTGTTTTCGCTACAATGTCTATCTGTCCGTCTGTCAGGGCCTTCGAATTTTCATAAAAGTTGTAATACTATGAACGCTATAACTATAAATACTAAAAATTATAGGGTGTTCCGAAAGTGACACAAGTTTACATATATAGCCTTATTTTTTAAATTTTAAATTTCAAATACAAATTTATCCGTTGTCCGCTAAAAAAATATAAAACACAAACTAAATATTTAAGGGTGTCCCGATAGTCTTGTATTTTTATTATGTATTTGGCCATATTTTTGAACAGAAATAGATAGACTCTTGAAATTTTCAGACAAGGTGTTTAACTCATGTATAACCATAAAAAATGACTTAATATTAAAGGGTGTTCCAAAAGTGTTTTCTTTTTCAGGCATATGCCTATATTTTTGAACCGTAATAGGTAGACATTTCAAATTTACGCAGAGTGTGTAAAATGATGTCCTCTGTAACAAAAAATATAACAAATATAAAGGGTGTTCCGAAATGTGCAAAAAATTAAGTATATGACCTTATATTTGAATCTTAATAGGCCCACACTTTAAATCCGACATTTTCGAGGCAATTTTTGTTTAGCCTTGAGGCCCATTTCTGGCTCAATGGGTATGTAAACAAACAAAATTGCCGCATTTGGGATGAAGAGCAACCTGAATAGATTCAAGAGCTGCCACTTCATCCAGAAAAAACAACTATTTGTTGTAGTTTGTGGGCCGGTGGAATCATCGGTCCATATTTCTTTAAAAATGATGCCTGTGCGAACGTAACCGTCAATGGCGACCGTTATCGTGCCATGATAACCGACTATTTGATGCCTGAAATTGAAGCTCGTGATCTCGGCGACATTTGGTTTCAGCAAGACGGCGCCACTTCCCACACATCGAATCACTCAATGGATTTATTTCGGTGAGCACATAATTCACGTCTTGGGCCGGTCGATTGGCTACCAAGATCGTGTAATATCACATCGTCAGACTTTTTCCTGTGGGGATATGCAAAGTCTAAAATTTATGCGGACAAACCCACTTCGATTCAGGCCTTGGAGGAAAACATTACGCGTGTCATTCGCCAGTTACCAGTCGAAATGCTCGAACGAGTCATCGAAAATTGGACTCAACGGATGGACCATCTGCGACGTAGCAACGGCCAACATATGATAGACATAATCTTAAAAAAATTAATGCCAAAGAATGTTCTTTCAAATGATAATAAACATTCTCCATTAAATTTTAATTTTCTATTTTTTTTCTTTAAAAAAGTAGGGAACCTCGAAATTGATCACCTTTTATATTGAATGTGGTAAGGAACCCTACGTGTATGACTCTGACTCGCACTGCACTGATTTGTTTAGAAGGCAGACATGTTCCTATTTTTGCTAACCTTTTCAGCAAATTTTAAGGCCTTCTTTATCGAACAATTTTGTCTCTTATCGTTTTCTAAGTTGCTTTAACTAAAAATGTAAAAGTTAATTTTCGAACTTTCTATTTCTTTAAAAACAATACGGAATCAGTGTACTGGGATCCTGTTAACTCCTGCTGTTTTTTATTTTTTCATATAGAGGTAGTTGAACACAAGTGATGATAGGCAACTTAAAGAATTAATCGTTGACATGCGCAATGGATGCGAACAAAAATAACTAAGAAAAAATACCCCTGCAATCAACCCCCCAAACGTCCAACAACAATGGTAAGGTTTTTCTCGTTCATCGTTGTATGTTTAAGGATCATTTGCTGGAAAATAACAATAAAACGAGCAATAATAAGATATCGCTGTGGTGCTTAGCATTAAACATATTGTAATTGCTCTTCACGAGTTGAACTGATGTGTTTTGATATTGGCTGTGATACTACGAGTATCAAAAACAAAAACAAAATAAGAGGGTTTCGCTTAGCTGTTTTCTGATCCTTGCAACATATAAATAAGAGTATATACATATGTATGTATGGATGTTCTATGTACCTATACATATTGGTGAATATTCGACACATAAAACGAAAAGAAACGAAACTAGTTTTTGCACCCCAAATAATGATGAGCCAGCCGTTTTGTTTTGTATCATTGTCATTGTCTTGATCCCAAATCAGATGAAGAGAATAAAAAGAATTAAAAGGAGCAAAACTTAATGCAAAAAAAAAAAACAACAACAACAGCAACTAAGGCCAAACCATACATTTGGCATAGGAATACCCATTGAGCCAATATTATCTGACTTAACATCAGATAACTACAATAAAGCAACTACAAACAAATGTGTACTCAAGTTCAGACCTAAATACAATCTTTAAAATTTGCAGCAACTGAAAATACAATAACGGCAGTAGCTGCAGCATCAGCATCAACATCATCAGCAATATCAACAATATCAGCAACAGTTAATACACACAAATCTCATAAACTCGTGGATCATCGTTATTTTATACATTTATTTCTTCGTTGTCTTGGCTGTAATTTTGACTTTGTCTTCTCCATTATCCATTAGGAGGGAGATAAGCGTCCTTTTAACAATGTCGCTGCCTGCTTTAAACTTGCTAAGCTGCTGCAAAGGTTTAAACTTGTACGATTGTGTCAGTTCCTTGCCTCTGGCTGTGGCTATGGCTGTGGCTGTGACCGTTGCTATTGCTGTTGCCTGCAACAGTAGCCGTTCGATAATTTGCTACGGCATTCCAAGTGTATGTCGTCTTATCCCACATGTCAATCATGAACCTAATTATTCTTTCGGGCAAAGTAAAATGCAAACGATAATTGGGTTGCAGATTGAAAGGATATCAATTTCAATAAAATCAAAATGAAAAATAAATAAAACATAATATGATTATCAATGCATGCATGTGTATACGTATGTATGTATGTATGTGTAGTATGCAGTAGTAGTAGTGGTATTAAAATATATCGTAATACGATGTATAAGAGTTTCTTTCTTACTTCTGCTTCAAATGGGTTAGTATGGGAGCAGATTGATGTTTGTTCTTTAAATTCTATGAGTGTAAAGTTAAAAGGTAATTAAATAGTAATGGGTGATTTTTTTGAGGTTAGGATTTTCATGCATTAGTATTTGACAGATCACGTGAGATTTCAGACATGGTGCCAAAGAGAAAGATGCTCAGTATGCTTTGACATTTCATCATGAATAGACTTACTAACGAGCAACGCTTGCAAATCATTGAATTTTATTACCAAAATCAGTGTTCGGAAAATCCGCTTTTTTTTATCGACAAATTTTGTTCAGCGATGAGGCTCATTTCTGGTTGAATGGCTACGTAAATAAGCAAAATTGCCGCATTTGGAGTGAAGAGCAACCAGAAGCCGTTCAAGAACTGCCCATGCATCCCGAAAAATGCACTGTTTGGTGTGGTTTGTACGCTGGTGGAATCATTGGACCGTATTTTTTCAAAGATGCTGTTGGACGCAACGTTACGGTGAATGGCGATCGCTATCGTTCGATGCTAACAAACTTTTTGTTGCCAAAAATGGAACAACTGAACTTGGTTGACATGTGGTTTCAACAAGATGGCGCTACATGCCACACAGCTCGCGATTCTATGGCCATTTTGAGGGAAAACTTCGGAGAACAATTCATCTCAAGAAATGGACCGGTAAGTTGGCCACCAAGATCATGCGATTTGACGCCTTTAGACTATTTTTTGTGGAGCTACGTCAAGTCTAAAGTCTACAGAAATAAGCCAGCAACTATTCCAGCTTTGGAAGACAACATTTCCGAAGAAATTCGGGCTATTCCGGCCGAAATGCTCGAAAAAGTTGCCCAAAATTGGACTTTCCGAATGGACCACCTAAGACGCAGCCGCGGTCAACATTTAAATGAAATTATCTTCAAAAAGTAAATGTCATGGACCAATCTAACGTTTCAAATAAAGAACCGATGAGATTTTGCAAATTTTATGCGTTTTTTTTAAAAAAAAAGTTCTCAAGCTCTTAAAAAATCACTCGTTATGTATTACGAGATAATCTATGTATTATTTAAAATTTTTTTATAAAGTTGCGAATTTACCAGTAGCTAGCTAAAGGTAAGATGCTATCAGACAAATTTTTAGCTTTTGGTTATTATAAGAATAAATTGAGCCAAAAGTGCCCAATAAGATATCTGGCAGATATTTTTACTTTAAACTTATATTATTTTACTTTTATATATTTTTTTATATATTTTAACTTTTTAAACACCAAAAAAAACCCCTTGGCGTTGATGAAACAAGTAACAAGATGTTAGTTGAGATGCCCCGTATAGGTCGCAGAATTATTCTGTTTGTTTTTAATGCCATCTTACGTCTTGAGTACTTTCCCACAGAGTGGAAGGTTTCTCTGATTACTATGATTCCTAAACCAGGAAAAGACCACACAAAAGTAGAATTATACAGACCTATAAGCCTTTTATCAAACGTGTCAAAGTTATTTGAGAGAATATTAATAACTAAGCTGAATCCAATTCTTAGCGCGACAGGATGTATTCTGAACCATCAATTCGGCTTCAGAAAACAACATAGTACGATCCAACAAACACACAGATTAGTAAATGTAATTAAAACGACCTTTGAAGAAAAAAAAAATACTGTTCTGCGCTATTTATCGACGTTTCTCAAGCATTCGATAAGGTTTGGCACGAAGGCCCAATATTTAAGCTAAAGCTGAACTTGCCCGAAAACTTGTATAAGCTCTTAAAAGATTATTTAACGAATCGCAGGTTTTTACTAAAAGAAGGTGACTTTTTAAGCTTGCCACAGCTTATTGAAGCCGGAGTTCCCCAAGGTAGTATTTTAGGACCAATTTTATATTTACTGTACACATCAGATATGCCAATTAGCACCCTTTTAGCACACTTTTGGAGATGACACAGCTTTTTTAAGTATTCATGAAAGTGCCCAAGAAGCATCACAACTTTTACAAGACCACATACTCATTTGGAAAAATGGCTAGAAAAATGGAGAATAAAAGTGAATGAACAAAAATGTACTCACATAACTTTCACGCTTCGTAGCGACTCATGCCCTCCTATTCGCATAAATAACCAAATGATACCACAGCTTTCAGACGTTAAATACCTGATTTCAAGATAACACAAATGAAATTAAAAGCAGTACAACTAAATTGGCTTATTGGCAGAAACTCCACCCTGAGCTTAGATTGTAAACTTCTACTGTACAAGTCGATCCTCAAACCAATTGGTGTTATGGGATTCAGTTATGGGGCACTGCCTCAGTTAGCAATGTAGAAAAAATAAAATTCTTCGTATAATTACATCTGCTCCCTGGTATAGAAAAAATTCGAACATCCACAAAGACCTAAACATGCCATCGGTTAAAGCAGAAATAGCGAAAACGCAGTCACATATCTAAAGAGGCTTGAATCTCATCCCAACCCTTTGGCGCGTAGCATGCTGAATGAACCTGGTTACATTCGACTAAAAAGAAGAGATACTGCTTTTCTTGGCCGTACATTAGAGGGATGACCCGCAAATGATTGCAAAATCCGTGACACAAACATTATTTTGTCTAGCACTGGCTGGACTAAAAAAATATATTTTTTATTTTAGACTTAAGATACGAGTAATTATTGTTAGTTAAAAAAATTGAAGATACAATAAATAACTTAAGCAAAAACAAAAGAAAAAAAATATATTTTATCTTTTAACTTAGTTTTTTGCGCAAATTTTGCATGTAGTTAAATTTTTTTTGCTATCGATCAAGGCATATTTATACAGGTAAATGCAAGGCGAATTAAAAAAATAAAGCAATCTTTTCTTGCCCGACTTTGTCAAAATATTTCAATAAATTATCAAGGCTAATATAAACAGGTGATTGCAAGGGCAAAAATTTACATCTGTTTAATTTACAAATGTCAAAAAATTAAATAACGAAAATATCTTTGGAATTAAATTTAAAAATTTTTTGAATTGTTTATTGTGTCGAAGTTTCAAGAAAAATAGAACCAATTTTGAAAAGTAAAGGAAGAGCTGCAATAGTATATTTATATATATAATCGGATTTCAATGTTTGATGTAAATTGTATTGCAAAAGTGCAAGTGTAAAAAATCATAGCTTTTTTGTTAAATCCGACTAAAAAATTCCAAAATATTTTGTTGGTGTTCTGTTTGTCATAAATCATTTATTACTTCCCTTAATAAATGGTTTATGACAAACAGGTATTTTGTTTATTGTTCCCAAGAAGGTGCAAGGAGAGACACATGGGGTGCAATTTAAAGATTTAAAAGAATTTTCTTTGTATGTGTTAATTAATGGTATTTTAATATTTTTTATCAAGCCTGGTACTCTGTTCAGTTTTTCATGCGGAATGCTGTCAAACTACATACATAAAAAATTTGTATGAAAAAGTCATGAAAAAATGTTGCAGAAATAGTACTTTGTTTTTACTGTGGAAAAAAATTTAAATGTTTCTGGCAACATTTTATCAAAACTGTAAAGCAAATGGGCATTACTTCATGTGGAATTTTTTGTTAAATTTCTTGTGCAAAATTTTTTAAAAGAATGTAGTATTTTTAAAAGCATTAAAACCGTAAAAATCTTCCAATTCCCGAGATGGACACCACATTTTAAATGTCAAATTTTCCTTGTGAAATAATAAATGTTGCACAACATTTTCCACAAATTCGAACAGTGTACTAGGCTTTACAGCCCGAAATTTTTTTATTATTTTTGTTTTGTTTCTACAAATGTTTTTGACAACTGGCATAGATTTTGAAAAAACAAATTCTAGGCGAATTTATGTCAGGTGGTGTTGATAGCCCAGCTTAATTTTGTTTACGTTTTTTCCGGCTGGTTCTTTCAAAATTTGTTTATTTAGAAACAATATTGAAAACAAAGTTGAAATGAAAAAAAATTATTTAAAAATATGAATGTATGTTGATTTTTTTATTTTAAATTTTTAATATAGACAACACAATTTTTTACAGCATTTTACCAATTTAAATAAGCTGTGGTGGGTCCAGATTCATCTTTTATTCTTTTATTTTAATTGCTTTTTTTTAGTTCTATTATTTTCTTCGTTTTTTCTTTTAGTACAAAGAAACATAACAAATTAGGTTTGTTCTCTTATTAAAAATAATTAATAAGTTAATATTTTGTTGTTTACTAGTCATGCAGCCAGCAGCTCTAGAAACATTGTAGGTCGTTTTAACATCTTTCAGCGATCTTTACACATAAATTTTTAAATTATTATTGTGTAAAAAAATAATTCAATTCAATATTTTTCATAAATGTTCGAAATTTCTGCTTCCAAAGTAATTAAGGCGAATTAATTTATTTTGAAAGAGGCAGCCGACCAAACAAAAGAAAAATACCTGTTGCTTTTTATTATTGTCTCGCTTTCACCTGATAATGGATTCGCCTTGAACAAATTGTTTGTTTTTTGAATAAATTCGCCTTGTGAATTATAAAGAAAAATGAGGCGTGTTCGCGAACTTTTGTAGAAAAAAATATTTATTTTATAACATAATAATTAAAACCGAATTTCACTTGATATAAATCAATCAGTCAAGTGTGAGGCAGAGTCTCACACGTAGGGTTCCGTACTATCTTCAGTACAACATCAAAAAGACAAGTTGATAGTCTTTTCACGTCTTATATGGCACCCTTTAATTTTGAATTATTTTTTATACAAGAACATTTGGGGAACAGCCTTTTATTTCTATTAATTTTATTCTCGGTACTTGTTGTCCACTGTGGATATTGTAAAATATAATTTGTTTAAATTTTATTCGTTACCCTATCACTATCGGAACACACTTTAATTCTTGGTTTAACTTTTTGTGTCACTTTCGCAAAACCCTTTAACTTGTATTTATTTATTTGAAAATTATTTTTTAACGGGGTCGTTTTTCGGTAAAACGCTTAAAATGATCCGTTATTTAATCTCTTTGCAATGGTTTTTGTTCGATGTCTAAATCTCGTTTTTCCGCTGAGTTATGTTATAATTTTAACAAAAATATGTAAAACAACGGAAGAGAAGTGGTCCTTTTAATGAAATACGCCGCTAAATCGATAAATGGAAAATAAAACTGTTTAACATTATGCAAATCAATTATACTTTTCAAGGTATTGTTTTATATTTTCAATTGAATTTTCTTAATTAGATTTTCAACCGTGTAAATTATTCAGGTTAAATTGGAAAAGTTAAATTTCTAAATTTATTCCGGTTGGGCATCCAAACAGGACATAATGTAATCATAATATGTATAACGATAACCAAGGCTATCTGAAACATTTTGGGTTTCAATACACGACTGCTGAGTACTTTATACAATTGTTCAATTATAGACTTCAACAAATCTGTTTTAATTGAAATGTTGAGATAAAAAGTTTATTGAATTTACTTGTACATTCCCATATGAGGGCAACAAATATAAATTATAACTTACTCTAAACAAGGAATTTCTTTAAATTGTTTTTTTGTTAAAAAACTGCTCGATCGGTTGGTTCACAACGTTTATCTTTATTTGTGACAAAGAAAATTCCCAGATGTTGGCTATAAATCAAGCAAACAGGTTGATTTGTTGTTCTACTTTATTATTATTATTTTTATGTATTTCAAAAATTAATTTCAAACTAAAAAATGAATCGTTACAAATCACAGGAATTTTCCCACCTGGGCATTTCAGTACTGCGCCTCATATCTGACCATACATTGTTGTTGGAATCACTTAAAATTCAATAAAAAACATGAGATTCAAGCACTACAACAACAAAAAAGACTTTGTTTAGCTGGTTACTGCTAAATAAAGTTAATAATAATTTAATAAACATTGTGGAGTTTGTTAACACATTATTAAGTATTTTATTTAACAACAGCAAAAAAAAAAAGATCTGCTTTAATTGATGATGTTTCTGACAGTAAGTATGGATGTGTATGACTTTTACCAAAAACATTAGATTTTGCTGATTTAATTCACTTTGTTTCCCTCTTTCACCTGAATAATGGTTTGCGCACTCTTTTCTTTGGCTCAGCGTTTGTTTTGTCCTCTTTTTGTGTAGTTGTAGTTTTCGCTCGCCACCATCTTGTATTTTAAAACCCTCTTTATACGAGGGCAATTTGATAGTTTCGTAACTTTTTGAAGAAACGAATTTCATTTCGGAAAATAGGGTTTTGTTCAACTCGTCATAATCCCTTTTAAGCGCGAAATAATGAATCCATCTTTTTTTTACTTTTTTCCCCCTCTAAGACATACGATTTTTTAAGGTCCTAAAAATAGGCATTTGTTTCAATGACAACCAAAGCCAAATCTCATCACCCAGGCATTTCTTCAAATTAAAAAACAGGAAAAAGGAAATAGTCATTGAGCTAGTCATTGATCTGGAGAGTATACTGGATGGGGTATCAGTTCGTAGCGTTCGTAGTGACTACGCACTTATGCACCTTGCCATTCTCTAGATAGAACAGCACTGTTTTCTTTGCCGTGTGGGATAATTTGGCTTCAAATCAATATTGAATTTCGCCACAAGCTTTGAATAATTTTCTAGGGCCCTTTCAAAGCAATTGCAGAGAATTACACCGCTTGCATTAAAAAAAAAAAAAAAAAACTGTGACCATGAGTTTGCTGACCTTAGACTACTTTACTGCTTGTTTGCCCAAAGAGCGAGTTTTTCCCTTGCTCTCTGGTGTGTTGTTATGATCTTTGTATACTTATGTGACTTATGTGAGTTCAAGCATTCGCGGCACCCGTCGCATGGCTAGTTTTTTCATATCCCAATACTCATGCACGTTTCAGCTACACGACCTTTTTTGATTGTCCAATATTATTTCATCAATTTTTATCGACTATTCCTGGCTGGTCGACCTCATTTTGGCAACCTGAATGTTTGGAGTCATTTCGAGTCTTTGTTGCAAAAAAAAAGAATTCAACCGAAAAAAACGTTTAAAGTTTTCAAACAAATTTTTACGATAATAACTTTAAGATCATTTCAAAAAACGTACATTCCTATGTTTTTATTAGTCTTCCGTGATCCTTTTCATAAAAGAGATATGTCCTTAGTTTTTTAAATGTTGGTTAAACCTGTTCTTGCCTATATAGACATATTTATCCGTAAAAGCTACAAGGTTAGGGACAAAATTATTATTTCTCAGGACAGATATATCTGAAATTTAACATTCTGAGTTATGACTGTCTTGTGGCAAAGGCTCTATTTGATCTGGTACGACTATAACGGAATTAAGTAAGCTGCTTTTAAAACCATTGAAATTTATGGTCCCAAGTCTACAGAGTTAAAACGCAACTGCAATGAAACCCTTTTGAATTGAAACCAATTTCAATCGTTTTCCATACTCCCCGCAAATTTTCGATTGTCTTTGAGACCCCTGAAAAATGTCTAGTTCAAGTGATGAAGAAGTTGTGGTTCTGCATTTGTATCTTCGACAAAGATAGAGGCGTAAAAGAAAAACTATGTGGATACATCCCCACATTGAGAAGAATACTAACTGTCGTATGTTTGTGGTTGCTCAATAATTACAACAAACTGATAGAAAATTCATGGAGTGTTACCGTATAAGCAATACTGTATGTAGTTTTACTTGAACTTTTCGAAATTATGAAATCTTAAGGCTTTTCCTTTAGAAAAATATTTAATGGGAACTTTTCAAGGAAGGTCTGCCACCTCACCCATATTAAATTATTGACTATCCTGTACTAGAAAAAGTTTCGAGTGTTATTTGGGCATGTTAACGGAGAAATTCATGTTATTTGGATCACCAAAACGAACCTCTGACGTGGTTGATGACATAAGAAAAAACGCTTGTTTGTGTCTTGAATACTTTTGGATCCAAGGAGTCAATATTAAACAACGAACATATGTATATAAGTGAAGGAAATAGTCAACAACCTACTATGATCAGTACTTTGTGTCCTTGGCTCCTAATCTTTAAACAAATATTTGGCAATGGACTTATTATGTGTAGAATTTTTGAATTAAATAAACAAAATAATCAGATAACTCGCAGGTTATTTTCCTTTTTTTTTGCAATTTCTTGTCATGCTTTATTAAACTCTATCCTGCGAACAAGGAAACTTAGAAACTTTTAAACGATGTTTTTATTTTCGTCGAAAAATACTTTAAAGCCGATGAAATGCGAACACAAGTTTCCTGAACGCAGGTTTCAATTCAACTGATTTTAAATGAGTTTCAAACCGAATTCAAAATGGTTGGGTAATGTGCGGCCTCTCCAAGGAGACTATGGCATAAATTCAAGGGAAACTTAACAAAAATAACTAGATGCTGCAATTTCGTTGCAGTTTCATTTGAACGTCTGTTCTGGCCCTAAGTTATATCACCAAGGCGCTGGACTACTGTCGAGTTTTAAACAAGCTTATTCTAATATCTAGTTGTTAGTTGAGGCACAGTAGTTGATAGTATCATACTCAGTCGTACGATCTTATAAAAAACTAGCTTCGTCAGCGTCCTTGCAATATTTTGTTTGATTTTGCTTTAAAAGCAATTCACACCCAAGACCCTTACTTTTTTAGTGCCGCCTTAAACTATGCTGGATATCAGTTTATGTATTTACTTTATAAAAAGCGCCATCTGTATGTGAAGTATGCATATCCGGTTAGTTCAGTTATGGTTTTTCTGCTTTTCCTCCTTTTTATCTTGCAAATAAAATATTTTTGCAGAAAAAAGTATCCTATATTGCAACCAGGATGCTAAGGTACCTAAGGATGCTAAGGTACACAAAATTTTTTTAAATCCATCCAGTAGTTTTTACGTGATGCGAACACTAAAGAAAAGCAGAGAGACAGTTGGAAATCAGTTACTATTTCATTATATGTATAGTTAGCATGTGTGCTAAAAAAAAGTATGATAGTGTGGATTATTAGTGTGTATGACAGACTTTTTGACAGGTCTGTGCAATTTCATAATCTATTGAAAAAATTCATAAATTTTTTCTTTTCATAAGATCAGAGTTGCAAAATATTTTTTTGTACGATATTGTGGCAACTGCAACACCATTTTGAAACGATTTTTTGAGTAGGACAGAAATCTGTCGGAATTTTTGTGAATGAATTGTACGATCGTAGTGCTGCATCTAAAGTTACTGGGCTCGAAATATAAAAAGTCGAGAAATTATAAAACTACCCTCCTTATAGTCAGTAAAAAACCGATCCTTGTGTGCGTATATGCGTGTCTGTGGCTGTGTGCATGGGGTTAAAAGAAACATTAATCATTTGTTATTGTCGTCCATTCGACAGCTATCATTAACGTCAGATAACGTCATTATTATCAATTTAATTGAAAAATTACATACATACAACTCCAACAACAACTATAAATAGAAATAACAAATAAAACGTCAAACAAAAGCAACAACAAAAACTTTTTTAGTTGAGATGAACTGGATGGAGTTAACGAAAAGTGAACTCTTTTTATGAGCTGCATAAAATATGTATGTTGTTTTTGATCAACAATTATAGACAAAATGAATCGATGAAACAAGACAGATTGTTCAATAGATTGATCGACTGATCGGTCAATGAATATGTACATACATACATACATACATACATACATACATACATACATACATACATACATACATACATATATACATACATACATACATACATACATACATACATACATACATACATACATACATACATAAATACATACATACATACATATATACATACATACATACATACATACATACATACATACATACATACATACATACATACATACATATATACATACATACATACATACATACATACATACATACATACATACATAAATACATACATACATACATATATACATACATACATACATACATACATACATACATACATACATACATACATACATACATACATACATACATACATACATACATATATACATACATACATACATACATACATACATACATACATACATACATACATAAATGCATGAATTTGTGTTGAAGTACATTTTAATGATTGAGTTCAATGATCACTTACTATCAACAAATAATTCATATAATTTTTAATTTATTACAGTTTTTTTTAAGATCTCATTTTTCTTTTTTTAATCTACTCAATTGTTCAAATAAAAACAAAAATAATCACAGCAAAATTATAAAAAAAGGATAATAATAATCATTTATACTCAACTGGAACAATAACTTTCTGTTGATTGAAAATTATGACTTTTGTTTTGCGTACATTTTTCAACTTTTTGTTGTTGTTTTTGTTGTAATTCAGGCTCCATTTTTTAGCTTTTTAACTCGTACTAATAATGCCAAAGATTAAAGTAAATTGTTCGATTAATTGGATTATTGCTTTAACAAGCAACAACATACATTAGTATTGAAAAGTTTGTTGTTTTTTTTTATATTGTCTGTGTATGTCCGTCCGTTTTTATGTTTGGCTGCAACTTATGGCATCACTTGATCTGAGTATTTTAGTTTTTTGTTTGCTGGTTGCTTGTTTCGTTGTTGGGTTACTACATGTCCATACCAAGTAAGGATACCAATATACTTACACATGTACATTCATATGTATGCATATACATATATACGAGTACATTCCCAACAAATTCATAAACACTGGCTGCTGTCAATGGACTCCAATTGTCTATCGCAGTAAAAAAATTAATTCAAGCTAGTGAACGGAGCAAAAAAACAACAAACTGATATGAAAAAATGAATTACCAAGTTTACAGCTACAAATCGTTTGATCAGCTGCTGAACTTTTTCGCTACAAACTACACCAACCTGCTACTAAGTGTTGCTTATGATGGAAATAGAGTTGCCAAGCTACGCTTTTTTTAAGAGCCCAATCCGTGTGTGGAATAAACTCACTGCAGAGGTCTTCCTTTCTTCTCCCTTTCAATGCACAGTGGGGCAGAATCAAAATATGGATTTTGGAAATAAACAGTCATTTGTAAAAATCTACACCGATTGATCCAACATTTTATATGAGTTTGCACAGAAATATAACATTTTTTTATAATAATATAACGTTTAATCTTAGGGCAAGGTTTTTGCACAAGTTTTGTTTTTATGAGCAAGAAAAAAAATAAATCTGTACTCCTCTCTCTTCCAAAAAATTAAGACAACTTGTGCTGTAGAAAATTGATCTAAGGGATACTTGAAAAAAAAGGAAATAAGTTTAAACAATATAATATAAATATAAATTAGGTTACATTAACTTACCTTAATTTTTAACTGGATTTTTGAAATTTTGTTATAAAACAAAGGGGTTGACTGTTGAATGGTGCTACCCGGTTTTGTTTGCTGTTGAATCAAAATGAAATGTTACATTTTTACGGTAGCGAACTATTTATGTCGCAATTATCCAAAAGGAATTTATTTGCAATATTGAAATTTCTTTTTGGCTTGAAAACCGCAACCAGCTATTAATTAATGAGTCACAAAGAAAACGAAACATAAAAATATTCAATCAATAGCATGTCAGCTTTCAAAAGAGCAGATTTTTTGTCGATTTGTTTTATGAAAATGGTACACTCTAAATATTTAGCAACAGATTATGTAGGCAACTAATTTGTTTATTTTCATCATAGCATTTATTTTTATTACACTAAAAAAGAAAATTTGTTAAAATTACAGAAAAAAATTTTTTTTTTTTAAATACATTTTAAACCTCAATTCATGCTCTTCTTTATGTATTTATTTTCATTCAGTCGTCAAAAGAATTATTTATTCATTTAACAATAATTTTATTTATATTGATATTCAATATGTCACACATTTCTTCTTATACATACTTAAGTTATAAAATAAGGAATTTGACATATACAATGCAAAGATTTTTTTCAGTGTAAAAGCAACAATACGACTCTTGCACTCAAAAACAGCAACATGGTCACACAAATCTCAGATAGTGAAGATAAGAACTCAACAAAATTCAGGAGGAAGCTCAGTTCAATTTGTGTCAAAAAATAAACTAAGATCCTTCAAAATACATTCAAAGTACATTATTTAATACCTTCGTAAAAGGCAGTTCGAATAGGCAAAGCAAATACAACAGTAAAACAAAAAAATCTTTTCACTTCAAGCTGTTTATAAGGCATTCTTTGACCTTCTCTTGTCCCCATCCTCATTTTTTTCTCTCCTTTCAAGGAAGAGCTTTTACACGCAAAGAAAAAACATGGTTGAGGTAACCATAATCTAAGAGCAACATATTATGATTAAACTATATGGTTGTTGTAGTCAATCCCTGTTATTATTAAACATTATAACATGGAGATATTATGGTTAAACTAAATGATTATAGTATGATTAAAAATGTCATATGGGAACCATGAAATGTCATATTTTTTATAACAAATATTTTTAGTTATTATTTTTATCAACGATTTTAGTTTAGCTTATACATACATAACAATGAAATTATCATGTATGTAGATTTCATTGATACATAAATTACTAAAACAAAATACTTACTTTATATTGTAAATAATAATTAAATATGTATATAATTTAAAGAGCAATTGTTTACATATTTCTTCATTATTTTTCTTATTATATAAAAAAAAACGAAAATCAGTCAAACCTGATGAATGCAAACAAACATTATTTGGTTACACAGGAAAAAATTAACATAGTTTATTTATTATTAATATATTATGGTTGAATATTTAATAAACTTTGTTTGTGGTTTGAAGTTTTCCAAAAATTGTATAGTCAAAACCAACCATGTTGAATATTTCAGTGATGAAATTTTAACCAAAACTTTTTTATCGTGACCAAAGTAAAGTGTTACAAACAATAAAATTTTTTATCTCAACCATATATTGTTACAGAGAACATAATGTAGTTCTTGTGACCATGCCATAACCATTTTTTTCTTTGTGTGTAGAAAGACTGGCTCTCCCTTCTAAAGCATATAATACAGATTTTTACTTCCTATCTCTTATACGGGAAGTGTGATGTTCTATTTTTAAATTTGAAAAAAAAAAATAAAGAAGTAAAAATCGTTATAAAGTCCAGATCATTTTAAGAAAAAAAAAAAAAAATTTCATTTAATTGTCTTTAATCTAATTGAGTGCCTCTTGCCATTTAAAGAAACCTTGTAGAAGTCCTTTACCGTGAAACCTAACATTTTGTACAAGAAAAAGTTCCTCGTTTCATTTCATCACAACACCAACCAATATATTTTGCATTTCCATTTTGGGGGCTAAGCTGCCATCTTAAGAATATGAAGTGGAAAAACTTTAAAGATACCATTTTTGCCCTTAACGTGACTACTGTCGAACAATAACATATTTTCTAAAAATATATATCCGTCTTAATTAATTATACTTCGAGAACCATGCACCGCTTTCCACCAAATCGCTTTATAAAATAATTTTTTTTAGCATCCCAAATTGTTAATGAATTTTTAGTTTTAAAATACAATTAAATTAAATTACGGCAACTCTATGAATCCATCTAAAAGAACATTAAAAAGCAGTAGAGTAGAGTTGAGTTATACATATAATTGTCATTGTTTTGTAATGGCAACAAAAAGTTGAATTTTTATTGTTGTCACAGCAATTTCAATTGGTTCGATAAACATTCCGTACGTTTAATACATACAACACATCAAACACGTATAAGAAAACCATATGAAAAAAAATATAAATAACTAAACATTAGTACAAGATGAATAATGAAAAAAAAAACATCAGGCGAACAACATCATGCTGATCACCATCTTCATTATGAGCTCAACTAATGATCATGGCATGCATCCTTAAAATGTAGTAAAAGCACAAGTAAAGCTTGATGCAAAAAAAAGAAGCAGTAGCAGTTACATATCATCACCAGGCACTAGCACCATCATCGTCATCATCATAGTCATCAGCATTACGATCGACAAAAACGATCCATCGATCGATCGATCGATGCAACGATTGAATCAACGTTTTTCTGACTGTAGTTGTTGTTAGACTACTCATCAATATTATGTCGAGACAAAACGATTGATGTGAAGATCCAAGGTGAAGAAGATTTTATAATGTTGCTTCTCTTAAACTACTTTACGTAAATGTTATTGCTGTCGTGGTTTTTTGCCTTCTACCAATGATTCTTCAAGTTTTCAATTTTTTTTTGTTTTCTTTTTTTTTGCAACTTCAACATATTGCCACTGTGCGACACTTGGTATTTATGCCAATTAGTATTAAATTTCTTTCGTGCCTAAAACAGGCATGGCTTCCGTTTAAACAGGTCGAGCAAACAACACAGCAGAACAGAGTAGAGTAGAAAAGAAAAGAATACAAATTCAGTAACAGACAATAACAAAATCCCAACTGCCTAATGTGTGCCATTCTGGGTTATAATATCTGGTCACTTGATACTCACTCTTATTATATTATTTGTCTTCTTGATATTGGTATGGGTTTCTGTTTAAACATTTTTTCTATTGCCACTAATGCAGCTTCTGCTTCTGCTTTTGGTCAAGAGTTTATTTGTTAAACAACCTCTAGCGCCATTTTTTTCTTCTTTTTTTTTACTCTTTCATTTGTTCCCTTATTTGCCCCAAACTTAATCAGTCTGTGTGATAATTTTCTTCTTTCTGTCTGGTGCGCAGTGCTGGCGTATTAGTTTGTTGTATTTTAAAACATATTTTGACCACGCTTCTAATCTTTTTGCATTTATTCGCCATTATCGCGAAATAACGAAATATTGAGTGTCTACGTTTTAGCACAAGTCAATTTCAAAAGGACAGAGGGCAAGAACAATAACAACAAGACAAAAGTTTCGAAAATAAAGATAAAAAAAAATAAAATTTAAAATATCAATACATTTTATAATTTTAATTTGCTGTGATACGTTTTGATACCAATTTTCGCTTTCTCACAAATTGTATTTATGCACAACAAAACCTTTAGAAAAGTTTCGTTTGGCAGCAAACTTTGAATTTCCCTGAAATGTGTCCCATTTAGCCGACAAACGTTAAACTGTGTTCGATTGATCTCGCATTAACAAAGAATTTAAAAGGAAGTAGCATTCAATTAAAATAGTTTAACTGACATTTAATTACCATCAAACCCAATAATAATTTAATTCTTAGAAATATGATGACTTAATTCTTAAAGGGGTTTAAATTTGAAAAATGCCAGGCTTAAGGTTTTCCTACTACATCCTTTTAATTAAATGAAAGATGGACATCTAACATAGAAAATATTTTTGCACCAATTAAAGGCTTTAATTAGTTCAATTAATTTTTTAATTGATTCAAATATATATTTGTTTAAAACATAACAAAAAAAAAAAAAAATATCTAATTAAACAAAAATTTGAATCAATTACGTATTAAATTAAAATTTAATCTCACTCCAATGAAAACCTTTAATTGGTGAAAATATTTTTTTCTGTGAAGCCAGATTAATTATTTATTTCGAAATTAAAAAAAAAATTAAATTATTTGATAACAATGCTATAATAAGTATTTTTGTTAGCACCCGTGACACTTGTCATCCTTGTAATGTTTATCTTGGTAACTCAGCAATCGCAACAGGGGGCATCAATCCAAACCCAAAATTTAAAAGGTAAATAATATACGCCAAAGTTACATATTGTAGGGGTCACCCTTTAGTTGTAAATTTTATGTTTTACCTGTTTTGTTTCTGTTTGTTTTTTTTTTTTAATTAAAAGCTTTCAATTGGTTTCAGATTAAAATTTAATTAAATAATAAATAAAAAATAAGGTCGTATAATTGAAATTACGTCACCTACACAGAAAAAAATATTTTCACTAATTATAGGTTTTAATTGGTTTCAGACAGCAGGATACCGACTACAACCGGTCAAAATTAATATACACACGTTTATATGAAGACGATTATTTTGACGACATCATAGATACACGACCACCGTTGTGGCTGCAGCTAACTTACGCTAATTTTTATTTTTGTTTCCGACAATTTTATTTTATTCAACAGAAGAAAATGTCGCAAAATACAAATAAAAATACAAATTCATTTACAATCAAAAAGTTATGATCAAATACATATATTTATTTGTTTTGATTTGATAAAAGTATTTTTTGAAAAAGTAATTTTTTTATAGGTAAAATATGTATTTCTACAATATTTTCGTAGCTTTGAAGTATGTAGCTATCGTCCTCAACATAATTCAGAAGCTGACTACACGGCGGCGATTGACGCCAACGGCATTTGTAGTCATGTAGCGGTGTATCCGCTGTTGTCTATGTGTTTAAAGCTATAACGGGGACGCACAGTGTTTAAAAATATTTTATTTTGGAAATAATTAGGTAGCTCAGGGGTGCTTGTGGGTATGCCCCCAAAGATGGGTACCTCGAGCATAAAGTTTTCGAAATGTCACTAAATGTTTTTTAATTTAAATAATTAATTTTGAAAATTTAAATTTAATAGACGAACTATTTATATTACATACATATGAAATTTATAGTCAAGCTTAAGTTCGTTTTATTCTCTCTAAGAAAGAATAATTTAAATTACAAAATCGCTAACCGATGGTTGGCTGGAGCAACAACAAATATCAGGTGGTAAATATTAAAGTAAAAATATGCAATACGAGGGAAGCTGGTAGACTTCGTTCTCACCAACTGACGATTAAAATTCCTTTGTCTGGGTTTGGTTGGTTAAATAGATGATGTTTACAACTAAACACTACCCTAAGTAAATAGATACGAAGAGTGCTGATGACGGACGTAGCTGTCTAGAAAATGTGCATTCCGCTCTGCTGGTGTCCAAAAATTTAATTTTCCCAATTTTTCTTTAATACTATCACCTAATTTGTAATATAAATAATTATTTCTTAGAGAGAATAAAACAAACTTAAGCTTGACTATAAATTTCATATGAATTTAAATAATTTAGATAATCCTTGAAAATATCTACAAAAAATGTACATACAAGTTTGGGTTATCTCTACTATTTTGGGAGTAAATTGACTTAGAATTTTTTTTTTTTTTAATTTTGTCTACCTTAACTTTGTATTTTACTTCTGTACAAACAAGGGCCGGTTTCACAATAGTTGCGATCCCGTACTCAACATTGGGAGCCCTCGGAATCCCAATTATACCGAAAAGTTCTCCCGCACTACAAGATTGAGTAAAAGAGAGTAGTTTTGAGAGAATGACAGTCTTCTTCTTCCTGCCCGAAATAGCCCAAAATTTTTATTTGGGTAGATTGTGAAAATACGAAACAATCAAATGCTTGAAAATAAACAAACAAAATTAAAAAATTATATTTTTTTATGCTCACAAAAATTATTATTTAAAAGTTTTTTCATAAAAGATTATTAAATTAATCTTCCAAAATATGCTAAAAAATGTCATACATTCAAAAAATATTTGAGTTTTTAAGTTTTATAATGTGCGAATGTACGCAAAACACTTTGACATCACGTTTTGGGATATAAAGTTCCCGTTATTTTGAGCATTTTTGTCTATTAGAGAGTTTATTTTTGCTTACTCTCATTTTACCAAACTTTTCCCAAAAAGTACGGGATCGCACCTAATGTCGACAGAGTTCGTTCTTTTTTACAATTATATTTAAAACAAAAACAAATTCAAAAACTTTGTTTTTGTTTTCAATGTACTTGTACGAAAGAACGATTTCTTTCGACATTGTGAAACTGCCAGCAAATTTATGTTGGGCAAATCGGTTGAAACGTCGGCATATGTTCGCAGGGTATATTGAAAAATCTCTAGAGCATAATGAATAGGTATTGGTGGCTTTTCTAGACATAGAAGGAGCATTCAACAATGTGAAATCGAAGACGATCATCACGGCTTTGGAGAGACTGACGTTAAATCAGATGATTATTAGTTATCCAACGTTGAGCGGGCTACAATCTATATTGTAGTTAAGCGAGGGAAACCGTAAGGAGGGGTGGAGTCACCTCTTCTTTGAAACCTTGCCATAAATATATTGCTTACGGAACTGGACTTCACGATGTTTAGTACTGTGGCATAGCCGGATGATATTTTGGTGGCAGTAACAATGAACCACCTGGATACTGTCTCACAAAATCTACAAACATCGCTTAGACAAATAAGTAGGTAAAGTACTGAAAGTGGTGTTAGCGTTAAATGCTCAGAAAACGTATCTTGTATTATTCACCAGAAGGATCAGTACAAACACTTTTTCGCTACTGCTCCTAAGTGAAGTGTAGATCAGATTATCCGTCAGGGCGAAATATCTAGGTGTCATCTTAGATTCTGAACTCTCATGGAGTTCTTATGTTCAATTTTGGGCAAATAAGACTAATAATCCTCTACATTTGTAAGAAGGCCATAGGCAAAACTGAGGCATTAACCCCAGAAATGCCTATTGGCTTTTTAATGCAGTAATAAAGCCTATTCTAACGTATGGAGCGCAAACCTACATACTTCAGTACAGTTAACAATATACTGAGCACCTCAGCTTTGATGATTACGAGTGCTATACGCACTACTCCATCGAAGGTTCTTTCCACAATGTTACACTGGCTCCCAGCTGACCTAATGGCCAAACAACTGGCCATGAACGCAGCAATACGACTAAGAGCATCATGATCATGAAGACGTGTTTTAACCTTATTAACAAACTGGGATGAAGTTTAGGAATCCTAAGGATCTTCTTGTTAATCCTTTTTCAGGCGTCACCATGGGACCATAAGGACACAAGTGAGTTGGTTCTGAATCACAAAACCGGCGACTTGTGCAAGAAGAAAAAAAAAAATTATGTAATTCAAAACGTCACTGAATTTTAGATCAGATTTTAAGAGATCTGTATATGCGATTTTTCTATATAGAATAACGTCCGATATCTAAAAATTAATCGTAATGTCGGCTAATACTACAGAATTTCGCATACCTTTTTTTTTTAAATTACAGTTAGACTTCTATTAGAAATATCGGAAATAAATTCAGGATTTCTCTCGAAATTTCTGTCAGACTTCCGGTCAACCACTTCATATATTTTTGGGCCAGAACTCTGACATAATTCGCGTATTGGTATGACAATTTTTTGTGAATTTTTACACCTTTCTCATTTTACCATTAAAGTTTTTTCTCTTTGATAAACATTTCTTTCTACCTCCAGATAATTTTTCAAAGATATTAAATTTTTTTAATAGAAATCCTTCTCAATGAATGGTTTTCCATTCACAATTAAAATTGCTAAATGCATTTAGATTGTAATTAATTTTGACAACTTAAGAATTTTATGGCGTCTAAAGATGTTAAAATTACAAAAACATACAAAAATTACAAACCAACATACAAAGCGACAACAACACACAGAGCATTGTGCGGACGGACAGATGAATGGATGGACGGTTGGAAAACAAGATCATTTACATGTAAAATATTTAAAATGCTTTGAAGTTGAACAACTTTATCACCCAAAATGCTCACTTCATTTAAGAGTTTGTTGTTGTTGAATGAGTGAGTGACTGAGTAGTGTTGCTGCTGCTGTTGTTGTTGTTGTGGCATAAAATAAAGTCAAACTGAAACAACAAACAAAACAAATCTTTTTAATTCTTTAAGTGACATTTTCATTTAGTTTAAATTTATTTTTAAAATGTTTTTTTTTCCTTTTTATTTTCGAGAGTGGAAGCCACTGTTGATGGCTGGCTGGCTGGCTGGCTGGCTGCGATTTAGCAATTTTGTTGTTCTTTTACTTGCTTTCGGTTGTGTCTCGAGCTCTTACGACTGAAAATTAATGTGTTACACTTAAATGTTGAGGTATGTTGCTTGCTTGTTTCTTGTCATTGTTGTAATGATGCTGCCACATACGCTGTTGGTGCAGCTTTTACTCAATTTTAAAACATACACAAAGTGATGTAAAGTGAAGTGGCAATATGTAATTACAGTGTTTCATTAACAACATTTACATGTTACAATCTCTCACTCGCCAACAATTTACTATGTCTTGCGTCTTACTGTGGCAACAGCAATGTTTGTTCCCTTTGCGTTTGCTGCTTTTATCGGAGTCGTTTCTTTGGCAGAGGTGCTTGATTTATTGTCATTTGTAAATTGTCATCTATGACTTTCATTACATTCCCAAAACAAAATAAAACAAACAAAGATAAAATAAGATGTTCGCTTGATATTTGTGGGTGGTGCCCGTTTAAAACTAAAGGGGTTGACTAAAGAAGGGCTCAAGTACTGACAAAGATCATAATTAACATTTACGATTGTTATTTAAGTAATGAACGACTGACTGAGTCTTTAAGCTATTTATGTTTTTAATAGAGTATTGACAGTGATTATGGGGATGAGCGTTGAAGGATCACATTCCATAAATTTTCTTCAAATTCTAAATCTGTTGTCTGCGCGGCAATTATGTTTGTGTCTCTAGTAATAAAAAAAAAACTTAAACATGTAAATAAAACAAAGACGAACAAACAATACCCTATACTCTAATATACTTTTAAGGGTTTCATAATTAAATTTATAAAATAATTTTAGATGAACCCGAAAATGGATGGTAAATGAAAATTTGGATAATCGGCTTCTAAAATTGTACTTTTTGGACTCAAATTATACTAAATTTTATTATTATATATTTTTAAACCTTTCACCAGAAGAGATACAGAAAATTTAAGCCCACCAATCTGCCAGGCGTAATTTCGAAAATTTCACTAATCGAATTCAGCATCATCAGACCCTTCCATTTGAGACGTTGGGCAAAAACCCACACCTACCTATATTGTTCATGTTTCAAATATTCAAACACAATTTCTATAAAATTTTTACAAAAATATTTTCTATAAATTTTTTTTCTATAAATATTTTTTATAACTTTCAAAAAAAGTTCTATAAAATTGAAAAAAAATTTTCAAAATTATTACAAAATATTTTCAAAAAAAGTTTACAAAAAATATTTGAAAAAAAATTAAAAAAAAAATTTAAAAAAAAAATTAAAAAAAAAATTAAAAAAAACTACAAATTTTTTATAAAAGTTTTACAAAAAAAATTTCTATAAAATTTAAAAAAAGAAAAATTTATAAAATTTTTGACGAATACTTTATAGAAAATATTTATATAGTTAGGCATTTCAGTTGAGGATATATACCTTATTCGAAATATTGCTGATGTTTGTCTCTAAAATTAATTAAATTTTGTACCTATGTCTGTGAAAATAAAAGCACCGTGGTCAAGGGTATAGAGAATTCGGCACCGCTAAATATATCTCTCTTGATGTTTTTTATTAAATTTAGAATTGTTTTTTTTTTAATTTCCTTGCAATTTTGTTACTAGTAGAAAATATATGTATAAAGACCATTTAATATACACATGCACTAGTTCAAGAATATCACATTATCCTTTTTTCGAAAGAGCAGTCAATACAATATGGCTACTAAGATCGAAAAATACACTATTATTGAACAGATGTGATATAATTTTAAACTAGTTGTGTAGTTTGTGAACGATCCAGTTCAGTTAAACTAATCCCTCAAATGACCTAACTGAGCTGATCACCACAGTTAGCTCATATCAGCTCACTATTTCAGTCAGCTCACTAATTCAGTCAGCTCATTAGTTCAGTCAGCTGACTACTTAAGTCAGCTCACTAGTTCAGTCAGCTCACTAGTTCGGTCAGCTTACTAGTTCAGTCAGCTCACTAGTGCAGTCAGCTCACTGGTGCAGTCAGCTTTCTAATTCAGTCAGATCACTAGTTCAGTCAGCTACTTGTTTAAGTTTAGCTCATTAGTTCAGTTCTGCTCATTAGTTTGTATGGCCTTATTTTCGAACTATAATGGGTAGATGTAATAGTCTTCCTTCATTCTTTCCAGTTTAATAGTTTTACTCTGAGTTCTGGTCCACAGAAATTCAAAGCAGTTCGTATTTTAGCTAGTTGGTCTGCTGCTTAAATTACAGCTGTGCCATTGGTCTGTAATTGTACTTTTCTGATTCAAATTCTAACAAAATGTTACTATCGTTACCAACCCGGATACACACATCACTTTCACAGTGGCCAAATAAAATGGAATAAAAATCGTTAAATTTTTAAGCAAATCGTCAGCAATTTCCAAAATATTAAAAATCGACAAAAAATCATAAGCGTACCATTTTTTTTTATTTTTTATAAATGATAAGACTTTTTGTGGTGCCTGTACGGTAAATTTAAATATCGTCCTTTCTGAGTCGCATTCTGTTGATGTTCCATAAAATATTACCAAATACCGACCAGTGTAGAAATAAAGTAAAAAAATATAAATTCACTGTTGGTTATAATGGTTTTGTTAACGCTTTGATACTTTGTGTTAAATTGCTTTGATTTAATTCTCATTAAGTCAATAAAAATTTTTAACTTAAAGGTATCTAAAAACTGAGTAAAGGCTTGCTGATGAGCAAATTTAAGCACTTACCGAAATGGCCATAGAAACTAGCTTCTCCGTAAAAATCAATTTCAGTGAATTTATAATTTTGGTTAATAGCACGATTTTAAAATTATATAATTTTTGTACCCAAAATTTCAATTATTAAAAACATATTTAAATTTCTAACAATAACCAAACAGCAGAAAACCGAAATTTTAAGGTTGGTTAAGGTAGAGGTTCTGATTTGGTCTTACACCAGTAATTTAACTAAGTACATTTTGATCTTTTGGTGTAGGGTAGCAAATATGCAAGAAAATATGCATTTAGCTGAAGTAAGTATAGGGGAGCTATAATTTTTAATGTCATTTATGTTCGCTTGCTCGTTATAGTGTTACACTTGAAAATTAATGTTTCGGCATTTAAAACATTTACGGGACACGTTTAAGTGACAACGATTCTCTATGATTCTCTTCTGCATGAATGAATCAATGGATAAACGAATAAAACTGCCTGATGGGCTAAATGTCTCTAGAGTAGATGGATGGATGTTTAGTTGTGTGGATTCTTTGGATATTAGTAGTGTAAAGTATTGGTGGATGAGAAGACTAAGATGAAGATGTTTGCAGTGATTTAAAAGGTAATAAATTTTGTGGTTTAATGAGGCGGTGGGCTGTATGCTTTTGCTGCTTCTTCGGTTTGTTTTCTTTTAGAAAAAAAAATTTTTTTTCTTTTGATTTTTTCCGCCCATTAAGTAAATGTAACAAAACAAATCGTTTAAATAACTTCACATTCATTCGAGATGCTGCTGCTGCTTTGCATCCGTGTTACATATTAAATGAGTTTTTCTTTCAGATTTTTATTTTGTAATTTATATATTTTTAGTTATTGTTTTAGTTTTTGTTGTTGTGTTTTTGTGTTTGTTCCATAATGGCCTATTAATGGTTCTCAAGTGTTACCGGAAGATTCATTATGAACTTAATTGACAAAAAGTGTTAATAAAACTGACACTTTTATGATCACGACAACAATCCATAAATACGCACAAAAACAACAACAACATCAAGGAACAGATGTATTTATGCATTTTACAAATGTAACAGATCAACTTCTTTGATTAAGACATTACAACTAAATTTTGCATTTGAAATGGATTTGTGAATGGGTGCGAGTGCGGCGTAAAGTCAGAATTTTAAACAAAATGTAAACTGACTTCCTGGACTTTTTTAACCGACTTCAAAAAAGAAGGAGGTTATCAATTCGTCTGAATGTTGCTTTTTTTATGTTTGTGCCCGCAGAACTCAGTCATTTCTGAACCGATTTTAAAAATTTTGCACTATTAGAAAGGCTATGGCTACAGATTGGTCCCATTTTAAAAGAAGTTCAAAATTTTAAAAATTAAAGGGTGTCCCCATACAACATACATGTTTTTTACGTGTATTATGAACATTATAGGTCACCAATTTAAAATTAAAAAAAAGTGCGTATCACAGTAGCTCCCAACAACAAAAAGTAATTAAAAAATAAAATTAAAAATTAAAGGGTGACCCCATAGGTGACTTAATTTCACCTTTATTCTCCTATCTTTTGAACCGTTATAGACAAACACTTGAAAGTTGCACAGAATGTTCGATACTATGTCTGTTATAATAAGTATAATATTTAAAATTAGAAATTAAAGGGTGTCCCATTAGTTGGTTTATTTTGATATATATATGGCCAAACTTTTGAACCTTTATAGACAGACAGTTGAAATTTACAAAGTACTTGTATTGCTAAGTCCGCTAAAATAACAAGTGTAAAATATGAATTTGAAAATTAAAGGGTGTCCCAATAGTTAATGTAAAAGTAATATATATGGCCAAACTTTTCAACTGTTATAGATAGACAGTTGAAATTTACAAAGAACCTATATTGCTTAGTCCGCTATTAAAACAAGTATAAAACTTGGATCTATAAATTAAAGGGTGTCCCCATTATTGATGTTATTTGACCATTATGTCCTCATCTTTGGAACCGTTATAGACAAACACTTTGAAAAATAGACAAAATGTTTACTACTATGTCTCGAATAACAACAAGTATAAATATTTAAAATTGGAAATTATAGGGTGTCCCAATAGTTGATGTAATTTGATGTATATGGACACAAAGTTAAAATTTAAAAAGAATCTGTATTACAAAATGTTCTTTAAAAAGTATTTATATTAAAATTTGAATTTAAAGGGTGTCCCAATAGGAGACGTCATTTGATATATATGACCCTATCTTTTAAACAGTTATTGATAAACACTTAACAATTAGACAGAATGTCCATTACTATATCTGTTATAATAAGTATAAATATTTAAAATTATAAATTACAGGGTGTCGCAATAGTTTATGTTATTTGATGTATATGACCAAACTTTTAAAACGTTACAGACAGAAGGTTGAAATTTACAACGAACCTGTATTGCTACGATCGCTATAACTAGTATAAAATTTGAATTCGGAAATTACAGGGTGTCGCAATAGTTACCGTCTTAAAGAAACATGCTTTTAAGTTTGTCTGTTTTGAAGTCGGTTTTTTTTTGCAAGAATTATGTGTAACAGTTCTTTAATTCTATTCATATTTTAACTAATTTCTGTTGGCATTTATGATAAATAAATAAATGTTTCCATTTATTTGAAAAATTTATTATTTTGGCCTATAAGGCCAGAACCAGTTTTTCTATCAGATATTTCTAGAATAAAATATATATTTTTTATTCTTTGTTTTTATAAGCTTCCAAATTACGCACAAATTAGTGGTTTCTCTAATTATTAACAAGAGGTTATCAAATCAGCTGTCAAAATCGGAAAAAAGTAAGAGTACTATATTCGGCCATAACCTTAACCATAGTATTGTTACAAATATTGCCTTACTCTGTTATGTTTCTCAATTTCATAATTATATAGAATCTGCTTTTACTTTTATGATTTTCAACTTTATGATTACAATTAAAATACAAAGAATAAGAAACTATTATAAAGGCGGTTAAAAAAGGGTAGTTAAATTATAAGAGCCGCACTTAAACCGCATGATTGATAATCCAAGAGTGATTGTCGAAAAACCAATGCACCTACAAAGAGTGACTGGTGCGGTTTATGGGCTGGCGGCATCATCAGGCCGCATTTTTCCCAAAATGAGGCCGGTCAGGCAGTTACTGTGAATAGTGTTCGCGTTATGTGGTTTCAACAGGACGGTGCCACTAGCCACACATCTAACGAAACAATGGCTCATTTGCGCTACAAATTCATTGGCCGTGTTATCTCACGTGGTGGCGATGTCAATTGGCCGCCAAGATCATGTGATTTGACCCCGTTGGACTTCTTTCTTTGGGGGTTTTTTAAAGAAAACGTGTACATCGATAAGCCAGCAACAATTCAAGAGCTAAAGGATAAGATAATTCGGCATTAAACCTCAATTATGCCTTAGCGTCATCGAAAATTTGGAGCATCGCATGGAGGTCTTACGTCGCACAGTGGCTGAAAATCGTTTTTCGTTGGCCAAAATTCTGTAACTTTTGAACCGATCAAAATATTGAAATAATTTTTTTTTAATGGATAGATATTTAGCTCAGCTTGATTTAGTTTTAATTACATTAAAATTGATTGAGGACTTTTTAAGGAATTCGAGGTCAAAATTGAACATTTTAATTTTTTTAACTTTCAGAGTGAAATATGGGTTTATTCTGTCTGTAACATAGTAAAATATCCCTCTAAGATCCAAAAAAGTATATATATTCTTGATCAGTGATGAAATCTAAGACGATATAGCTATGTCCGTCTGTCCATACGTCCGTCTGTCCATCCGGCCGTCCGTCCATTCGCCTGTCTGTATGAACACGATTCAGTCTAAACGAAAAGAGCTAGACCCTTGAAATTTGGTACATATATATCTTGAAGGATAGGGCAGGCTAAGTTCGTAAATGGGCCAAATCGGACCAGGGGGAAAAAAATTCCCCTAAGAAGAACTAAACCAACCCCTGAAAAACTACACATTTTTACAAGTTTTTTTTTGTAAATTTGTTAAGCAAATGAAACATTTTTATGTCAAAGAAGGTTCAAGGTCTTTACCCTGGAGCCAGAAAATCATAAAAATTTGTTTTTGGACCCCGCCCCCTTTATGTGGGCGTTTATATAGCATATTATATGAAAAAGAATGTCAATAATTAACAAATTGTATTACCTAAGCCTAGATTGCATAAAAAATTAATTTTTAAGCTTTCAAGACGAATGGAAAATGTACTCGGATCTTCTGCGCTACCTTAACCTCACCACCCCCCAAAAAAATTTTTTTTTTTTTGGTTAAGCAACAAGAAAATATAATTTTTATTCATTTGACTTAAATATTAATTGCAAATATTCCATATTTTGTTCTGTGCTATTTCTGTTCTTTAGTAGTTTTTTGGCTTCTTCATCTAAATCCCGATGGTCCACTTTCCATTGATTTCGAATACTGGATATGAACGGATCTGACGTTGCCAATAATATATTAAATAGATCTTCATTTGTTGAATTCCGTGAAATTTTCCTAGTATTGTGCTCTCTATAAAATATGTAATCCTTGTTCCTTTTTTCCTGAGCCTCCTCTGATAGATCTCCAAGTGGCACCAAATGATATTTAATGACATCTTCACCATGATAAAGGATTTTGTGAACTGTTGCAGACATATTTCTCCATGGGTAGTTAGTTGTATATATTTTTGCAGTTTCCTTAGCATAATCTCCAAATTTTCTACAGTCAATTTCTTCATTGCACGGAAGTACTTCTAGTATTATTTTAAATCTGAAAATAAGGTTGAAATCCACTCCTGTTATTTCAGATGCTGTTTCTGGATCTGAAAAGAATCTTCTTGCGGTATTGCCATCATTTGTATTGCCTGACCCTTGTTTTGGCTGATCTATAATCAGTCCTGAAGACCCGAAATCCAAATCATAACTGATTTTTAGTATGTGTTCCATTAGTCGTATTCTTGCGTGTAGTGGTGATAATCCAAATTCATATGCATCGGTATTATCTAATGATTTTGCTGGGACTTGGTTTAATTGGGTTGATGTTGCTTGGCATATAATGCAGCTGGATGCAGCCTTCGTGTTAGTCAAAGCCTGACCCACTCTTCCATCTATCATTGTCAGGACTAACTGGTAGCTTACTTCAATTTGCTGCCCATCTAACTGTAATTGTAATGGCTGTAGTGCTGTAATTTGGGCCTTGATATCACTAATTTCTTTATTAATAACATCATTTGTTTCTTTTTTGAATTGAAATTTGATTGGCCTGATGTATTTCGTAGAAGATGGTGTCTCATTTTTCCAAATATCCATTGTTTGCGTTGTACTAGTCGAAGGCTCTGAATCTTCCAAAATCTTTTTCAATCGCAATGTATTTTCACATACAGCTTGTTTATATTGTTTTTGTCCCGAAGAACCATCACATCCCCATTTACAAAAAAGAATTAACTTTGTGTTTCCGTATTTCTTCAGCTCATTTCCTGTTATTGATTGCAGCAAGCGTGCGGCTGTGTGATCAAGTAGAGATTGTAGTTGTACCTCTGCCGAAATTGGTGTGATTGTAATAGTGTCCTTTGATGGCAAACAGTCCATTTTAGCAGCGGTTATGTGATGATATGCTGGATATATATTTGAGCCTTTTTCAATCGCACGCTGTCTGAGTTTAATATATTGCTGTTTTGTTAATTTCAAATCCAGAAATACTGATAATGCCTCCTCATTTGTGCACTGTATTGCATCATTCGGAGTTGGTATACTTTTAAGAATCCGTTTTGTTCTCGGTGGACTAGCTTTAACAACTTTTTCAATGATATCCACTTTTGTAAATTGGTTCTGTGATCGTAATTGATGTAGGAAAGATTCTTTTATATTTGTAGAACCAAAGGCATCGTTAATATCTTTAAGCTTCCGCCTCTTAGATCTATCGCTGCAATTGTCCACTAATGATTTGCGTGGTCTTCCAGCCTTATCTTGCTTTGCTGTTTCTGCAACGACAGTAAGTTGACCTTCTAACCACTTTGCACTTTTTATATACAATTTTTGTTTACTGTACATAACTTCTTTGTAGCGTTTTTTTAGTGCTTTGGCGAAATTATATAATTGCTCTTGCATTTCGGTGCTACACGAATTTAAGTTTAATTTTATTTTAACGTAACTAAGAACATCTTCCTGATTTTTGTTTCTAAAATACACTTCGGCCAGTTCTTTATAACTGAAGCTCTCCATTTTCTTTTGAATATTTTTATTTGCGTTTGTTATGTTTTATCCGTACACTTAAAGGATTAAGTTATTACTGAGTAATCCCTTAACGAATCCGTACTTTTATAAATTTTTAGATACATGTTCTTCAAACACTGATCTTTAATTTCATAGCAGGTAGCACTTAAATTGAACAAAACTGCACTCATGCGTCAATATGGGGTTGTTTTTTAACTTTAGTGGTTTAATATCGCAATTATTGTTATAAAATTGTTTATGACTTTGGTTGACCCTATCATATGCTTCCTGTAGAGCCCATTGTGATAATTTTATTACTTATTTTTTGCTGATCAAAACAAAGCCATTAAACCCTTTCGAAGGTATTATATTTATTTTTTTAGTTATACGTAGCCTAAGCTAAAAAAAATAAACTTTTAGGCAAAAAAGTGAAAATTTAATACACCATTGTATATGAATTTTTTTCGAGTAATTTCATTAAAATGAAAAAAGTGTTCTACAGGCGGCTCGTGGCGGGTGCAAAAGTATATATAGCCTTAAAGAGGACACTTTCACCTTTCTCGTGGTTGTATACGTTTCTTGTTCCCTTTTGTTCCCTAGAAGTTCTATTCCACTAAAGTTTAAATTTGAGGAAAATATAGTAGTTTCATAAATATTTCATAACGCCCCTAATATTAAACGCTAGAGCTGTGTCTACTTACAACAACTAAAGACAATAATCCTACCAACATTATAAAAAAAACCGCAGACCATTATCGATGATAGCTTGGGAGTAGTAACCATTTAATTTTGATAAAAAACCAAAGAAAAACACCTTTTTCTGAAATTAAAAAAAAAGTTGAGTTTGACAGCATGCCACGCCCACAATTATCAATATTTTAACATAATTTTTTGGCTACCCTAATTTGGATATATTAACTACAAAATGACGTAAAAATTTTAAAAATCGGTGACAAAAAAAAATTTACTTTTGGCCAACGAAAAACGATTTTCAGCCACTGTGCGTCGGGTTGCGACGGCCATTTGACCGATATTTTGTTCCATATGTACATATTCAACCATACCAATATTATCAAAATAAAAAGAAATGAAAATAATTTCCTAAATAATTTGTGTTTTATTCAAAATCAACATCGGCCATTAAAAATTTAACCAGCCTATAGAATGATTGATAAATTAGAAAACAGTAAGACAATCACGCGTGGTGAAGCGTATAAAAGTGATTCAATAGACGATATTATTAATGACTTTTTGGCCAAACTTGGATTTTTAGGCAAACTTTTAAATTATTGATAGTTTCAATATTTTCTTTGTGAATTTTCGGTTTTTAATTAAATTTTAATTTTAGATCGAAATAACAATTTTTGGTAAAATTCAATTGTTTTTGTAATATTTTTTGGGAATTATGATTTTTTGGGAGAAACTTAGATCTTTAAGCGAACTTTTATAATTATTGATAATTTCAATGTTTTCTTTGTGAATTTTCGGGTTTTAATTAAATTTTAATTTTAGATCAAAATATTTTTGCGAAAATTTATATTTTTTGGTAATTTTCAGGGGAAATGTGATTTTTTTGGTAAAATTTTTAAATAATTGTTAAGAGTTTGAGTTTTTTTTTTTGTTAATTTTCGGTTTTTAATAAAACTTGTAAGTTTTTATCAAAATAAAAATTTTTAGGGAAAATTTCAACTTTTAGGAGAAATTTTTATGAAAATGTGATGCCTTAGTGAAATTTCGATTCTTTGGAGAAATTCTGAATTTATGGTAATCTGGATTTTTTTCTTCTGGATTTTCTGTTTTTAAAAAAATAGTTAGAAAGTACAGAAGAACATTTAAAATATGTAAAAATAACATAAAGGAAATACTTGGTGCTCGCCTTTTTTTAACCATAGCGCCATCATTTATAAACCTCTGAGGCTGAATTGCAATAGCAAAATTTTCGAAACTATGTCTGACAGATTGGTGTGCTTAAATTTTTTGTACCGTTTCTGGGTGCCTTGGCGAAATCCATTTCAATCCAAACATGGGCAGACGAACCTCGCTCGTTCAAATTCTCTATATTATAAGGATCCAAAATAGATCCCAGGGAATGCCAAACTTATAACGAGTGATTTTTTAAGAGCTTGAGAACTTTTTTTTTAAAAAAAACGAATAAAATTTGCAAAATCTCATCGGTTCTTCATTTGAAACGTTAGATTGGTCCATGACATTTACTTTTTGAAGATAATTTCATTTAAATGTTGACCGCGGCTGCGTCTTAGGTGGTCCATTCGGAAAGTCCAATTTTGGGCAACTTTTTCGAGCATTTCGGCCGGAATAGCCCGAATTTCTTCGGAAATGTTGTCTTCCAAAGCTGGAATAGTTGCTGGCTTATTTCTGTAGACTTTAGACTTGACGTAGCCCCACAAAAAATAGTCTAAAGGCGTCAAATCGCATGATCTTGGTGGCCAACTTACCGGTCCATTTCTTGAGATGAATTGTTCTCCGAAGTTTTCCCTCAAAATGGCCATAGAATCGCGAGCTGTGTGGCATGTAGCGCCATCTTGTTGAAACCACATGTCAACCAAGTTCAGTTGTTCCATTTTTGGCAACAAAAAGTTTGTTAGAATCGAACGATAGCGATCGCCATTCACCGTAACGTTGCGTCCAACAGCATCTTTGAAAAAATACGGTCCAATGATTCCACCAGCGTACAAACCACACCAAACAGTGCATTTTTCGGGATGCATGGGCAGTTCTTGAACGGCTTCTGGTTGCTCTTCACTCCAAATGCGGCAATTTTGCTTATTTACGTAGCCATTCAACCAGAAATGAGCCTCATCATTGAACAAAATTTGTCACATTTGAACATTTCGAACCGAACACTGATTTTGGTAATAAAATTCAATGATTTGCAAGCGTTGCTCGTTAGTAAGTCTATTCATGATGAAATGTCAAAGCATACTGAGCATCTTTCTCTTTGGCACCATGTCTGAAATCTCACGTGATCTGTCAAATACTAATGCATGAAAATCCTAACCTCAAAAATATCACCCTTTATATACCCTTTCTACCTGTTGTAAATTGTATTAAACAAATTCCTTATCCGACCATTCTGTTATTTACATTCTCGTACAGTATTTTACTTTACATTAAAGGTACCATAAATAAAATGCTTAAATTGCCAACAATATACCTTGTACTCGGAAACCTTATAATGTTTTACTCTATTTTCTCGAGTAGGATGGCCCGAACTCGTATTTTTTTTTAAACCAAAATTAGTTTTTCAGTGATTCTAATTCATTTCACACAAATACACTTCGTCTGAAAAATTTTAATGCTATATTGTGAAAAAGAACGCTTTTACCAGAAGTTGTGGATTACAAATTACATTGTGAATATTATAGTTTCTATTATGTTTTTACCATCACCTGTAACGTTACAATTACACAGTGCAACAGTGAAAAAATACACGGATTTGTATAGAATAGAATCGAACCTATACTGCACTGTGGGGTAGAATCAAAATATTTGGAAAAATAACTCAGCCATTTGTAAAGGGCTAGGCCGATTTATCCAATTTGACATGAGCATAGCAGACGAGTATCTCAGCTTAAGCTTTCACGGTGTACATCACCACTTGCCTAGGAGTACCTCGCCCCTGTAAATTCTTCTAGATCTTGTCATTTCTTCAATGGTCTTAAAGGTCTAGATTTTACCTATAAAATGATGGTCTAATCTGTAAATTATTTTTAAAATGAGCGAGTTATAAGCATTTTAAATTAAAACTTTTGATTTTTAGGTACCCTGGTCTAGTATTCTTTTTTCAAAATATTTTTAGCAAATTTTCTTAATTTTTTTCTATATTTAGTGAGCGAAAATTAAAATATTGCGCAAGGTTATATCTTTTTTTAGTTAAAAACTAGACGATTTTCAATTTAAAAATAAAAAAATTATTGAATTTTTGTATATTTTAGCGTAAAAAAAGCCGATCTTATTTTTTTAATACAAAACACTTTTCTTAAGGAATGTATAAGAACTGTATATCTTTGTGCAAGCTAATAATATGTACGCACGTTTAAACCAAATTTCTGCGTTCTAAAATCCCAAAGCTGGGATCGGAAAAAGAATACTGTCGTAATAAAGCTATATATACTCCCAACTATTGCTGAAAGTCTTTCATGACCCTCAGTCCATATGTGGACTTTATTGGCAAAAGATAAAAAACTCCAATTTTGGCATTTCCGGTTTTTATTTTGGGAATTCTAGGATTTTCTTTACCTGGGAAGATTCAAGTTTTACCTTAAAACTTAAATTGACTGATATTTTATTAAAAAAAAACAAGCTTCAAATACGAGATGCGTATAGGTTAGTAAAAATCTGCCGTTTTTAAGGTAGAAAGTGCTATTTAAGGCGCCTAGACACATTCAGATTATATCGGTATGTACACAAAAGCTGTTCCATTTTATCGTGTCCACTATTTTAGCAGGAATAAAATAAGGGGTGATCCATTTCAATATTCCCTACATTTTTAAAGAAAAAAAAAAACAAAAAATTAAAATTTAATGGAGAATGTTTATTATCATTTGAAAAAACATTCTTTGACATTTATTTTTTGAAGATTATGTCTATCAAATGTTGGCCGTTGCTACGTCGCAGATGGTCCATCCGTTGAATCCAATTTTCGATGACTCGTTCTAGCATTTCGACTTGTAACTGGCGAATGACACGGGTGATGTTTTACTCCAAGACCTGAATCGAAGCGGGTTTGTCCGCAAACATTTTAGACTTTACATTAAAAAGTCTAACGGTGAGATATCACACGATCGACCGGCCCAAAACGTGAAATTATGTGCTCACCGAAATGTTCTCTCAATAAATCCATTGATTGATGCGATGTATGGGAAGTGGCGCCGTCTTGGTGTAACCAAATGTTTCCGAGATCACGAGTTTCAATATCTGGCATCAAATAGTCGGTTATCATGGACGATAACGGTCACTATTGACAGTTACATTCGTACCGGCATTATTTTTAAAGAAATATGGACCGATGATTCCACCGGCCCACAAACCACACCAAACCGTTGTTTATTCTGGATGAAGTGGCAGCTCTTGAATCTCTTCAGGTTGCTATTCGTCCCAAATGCGGCAATTTTGTTTGTTTATCTACCCATTGAGCCAGAAATGAGCCTCATCGCTAAACAAAATTTGCCTCGAAAACGTCGGATCTTCTTGGAACTTTTTCAGAGCCCTTAGAGCGAAGCGATTCAGGCGTAAGTCTTTCCATTATAAAATGCCAAACAATACTAAACAAAAATAAAATGACAGCATCACACGACTCACACGTAATCTGTCCAAAAAAGGCTATTGAAAAAAGTACCTCGAAAGGGATCACTCTTTATTTTTGTGGCATTAAATGTTAATAGAATTTTTTCATCGAATCCTCAGCTACATTATTGCCGAACAAATTTAAGCGCTATCACCCAACATGAATGAGATATTAAACAAATCCTGATGACACCTTTTATGAAGGTCTCACTATCCATAAATAAAAATGGGTCACCACATGTGCCAAACTGAGGGTTTTACTCTCTGATAGAGGAATCGAATCTATATTGTAAAAAATATACGAATTTTGTAAAAAGTTTTTATTTGTTTTTATTTGTTGCACATATTTTAAGTGTAGAGCTTTCAGACGGCTACAAACGTTTATTGTCTTTAGATTTTTTGTTACTACTTTCACCTTCTAACCTTTTTATAAAGCAGAGATAAATAGGAACTCGATACCAAAATAGTTTCGACTTTTTAAAATAACTGATTGAAATGAATGACTTCTTTATTTCCCATCCTTATAAGTTTGTGTGATAGAGGACAATCTAAAAATGATTATTAGAAATTCAGTAAAAAACTAAAAGTAATTAAAAAACAATGTGTTGGAATTTAATGCTTCTTACCCACTAAACACATACATACAGCAATTTACAAATGACGAACCTGTTTAGTATCCAAATACCAATACTTAATATGGCCATAAGTGGAAAAGGCAATTAGCTATTAAAGAACAAAATTATAATTGCGCAGAAGAAGAACTCGAAGGAGAGATTCCAACAACTGGGATTTGAATTACAACTCCATTTACATTAAAGGAAAATTGTAATTTAAACAACAATATTGTAAAGTATCCCACATATTTATGTCGTACAACAAAGAGCAACAAAGAGCCATCCAGTCAGTGACAGCAGCAGCTTTCTAATGAATTTGTTCAACGATATGTATCGCATGTCCACAAATGCTCTTTACAACAATTTTACACAAATGAATATTAAAAATAAATAATTTTCAATTAAATAAACGAACCAATCGATTATTCACTACCAAATCATTTTGTATGATCAGTATCCATAAAAGGACATCTTTTTCAGTTCAGTTCAGTTTCGTCTGAGGTTTTTGCAACAGCTAATGTGGTTGCAGCAGCTTCCTCTATAGCTGCTTCTGGTGCTGCTGCTCCTCATGCTGTTGTTTGATGATCATTTTTTGTTTGTTTTGTACATCTCATGAATGTTTATTAACAATGATATCCTCCAGATCACATGTGGTGGCGAGTAGGTTATTATGTATGCATGTATGTATGTATGTGCGAGTTAGCAGTTCAGTGAGGACTGTTCAAATGGCCTCAAAAAATAAAACTCAAATACCAAAAAAAAAAAGAAGTATTTTGTATAGAAAAAAGTGGCATTTGCGTTGTTACAACCAGACAGCAATTATAATAAATAAAGTCGATGGAATTTTCATGTTGGAGATCATGTACATAAAAATGGAAATTGTATAAAGAGAAGAATCCAATAAACAACGATGTGACAATGCTTCTGCGCTTGTTAGGCACTTATGCCATTTTTGAACAATTGGACATTTTACACTTTACACAACATCAGCTCATACAAACAAATAAACATACACATCAACATATATATATGTACATATATTCATATTATGAAAAGAAAAAAAGATAAAAAGAAAAACAATAACATTAACAACAATATGGGCTGCTGTTGGTGGTGGTGCTACTACCACTTGATTTGGATGGTGTAAATTTCTTTGGCCTAAAGGCAAAGTTACAAGAAAAATAATAATAATACAACCTACACTGGCTGGTATGGACAATGTATGAACGGTTAGGTGAAGAAATTCCAAATCAATACAACCAAAAATGTTAAACTTATTTTATTTTTCCACACACAACCATCAAATATTATATTGCGAGTAATAAGCAACTCAAACTTATTCTTTGTTGTTATTGCTGGCTGGCTGGCTGGTAGGTTATATGCTGTAGAGTTGCAAAACTGCAACGCAACCAATTTTAATAATTGTTTTTACATTGACCAACCAAAATTCAAAAGAAAACTTATTGATAGTTATGTGCTGCTAACGTTTAATTGAACATTATAAGTTGTTACACCCTACACCAACATAGAGGTACATATATGATGCCTCCCATGCATTTGTTACGATTTGCTTTTAGATTTCCAATCAACTTGAAATGAAACTACCTTGTAGATAGAATGCTGAAGAAAGGCCCAGAAAATGGATTAAATTCTGATAGTAAGTAATTTTTCTTTGTTTCTTAATAAATGATAAAGTTAATGAATGAAAAAAGTTTATGAGAACAATTACACTGGTCAACAAAATTATTTTTTTTTTTGTCCTAGACATGTTGCTGGATGAATCTAAAAGTATTTTTCATGCTGAATCCAAATCTAGGTTCAGATTTTTTCTCTCATGTCTAATTTCCTAACAAACGGATTCAATTTTGGATCACGATGGTTTCAGCTCATAAATCGTAAATTAAAAAAATTAAAAAATGCGCAGTTACTTAGGATTTTATCGCATTAACGCATATTTGGCACTTGGTTAGTGTCCAGCGGAAATCTTAGATACCGGTTAGTTACTGTTTAAATTCTAAATCATTTAGCACTTCCCTAAACCGAGACCCAATAAAAATTCCTTCTGAGATCTTTGCCTGACTAATTTTAGGAAATGTTTGCTCCAAATATGTAAAACCAGCACCAATGAGTTTTACAAAACTTTTAAAAAGTCTTAATTTAATATATAGGGTTGGCAAAAGAACATTTTTGGTTCGATCAAAGGCTGAAAAAGTACAGCATTGCAAAAAATAAGGTTGTCTGTGAAAAAAAAAATAATTTAAACTCGTCATGGCGAGATCGATAAACATAATTTTTGTATTTTTCAATTTCCAACCCTTTAATCGTGATCATAAGTTTTCACTGTGCTTTTTGGACCAATTCAAATTGCGAATTAGTTCTTGAATTATAAAATAAGGTCCATCAACGTAAATCGTAATTGGTCGTATAGCTAAATCTACATACGGCTATTATCTGGATCAAAGAAACTAGACGTGATAGAAAAAATCTAAGCAAAGATTTTGAATCAGCTCAAAATGGTCTCAAGGAAAAATCTTTGGTAAACAGTGTTATTAAACAAAAAATTTATTTAATTTACATAGAATGAAATTAAAAGATTACATTGGTTTAAGTTAGGCCAAGCCGTATTAATTGAACACATGGTAGATAGGGCGAATTCAATCGATGTTCTTTAAAAAATTTAATTTTTTAAATTTTGTGCATTTGTTCTTAAATAGGAGTATTCTTAGTTTATGTTACTGATAGATGTTGATGTTATGTCTACATAAATTGATTACAGTGAGTTAAATATGAGAACACAGTGAGTATTTACATTTAAGAACACATGGTTTTTTACGTATCAAAGATATTGAGATGAACATTTTTGTGAATAGTTGCAACATTAATGTAAACGTAATCCCACAATTCCCAAAATAGAGAAGAGAAATCTCAAAATATTGTTCTAAATAATTTTAACAAAAAATTTATTTATTGTAGAACTATTTCAGTACTAAAAAAATAACTTTTATTACATTAAACGCTAAGGATTATTGCATTAAGTATCAACCAATAAAATGCCAAAATGCCTGTACAAAACCAAAAAACACAACGAACAATGGACGATAAAAAAGAAAACACTGACCGAGTCAAAATCGTTCAGTTAAGGGAATCGGTCAATTGAACTAGGTCGTATATGACTGACACAACTCTAGACTAAATTAGTTCCAAAATGTATTGATTCCGCCTCACTGTGCAGTGCAAAGTGGTTTAGAAGATATTTTTTTATAAAATTTCACAATGTTACAAAGCACATGAGTTTTTTAGTGGATCCTAAATAAGTCCATCACGTCAGAAATACTAAGTTAAGGTCGGCTAAAAATTTAAAAAAAAATTTTAAGTCAATTTTTCTCCCAAACTAAAAAAATTTTTTTGTACATACATATTTTCAAGACTTATCTAAATTAAAAAAATTCTAATCGGTTGGTCTCACTTCATTCTAGGAGGCCAACCATCCGCAGATCCACTCGAAAAGACCTCTACTCTGTCTCTTCATTAAAATATTATCTAAAATTCTATGCTCCGCCAAATGTTATTTTCTCGACTAAACCTAGACTAAAGAAGAGAATAAATAATTCGAATACGCAGATAACAGCAATCTAAATTGTTATTGCAAATAAAGTATCAAACGAAGCACTATCGAAAATGATTATGACTGTATGAGTGGAGATGTTGTTTGTGGGGAATGTTAAGTTAAATGCAATGCAGTGCAGTGCAGTGAAGTAAAGTGTAGTGTATGAAAGTACTTGTTTAGGATTTACGAGCAATTTTTATCACTTTAAGAATCATTGACAAATCCAGGTCCCAAAACAATGCAACAAACGCATAATAATTTTTTGTTAAATTTAGCTTAATTTTGTTGTTTTATTTTATTCTGCTAAAGCTACCGCTCGTACCTAGCAGTCGAAAAACAAACCACTAAATGGCAACAGAAGAGATGAAGGCAGCACAAAACATATGGAGTATTTTTTTTCTTGATAGGGAAAAACAAAGCAGACAAAAAATCTTTATATAAAAAGGATGAAAAAATAAAAAAGATTTATCATCAATGATCTCACTTGACTGTGTACTCGCAGTGGAGTTGAATTGAGAAGGAAAAAAAAAAATAAAGAAAAAATGCCCAGCTCCGTTTAGTTGGCCATTTTATTTATTTGGTGCTAGTGCAGGATGTTTATGGCCTGATACTGTCTACGTTTTATACGAGTATGTGATGATTTCTTTCCAATTTATTTGGTGACATATTGATTTTAAATTGATGATAGTCCCATCATGGTAATGGCCATAAAATGCAATTCCCTTAGCTATTTATTTGCGACAATTTCTAAGCAAATTGCAAAAATTGTAACTACTTCATGAAATTATCGGCCGAAAAATATCTTGATGACACAAAAAAAAAAAAAAAAATCAATGAGAAAAAAACAATAATGTTTTATAATGTAATTTAAAGAGCGTAAGTATGTATGTGGTATATGGTATGTGGTATGTGGCATTTGTAAGTACATTAGTTTAAATTCGATTGCTTCTGCTTGTGCGGTGAAACTCATTAAAAATGCATTCAATGTTGGCTTTCATGCATCATGCAATAGATGCAACTTGAAACATAAATATTTTACAAACTACACTTCAATTGCTATTTCAAACTATTATATGTATTGTACATGCAACTGGAAACATTACAACAACAAAAAGAAAAAAAAACAACAATAAACAGTAAAAATAAAAAAAACATTATTAAAAGTGTAAATTTATCCAATTACTGACAAATCAAATGTCTAATTGCATTTTTTATTGTGTCCATTTATTGTGATGTTGCACACAACTTGCTATTGTTGTTGCAGTGAGTTGGTTGGTTGTAATTCAATTCAATTCAATTCATTTCAACTCAAGTCGTTGATAGTAAATTTTGTTGCATTGTTATTACTACATTATAATGTGGCACATATGATTCGCATTTGAAATTAATTCATTCTTCTTTTTTTATCATTCGCTTAGAGTTTAAAGATGTCACTATTTTAATATACGTTTTCATTCACTACATTTAAAAAAAATTATTTCAGTCGTTGTTAAATAGGAAACCATAAAGTGAATACAGTACAAGTCAGTGGCGAAAAAGCTCGTCATATGTTTGAAATCCAAATGTAAAACTCGGTATAAAAAAAAATTTATAAGAATTTTTTATATATAGATTTTAACAACTGCAACAACTGAATTCGCCCGTGCAATTACCTAGTATTAATTTGCCTTGGTAGAAGTGAAACATAAAAATATTTTTGTTCGAAGATTTAACAAAATTCCAAGGCCGATTAATACTAGGTTTAGATTAAAAAATCTCATTTCCAAGAGATAGTGAAGTACGCAATTTCCGGTTTAAAGGTACTGAAATTTTAGGTTTAAAACTGGGATATTTTAAGCACGGTTGCGCAACTAGGATATATTAAACACAATTGCCCAAGAGATGGCGCCAATTGAATAAAATTTGTATTCGTATTGTCAGGAAGCCCACGACGTGGCATATCTTCGTACTGTAGTAAAATAAAACTGAGTTACAGTATAAAAAAATTTATTCTAGAAACTTAATCCGGTCGTGGTTAGGGTAGTATATTTGCTTGGCGAGCTTAACTGCCAGTCAAAGTAATAAGAAATTTTCAATTATAAAACCAATACCACAATTTGTATGAGCCCACAGTGAAAGAAGTTGATTCAGTTAACCTTTTAATAAAATGAAACATTCCTCTCTTTCATCTGTAGGCCAATTCATTTATTGGTCTACACTGTAGACTCTACAGAAACAATCATGTAAGTTGTTCGTTTAATGTTGCATTAAAATTACAAATGTTTGCATTTATTGATTTCTGTTTTTTTTTTTAAAGATCTATCATCACATTGAACATTATTTATACACGCATGTATGTATGTATGTACTCCTTGCAAAAACTCCTTATTTTTCTTTTGTTACTTTTTTTTATTATTTTTTTTAAATGCCTGCCTAATTATGGAGTTATTTTATGCGTTAATTAAACACTGCCAGCTGTGCATTAAACAAACTGTTCACAAAGCAGCACCAACAAACATTTGCACAAACAAAACAAGTTGTAAAAGTTCGCTTCCAACTTCGGCCATCATACTAACAATCAACAAGCATTTATTTTTATTTTTAAAAAAATTTTTATTTAAAAATTTATTTAATTTTTATATTTTTATTTGAAGACAAAGAAGCGCATATAAAACGCAAAAAAAAGAAGAAGAAATAATATTTATTTCTATGTTGTATAACACTTGAAGTTGGTTAGATGTTGAGGCTCCTCCTAAATGAGTTCTAAAAGTATTAATTCAAATTCTGCTGAGTTTCTGTTTGCCTGAGTGTGAGCAGTTGGTGTCTTCTGTGACAATATAAGCTTTTACGACTGCATGCTACATGTTGAAGAGTGTGTGGCAATTATTATTCAGCCATTTGTAATTATGCACATTTATATCTTGCTGCCTTTGGGGTCATTATTTTTATTTCCTTTTTTCTATTATTATTTTTTTATTTCAGTTCACTTTTAACTCAAAATGGCTTGTTTTTGTTAATTATAAGCACATATTTTCATTTCCTTTTTTCCAATTTGAAGTGTTGCGTTTTTAATGTCTTTTTGTTGTTGTTTAATATTGTTTTAATTTTAGATTTTTTTTTCGTTCAAGTTTTATAATCGTGACAAAGTGTCGATGATGACTTTGTTGCATCAATGGCTTTAATATTCATTTTATTTAAGTTTTTACGTTTTCGTGCTCATGTGTATTTATGAGTTTGCAATTTCATTAAATATTCGAAAATATTACACACTCTTGCTCTTCCAATACAAAGAACAGAATGATTGTGTTGCAAGTAGAGATGGGCATGCATGACTAATACTTTTTTAATCACCTGAGCATAAGTACAATTAAAGCGCAATTTTTCGTTATTTTTGAAAATTAAAATTTTGATAAAAAATAACAGGCGCTGCAAAGCTTTCGTTATAATTAAATAGATAAAATAAAATTTTATACTTTAACTTTTTTCTCCATTTTCTCTTGGAATTGAGTAGTTTTGCGTGAAAAAAGTATTCTATATATGAACCGTGGTACTGAGGTATCGTCATTTAAAATGTTATTAAAATTCAAATTTAAGCGATTCGAACGCAGAAAGACAAAAATTGGTGTTTTGTTTCCAAATCCAAATATCTAAAAATTTGTTAAATAAAACAAAATGCAGAGAAAGTCAATTTTGAACCACCGTGTTCGCTGTGATAATGTTGAAATATATCAACAATATTTTTGGTCGCCTCCTTAATATTTTGTTCGAATTTGTCTGTTGTTGTGAAAGTAATCCACACCAAATTTTAAGCTAATACCCTCTTGCTGATCAAGTGCTATGTATAGATAATAAAATAGTAACTCATTTCCGTCTGTCTATACGTCATATGTCTGCTTTTCTTTTCTTCTGCTTTTCACATAAAAACTACTGAATGGATTTAAATTTTTGTGAGGAGGTACCTTAACATCCTTTTTTTCTGCAAAAATATCTTATTTCCAAGATAAAGTGCAGAAAAAGCAGTGAAAGTACGCAATTTCCGGTTTAAAAGTACTGAAATTTTCGTTTTAAAAATGGAATATTTTAAAAACGGGTGCGCACCTTTTATTTTTGAAAGTGGAATATTTTAAACAAAATTGCGCAACAGATGGCGCTAATTGAATGAAAGTTGTAAAAATTGTATGTTTACTTTGTGGAATTACATTATTATTAAAATATTTTAAACACCTCTTACAGAGCTTTACAATAATTTTTAGAACTTTTATTAAAATTAAAAATTTTACCCAGGGATGGGTACCTTTATAAATATATAGTAAATACATAAACTATAACTGAAGCACTATAAAAGTAAGAGTCTTACAATTGGTCAGGAATGCTTTCAAAGCAAAATCGAGCAAAATATTGTCAGGACGCCCACGACGTGGCGGGCACAGATAGTAATAAATAAATTAAAAACACAAATGGAAGATATTTTAACAACTAAAACAAAAACAAAACATGGTTGAGGTAACCATAATCAGCAACATATTATAATTAAGTTATATGGTTTTAGTCAAACCATATTATTATTAATAATTTTAATGTTATGGTTAAATTAAACGGTTATATTATGGCTGAATGGTATGTCATATTTTTTTTCTATTTATTATTTTTATCAACGATTTCAGTTTTGCTAATTAATGTATCAATGAAACCGACATGTAGATTTCTTTGATACATAAATTAGCAAAACATAATATTTACTTTATGTAAATAATAATTTAAAATATGTATGTACATATATAATTTTACACATTTTTTTAATTATACTTATTATTATAAAAAAAAAACAAAATATTTGTCAAACCTGAAGAATAAAAACATACATTATTTGTTTACATATAAATATAATAAACATATTTTGTTCATTATAACTATATTATGGTTAAAATTAATATATTATTTTTGAATATTTACAAAACTTTAGTTGTGGCTTGAAGTTTAGCAAAAATGTGTATAGCTAAAACCAACCACGTTGAATTAGTTGGATATCGTAACCATTTAATGATAAAATCTTCAGCAAAATTTGTTTATCGTGACCGAAGTAATGTTACAAGCAACTAAAATTTGTTCATCGTAACCATACTTTGTTACGGAGAACATAACGTGGTTCCTGTGACTATGCTTTTTCCTTATACGAAGTGTAAAAAAAAATTTGTTCATTAATCAAAGGTTTTATTTAATTTCAGATATAGATTTGTTTTTATTATTTATTTAATTAAAAATAGTAGTAATTCCTTTCTTTATTAAGTATAAAATTTTTGGAGCAAAAAATTCAAAAAAAAAATATCTAAAATAAAATTCTTCCCCTTTATTCTTTAGTGTTAAACACCATATTGTATAAAATATTCTTTCAACCCCTAGGAGAAAACAAACTTAAGCCGGGCTTAAGATGAATTGTAAATAGTTATAAAATGAACTGCATGATAATTATAAAATGTTAATATTTTTGAAAAAAAAACTGCAAAAAATTGTAAAAAAAAATCACAATTTAAATATTTACCCGCAAAAGTCAACATTTCTAAATCCTTTTTTCTCATTTCTATTACGGTTTAAAAGATTTTGACATGTTGCACACCTAAAACACTTTAATATACATGAGTGTGCGTAATGTGCGTTTACACATGCTGAGTTATTGTTGTTTACATTTTTCTGAGTCAAGTACCACTTCAGTTCATACTTTGTATCAAAGAATCTGGCCAAAATTGTGCGTTTTTTACACACACGGTTCGCATTAGAAAAAAAAATTATAGATAGACTCTAGAGTTGTATCATGTAGAGACATACCTTCGTATATAAAGAAAGGTATTTTTCAAGAGTGACAATATAAAAGAATTTTTGTAAGTTGTTTTGTTCTTTTGTAATTTTTTTTTTTGTATTTTAATGAATGGAATACAAAAATAATGAATGAACGAAAGAATGAATGAATGAAATCAAAAGGTATGACTGATTTTAGTTCGGCAGAATCTCTTTAAATCTGTTTATTGAGAATAAAAACCCAACGTTGTAATGTGTGTTTGAAGTATCTTTATTGTATCCTAAGTATGTCGTTGTTGTTTGCGTGCAATGATGGGAGTGGCACTTCAATGGGATTTGCTAGATTACTTGGTGACTTTTTGCCAACTTTTTAATTTATTGTTGGTATTTTAAATGAACAAACTGCTTACAAGTACTTTTTTGACTAGACCACATTGTTTTTCCCATTTTCCTTTTAATGATTTACAAAACGAAATAATATAAAAGACAAACATAATAATTTTTTTTTTTTTTAATTGTATAAGGATTTAATGAAGTTCCCATAGATTCATTGTGTGCCTCAGTTTCTTTTCATCTGAGCTCTGCTTAAAACGTCATTAGATTATGAGAGACTTAGCAGTATCACACTATTCACAATCTGTGTAAATGTCAAGTTTTATTGTTTTTTGGTGGCAATTGTCAATTTACCGCAGGGAATTGATTTCAAGGGAGCAGGTTGCAAATGAACGATATGACAAACTGCACAAAAACTTAAAAGATTAAATACTTATCTTTTCATTATTGATTGTTAAAATTTTGAACAGGTCAAAAGTACTTATATTTTTTTCGAGTTTATTTATTTTTTGTTTTGTTAATTCGATTTCTGCAAATAAGCAGGTGCCTTGTTAAATGGGAAAATAAGAGATGACGAGTGGCTTTTTATTTTGATTTTTTAAAAGAAATCCATTTTATTTTATAATTTAAAAATTACCGTTAAATCGTTGAAAGTTTTTGTGAAAGCAAATCATGACTTGAAAATTAAGACATTTATTAAAGTGTGCTTCTTGTCAAATTATTATAATTTAGTTAACAAATTGCAATATCACGTTGTAAATGATAAGAGTTTTTTTTATGAGCAAAACATTTCAATTATCCTAAAATACCTAGAAATTTGTTTGAAGTTTTAAGAAAAACTATAGTTAAATATTGTGAATAAAGTAAATGAAAAAAGCAACAATCATGCCTTTTTTAATAGTGTCTAATTTAATTTCCATGCCCATTTAGCATAAATGTGACTGCGTTCCTTTGATGCAGCATTAATCTTCTGCTCGCTTCTGCACGCACCCTTGGGGACTAGTTGGCACACACCTTTGACTGCCCTTTGATAACCATATGAAAATAAATCTAGTGCTGCTAACTCATACGATCCAAGGAGCTAAATCTTCCACCGGAATGAATAGGAAATGTCTTATGCTGTAATATGGTCATGCCATGTCGCACAATCGTGTTAGGAGTATATGGAATACATATTTACAATTTATTTAGGCGGAGATAACCAGTCCCCCAGGGGGAATTAACGCCAATGCTCCCGGGGTATATGGGGGCACCATTCCTTGAGGCTAGCAGGGGCTTGAAACTAGAAGATAATAACCTTCTAGGTCCATCCAGTGTCCAAACGACTAGTACCGAGAAAATCGATAACTCCATAAGAATTTCGCTGAATTGCGTAAAGTGATACTTAGTCTGGCGTGCTGTTGCACTTTCAATAGAACCGGAAATAGGATGTCAGAGTTTCGATAGTCTTCAACTCCTAAATAAGTATGTATATGAGCATGGTCCTGCCAGCCATGTTTTATAATTGCTACTAGGCGCAAGAAGTTGCCACGATAGACTGAGTGATAATGCGCTAGTCTATCAGTCTGGGGGATGTGAGTACGTTTCCATCAAAGACTCTAGGTATTTTCTGCACATAAGCAAGCAGCTTCTCAGATAGTGTTGTTTCTTCAAATAAGGGCGCTGATAGACACAATGTTTTCATCCAGTGGTAAGACAACCGCCTATTTAAGGCAACACCCTAGGTACTTAAGCAAATTAGTATCACATATTGAGGACTAGTAATGGTAACTGTTTGACCAGATATATTTAAAAAAAAATATGGCTCACTGATAGCTCCAACCGCAAATACGTACCAACTACTGATATATTGTGGTCACTAAGAGATCGAAATTTTTTATGAATATTAAAGCCGCCATCGTTTGATGATAATTGGGCCCAAAAATTTTGTTATTTCTAACAGTCGCCTCTACACGCAAATAAAAAAAACATGGTTCTGGTATGGTCACAGGAACCACTTTGTGTTCGCTGTAACAATGTGTGGTTGCGATGAAAAATTTTTGATTGTTTGTAACATTACTTTTATCATGATAAATGAATTTTTGTTAAGATTTTGTCATTAAATGGTTACTACACCAAAAAATTCAACATGGTTACTTTTAACTATACAATGTTTGCTAGACTTCTAACCATAACCAATATTTTGTAAATATTCAAAAATAATATATTATTTTTAAGCATAAGATACTAACAATGAACCAAATATGTTAATTATATTCATATGTAATCAGATAATATTTGTTTTTATTCTTCGGGTTTGAAAAATTTTTGTTTGAAATGATATCGAAATCGTTGATAAAAATAAAACATAAAAGAATTTTATTAGAAACAATGTTCCCATATGACATCTCATAGTTTTTAACCATACTATAATCGTATAATTTTACCATAATAGTATAATTTTTAATAATGTTTTTGTTTTAACGTGTAGCCAGAGCAGTTAAAAATTAAACAATGAAGATCTTGGTAGTTGTCGCCGTACTGTATATTTTTACATAAATTTTTTACAATTAACATCAAATCAGTTGTTTTAATAGTTTTTTTACTCATAATAAGACTTTTAACATTTGTAACGCCAATTAATTTTACTTTATAAATGTAATTAAAAATAAAAAATAATTGTCCTGAAAAAGAACCTACAACAGTCATGTACGAGTATACGAGCGACTAAGAAAATTGTGAAACGAATCGCTTATAAAAACGAAATTAAAGCAATTTCTTTTAATTATATTTTTTAATATTTAATGGCGCCGAGATCTTTTATGACCGACCGGCCAGTCGCGTTTTACTTGTGAAATTCATTCATTTGTTTCTCATTCACCAAACTTATGTGGGCACAACAACACAAACAATTAACAAAAACAACAAGAATTACGTTTTAGAAAAAAGCATAATTCGCATTCATTCATAAATTATTTACATACAAAGTACATGTATGTATGTAAGTACAGTACATCTGTATGAATGCAGGATTTCTTACAAAATATTAAAGCAACTGCTTCCTATTTCTGTTTCAAAATTCTTGGTTACATGCGATCTTCTGAAGAGAACTGTTGCAACAACTAAAACAAAGAAAACAAACAAATTCGTTTTCAATTAAACATGATTTTTATGATTTGGCATGCGATTTTTCTTAAAAAAAATATAATTTTTACTTGTCACAAAGCATAAAGGCGTCTGACGTTGCCAACGTAAGTGGGCCTAAATGCAGGAATTTTTATTTGAATTTCAGCTCTTTTTATTCATAAATAAAATTACTTTTGACTGTGAAATTCACATGAATGAATATTATGTCGACTCTATTCATAAGAAAAACTTGTGATTATGAGGAATATTTAAAAAATAAAAACCTTAAAAAAATTATATTTTACATTTAATAAACTGGGTTTCATACCCAAAAAGTAAAAACGCAACCCTATCAATATCGCTCACATGTGTGTCCGTCTGTCTACCACAGGCAAATTACCAAAAGCCATGGTGCAACATCATACCACAACGGAAGAAGAGACGACTGGTAGCTAGTATACCGACAGTTTTAATACAGACCTACCTGACGACTGAGAAGTTCTGAGAAAGTGGCTTTACTTTCTCTTCTTAATTGGTGTAGAGTTTGACAAAAGTAGAGTATAACGTGTTCTCGCAAGTTGGCGAAAGTGACCAGATCGGAAAGTATAAAAAGACTAAGGGGGACTGAAGGGAATTTAACAGCACAAAAAAGTCCACGTTAGGGCCAAAGAAGTTAATCTCCGAGAAAAAGAATCAATCCTCAAGTTGAAAAGCGACGCAGTAAAATTTGAATCTGCTATGACGTTCTGCTGGACGCACTCTGAGTGGAGTTGAACTCTGTAAACATAAAAATGTGACAGGAGACATTTCATTGAGTCTCCTGCTGTCACTATCCTTTTGATTCTCGACTGTAGTGATTTTCAGACTGACGACTGATACATGTCGACATTCTTCCTTATCACAGAGTTTATGGTAATCGCTATCATTTGCTGAAGGCTAAGCTCTCAACAGCATCTCCCGTGGTTCAGAGCCTTTTTTATGTTAGCCTTTTTCCAGGCACTGACTGCAAGTATCGTCTTACCTCGATTTTTAACCCGAGATCACGTATTAAGTATTATCTAACTAACACCTGCCAACTTGTAGTGAAAAATTCCAGAGTCCTTGGTGGGAATCGAACCCACAACCCTGGATTGACAGACTAGCACACTACCTACTAGCCCACCGAGGCACCTAAATGTAATTTTAGTGATTTCTCAGTGATGAATAAGGAGGTCAACGGTGGCTATCGACGGTATCGAATTGACAATCTTATATATCGCTGAGATACGAAAAGAGTGAAAGGGAAACCAAAATATTCTTGCTCTACTTAAGTATTGCTAAACATTATATTTTTTTAAACTTAAATTTTTGGTTTCATCTTCAAGCTTTTTTGCTTCTTGACATCCGAAGTAAATTTTTGTTAAATACACTTCTAAATAAGTTGTGATTCAGTTCGCGGGATTTCTTATTTTCGAAACTACATAATTTCAAAAACAAATTCATCTCTAATGCAACTAATTTCTAAAACAATTAACATATTTGAAATGCAAATTTTGTTTGATTTTTCAGAATAATTCATGAATATAAAAATTCGATGAGATAAGATTTTTGGCTGAATGTCATTAAAAATATTGAAGTAGACGAATGTTGTTGTTAAATGAAAAGAAATAAATAAATAAATATTTCATAGTATGACACCTGAATTTCCCAATACGAATATAATAAAATTAAAAACCAAATAAATTAAATTAAATTAAAACAAATTAAATTGAAAACGAAATCGTAATAGAAACAAGCAAGCAGACAGACAGACAGCCAACCTAACAAAATATATATAAACTGGTATTGATAAAACAACTCATTAAATAACTCAAACAAGTGTCAAACTAAAATAATTGCCACCCAAAAATAGTATCTTGTTACAGATATCGTAAATTATTTCCAGAGATAAGTTAGCAACGATTAGTTTTGTATTCAGTTTGTAGCTCCATCATCGAATACAAAGTAAATTTCTTTAACTTTAGTGCCTGTGTTAGTGGTAATAGTTTAAACATACCAAAGATAAAAACGACAGACAGACAGACAGACAGACAACAAATAGAAATATTTTATGATACAACAAGTATTGTATCATGTCGCAGCATGTATGTACTCGTACATGTATTTGTTAAATACCACAAAAATAGTTAAGAGCCACGCCACTTCATTCCATTCCGTATACTTCGACTCCAATCCATGCCATACCAGGCTAAACTACGCCAACGATGATGACATACGAATGAGTATTCACTGTTACATGCATTTCATAGATCGATGAATACATAGAAACGCTTAAAAAGCTTTGTGAGTTGGTGTATTGAATTCGAAGACAACATGTCTACAAGATTTAATTTGTATTTTTCTACTCAATGAATACTAAATGCAGATACAAAATATTTATAACAAAAACATATAAACAATCATTTTAATCGTTTCCCCTAAAGACACGGCTCCCACAGATCAGTATGATAATTATGTATTTTGTATTTTGTTTGTTGGTTTGTTTTTGTCAAGCATTTATGTTGTATTTGTGTAAATTCAAATCAATAAAATAGTTTATAATTTAAAACAAAACTAATGTGGGTTCAAAGAAAATCAAAAAAAAAAAAAATACCTGAATATAAATTTTTGAAATAATTGGCTCTTAGTTTTTGATACCAAAAATATTGAACAGTCGTTCTAAAAATCACAAAAGTATTTCAAAATGTTTATATTTCATCAATGATTCCTGCTACCCGATTGGTGTAATTTGCGATTATAATAAATTTGTTGAGTATCGTTCTGTCACTAGGCTTTACTCTTGACAGTAGTCATTTCATGTTGCCGACTGTTAACTGTCGACTTTTTTCCTTATGACAGACTCTCTCGTAATTACTAACATTTTTCAAAGCATCTATTTTTATTATGAGACTGCCCCGTTGTCCTGAGGCTAATGCTAGCCAGTAATGGACGTTCACACAATTTGAGTTACTGCCTTAGCCTAAGTCTCGAGGTACAGTGTGCAAGTAACGTCTTTTTCGATTTTGATCAGCTCAAGGTCAATCGACTAATATTCAAGCAACATTCTATATTTTCTGCCAAGGGCTATTGCCTCAGAAGTACCTTTAGAGATTAACCCTCCTTGCTAAGTATTCTTGTCTATCTCTTCTTCTTGTCTAAAAAGAAGAGTTTATTCATAGATTTTATAATCGCATATTTAGTTCTATTAAAATTATCAAAACTTTTAAATATTTTATCAAAATTTTAAAAATTCCTAGTAATTTGGAACAGATGTTTAGAAAAGTCTATATTAAATCTGGAGGTCGGCCTGTATCGAAAGTATATTCGACTTAATATAGTCAGTTTCCTGTACCAGCTGCAACTGTGAGGTGCTATAAGTCGTACAACTAACAGTGCACTCAGTTATAGCGAGTCATATTCTTGTGTCTACTACCCGACCGATATCTGAAGGTTTTGTGTGTGAATGTTTTGTCTGATTTCCTTTCCACACATAGGCCGATTACATGCAATGAGCGGTAATATGGCAACCGGCAGAACTTTAAGCGGTTGAACGGCGAACGCCGCTTATTAGTAAGCGTCGTTTCTAAGCGGTTTGTTTAAAGCTTTTAAGGGAAGATCTTCCTTATATATATAGAAAATTAATGTGATTACTATAAAGGAAATTTCAACCTATGAATGGAGCAAGGCTATAGCACGGCGAATTTAACAAATTAATTATAAAACTAAGCAAATTTCTAGATATATTTTGGTTATACTAAGGCCGACTGTGTACAAACGACCATGTTCACTTTTGCCAACTTTAAAAAATCAAATACAAGTTAGAACTACAAATAAGTAAAGAGAAATAATCCTTATTGCGCTCCGAAACTAATTAAAAAATAGAACAAGTTGTATTTCTCAGCGGCGCCGCTCTACCGCTGAAAAATTTCACTATGCCGCTCGGAAATCTCGCTTATTTTGTAATTCGCTGATTTCAGTCGTACCGCTCACCACTCTGCCACATGCCGCTTTACCGCTTATTGCGTGGCTCGACTTTATTGCAGCGATATCGTAATGAAAAGCAGTCCGACTTTTCACATGTATTTCCCTTCCTCAAGAGATTTTAAACACTTGTTAGCCTTAGAGTTGACCTCTGTTTTTAATCACAAGGCCGTATGGGTCATGAAATATATTTTGAAAATTTGGAAGTCATGCTGATAGTAATCGATTTAAAAATTATTTTTAACTTACTACCTGTACAACATTTTATGATTTAGTTATACGGTTGTAGTCAAACCAGATTATTACAAACGTAATAATAATAATAATAATAATAATAATATTGTTATGTAAGAACCATATTATTGTATAACTTAAATATAACAATTTATTTTTTGAAAGACAATGAATAATTAGATTCTAAGCATTTTAAAATCTAAACAGAAAACTTAAAGAAATCAAACATAATTTGTTTTTTTTAATCTTATTGTAATTACGTACGAGCGAAGTCCTCATAATTTGTTTACCAATAATATATGTGACCCGGCCTATGGCCGGGTGGCTTATGACTCAAAAAAAAATGTTTCCACTTTTTTTTTCGTTTCGAGAGGTTTTGAGACGCTCTTTCACGTGGTGAAAACTAGAAAGTCCTAACTTGCTTAGAAGTGTACTAAAAATGTAGAGAAAGAAGAGCACAAATGAAAGAAAAACAGAATTTTATTGAAAATCCAGAATCAAGATAATAAATGGAATTGAAAAATTTAAAAACAAGATTGAACGCTGCAAAAACGATTTTACCAAAAAAAAGCTGTTTTGCACAAAAAATATTTATTTAGCAGTATTAAGTAGTTTTCTTCCTCGCTATCCTTGTTGAAACTTTTGAAGTTGCTCGTTGCTGACGAAATGCATTGTTTATCTTTAACAGCTAATTTTTCGAAATTTTGTTTTTGAGTCATAAGCCACCTTTTCATAGACCGGGTCACATATTATGGTTATAAATACAATATATGTTTTAAATAATTTTTAGTTCTAATAAAACTTTGTTTGTGGTTGAAAAATTGTTTAGTTAGATTTAACCATATTGCAGTTTTGGGTTAGTAATTATATAATGATCAAATAGTAATAAAAACTTATTTGTCGTGATCATAGTAATGAACTGTGAGTTGTTCATCGCAACCATATATTGGTTTTTTTCTCTGCATGCGATGAATTTAAAAAAATTTTAGAATCTCGTTTAATATATTTTTATCTCTATTTTCTCATGGATAGTAAGTGCCTCGATAGATTGATTGGTACTGCGTTAAAGACTAAAGGTATTTTCTGCTGCGCTGTCATTTTAATTATTTCAATTAAGCATGGTATTTGAGTTCCTGGCTAAAATCAATTTAATTTAAATTGATCTAATTCATTTTTATTTTAACTTATATATATATATATATTAAATTTTTTCTAAATCTATATTAAAAAAATAGCCACAAATCAAAATCTCATCCAATTTCCATCAGAATATGTCAGTGAAACCAGCTTACATTTTTCTAGTATCGAAAAGGAAATGAAAACTAAAACGGTGAACCCTTTTAAATCGTCACACAACAATATGTTCATCTCTATTTATGGCTTTTCGAAGTAAAACGAATAAAATTTTAAACAATGTCCGCTTTTGAAGCGATCAAGGTCTCACCAAAAATAAGCTGTAAATAAGATTTAATGGACTTATCGAACTAAGTTTTTCTTAATTTCAATTTTAAAAGCGATAAATTAAATAAACACGAGAGCATAAATAAAAAGTAATTAAAATCAGCTTAAAACAAATTTTATGACTTTTGACATCCCTACAACTGCGACTGGTAATAAAGAGGCAGTCAAGTCAATTCAATCTTAATAGTTCAATTTTTAATAGAGATACAAAACATACGAATAATAATAAAGAGTTTTATTTCAAAAAGAAAACAAAAAAAAGTGTAAAATGCTTAACTGGCCATTAACAAATAAATTAAATGGAACAAAAAAGAAGAAATAAAAAAACTAAAGAAATGGCTACAAATCATTTTGAAAGCCATTCATATTTGTGTCATAAATCTTGGGCCAGAACAATAATAAAAATGATTTTGTATCTATACATTTTCTAATTCAATAGAAATGTTGTTGTGTTTTTTTTTATCGAAGTTTTAATAAATATTGGATTTCAAACCAAAAAAAAAACGAGCATCGTTTAAATTGTTTATTCCAAATTTATATTTAAAGTGTTTCTATTTCACCTTTTTTTGGAATTCTGTTGTTTGTTTTGTTGTTCACACTATAATCTTCACCTGAATGGGCCACACGATTGACCATTACGACAGATTAAAGTAATACTATTTCCAAAGAGTTGTATTGTATTTTATATTATAATTTTAATGATTATTAGCGTTTTATTGTTATTAATTTCAGTTATTTATTTGCTTAATGTTTTTATTTCAGCCTTGTTTAGAGGATTTCTTTTCTTTTTATATTTTTTTATCAAAGAAATCAAAAAAGTTACTTAACGTCTTTAACACTAGCAGTTAGAAAGTACAAACGTTTTGTGATATTTAAGCATTTAAATAAAATCTTGGTTGTGAAGCCAGGGTGTTCGATTAACTTTCCATGAATCAGTAAACTACAACATGGGCATAAAAGATTCGGCATGTATATATGTACTTATATTCATACATGCCTTATTTTATATGCCGTCTTTCAAGCAGTTTTAGGATACTAACTTTTAGTCTCATGTTTTCCAAATTTATTTGTACAATTTTAAAATATTATTAGCATATTATTAAATAATTAATATGTATGTTATATTAATTAAATATAATTTAATTAATATTATATTACATACAATAAAACTGTAACAGGAACATTTATGTCCAAGAAATATTTTTTGAACATTTTGTTGCTTTCAAAACAGCAATTTTTAGAATTTTTGTCTGCTTGACTGTCTGTCTATCTGTCTGTCCGTTCGCTTCACCTCAAAACTAATGTATTAATTTTAATAAATTTTTTTGAAGATATTCCTCAGTATCTAGATTTAAATATAGGATACAAGAGAAAATAGAGAAAAGTAGTAAAAGTAGCAAACTTGACAACACTTTTATTAAAAAAAAGATGGTTATTTAAAACATTATTTACAGAACTCTTTATATAAATTTTATCTAGGGATGGCTACCACTATATAAAGAAAATATATAAACCATAACTCAAGCACTATAAAAGTAAGATCATTAAAATTTGCTGTAAAGTACTTTCAAAACAAAATCAAACACATTGACAGGACAGGACACATTGACAGGACGCCCACCACGTGGCGGGCACAGCTAGTAACATATATGCATGTGTTTAAAAACCGTTGAACGTATATTTTATAATTTAATAATTTTGTAATATTCTCTTTTCTTCAATAACATAAAATGTTTTTCTTTCTATCTCTCTCTATATCAACTCTTATTGCTCATTGTGGCTTATAAAAATAAAAATTAAGTTAAATAGACTACAGCTACAATGGCGGTTGTGAAGCTATTTAGCTTTGACGGCTTCAATATTTTTAAATCTTCAAATTTTTTCATATGCAGTTCTTTATTTATCGTATAACCTTATAAATTTAAATTACGACCCCATTAGTGGAGTACGATTTTGACTCAAATTTATACTGGAGGAGCACCATTAAACTCTATTTATCACTGGTGGAGTAGCATTAAACTCATGTTTTTCACTGGCGAAGAACCATTAATCTTATTTTAAAATTAACTTTTTCACTTTAGGAGCGCCATTAAACTCAATTTTTCACTGGAGAACTATCACTAAACTCAAAATTTTCACTGGCGGACACCATTTCTCATTTGAATGAGATTTCCAGTCGGATACCAGAAATCATCATCAATCTTAAATGACCCTTTTCATTACATATGACGATTAATAATGTAAGAAATGGTATGTCTTTTGTATAGAGTAGGATATTAATTTATAGGTTACATACATATTTTTGGTGAAATATTTGACATATCTGACATTACCTTTACTCTATATTACAACTTGTCATGTTTATTTTTATGGTTAGAAAATATATAAAAATATGAACAAACAATAAAATCTGTAGCAACAAGGGAAATCTGTTGGGGCAGTTATTGACTGTGCCATAACTCTAAATAGGTTTGCACAATAATTTGACACTATGTTGGGTTTCCAGCTACGAAGGTGACTTTGGAGCGGGCACACTGTTTTGCCAATTTGGTGGCCGGACAGAACCAGAACTTATATTGGCATATCCAGGGGTTATGCTAAGGAAAAAAAACTGATTCCTAAGCAGAATTCTTTCTCTATTGGGAAGCTCTGGCAGGGCTTAGCAAACTGTTTTATTGCGTTATCTTGACGTACATCTCATTCCAAACGCTACTATCACTTAATAAAAGTGATATAAAGGTACTTACGGGAAGGTTTATCGAACATAGTGGTGTTCGGTACCATCAATTTAAATAAGGAAACACTGTGATCAAAATCTGCAGGTACTGTGAGTTGCAACGTGGGACTTCGTAACGCGTACTTTGTGCGTCGCCGGCCATGGGGTCTTGTAGAACAAAATACCTAGAAGGCTCTCTATTATACATAACCAGGGGATATGAATGATCTCTCACGTATAAGATTACTTTATCCGTGGAACTGGTTCGGTGAGCATAAAGGCTTCACTATTGAATATTTGAAATTTTATTAGTCGAACTGTTTATTTTACATACAGATGAAATTTGAAGTCAAGCTTAAGTTCGTTTTATTCTCTCTAAGAAAGATTAAAGTAAATTACAAATTAGGTGATAATATTAAAGAAAAATTGGAAAAATTTATTTTTTTAGACACCAGCAGAGCGGAATGCACATTTTCTAGACAGCTACGGCCGTCATCAGCACTCTTCGTATCCTTCTTCTTTGGGTAGTGTTTAGTTGTAAGCATCAGCTATTTAACCAACCAAACTGAGATTAAGGAACACGAGAAAACTGTATTCAATCATCAATCGTCAGTTGGTGAGAACAAAGTCTACCACTACCTAAAGCTGTCCTCTTGTTTAATATTTACCACCTTATATTTGTTGTTGCTTCAGCCAACCTTCGGTTAGCAATGAAAGCTACTTTTGGTTTATTTGTTTTCTTCCAACATTCGTTTTTAGTTAATACTAACCTAGTATCAATCCTAACTTTGTTGGGTAAACATGTGTCTTTACAATAGATCGCTTAGATCGCGGTACTTAGGGTATATTACTTAATAATAATGTATTATCCTGTATTATTTATTTAATTCGTGAAACTATTTTTTTCTGTGATGAAATAGACCACTTTAAACATTTATTGTTTTCCTTTTTGCACCAGAAATAGTACAATCGCTATGAACTATCGAAATCTATCCCTTTCTATTGCAAACTTTTGTATTATAATATTCGCAAATAAAGTTATAAAACTGCGGGAATTAATTATTTTTTATTTATCTTTTCTGGAAACAAATTAACCTGAAAAGAAGAAAGAATTTTCATAAACCTAATGAAATGAAAAAAAAATAAATAAAAATTAACAAATTCCACTAACAAGTGAACATACAGAAGGAACTCTGCTGTGCATGTTACAGTCATATTTCCGCCAAATAATTTTATGTTCAAAAAGTCATAATTTGTTTAAGGCGCTTTAACGGAGCCCCAACAGGCACCATCAATTAAATTCCCTTGTAAAGCCTTGCAAACATACGTTCTTGCAACTTGAGTGTATGCGAAAACATTGGCTGTTGATGCAATGTGTGGTATTTAAAATGTGCGTGTTGCTATTTGACTCTCGTTCGTACCTCCTCTGCCACAAATAAATATTTACATACCAACACAACCGTAGGCTTCATCGCATTGCCACTTGCTAGGCACTACTTTGAATATTTGTGTGGATGCATGTATATGTGGAGATGTAGATGATGCATGTGTGGATTAGGAGTTAAGAATGTGTTCGAGTAAATTGAATGTTTGTTTGTACCTTGCGATCAGACACATTGGTGCTAATGGGCCAATTCTGGCATGTAATTGTTGTGTTGTTTGTTTATTATTAGTTTGCTAAGTTTTCCAACAACAGCAACAACAATAAAAAGGCAATCTCTTAAAAACATGTTAAAAACAATAAGGAGAAAACACGATAATAGTTTAAAAAGTATGCAACAAACACGAGTTAAATGAATAAACATTTATTTCTCTTATTATGGTGTTGCTGGAACAAAAACCGCCTTATGTAGACGTGGTTCTATTGAGGTCGACCAGTAGGTACACGCTACAATGATTGGTGCTTAAATAATGGGTCGTTTTTTAAAGGCGTACAACATATAACATAATTAAAATAATAAATGGCTTTATTTAGTGGAATAATTCTATATTTAACTATGATATCGAGCATGATGGCTCTGATTTAGTGCAGACTGGTCGTCAAATTTTCGATCACTTTCCAAAGTTCGTATTGTGGCAATGGGTCGGCTCGCATAACGTTGCGTCCTTAAGGTACGAAGAGATATGTAAAATGTTTGACCAAAAAGACGTAACCAATAAATTGTGTGAACATTTTTTTGCTCTTATCAAATCTACGGGTTCCGCAGAAATAATTCCCCGATTAGAAAATGACATTAAGAAGACGAAAGATGGAGCAGAGTAGAGGAGACACGCGCAATCGTGCCGTTTTCAGTGTGCACCATGGTGAGGTCGGGTGAACATCGTGCCTTCGCCGTAGAACAGTTTCTTAAAAATGGCGGTTATCCTACTAATGATCAACGCGCCTTTCGAGTTCGCTTTGCGCTCGAGCGAAGGCATCTTGTTCCCCATAAAAACATATTTATTCTTGGTTTTTTAATTTTCGGAAATCCCCCGGTCGGCCACGGACTTCAACAGGCCCAGGACAACTTGATGCAGTTAGAGCGTGAATTCAGCAATCTCCTTTACGATCCGCTAAAAACATGTGGCAGCATTATTATTAATTGATCACAAACAGTTAAAGCAATTAATTTTAAAATTCAGATAGAAGAAAGCAAGGACAGCCAAACTGGCGGATGGTGAACATTTTTAAATTCGATGGCAAAAAATTAACGTTTTGAGCTTCGAATTATTGTGGGAATAATCTTGTTTCTTAGATTTTTCGAGTCTCCAAATTAAAAGAAAACGATCGTCTGAAAAAGACTCGAGTCAAATGGGAAAATTTAAGCTAAAACGAAAGGAAATTTTGTGACATTTAAACAAATACTTGGATGAGGACTTACCAATTTTAAAGAATCGTTAAATGAAGTACATCAAAATTGTTCCTCATAAAGTACAAATAGATGAAAAACACTTTACTCTTTCTAACAAAAAAAAAAAAAAAAAAAAAAACAACTATAGGGTGTTTAATTCTAACGATCCTCGTTTGTTTTATTGTGCTTTGCGAAACCATCACATAATTACAGTGACTAAAACAATTACCAGTAAAGGTAGAAAGTCAAAAAAATGCTAATTTATGACATTTAAACATTTCTATTAGTTTTGGTTCCGTAACAATTACTAGACGCTTATCAAATTGCCAACATCATGACACGGGTGTCGTGTTTATTCTTTTTTAATTCATTTTTAAAAAAAACATTTTCTTTTCTATTTTTCTTTTCGTATTCGTATCTCTGAACTAATATTGCACTGCACAAATGTACTAGTTCTTGTGTGTATCTAAAAGTTTGTGAACAAAATCCTACAAAAAGCTGCAAAAACCAAACTTAATGCCACAACCAAAATCATAAAATAACCAACAGTAGCTGCAGCAACTGAAATATTGTTGAAAGAACAATAAAAAACAACATAACGTGTGGGCAGGTGTGGTGGTGGCATTGGAGACGACACTTCTATGAGTTTGCGTGTTCAAACTATGAATAAATACAACAGTTTTAAAAAAGAAAAACAAATTCACGAGCTTAAAATGTCCGTGTGTGTGTGTGTTGTTTCTTTTTATTGCCAGTCAGACAAGCACATAAGCGAGAAGACTTTTTCAGACATTGCTTAAGCCCTCAACAATATATGGATTCGAGAGCTTACACTTAGAGAAAAATATTGTAACATTTTAGATAATTAAATTTGCAGAGAACGAAACAAATTTTGAATGAATCTATACTTCCCAACCGAGTTCTAGCAATCCATTCCAAATCATCAAATTTGTGTGTAGCCGTATGGTCATGATTAAACTCCAGGATTTTCCAGAATTCAGCAGCCCATAATGGATAGGTCCCTTCCAATCCCATCGTAACACTCAACATAACCTTGTTTGCCAACAATTCAGGCTTAATTTATACAGTACTGGGCAAGTAGGTAAATCTGTTTGATTTTTGGTTCAACAAGACCTTAACCAAGGCAATTTTACCTTACGTAAATAATAATTAACAATTACCCACACTGATACGCGTATAAAAATTCCACTTATTAAAGCTGCCCCAAAAAGAATAATTCTGCAACTAAAATAACATCTTTTTAATTGTTTCATCAACGCCAGGGGACTTTTTGGTGTTGAATTCCCTTATTGCCCTTTCAATGTGGTTAAATTCAAATCTTAGGGGTACTTCGGCGCTAGTGGTGGCAACACAGCTATATCAGTACATATACAGTACAGTATTTGGAGTGAAATCCTTCTCCTAATGTCCAACAATTAAATTGCCTTTTTCGATATCATTTCTTGCCCAGTCTGCACAAAAAGTACGCAAGGGAGGCTTACGTACGACCGGTCTTTTAATAATCTGATTGTGCAGTTGCGTCGAGGTCTTTCAAGTAATTTTTCAGAGATGCTACTCTTCGAGATCCTAGTAGCTGTCTTAGCCGTTTCCTGCAAACTTTAAGTCTATATTTGAGTTGAGGAGATCTGTGTGATTGCCACTCTCTGCGAATTTTTCTTTTTTCAGCCAAGAGCCGCTGGACATCTACAAAATAAATTTGATTGTAAGGTGGGTTGTCCACTCGATATCACATATAGATGCATTTAGTGTCAAATAACACACGACCTTTTGGAGTAATAAGTCTTAATCCTTAAAACATATGTTTAGCGTTGTATAAAAGCTGTGACAATGTTTAGTTAGAAAGTTATATTTTCCAACAACGCCATCTCTTGGTCAGCCGTAATTTAACCGTAGTTCAAACAACATTGTTGGAAAACAGAATCTTATGTTCAAACACAAAATGACATAAACACGTATTCGCCACCTATAACAACATAATCACAATAATGCCGTTGGTCTGCCGGCGTCATTTATATATTTTGTTCAAATTGATGGCTAGTGAAGGCGGGGTATTATATTGTCCTACAATGATTTTTATTTTTTTTTATCAACACAGTCTGCTGTAGAAGAATGGGAAGTAAAGTTCGATTTAGGAAAGTTTGCAAAAAGTTAACAATTGTTTGAGGACAATCAGAATCTGCTTGATTAACCATGGAAGAAGAAATGTCAGTACAACGCTTTTTTGGACGGATAAATTACCAAAAATAATTCGGATTATTCTCATTTCTAAGCAAATACTGCTTGTACGAAAATTTATTCAGAAAATTAAATTTCCTGGCACATAATCTATAGAGCAGTACCTCATCACTGCCCGATGATATATAGCGTTTATGTAGATTATTTCTTTTATTTTTCACCTCGATGGCACCCCTTGGCGTGCCATCGATGTTTTAAACGAATATATATGAGAATCAATTAAAACATTAATTGAAATTTAATTTAAAACTTATTAAAACCTTTAATTGCTGCATCAATTTTTTTTGTTGATATTATAGCTATCAAATTGCTGAATTTGAAACATAAATAAATAGTCACCAAAATCTATTTAAAAGTTAAAAACAATTTAATACTACATATTTTTTTGCAGTGTATTAAATTTTCTGCAATGCTCTGTGGTACTTTGTCGCAGTGTGTTTGTTTTGAAGTTTGTGCATTAATTAATTAATTAATTTGCAGCACAAATGAATTCGTAATTATATCATTTACGATTGTGTTTGTTTATATTTCTTATCGTCTTAGTTGTTGTTATTGTTAGTGTTAGCGTTGCCGTTGCCGTTGCTGTAGCCGTCGCCATCATTTTTTATCACCGTCATTTGCTACTGTTGCCACTAACGACAACGGCGAATGTTTCATATCATTATTATTATTTTATTTTAGATTTGAAAATTGTGATCGTGTGTATGTGTGTATATGTGTGGCTGTTGTTGTTGGTAGTTAGCAAAAAGAAAAGAAAATAATAAAAAGAGGAAACAAACGAACAGTCTTGTTGTCTGACATTATTTGACATTTCACGTAACAACACTCACACGCAGGATAACATGCAATTTTGTATTTAGGCTACAAAATTTGTCGTGTCTTAAACTGTTGTTAAACTGGCTGCCACAGTGCGCCATCAATATTGCCACAGCAGCAACAACAAATAAATTAAATAAATACAGTAGCAACATGATATGTTGTACTTTTAATGTTGTGTTTGTGGCTGGTGTTGATTTTAATTTTTAGTTTTCTTTATCGTTTCTTCTCTCCAGACTTTGCTGAGAATTCTTTTGTTTTGAAACAGAAAGTGAGAAGTAGAAAAGGGTTCCTTCCCTCTGTTGCATACAGTCTGCTGTTATCACGAAGACATTTTTGTTTTCTTTTTTTTTATTATTATTATTATTATTTATTCAAGCATTTTCTTTGACTTTTTTAGTGTTTAATTGAACCGTGGCATAATTAAACGAAATGTATGCAATTGAATTAATTAAATCAATTGAAATTAAAAGTAATTCGCATAAATTAGTTATTAAAATCAAATGTGTTCAGAGAAGTCATTGAACCCTTTGGAGTATGAAAATAGTTTAAATGTTTGGTTTAGCGTACAATTAGTTGAATATTTTTGAAAGGAAATCGTAAATTAAGTTTTAGTTTATCATTTAAATATATTCTTACGTATCTATTTAAAATATTACGTTTTACAATCACAAGTATAGAAGCAAAAGAATAATGAAATTCATGTGACTTTTAGTAAAAATCGATTGTAAATATTTTTTACTTGTAGTCTATTTGCATTGATAAACATTTTAGTGAAATGAATGGAAGATGTTGCAAATACATTTGCATTATCTTACTTTTAAAGGCTTCCTACCAAATCTTTTTTATATGACATAATTTGCTTCTACTAACAAAATCGTTTGAATGTCGCATTATAGCTGCTACAATAAAAAAAATTAAATTTCTATCCGTATTTATTCTCCGTTTATGCTGTGCACTTCTGTTACATCGTAATCCAATACTTACAAGATATCGTGCAAAATCTAGTAGAATTCCCGAAAACGGATGATTGGTTTGAATCTGGTGATGGTTCGAAGATGATTGCGGGCATTAGAGCTGGAGTTCACATTCTAGATCGTACAGGCACCCAGTTGAATGTAGTATGTTCCAGGTAGAAGTGTTGCAAGGGTAGGAAGTCACTCTGTAGGTCGACAGCCAGAGCGTCAAATTGAGGCTGATAGGCGAGTGCAAAAAGGCTATCGATGTGCTGACGGACAAGTATAGGGTTATATTGTGTTGGCTTCCGGATCATTTCAATATTAAGGGCAACGAAATAAATGATGAACTCACACTCACTACTCTAGGGTACTAAACGATTGAGTAGTAAGGAGAACTAATCAGTCCTGGAAAGATAGGGAGGATTGTGTTGTCTCATGGCTATTTCCCCTATAGTGGACGAGGCAAAAAATATGCTGATTCTTGATTTAAACAGAAAAGTTGTAATAGTCGTGGTAAGTGTGATCACTAGCCATTGCGCCATTAAATCAAGAACTAACCGGTATATCGCTTTTCTGTAAGATTTGCGTAGACGGGGATGTATTGGAAATGGTGTAATATATTTTGTGCCACTGCCCGGTATTATAAGGCCGCAGGTTTATGTGGCTAAGCGAAAGATTTCAGGACGCGCTAGACAACATCGCTCGGTTCATATGAGAGGATGACGTCGGGTGGCTTAGGGATAGGTAGCATGACGCATGTATCTCTTTTTATTTTTGTTTAGTTTTTCCTAGCTCAAGAAAATCACAATGAACCCTCTGGGTCTCCGAGCAGAGATGTATTTTTTTGCATAACTCTTCTTAACATAACATAACCTAACTGCTTTTTACAAGAATTCTCATACATAATATATGCAAGTCCAGTTTTTTACTAGATTTCCCATACAAAATATACGCTAGCCCAGTAGTATTTAGTGGTGTAACTAAGGTTGCCTTTTTTTGTATTGTTTTGTACAAAAAACCACTACGCTGTACAAAAAAAAATTACATTTTAATTAAAGCAAAAACGATGTAAAAATTCCAAAAAAAAAAATGAATTTTAAATATTTAAAGTGTCGGCTCAAACGGTTCAAAATTGTAGTGCATATACATATGTATGTCACAATCACGTCTACTATGGGCATACTTTTTAAATTCTAATTATTGTTTATATAATATTAAATAAAATCTAAAGGGTGATCCATTTCAATGTACTTTTTTCAATAGCCTTTTTTTGACAGATCACGTGTGAGTCGTGTCATGCTGTCATGTTATTTTTGTTTAGTATTGTTTGGCATTTCATAATGGAAAGAATTACGCCTGAATCGCTTCGCTCTATGGGCTCTTGAAAAGTTCCAAGAAGATCCGACGTTTTCGAGGCAAATTTTTTTTTAGCGATGAGGCCCATTTCTGGCTCAAAGGGTATGTAAACAAACAAAATTGCCGCATTTGGGACGAAGAGCAACCTGAAGAGATTCAAGAGCCATCAAGATCGTGTGATCACACCTTTTGACTTTTTCCTGTGGGAATATGTAAAGTCTAAATTTTATGGGGACAAACCCGCTTCGATTCAGGCCTTGGAGGAAAACATCACGCGTGTCATTCGCCAGTTACCAGCTGAAATGCTCGAACGAGTCATCGAAAATTGGACTCAACCAATGGACTGTCGACGTAGCAACGGCCAACATTTGATAAACATAATCTTCAAAAAATAAATGCCAAAGAGTGTTCTTTCAAATTATAATAAACATTCTCCAATAAATTTGAATTGAAAGAGAAGGGAACCTCGAAAGGGATCACCCCTTATTAAATGTAGTATTAAATACTCTTTGTAAAGAAGAAATTTTCAATATCGCGTCTTCTAGGGAACTCTGTTTAAAAACGTTGCCAGAGAGAAACATGCAGTGAAATGTTCCACAAAAATATAAGACTTGTTCAAGATAGCTAGCCCTGTGGATATCAAGTCTAATGTAAATTTAATGCCCAAAAGAATGCAGTGTAAACTATCTATACGAGTATATTAAGAGAGAATTTAAATCATATTTACTATATTTCAAATCTACTCAACACAATTTCTTTTATGTACATTGTCCCACATTGTACATGTGGGACAATGTAAAAGAGTCTTAAGACTTATTTAATATAGAGTATTTTTCTTGCTGCCGTAGAAGACTAGGATTGATTTTGCACTTCATTTATCGAGTAAACGCCAAAAAGATGTGGATATTCTGCAAGTGTAGGCATTGACTTACGCAAGCCGCACCTAGCACCCATCCGCTATGGGAATATAAATGTATCCTTGAGTTTATATCGAATCCAGTTTGAAAAAGTTCCACGACTCCACTACCTTTGAAACTTGTTAGTATTTAAAGGACTTTATTATAATAAAGATCGCTAGATCTAAGCGTTTGTATCAATACTTAAACTTACGTTTCCTCCCACATAATATCGCTTGGGAAAAATTCTCTTAAATTTTTTTTTGTTTTTTTGTTTTTGTAAAAAGAAACGCACAAATCACAGCCACACTTCGTCAAAGTCATATAAAATATTTCTTAATTGCTAAAGCATACCACAATCATTTTTTATGCTCGTTTCTTCTGCTTTTTTAATGTGTTTTGTCGAATTTTGTCCCATAAATAAAATTAAAATGATGAAAAAAAGACATAAAATGAGAAAAATGCAAACATTATAAAAATCTGCTCAGCTTGTTAAAATTCCTTTTTATCACAAACCATAAGACAAGAAAAATGTTGTTGAAAATAAAAAATAATAAAAAAAAATTAAACAGCAGCAGGAAAAAAAACACCAACAACAGATTTGTACAAATACGAAAACAATGAAATAGTTTTTAATTGAAAATTAAAAAAGCAGCAAAATAAGACCAAAAAAAGGAGCATCATCATTTCTGAGATTTTTGCCAAGATCGATCACACATGAATCACATTTATAATGACGAGAGCGAAATCTTGGCAAAAATCTTAAAAAAAAAAAAATAAAGACACGCACTGCAACATGAAACGAAATAAAATCGAGTCAAAACACACCAAACAGTGGCTAAATGACTGAGCGCCAATTAAATAGTTGACAAATTGTAGAGGTGGCCTAAAGACAAAAAGCCTCATTGCAACACACGCATGATTTAGTTGCAACTTTTGCTCCAAAGAGGAGCAAAACTATAACGGAGACAAATCGGAGAATATTTGTGTTGTGTTTTTTTTTTGGTTTATTGTTGTTGTTGTTTATTTTAAATTGGTATTAAAAACAATTAATTTCGAACACAAAAGCGACAGGACATCACCAGCAAAAACTTATTAAAAAGAATAACAAAAATCATGTTTTAAGCCTGTAAAAAACTAATAAAAATAAGAATAATAAAACCAGACCACAACTCCAAAAACAAATGAAATTAAAAAAAAAAAATAAAGAAAAAAATCTATAAAGAAACAAAAAATAAAATAAAAACCAAAAACAATGAAACTGACAAAAAAAAAATAGATGATGTCGCATGAACAAAATACTGCTTATTGCTTTATTGTAACAACTGAAACGTGACCCAAAAACATAAGATTGTTGTTACTGTTGTTGCTGGCGACGTACACACATCCATACAAGTGAATTTATTTTCAATAGTTGCCAACTAAAGCAAAAACAAAACATTATTGGCAACATTAACAACAAACATTAACAACAAAACAGCAGAGACTTAAACAGAAAAATGGAGAAAACAACTGACAATCAACACAACAATTTGGTAGCAAATCAGCAGGAAATTACCGCAATTGGCTGTTTTTGATCGAATATCGGCGACAATCAATCGATCAATCCAACTGATCAATCTAAAAACACAACAAATTAAAAAAAAATTAAACTTTGAAACAAAAAAACTAAAAAAAAAACAATAAAATTGGGATGGTAACCAGTGCATTAGTTTGAAGTAGAAATACACTTCAATATCCTGTAATGAAAAATAAGTCATACAAAAGCAAATGTAATTCTTTTTACTATAAAAGCTGGACTTGTAACAATCCTGGGCAAGACACTAAGTTATCATGCCAATGCTAACAGGAGCTTTCCAGTCCTTAATATTTATTTCACCCATAACTACAGAGAATGCAACATGTTCGGTCTTATGTCGTTGTTTACGTATTCAACATTGTGTTTTACATCGATCCGCACGACTCCATTCAAAGGTTATTACAAAATCGGGACTGAAAGTTTCACTCATATTTTTACCTCAAAGTAGCTGCCCCATATCCAACACCAACTCCATCCAAAAGTATTATTAATGTAGGGGGAATATCGACGCAGATCACTTCCTTAATGAGTCCCTTATCGATCCCTTCCGACCACTATGATTATAGACAACTGAAATGTAATTTACGGCAACCTTACTTTCATTGAGTCACGTGCTACAACCAGCCTTTAATATTGACTTTAGTAATTTCTGACTATTGACTGGTAACTTTTGGCCTTCTTGTTCATCACGCAGTCTCTACTAATTTCTAGCATTTATTCAACCTTCAGGTCCACCATGGCATCCACATTCAACAAGCTTCTACCAGTAGTCCTACGTTTTATGCTAGCCAGTACCCGATACTCATACACAATGTGCGCTGCCGTCTCAACCTCTTTTAGACACAGTCTGCAAGTATCATCTTCTTGGATCTTCATCATGGCTATATGATACTTGAACTTTTCATAACCAACGCAGTTATCCAGCTTAAAGTACTTCTATTCCCATCGGCTCTTTTAGCAAGAAAGCCTCTGTTTTTAAAAGAATAATAAAAGGAAGAGATCTTAATACCCATATTGGGTACCATGCTCACTGCCTCAATCCCGTTTGTATTTTGGCAGACTATGCGCATTAGCATAGGGGTTACTCGTGCAAAGCTAATAATAAATATGGGGGTTACTGGTGCAAAATTCCAAACGATACGTATTGCAGTTCTCTAGATACAGTTTTTTACTTTGTATGAGGGGTACCACGCTCACTGTCCCAATTCAGCCTATGTTTGTCTAGAGTATTCGCATGGGTTACTTTTATCTACTTACAAGACCATACCTATTATAGTGCTCTATGTAAACTATAATAATAATTTTTCACTTTGTATGTCCCAATTCATTCTGTATTTTTGTAGATCATACGCATTTGTACAGGGCTTACTCTATTTCGAAACAGTTGCATGAGCAAGTTCATACTCCTACTCAAGCTCATAGCATTTAGCTCGTTGGTCTGCGGTGTTTATTATTGTCCACTCATCGTTACTTGTGTGCAATGAACAGACATGAATTCAATGAGTGCCTCGATAGACCGATTGGAAGCGCGCTACTCTATCAGTCTAGAGGTTGCGGGTTCGATTCCCGCCAAAAACTCTGGGTGTTTTCTGCAAGCAAGCTAAAAGCTTCGCAGAGTTAGTGTTGTGTTTAAAAAAATATTATAATAATCGGCTTATGAGATCCGTTTCTTCTGCTCATGCTGTTAAAGCACATCCTCTTGATATTGTTAACAATATCCAAGGATAAATATTTCGATTTAATTTTTTTTTTTTAATTTTGTATGAAATATTTCATGTTGCACTGTGAATCGAGTCTGTCCATCTTTCTTTATCTGTGTTGCTGAACTGTTTAAAAGCTGTATGTTTTTTTGGCTGCTGTTTTTTCATTCGTCTTAAAGATGAAACGAGAAACCATGGATGGACGATGATGCATTCCAAAATGACAAACAGTTAAAAAATAATTAATTGCGTTACCTTAAATGGCTAAAAGCAAGTTTTTTTTTGTATTTATTCGCTGCTTTTATTTGTTATCTTTTTTCCATAAGGATTTCATTATTCGTCGTAATTGTATCTGTTTTTAGTTGGCTGAATGGCTGGCAAAGTTGCAAGTGTATGTTGCAAGCTGCAACAACATTACAACAATTTGCGCATTGACATGTGTGTGACCATTTTGGTTTATATTTTCGTTAATGTTTATTTTCATTTTAGTGCAATGCAGAGCAGTGCAGTGCCGAGCTGCCTGCAGTGAATATTGTGGTTATTTCATTTTAGGTAAGAAATAAAAATTACTTTTAGTTTCAATTTTTTTCTTTTTCGCTTGGATTGTTTATTTGTGGTGAAAAAAAAAAAACAAAAAAAATACGAACCAAGTCTTTAAAGGAATGCGGCCACTTTAAGTTTCTTACTAATAGCTCCTGCATTTTCCTTACAATCACCAAACACCAAACATACTTGCATGTGCATTCATCATACTTGTACAATGTGCTACTTCTAGTTGTCTAGAGGCATTTTAAATTTGCCCTGCTGTGGGCCATTTTTTGTTAGCACCTTCTTAACAAATACATTGCCACATTTGCCACAAAGTATTTTATACAAAAATTGTTATTTTTTTTTTTGTTATCTTTTGCAACTCTACTCTGTGGCAAAATGAAATTGGCAGCATCGATAGTTTTTGTTGTTAAATTGTTTTTCGTGTTTGCGTTTTTTATTGCTTTTTAACAAGGAGCGAGAAAGTATGTCACTTTGAAACAGGCATAATGACAAATGAACAAATTAAAACTAATCCAACAATATAATTAAGTTTTAACGCTGAAAAATAGAAAAAAAGGATCGCTGTTTCTTTAGTTCCCTTAGTACTATAGATTTCTATTTCATCTATTTTCTATGGTTTTATCTTTTTAACAACTTGAATCAAATTTTTGTTTTCTTATTATTGGTTGTTCTACCCACATTTTAACCATAAATTTAATTTTGATAAGACAAAAAAAAAAACAATTTCTCTTGGTTATTGGAACTTAATATGGAGAACAAATTAAAACTAAAAATTTTTAATTTAATTTAAGCATCTCATTTGTTCCATCACTATAAATCACTCAAATAACTTTTAAAAACCTACAAAATATTCAAACAAATAAAAGTTCGAAATTGTTGAAAGAAATATATAGACACGGAGTAGAACATAAAAAGATAGAGAGGAAAAAAGAAAGATTGTAAAACATTGATTAAATTTAGGAGTATCGAAAATTAACAGCATTTAAAATGCTTCCAGATTTTATTTCAATCGAAAAACAATAACAGCAACTACAACAAACGAAGGAAAATAGTTAAGCAGCTACAACAACTCGACATCAACATCAACAATAAAACCAATTGGCCTGATAACCATCGATGAGAAATCTAATCAAATTTAAATATTATTAGTTGATGATGACTTCCACGAATTTGTAGCTAAAAACAAGCTGAAGATGTAAAACAAAAAATATAATAAAACTCCACACACAAACATTGAAACGAAAATAAATTTTAAAAATAAAAACAAAACAGAAAACGTTGAGAAAATTGTTTAAATAATTAATTTTTTAACTAATGAACAGAACAATCCATGAAATCGGTAACTATAAAATTCATATCAAACAACATGCGTAGGTTGTGTGATAATAATTCAAGTAAAATATGTTGTGACACACAAAAATTCCCTTTTCTATGGATTAAAAGGTTTTTCTGAGACGACTTGTCTATTTTACACATTTTAATGTTCATCGTGTTTGGCATTACTGATCAAAACATCTGTTGCAAGTCTAAAGTAACACAGTGCAACAAATCAAAATTTTCCGAAAAATACACGGACTTGATAGCATAGGTTTGCTTCTATTAGCAAAGGTTACGAAAACCCTTTACTCGGTTTGGCGAAATTGCTGACCAATTTTGATTATTGGGCCTCGAAAGATTCTGAAAATTAGTGAGCCCCTCAAAAAAGGTTTCATCAGTTTTTCTCTAATATCTCATTCATACTAGGTGATACCGCTTCTCTTGGGCGGACTTCCAAAATGTCAATTGCTTTGTCTTCGAAAAAAGTGTAGCGTTTCATAACGCCGCAGTATAAAATATTGACAAGTATTAGTAACGCAGGAAACAAGCAATCAGGGCATCAGTTTTAAAGTTGATGCATTGTTTCTCAACTTTGCATATAAACCTGATTTAAATACAGTAGCAAAATGTTTACAGACTTTGTATTGATACAATTTGCTGAGGATTCGTTAAATATAAAATAAATAAAATTCTAATTACATTTTATCCAAAAAAAACTCCCGCACTTAAAAACTAAAATTTTTAAATTTAATTTAAAAAGAAAACTAAAAAATATTTTTTTATTTTTATTTTGTAGCGATAACGAACAGTAGTAATAGTCGAAGCTTGACTGGACTTATTTCTAAAGAAGTATGGTCCACTGTTGCCTACAGCCTTGAAATCGCACCAGAGACACGTTGTTTATATATTTGTTTTTCTAAAATCATCTGTGGGGTCTATAAAATCAAAATACGCCGCCACACTTTCGTATTTTTCTTTATCTTTTCTCTTTTGTACTGATCTTTTGTACACTCTCCTTCTCTTTGATCTCGATCTCTTTTGTACTGATCCATATTCACTCACGCTGTACTGAGAGTCGCAAAATGTTTGTAAGGGTTTCCAATGCTTGCACATTAAAATCTTGCGTCAATTTTGGGTAACCCTATGAAATCATAAGTTATGAATATATAACTTTGGTGATGATGAAAATAAAAAGTCTAGCTCTAATTTCTGTTTATCTGTCACAGAAAAAGAAGTATTATTATTTATCACTACAACAAATAATAAAATGAAGTTACAAAATAAAGGGTGTGCCCATAAAATACTTACTTTTTTTTAATTACCGCTTGTCAACGATGCTTGCCTGCGGAAGAAATTCATGGCGAGAGGCGAACGCGTAACCTCTAGACTGACGGACCTTTATGGACTAATCGATTGACATGTATTAGACAGTTACTTGAGATTTTCTCAGCTGGTGCATTTTTATGCCCGCTACAACAAAATAGTAAAAAAATAAAATTAAAGAAAAAATTAAAAGGTGTTCCAAATACATAAGAAATATGTTTGACGTTTATGAGGTTACTATTTTAACCGTAACAGGCAGACTTCAAATCTGTTAGCTATAGCGTATAAAACAAAAATCATATAAATAAATAAAAGGGTGTTCCATATTAGACGTGTGGTTGAGGTATGAGCTGTTGTCCTTAAAAAAGGTATAGATAAATACTAAAATTTGTAAAAATAAGTAATAAAAATATAAAATTTAAAATGATGGTGTGCCCCTAGACACGAGATATCGCACGCTAATACATAAACAGTCACAACTCAAAACTCACAAATGTTGAGGAGAGGAAAGAAACTCTTTTTAAAAGCATGGTAGTTCTTTCAAAATCCAATTAAGTTGCACGGTACAAGGTTTTCTCAGTTAAAGAAGACAGTGATGCAAAGGAAATTTTTGTAGTCAATAGAGATTTGAACTGTGAATTGATTTATGAAAAAAATCAGATTTCAATAAATTTTGAGTTGTGACTGTGTTTATGATTTAGAGTTGATATTGTTTCATTTAATATTTTTATTTAAGATCGCTTGTCCGTCTACCCGTCACTGTACGGAAGCCTTTGGTTTTGAAAAAATTATATTTTTTGATTAAATAACTTTATGTGGATACGAAAATAAGTGTTGTTAACTACCGGATAAAATGGGAAATATTAGACAATTTAAAAAGCTTACAAGCTTACATATGGTACCATTAATGTTAAATTACTTAATTTACGGTGATACTGAAACTTTAGAATATGGATCCTTTTCGCAGTTAACCGATTTATTTCTCTTATTGTTCCAGAGTTTGCGACACAATTGAAAAACTGATCACTAAACTACTTACTTGAAGACATTTTAGTATTTAAAACTCTTTACACAACCCGCGTATATTGAACAAACATTTAAAACTACAACTTTACTAAACACAACAAAAGGTTAAGTGCGGCTGGATAAGGTTAAAGTAGAGGAACGAAACGTTAACAAAAAACCAAAAACGAAGATCCAGCAAAAGTAGTGGAAAGAGAAGAATCAATGATTCAACTAAACGATACACTATGTTTCGACTAATTAGCATTTCTACTAAAATTCCACGAGGCCAATTAAAAAATACATTGGAAAAAAACAACAACACTGAAAACAATACAAAACGACTTTGACTACAACAACTAAATAAAAACGAATGGCGATAATTTACCTACATCATCAATGGGTTTAGGTTCTTTATTTACATGCAGATGTTTATCTTTCTGAATGAATTGTGATTGAGTCGAACGTAGAAGTCACTGTCATTATTGTTGTTGGTGTTTTGTGTTGGAGTAGTAACAGTCGAACGTCGGTCGTAGAAGTAGTAGATGAAGAGGTTGAAATACCTTTAAGTGATTCTTAAGGTTTTTGTTGTTGTTTTAAAACACAACAACAAAAAATACCTTCATCAATGGTTCTGATTTCACAGCAGGCAATGATACACATTTGAAAACGTTACCAAACTACTGTTGTGGCACCAACGAACCGTTCGATTCAGGTGTTGGTGCTGTGTTTTTGTTAAAGGATTTTGTCAGCCACCAAATTGAATTTCCCCCCCCCCCCCCAACTCCTCACCACAATCAGCACATACGGGTATGTACATATGTGATATTAAAACACATTTAAACGATTCATAATTAGAAAAACAGATTTTTCAAGTCAAATATATTTTTGTCTGTTTGTGTAAATGTAAAACCTTATGCATATGCAACGATGTGTGGCATTGCCACAATTTAATCGATACACGGAAAATGTAAGGGAAAAAAAACTAAAACTCAACACTACCTGGTAGGTGCTTAAATTAGCATATGACAACATTGTCAAACGATAAAAACATCCTCTTCTATGGATTTTGTAAAAACAATAACAAAAGACAAGCCAGAGTTCCAGTTCGCATTTAAAAAAAAAATTCAAATGAATTTGCTTAAATGGCTGCATACATTCCCATAATTGAAGTCGCGACATAATCATTTCTACTGTCCTTCCTCATCGTCGTTGTCGTCGTCTTCGTCGTCAGCCACTTAAATGTTCAGCGCTGAGAAACGCATGTTTTCGTAAAAATGTCATGTGAATATATCACAACTCCTGGAATGGTTTAATAAATTCTTAATATAATCACCTTTAAACTGTATATTAATTCTCACCTTTAGCTTGAGTTAATTTTATGTATTTATAAAAACATACGAAACGAAAATTTAACCCATTAGTGATCTATAGAACCTTCATATGAAATTCCAAGGAAATGCTTACATTGTAAAGAAACAACGAACGTTTTAGTTTTACTTTGACTTGTTTTCAGTAAAACTGAATATAAAGTGCATTGAAGTGTTAAGCGCTGTCCTAAAAGGTGTTTTAATAGTGATATACAGTTAGGAAAACCATCATAAAGCTGATGTTATTTGACATCAGTATCAAAACAAAGGACTTCGTGTTTGATCTCATGACACTTGTCATCCTTGTGGTGTTAACCTTTACATTTGGTGGTCATTTTGTCATCTATGTATCAAATCTTGTCATCAATTCAATAACATACAGACATCAAATAAGTGACAAATAGAGATCAATTTAGTGACACGTTGTCACTAATATAATAAATATTTGATATTCATTTTGTCATCAATGGCAAATATTCAAATTCTGTCATCAATGCAATGATATACAGACATGAAATAAATGACGTTGTCATTAATACAATAAATATTTGGCAAGAAATACAATTGTGTCGTCAATGCAATGTCATTCAGAAATGAAATATATGACAAATAGTGACACGTTGTCTTCAATATAAAAAATTCTTGATATTCATTTTGTCATCAACGGCAAGTATTCAAATTCTGTCATCAATGCAATGACATACAGACATGCAATAAATGATAAATGCAGATCAATTTAGTGACACGTTGTCATCAATATAATAAATATTTGATATTCCTTTTGTCATCAATGGCAAGAATCACAATTCTGTCATTAATGCAATGACATTCACAAATGAAATAAATGACAAACGGAGATCAATTCAGTGACATGTTGTTATAACATAATAAATATTATATGTTCTAAATATATAAGTTCTATAAAAGAACTGGGTTTATTTTTGTTTAAGACAAGTAACACTCGGGAAACTATTGCCTACTAATAAATTACTTTACTCAAAAACCGTGTCACACAAATACATTTCTAGTCCGCAATGTCATACTTTTTGAGCGCACAAATTTTTTTTGACAGATAGAACGACTCAGTATAATAGAGAGTATGTAAAACCTCATACTCAGTCGTTTGATCTGTCAAAAATGGCATGTATGCTCAAAAAGATATTGAGGATTATAAGCGTATGTTTAGACAGACTTTTTGACTGGTCTTTAAAAAAATTCATAAAATATTTATCTCCATGCAATCAGAAATGGAAAATCTTCTTTTTCTATAATAGTGTAGCATCTACAACAACAATTTTTTTAAGAAAATTGTTTGAGATAAATGTCCTAGTCATTTTGAAACGATTTTTTGTTTAGGGACAGATTATTTTTTGATTGTGTAGGATAGTGAAATGCAAAATATATTTATTTTTAACGCCTCTGATGTTGAGCAGGAGAATTAATGTGAAGCTAATTAACCTATTTTATTAATCATTTAACTTCGCCGACAATTCATTCCTATTGAAACATACCAAATATATTTGCACTTTACTTACATAATTATTATTTTGACACCACAAGTGATGACTAAGTGTCATCAGTGAGAAGACGAGGAGACATGTTCTCGTTTGTTTATGAACTTTGTATGTACATGCACACTGTTCTGACTTTATTGTTAAAAAAGGAGGTCAGATTTAATTACATATGAGTTTTGTCATAATAATGATGACGAACTTACAGCAATGCAATGTCATATTTTAAATTTTATAAAAATGCTTTTAGAAGGAAAAATTGTCAGTGAAACAATTAAATTTATTTGAAAATGATTACAGAAATATTAGAATTTTTTTACTCTTTTCTCTTTTAAATATTTTACCTAATAATGATATACAAAATTTGTCATCGAGTTCATGACAATGCGGTCATAACATATATGATACCTAAAATATGACAAAATTCTATGATGACTTTTTTTATTATATTTATGACAGTTTTGACTTTATTGATGACATTTGTCATAATATTGATGTCATATTTACGATTGCACAGCGCACAGAGTGGTATTTTGCCAATCTAGCCGGACATTAGTCAAAAAATTAATTTTGAGAAATCTAAAAATGTAAGCTTGACAGATAACAAAATTCTGCATCGTATAGCATTTGCTTTAGATTTGTCGTTTTGGGACACTGTGAAAGGCTTTATTAGTAGCTACTTATGTTAATTTTTAGAAATTTTTTTTTAATTTTTAATGATAATAAATTTTGTTCAAAATTAAAAAAAGGTTTTTTTTTGTAAATTTTTTTTTGTTCAAAAAAAAGTTTAAAGGTTTTTAATAGTGATCTCCATCGCGATCCTAAAAATGTTATATATCACTATAAAATTTTAGTTCTTCCAAGGGGAACTTTTTTCTCCTTTGTCCGATGTTCCCTATTTTATAGCTTTAACAGCCTATGACCATAACAGATTTTTCTAGGGGCACTCAGTGCGGCGTGTAATCAATCGTTCTGTGTATATTTCTCTTAGTGTAGGAATGTAAAAAAACTCAAGGTGTTTTAACAGTGGAATCTTTATGGTTTTTAAAGGGTTTATTTTCCACTCAACCATTACAGCGCCATAAAATGACTTTAAAAGGAATCAAGACTTTATTTCATTCGAACTATTAAAGTTTTCTTTTTTAAGTTTAAGACCCATTTGCTGTTGCTGTTGTTCCTCAATTTAATCAGTTAAATGTGGTTTTCATTTAAAATTTTTGTTTCTTCAATATTTATTTAGTCTACAACATGTAAATTTATTTCCAAGTATTAATTACTTTGGCTTCCGAAATCAAAACGTTGAAACAGCAAAGGCAACAACAACAGCAACGACGACGACACAAAAAACCTTATATTAATTTACATATTTATGTCATTTCATTAATCAACCCAAATCACTTACAACTGACTGAATTAATTGACGATAAAGAAATGAACGAAAGAAATTTGTTTGGATTTTCTGCAGAAAATTTAGTTTTTATTTGGATAATTTTCAACGATCAGTTATATTTTGTAGATTTTTTGCTTATTCCTGTGCTGCAGTCGATATTCCGCAGACTCAATATAACATCTGCAAGTAATTCGTGTTTTTTTTTTCGTGTGAAATTAGTCTGAATTATCTGATAATTTTCGCTTGAAAATTATGGTCGAGATATGGACGAAAAATGCTCGTAATGGCCGAAAAGTTTGCCAAATAGTGCCAGTGAAAGGGTATATATAAATTTGTTAATCCGTGTGTAATTTCTCCAATATTCATTTCCGACCCCATAAAGTGTATATATTTTTTATCCTTATACATTGAGATGTTTTTATTTTAATGTACTCGTTTGGGGAATATCGAAGCAGACCACTTCCTTAACGGGTCCCTTTTCGATCCCCTTCCGTCCTCTATGATATAGACAACCGTCAACCTTACTCCCATAGAGTCACGTGCTACAAGCGACCTTTAATCTTGACTTTAGTGATTTCAGATTGTCGACTGGTAATTGTCGGCCTTCTTTTTCATCGCGCATAAAGAAGTTGATTGAGTGATGTATGTCTGTCCGTCTGAGTTTGGGTTGAAATCAACTTTGCCAAGGCAACAGAAGAGATACAGAGAATTTAACATCACCAATCTGCCAGGCATAGTTTAGAAAATTTCGCTAATGCAATTTAGCAACATCAGACCATTCCATACGGGACTGCGGGCAAAAAACCACGACCACCTATATTTTTTCACATTATTTTTATTGTTTTTCGTTGTAATGATTTTCTCGTTTTTGTTTGTTTTGTTTAAATAAATATTAGACCACGACCAGTAGATCGCATGGAGTACATACAGGTTTTTCTGAATTGATTTGTATTAAAGCCCTTTATAGAAAGGAACACACATAGAGGTAACAGATAGGCCCACAGGGAAGCAGAAACAGTTAATTGGGGGTCAATATGACCGACCATTCTAACGCAATATAGATTGTAGGAAAATTCTAATTTTCACAAAAAATTTTCTGTAGAATTTTTACGAAAAACTTTCGATTAAATTTTTACAAAAAATTTTCGATAAAATTTTTACAAAAAATTTTTGATAAACTTTTTTATAAAAAATTTTAAAAAATTTTCGATCAAATTTTTTGACAAAACATTTTCGAAGTTGAAAATCATAAAAGTAAAAACCGAATGTATATTATTGTAAAATTGGGAAATATAACAGAGTAAGGGAATATATAACATTATTATGGTGAATAGTATATAAGATTCAGCCCAGCCGAATGTAGCACTCTAACTCGTTCTAAATTAATTTTAACAATTTTAAAACACCAAACTAACCTCAAAACAACCGGGAACTCTCAGCACTGTTTTCTGTCACATAAAACAGTGCTGAGTTTTCAGTTGTTTCAGAATCGGTTTAATAAAATTAAAATAAGCTTAATTTAAATCATTAATCAAACTTGAAATATAAAAAAACTTAATTCTTTTTTAAAAGGGTTAACGCTGAACGAAAAATTCAGGATGAAAAATTCAGGATAAAAGGAAATGAAAAGTGTCAGGTAGTTAGCAGGTCGTCTACATGCTGGCTTGAGACGCATAGTGCCCTCCTATACCCCTCTATAGCACTAAACCGTGGGCGAAGTAAAATATTTATAAAATGGCTAAACAGAGTTAAAATTAATGTGCCTACTAGACACCAGAGAAGCAGCAACAGCGTTTTAAAAATAATTATAAGGTCCAATTGCAAAGCGAAGTTTTTTTTCTGTTTTAAGCTTTTACAAATTAAAAAGACGAAAAAATGGCAACTCTGTTTGTTTTATAATATCAACCACACACAGTGCAGAGTTATATAGCGTTTCAAAGATTTTTGAAATTAATAGAACCTGAAAATAATTTATTGAGTTTTGAAAAAAAACGATAAAATTCTTTGTTTTTTAATTAAACAAAATATCTAATCTAAAAGCATCCATTAAACATTTAGTCGAAATATCAAAATAACTGACATTCAAACAAAAATATGTATTTTTTTCAATTCTTTATGAATATTTCGAATATTCCTCATGATCATCATCATCATTGTCATAATAATCATCGACATCATTCATCGTAATTAATTTGTCAGTTATAATGTTTTCAAATATTTCTCATAATTTGACTTCTGTATTTTGTTCCAAATTCCTGTTTATTATTTTTTTAATTTATATTTTTTGTGCTTTAAACTGTAGATTATCAGGATTTGATAATTTTTTTATTTTATTATTAATAATCATCGTTTTTTTCGCTGTGTTGTTTTCAGTTTGTTTGATAATTAATATTGTCTGTCTGAAGGTTTTCGTGTTCCCCAGAATGTCTACAAATTATGATTTTATTAAGATTTTTGTCACTATATTAATGTTTATTTCTTAATTATGCCTTTTTTGTTGTTGTTATTATTTTGGGGATATTTTAGTTCCCAAGAACTCTGCATGTGTTTTTAATCTGCTTGTCATATTTTATATATCTTTTTTTTTTGTTTAGTTCAATTTAGGTTGTTAGTTGTGTTTTACGACAAATTGTATCGTTAGGTTTTGTATCAAAATTTGAATGTCAAAATATTTTTTTTTTAACTTCTTGGACATGTGGGAATTTTTTTTCATATAAAAGAAATTTGTTTGGCATAAAATAAATTACTTTCTTAATCTGTTTGATCATTGATTAAGGCCAGAATTCAATCACAAGAAAATCTAACAGAATTCTGTCCTAATCAAAAAACCGTTTCAGATTGGCATCGTAGCTGCATCACTATTATACAAAAAGAAGATTTTGAAACTCTGATCGCATAGAGAAAATTATTTTATGAATTTTTAAAAGATCATCAAATCGCACAGATCAGACAAAAAAAAAATGAGAGGTTTAAAAAAAAGTGAAGGCTGACAATTAAAAAAACTGCAAACATACACACTGTGTAATTTTTTAAGTCATGGCAAAATAACCATATACGGACACCACTACGTCATAAAAGACCAAAAAAAAAGACCCCTGTCTCCCAGCTTTGCCCAAAGTCCTTCAGGTTTTTTTTTATGGGCCCTCAAAAATGTGGGGCCTCGATGTCATTTTTGCAAAAAAATGGTCATTTCCTCAAGCTCATATTTTGCAAACCTTTTGAAATTTTGATATACTCTCTGAGGTAAAGTTGTAGCTCTTGTCATAAAGAACAAAAATTGTCAACATATAAAATCAAAAAAACTTCATATTCAAGGTCAAAATCGCAAAAAAACTTTAAAAAATTCAATTTTTTTTACCTTTTTTCCCCTGTTCAGGTCCATAGGTAGCACACCGTTCAAAATTCAAGGAAACAATCAACTACAAAAATGAACCTAAGATCTCAGTAAACAACTTTCTAAAACATATGAACTTCCTAGGAATGATTCTTAACACCGTTTAGGTAGCCGCAAAAGTGAAAAATTTCCCGAAAATTTTTTAGCTACCTAAGCGTTACCTAAACGGTGTTAAGAATCATTCCTAGGAAGTTCATATGTTCTAGAAGGTTGTTTATTGAGATCTTGGGTTCATTTTTGTAGTTGATTGTTTCCTTGAATTTTGAATGGTTTGCTACCTATGGACCTGAACAGGGGAAAAAAAGTAAAAAAAAAATAATTTTTTAAAGTGTTTTGCGATTTTGACCTTGAAGATCAAGTTTTTTTGATTTTATATGTTGACAATTTTTGTTCTTTATGACAAGAGCTACAACTTTGCCTCAGAGAGTATATCAAAATTCGAAACGATTTGCAAAACATGAGCTTGAGTAAATGATTATTTTTTTGCAAAAATGACATCGAGGCCCCACATCTTTGAGGGCCCATAAAAAAAAACCTGGAGGACTTTGGGCAAAACTGGGAGACAGGGGTCTTTTTTTTGGTCTTTTATCACGTAGTGGTGTCCGTATATGGTTATTTTTTTCCGTGTTGCACTGTGATATTAATGCTTTTACATTGTAAATAATAAAGAAATATTATGTTTACAATTAAACACCACACAAAGTATATATGTGCAAACGATGCTGAATTAAAATCTAATTAAAATTTACCCATTTTTCTTTAAAATTTATAACCTAATTCGTAAGAATATTCTTTCAACTTCAAAACTTTAAACCAAATTGGTTGTGGTTTGAAATTTTTCAAAAATTGTATGGTTGAAACCAGCCATGTTGCATTTTTTTCGGGTAGTAATCATTTAATAATAAATTTTTAACCAAAACTTTTTTTTTGAAATCAAACTGATATTAAAACCAACAACAAATTTTTTATCGCAACTTTAAGATACTTACATACGGCGAACATAATGTGCTGCTCATGATATACCCCAACCATAGTTTTTCTCCAGGCTTCAACTAAAAATCACTGAAGAATGAAGAGGGAGTGAAAAATTAACGTAATAGCGAACTATTTACATATTTTTGCTCCTAAAACTTTTATTTATTATTGATTCAAATAACTGAAGAATTTTAAACGATTATTCGAATAATAAAAAATTTTAAAATTTGTATTCGATAAGAATTTTTCCCGAGTATTTAAGAACGCTATTATATAGCTATACATAAGGAACCTTTTTCATCATATCCGAGAAGCCAATATTCGTCCATATATGAGCGGCAAGCACATTTCAAGTAAATTTTTCTGTTAAAAGTAAGTTAACATGTGGACTAAGTAGGTAATATTCAGTAGATCAGGTCTCAAGATCTGAAAGTAAATTTCTTATCAATTGCTGAGATCTAGCATTTCAAGTTCCTGTATTAAAAAATGTTTTAAAAGGCTGTTATCACAAGGGATATTAATACAACCTTTTTCCTTATCTTACCTATCCCAGCAAAACAAAATGAAGCTCAACTGTAAGAGATAAATAAATATTAAATTAACGAGAATTTACAACTAGTTACGAGCTTAATAGAGTATGATTTTAGGACACTGTTTTGAAATAATCGCATAAAAGGAAATATAATGTCATACGTAAGCAGGTTCGTAAGCGGTAAGAACTCATCATTCGCATACAAACCTACAATGACGTGATGTTCCATAAAATAGAGCCAGTTTCACTTTCTACATTTTACTGTGCTTAATTCACTTGAAAAAACTTTGTGGTCTGACGAATCAAAACTAATTTTATTTAACTCTGACAAGCAGCCATTGAGTACGAAGGCCACCAAACGTCTTCTTTAATACACCATAAAGACCATTAAACACGGTGGCGGAAATATTATGGTGTGGGGGTATTTTCATATATTAGAACTGGGTCTACCGTACGAGTGGAAGAAGGAATGGATGCTATTTTTTACACAAATCTGCTTAACAGATATGTCTTACGCAGAATAAGAAATGCCGCTTCGATTTGTGTTTCACCAAAACAATAACCCGGGCAAAAGATTGGTTTGAAAAATATGGGGTATTTGTTTTAAGCAGGCCTGCTCCGTTGCTAGTCTTAAATCCATTAAGAACTTGTGGCGAATTTTTTAAATCAGCTCTTAAGGGAAAACATGCAACTAATAAAGATCACTTGAGGGCATTAGTTAAAGGAGCATGGCGTAATATTCCAATTGAGACATGCCAGAAACTCGTTGACCCTATGCCAAGTCGGTGCTTACCCGTTATCAAAAATAAATTATATTCCATTAGTACTAAGGTAATAAAGATAATTAAAGTATATTATTCTATTCATCTTTTGGAATTTTGTGTTTTTAGATAATGGATAATGGATGGCTCTATTTTTTTGCACTCCCAAAATCTTGAATTTTGAATGTTTTTACGTATATATTTCATTTTAAGTTTTATATCAAAACCGGTCTATAGTAATTTAGTTGGGCAGTTGTTCGGTCTCACAAAAATAAAAACCTTAAAATTTTTTATGAAGATTTAGTATGTTTTTTTATCTTTTACGAAATATGTAGTAAATGGTGTCTCTATTTTATGGAACACCACTGTATGTCGAAGCAGTATTTTATTCTGGGATCATTCGTTGTATTTATCATCTGAAATGTTCAAAATATGTGACCAAAAAGTTAAGTTCTAGACATCATCTTATTTTTTCATTGCTTATTAAAATTGAGCTAATTTTTTCCAAAAGCTTAAAAATTATTACTTATACCCCATATGTAACCCCTTGTGGTTTAAGCCCACATATGTTGTTGCTATTTACATATTCAAGAAATTGCGCTTATATTTAATTAAACAATTGCAAATTAATTTTAATTTTAATTTACGTTACGTTTATTATTAAAGGCAGTTTTACATTATTATTTGTTTGTTATCAAAAATCTTAAAAATATTTTGCATTTTTATTTGAAAACAAATTAATCACACCTAACAAATTTGTCTGCGCCAATAAAACAAACAAGAAAAAAATTATTAATTAAGCTAAGAAAAAGGCAAACAGCAAACAGCAAACAGCACGAAAAAACATCCAACCATAAATAAATGAAACAATACCCGTTTAACGCTGAAAACGGAATAAATATATTTACAAATTTTTTTTTATTATTTTTCCGTTTATTTCTTGCACGTTTAAAAATTCATTATAAAACTCGTATGAGAATTTATTTGCATGCAAATTGTAATCAAAATTAATTAGTTAACATTTTTATTGTTTAACAAATGATGATGATGACGATGACAATGTAGACGTTGGTTAAATGGACCGTGGAGATACAACACAACTTGACTCGAACTTTAACTCAAACTCGATTAATACATACATACATATATGCGTAGGTATATGTATTTGTATAAGTTAGTTCTGGTTGTTTATCTAGTTCAAGTTATTTTTGGTATGGCTCTATCAATTTACATAAATAATAAATTTTCGTTAAGCAGCCAATTTACTTTTGTTGTTTGTCGAAAATATTTAAAATCACATTTATTTGCATAAATTTGACTGCCACAAAACGAGAACAAATCAAATCATATCAGCCCAAACAAAAATAACATTTTTTAAGCAAACTACACTACTTGTGTTGATATTAATTTTTATGTAATATTTATTTAAGAATGCTATATTTGGCCCTTCAAAATATTGTTATTAAATCGAATCTATACATAAAATAAAATAGTAACTCATTTCCGTCTGTACGTCTGTACGTCTGCCCGTCTGGTTTTCTTTTGCGTTTGCATCACGTAAAAACTACTGGATGGATTTTAACAATTTTATGAGGACGTACCTTAGGATCCTGATTTCAATACAGGATACTTTTTTTCCTCAAAAATCATTTCCAAGAGAAAATGGAGAAAATGCAGTGAAAGTATGCAGTTTCTGGTTTAAAGGTAATGAAATGTTCGATTTAAAAATGGGATATTTTAAACACGGTTGCGCACCTTTTATTTTTGACAGTGCGATATTTTAAACAAAATTTCGCAATAGATGGCGCCAATTGCATAAAATTTGTATTTGTATTTTTACTTTGTGGAATTAAATTGTTATTAAAATAACTTAAACACCTTTTACAGAGCTTTACAATAATTTTTAGAATTTTTTACAGGGATGGGTATCTTTATATAAAGTAACTACATAAAGCATAACTGAAGCACTATAGATGTAAGAGTCGTACAACTGGTGTGAAATACTTTGAAAGTAAAATCGAGTAAAATATTGTCAGGACGCCCACGACTTGACGAGTACAGGTAGTCCATATATATATAGATTTATATATATATATATATATATATATATATATATATATATATATATATATAATCATAACTAGGCGTGGCATTTTCCACAGTTCGATGATGTGTTACTTGGGAACTGTAATAAATAGCAACTTGAAATTTTGTGAAATATACATAATATGGTATAAAAAACTGGCTGAATTTGAATAGTGGGCGTGGTACCCCCTCCCCCATAGAAAGTAAAAAATTATTTTCGTGAACTTAAAGAACTGTTATGGGTACCGTCTTGAAATTTTGCACAAGAAACCACCATTTTAATTCGCATAATCGATAAAAAACCTGATTAGCTCGGAAGAGTGGGCCATGGTTCCTCCCTGCAAAGTCAATAATGATTATCGTGTTGATCAGGAACTGTAATGGCAAGAGTTTTAAAATTTTGCACAAGTAACCCACAATTTAGTAGGCATATTCTAGCGAAAGAAAGACTACATTGGAATAGTGGGCGTGGTGCTTCCCATTTAAGATGGAAAGTTATCATCGTGTGCCAGCGAAACCGTAAGACGTAGAGAGTTTTACTAATATGAATATACTAATATGAATAGTGACGCAAAAAACTGTTTGGAATGAAACAGTGGCCATAGTACCTCCCATACAAAGAAAAAAACTATTAGTTATTAATTATCGTGTATGTAGGGGACTATAATTATAATAATTTGCATAGGCTAGGGAAAAATAGGCTAAATTGAAATAGCACCTCCTTTACAAGGAAAGTCTTCGAATTACTAATGAAAGATTAGGTGCATGCGCACGGTGCATAAATACGGTTTTCGTATGAATGGTATCCAATGGAAACCCTTAATGTAGAAAATAGAAAGAAAAAGAAAAGTAAAGTTTTTTAATTTTTTAAATATAAAATGGTTAGTATGTTTTTTGTTTAGAAATTTTGGATTTTTTCTGGATTTCTAGATTTAATAAACTTCTCATTTGGTTTATTAAATTTTGAGCATAAGAATCTGGGTTTTTATTCAGAAAATTTAAAAAAGTCCTCTGACGATCTGGGTAAGCACCAGTGAAATAGCTATATGCTATATGGATATGCTTTCCAATAGTAATCTGTTTGGATTACTATATAATGATAAATTTAAAAAAGGAATTATGCGTTATAAGAAATAAATAATATTGTAATTATTTATCATTATGTAATATAAATTATAATAGATAAGGTTTTGATATCATATACTACTAGCCACCGTATTATTAAGCAAAGTCGAGTGAAAACTGGATGGGGGTCGTACCTCGCATATAAAGTGAAAACATGGTGTCGCGAAACCAGAAAACTGCAAAAAGTAGTGTTGAAATTTCTGATTAGGACGAGATGACCGGGTACCCATACACACCTATATCTAGAGAACTGCTATAGAGACCCTCTCTAAATTTGCCATAGGCTTCTACGAGAATGGCGTGTATTTTCGACAACGAGCTACGCCATAATTCTACTTCCAAGTGTTTATTGTATTTTTTGAGAATGGGTGTAGCAAAGTGCACCAGGGATAGCTAGCAGTAATACAAAAATTGATTTAACCAGAAAATTTTGTTTCTTAATTTCATTTGTTGGTAGTGTTTGAGTGAAACAGAATTTTTGTTTACACATTAATTGATTCAATTAATTTAGCAATTATTTTTTTTTTTTTATTAATTAGAAATGAAATTGGATGTAAATATTTTTAAATTGTACAACAATTTATTTATTTTTCCAAGCTTAAGGTCATTTATAGAAAAGGATTTTTGTTTATATTTTTCGATATTTCGCTATCCGCGGGATAGTATCACCAGAAATCTACAATATATTTTTAAATTGTTTAATATGTTTGTTATTTCTTCTTGGACATAAAAAGTGACCTTTACGTTAGCAACAATTAAAAAAGATTAGAATTATCAAATTCGTTAAAGTGATTGTTTAAAATAATTAAGATTTTGTATGTAATTTAGTTCTATTTTGCAACATTTTGGAATGTATTTAAGCGGCCACCTATCTTACCTAAAAACAAAAATTTGTTAACTTAAATGTTATTGCCTACTCCCGCCTTAAGTTGTTTCTAAACAATTCGTGACTTAAAATAACAATTTGTACAATTTTATGTTTCTCTTATTTTATTATTTTTCTAATTAAATTTCGTAAATTTGTCATAAAAAATTTTTAAATTATTTTAAAACGATCCTTAAATAGTTGATTAAAAACTTAACGAAATAAAACACAAAATAAAATAAAACAAAACAAACAGCATTAAACATTCCTTATTTGTTGCAAATTATAAAACATTTACAACTTTTTTGTGTAGCTGTTGTACGAGTACGAGTACGAGTATTTCTGGGGCCCAAAATGGTCATAAACTATTTACTCACACACATTTTCAAGTCGTTTCCAACTATAAAAAACACACGCCTTATACGTTGATCGTCTTCGATTGTTGGATCTATTATGTTGTATTTGATCGTTAGGGTTTGTGTGTCTCTTCATTCAACAGATCTCGTACAAGTTAATACTCGTATATCTAAAAGTTATAATGGCGATTGGTACTGTTTGTTAGTGGTGGTTGCATGAATTACCAAAAGTTTTTTTGTTTTTTTTTAGCGCGGCGACATCGACAATGGCTATGAATGTGTACGATGAGACTCCAATAAACTTTTGGCAAAACAACAGCAACAATGAACAAACAAACAAAAAAAAAACAAGTATTAAGCAATTACAAATTAACTTAATTGCCAACATTTTATTTGCTATTTTCTAATGCAAAATATTTTAATTTAGACTAGATCGTGACATTAATTGTTCAACAGCAACAACATCAGCCACACACACACACACACATACACTAATGCAAAGTGAGACCCAGCGACTGCATTGAAATTCTTGCAGTGGCAATAACGCAAGTGAAATGTCTGTTCGTGGTTGTGGCGACAGTAGAATTAGTTGTTATAATAGCAGCAATGGCACAACAACAACAACAACAACACAACGCCAAGTTAGTTTACAGATGGATTTGCAAGTTGCACATGCGCTTACGAGAAACGAACAAATATTTAGGTACAACTTTGGAAAAATAATCATACGAGTATGAACACAAATATAATTTCATTTATAGACAAATGGCATCCAAGAATACAAACTTGGATTTGGGGTTTAAACAGTGAAAAATTAGTAGGGCCCATTTACTCTTGTATTAAAAAAATATAAAAAAAATTACTTATTAATTGAAAACAGCAAAATCATGGAAATATTATACAGAAAAAATTTGGTGCACCAATTAAAGGTTTTAATTAGTTTTAAATTCAAGTTCAATTAATTTTTTAATTGATTCAAAAATATATTTGTTTAAAACAGAACAAAAAAATTCATGATTCATGATTCATACTTGAATCAATTAATTATTTAATTAAATTTTAATTTGAAACTAATTAAAACCTTTTATTGCTGTGAAGTAAAAAGTGGTTTTGATGATATACATATTTATAATATCCTGTAATTCCTATAAGGAACATACCGCCACGATTAATTTTCTGTTGTGGTTTCATTAGTCTAAAAGTTTAGGATGAATAGCTGATCAGACTAGAGCATCCGATCCTGGTGCTGGGGTTGCCAGCTGGCCTCCAGGCCGACGCAGTGCATTGGAATTTCCTCCGAGCGGATGTTAAGGTTATACCGCCTAAGGTCGGTCGCCAGAGTCTCGTTAGCGGAAACAGGGGACACCAAGCTCTTATAGGACAGCTCTAGGTGATAGTGGCGCAAAAACGCGCAACGTGTTTTTCTACAGTATAAAAGAAGAGATTGTAAATTTAATAGTTATAGACATATAACATTTTTAGGATCGCGATTGCCTTAATCTCAAAATCCTTTTCACTTTTATTTTACAAATCTGAGGCAAAAGCCTTCACTATACGATGTTTTGTTGTCTGTCGAGCTGCGTGCTTAAATATTTACATTTTTCAAAATTAATTTTTGTCCTAATGTCCGGCTAGATGGGCAAAATTCCCCTCTGTGCAACGTTTAAACAACTATGATTTTATTAAGCCACCGTAACCGTTGACTTGTTTTTGTTGCTTGTTTTTTTTTACTGCTTTCACAGAGACAGAAATATGTTCTCCAGAACCATATTATCTTCTCTGTAACAAATATATGGTTGCGAGGAATAACTTATAGTTGTTTTGACAATTACTATGGTCACGACAGATAAGTTTGTATTACTATTTAATTAAATTAAATTGTTACTAAACCCAAAAAATGCAACATATTTGCTACGGTTACATCAACCATGCTTTTTTCTTTTCGTGTTATAACTTTATGTGAGTACGTAAGGCCGCAGCCAAGCAACAATCTGATTTGTAAATACATATATAACTCTTGTCTCTTGACAATAACATATTAACAACCAAGCCGTTCAAAAATAAGTCACTTACAGCTTAAACTAACCGCTCTGACGCTTACCGCCTTGCTACTTAACACTTTGAAGTATTGAAAACTCCACAAACTATGTCAAATCCACATCCTATAAGTACCCAAAATACAAACTTTGCTCCTATGTGGTTATTTACGAATAAACTTATCATAACTTGTTTACCAATAATATATTATGGTTCATAAATACAATATAATTTTTAATTGTATAGTTCAAACCAACCCTGTTGCATTTATTGATCAATTAGTAATAAAATCATAATAATGTTTAAAACAACTAAGTTATTACTCGCAACCATAAATTATTACATAATATGGTTCTTGTGACCATACCAAAACCATGCATTTTCTCTGCGTGTAATTTTAAGAGATTTGTGCTATTTACTCTTTGGAGTAATTTATATGAAATCCAGGTGCCCGATTAAAATTTAATTAAATAATTATTTGATTCAATTATGTGTTTAATTATGAAATTTTTTTTTTGAATCAATTAAAAAATTAATTAAACTTTAATTTAAAACTAATTAACACCTTTAACTGTGGCAAAAATTTCTCTCTGTGTACCAATTATGAACGAACAAAAATTTGTTTTTTTTTTGGTACTCAAATTATACACTAAAGAAGTAATTTGTCGACCTCAGAAACACTTCGGGCGGGATCTGGAAGAGAGTGCTTTTTGCTTTAAAAGGGTTCACTGAAAGAATTGAAAGTTTTCAAAAAATTTTATTTTTTTTCAAAATTTTTTACGAGTGTAAATGCTGTTAAAATATCTGTTATATTACGACTCCGAAATTACTGAATACTACTGATAATTTTTTTTTTATTATTATTATCCGCTACTTAAATTACACATTGAAAAAATAAAGTTTTCAACATTAGAAACACTTCGGACTCAGTTCATTTCCATTCGATTCTCCAGTAAAAAATAGCAAAAAACAAAAAAAATGTCGGTCAATCTACCCTTAGATCGCATTCTCTGTGCGCGGTCACATACAATTTATAGTCTGTGTTTTTTTTCCCCCAACTTTTTTATTTTAAACCGACTTCAAAAAAAGAAGGAGCTTACCATACTTTTGAACAGTTGTACACAGACCATTGAAATTTACAAAGAACCTGTCCGCTATAACAAAAAGTATAAATTTTGAATATTAAATAACAGGGTGCCTTAATAGTTAATGTAATTTGATGTATGTGGCCAAACTTTTGAATCGTTATAGACAGACAGCTGAAATTTACAAGAAACCTGTATTGTTAAGTCCGGTACAACAAGCATACAATTAATTATTTATTAATTAATTATTATAAATTAAAGGGTGTCCCCTTAATTGATGTAATTTGACCTATCTTTTGAAAATTAGGCAGAATGTCCTCTACTTTCTCTGGTATAATAACAAGTATAAATATTTAAAGTTATAAATTATAGGGTTTCCCAATAGTTCATGTAATTCGATGTATTTGGCCAAACTTTGTGGCCAAGTCCTCTATAACAGCAGGTCTTTAATTTAAAATTGTAATTTAAAGGATGTCCCAATAAGTGATGTTATTTTATCTATGTGGCCATATCTTTGAAAACGTTTTAAACAGAGGCTTAGGATTTAAATAAATTGTGTTTTGCTAGGTCAGCAATAATAATAAAAATTAAAGGGTGTCCACATACCTGACTTATTTTCAGTAGACGGCCTTATCTATTAAACCATTAAAGACAGACATTTGATATTTACACAGAACGTCTATTACTATGTCTAGCAACAAGTATAACGTTGGAAATTAAAGAGTGTACATAAGGTTAATGATATTTAAGCTATAAGACCTTATGTTTTGAACGCTTAGAGATAAACATATGAAATTTTGTCAAAGCGGGTGTTACTATGTCCACAATAAGTACAAAAAAACTCATAGCTGACGTAATTTGACTTATATGTCCTTGTCTTTTGAACCGTTATAGATTTTTTTTCCAAGAATTATTTTTAATTTAAATTTAAGAAGTACATATTGATAATAATAAAATAAACTAACCAAACCAAACTTAAACTTGTATTTGTATTTGTAGTTGTTCGATTACAAATAGAGTTTGCAACATTCATTACAAAAATAAATTGCTTCCTTATTTATTGAGTAGTTAGTCATCATTTAGTTTTTAGTTTAATTTGTTGCTTGTTTTTATGGCAAAAAAATCACAACTTAATAAGAACAACAAAAAAAAAACAACAAAAACTAAGAAACAAATACATTTTAACATTTCTATTTGTTAAATAGTTTAACATTAAGCGTCGTGTTGCAACATTTTTTTTTGTTTTTGGTTTTTGGGTTCTAAAAACAACGCTCGACTGGGTCTTATCTTTTGTCTGCATCAGTGTGTGCAACTTGCTCTTTAGTGGTGCCATTAACTGCTGCTGCTCTATGTAGACGCAATTTCATAGTTATAGCAGCTGTAGATATTGTTGTCGTTGCTGCTGTTGTTGGTTGTGGCAAATATGTAGATTATCGCTTGCTCTTGTAAGTATTTGGCTTTCAAAGGTGTCAACACCTTTTTCTCACAGATCTGTTAAATTAATTTGTTCTTTTTTAGTATCCATGTGTGCGTATGTGTACCTATGTATGTGTGAGTGAGTGTTTAGTTTTTTAGATTTATTTTAATTGGAAACGTCTATGATCATAGGCACAGAGTATTAGCGGCATAGTTGCTGTAGTCATGTGTCTAAAAAAATACAAGTTAATTCAAATGTTGTTGTTGATTTGAAAGCCAGTCGGTATATGCACCAGGCCTTGGTAAAGCTTAAGCCATTCCCGTCTAATTGTTTGTTAAGTACAACAATTTAACAAATTTAAAGTTTTAATCGAAACTGCTGCTGCCTTAAAATGTCAATAACCTTTTTAACAATCTAAAACATTTTTCTTGTTGCTTCAGCAGAAAACAAAAAAAAAAAAATAAGAAAAGTAGAATCCAAAGACTTAAAATACAAATTTCAACAAGAAATGAATTAAATGCATCACGAAAACCAATTAAGAATCCAAACAGAATAATAAAAAAAAGAAAATTGCAAAAAAAAAACACAGCTCAAGTTGTTATTAATTAGGGAGAACAGTAGCCGGATTATGGGAACACACGAGACAAGTAAATATTTGGAAGCAAAAAAAAAACAGAAACGTTGCATACAACATTGAAGAATTATACCAGTAATTTGGCAGCATTAACGTTTGAATGAATTTAAATTGAAACGAATGCAAACAAACAAGCTGTTAAAAAGGCATCAGTCTTCTTTTTTTTTGTCTTAACATTTTATTTGATTATAAAATATATAGAGAGTCCACGAAATAAAATTGTTTACAAATTTTAATTAAAATTTTTTACTACTTAACAATATAATTTTAATTATTACAAGACACCCCATAGTGCGGCAACTAGTTAACAATACACTTTGCCACAAAGTGTTGAAAACTTTACAAAATTAATTACAATTGAAAAACAATTTCACTTAAAGGAAATAATTGTTAATTATAGATATAAAAGCAAAATTTAAGATTAATTACTTTCAAGATATCCAGCACAACAATTTGGAAAAGGAGTAAATAAAGTGAAACAGGGAAAAGTTTTCAAAACATAAAATCTAAACAAATACAAAATAATTACATTAATAAATTGTAAGGATAAATAATTGTGCACTTGTAGCTTTTGTCAGCGGAAACAGCAACATCTCAATAGTGAAGCAGCAGGCAGCCAAGAACTTTCTATTTGTCTCCCAGCACGTGTTGTAAAATTCACTAGTTTAATGAGTTTCCTTTCCATTTAATGCAATTTTTTGTTGAAACAAACAACTTTTTATAATGAGATAATTATAATTGTATATAACAGTTTTTAAGTAGTCAGGTTAATTGATTTCTAGAAAAACTACGAAATTATGCTTGAACAACTACTGGAATTTTCTGAAGCATAATTCTTTAATTATTTTATCGATTTTTCTGAATGCGGTAGTTTCAATAAAATCTGAAAAAATCTCTTGATTTTGATGCAACCAGTTTCAAGATGTTATTTTTAAAACATAATTTATATTTTAAAACATAATTTATATATTGTTTTATTTATATATTTAGAACAAAAATTTTGTAGTTCTTAACTTGAGCTTTATGGCCATATAAAGGGTGGTTAAAATTAAAGGGCCGATGTTGATTATCACACAAATTATTTAGGAAATTATTGTCATTTCTTTTTATTTTGATAATATTGATATGTTTCAATTATGTATGGAACATAATATCGGCCAAATGGCCGCCGCGAATTTCATCCGATGCTCCAAATTTTTGATGACGCTGAGGCATAATTGAGGTTCTATGCCGTTAATGTGACGAATTATCTCATCCTTTAGCTCTTGAATTATTGGTAGCTTATCGAAGTACACCTTTTCTTTCAAATAACTAAAAAAAAAAAAGAAGTCCAACGGTGTCAAATCACATGATCTTGGCGGCGAATTGACATTGCCAACACGTGAAATAACACGACCATTGAATTTGTCGTGCAAAAGATACACAATCGAACGTTGCTCAAAACTTAAGCTCAGATACTGCTCTTTTATGCTCATGTCATTTTCGATCAATCGGCTGGATTATTTCCAAATATTTTGATTCTGCCCCCCTGTACAGGGTATGAAAATGAACAAAACTTTTCGCAAAAGCCAAACAAAAGAAATACTTTTTGAATGACAAAGAGCGCAAACAATTGGGAACAAACGTTTTTTTCAGTGATTGATTTCATTAGAATGATTTTCCGTTAGATGCCGTAGTTCTCCCAATATAAAGTACACTAACGTCATGAGCCCCTTAAGAGAGCGAATTTGTTAGTGGTGACAAAAGTAATGTTAAAAACAATTAAAATTTGTTCATCGCAACCATATAATGTTACAAAGAACATAATGTGTTTCTTGTCACCATACCACAACCATGGTGTTTCTTTAAGGGTTTGCTGCGATTTACACAAGAATTTTTAACGAATTTTTTTAAAGAATTTTTAACGAAATTTAAAGATACTGCATCATTAATAGCAATTTCTTTAAATTTCGTTTGCCTTTGCGAATGTGGTAGTAAGTTTTTTTTTTAATTTTAATTTTTTTAATAAAAGATTACAAAGATACAATGTTACTGAAACATTGTTATAGATAAACCAATGAGTAGATACATCTCTTTTTAAGCATTTTTTAATTGTATTTTGTTATCATATTTATATTACTTTCACTGCAAGCATTAATAAATACGAATATATTTCTCTAATAATAATCCTGGAACTCAAATGACAAGTTTTAAATAAAACTTATAAATTGCTGTTTTGAAATTTATTTAATTTGTTACAAATTTCCCACCAAATCATGAACAAAAATTGTAATAAAAATATTCTTATTCATTCCCCAAGCTGATTGTCAACATTTCCATCAACATGATCATCTTGTAAGAGGAGACACTTCTTATCATCATGTTTGTCGCTTAAAATTTGTGTTTCATTTTTATTTTCAAATCATAAAACCTGTTTTTGTTGACTTTAACATCAACTTAATTGTTAATTACAACCATTGGTTTTATTGAAGAACAAAAAACAACAAAAAAAAAAAAAACACATGCTCTGCACCAGACAACCGTTCATGAATACAAATTTTAACATAAAAAATTCACATTCTAGGAGAAGCACAATGTAACTCACATCTTGTAATTGTTTTAGAAATACGAGGGTAAGTCATAATATCATAACAAAATCATTTATGGTTCAATGAGAATTAAAAAAAGTGGTTTTCAGGAAAATGTTTAGTGGAAACTTTTCTGTTTAATCTCTCAAGTCTATTTTCCTCGATCAATTGCTTGCGACATCTTATACTGTGTTTGGAAAAAATTAATTTAGTGCTACAAAATTACTTTGCAATCGAGAATAAACACAATCGTGTGTCTGATTCAGTAATTGGTTTAGAGCTTTTATGTTGCGATCCTTAATAATTTATTCGCAAATGCAGAACTATTGATAAAACATGGATTAACCAGTTTGTATTCAGTTGTTTAACCACTTAACACCAGAGAGAAGAGTGCAAAGGCAGTAAATTTGTTTAGAAAAAACTCTTTGGGAATTTAAAGGGTGAGTTAATTGCAGCTTCCTACTCAAAATCTTCTTCAAATAATAAGCTGCATTTTTGGTTGTACAATTCAGTTAAGGTGAAATTGTGCTTCATTACGTATGTATACATTGACAAACACACGACTCTATTGATGGCCCCAGTTCTTGAGCAAGTTTGACCTTGTATGCGCTCGTTGCGTAGTAAAATACGTAAACTCCAGTAGCTATATTCGTCGATGAATCATTATATCTATTTGTTCAATAATCTTCTCTTTCTAAATTAAAGGAAATAGCTCCAATTTTCGAGTCGGGTAAGGAATTCATCTTGGCAATAAAAACCCATTTTGATAACCTTAAAAAAAACGCAAAAGCGTAGCCTTGCAATCTTTAGTTTTATTTATTTTTTTTATTTAGTTCCTTTGAAGAGTTCTTAAAAAGAGATTTTAAAAAGAAATGTAAGAGAGGTCCTTAATACCATATAAAGTCTAGGAATATGATGTGTGTAGGCACTGCCTTTTAAAAGATAAAAAGGCAGCGCAAGTTGTAAGTGTACGTCATGCTCAAAATAAAGCTTACAATAAATCGGATCCAGTGATGAGAGATGAGATCAGCAACCACTGGAAAGAAAACACAATTCATCGAAACTGTTTGTGGGGAACTAAAATTGTTTATCACAAAGAGGCCTCAAGCTGTCAATACATATGTTGTATTAATATTTGTTGGTCATATCATTTTTCATAAAAAACATTCTATGCTTCAATTTTTAAGCCATTATTTATGTACAAAGAATTTATTTATAAAAGTTTGTGTAAGAAATCAAAAATATTTTTAATTATGTTTATTTTTGAATATTCCTTTTGTATTTCTTCAATTACATTTGACAATAGTGTACTTTAATTTAGACTTACTTTACTTACTTTTGTTTATTCTGCATTTTCCCTTTTTTTATTGCCTAAATTTCCTGGAAAGTTATTTCTTTAGTTTTTCACATTAAATTTTATTGCACTTGGAAACAGTGTAATTAAATTAAAACTCAATTTAATTTGCTTTCTGTTGTCATCTAAATATTTTACATTGACAACATATTCATTGATTTTTTTTTTTTAATTTAATTTATGTTTATTACATGCCATGTCATGTCATATGTTGTCATGTCATCATACATTCAGAAATTATTGGCAATTATTGATGGTGTAAAACGTTGTTGTCTATGGATGTTGATTGTGATTTTAATGGTGCAGTTGGCGATAATGAGAACCTACCAGACTTGTATTTGCTGTTGCGATGGCATGTAGAGCATTTATTTGGTTTTTATTATGCCAACAAACATGTGCAGGGGACATGATAAAATTTGTAACAAATTTTTGTAATTTATGACTGACAGAGATGTGAGTAGCGCAAGCAAAAAGTCATATTTTTTGAATTTTATTAAATTTTAAAATTAATTTATATTGATTATTTAATATTTGTTAGCATATGATTGGCTTGCTCAATTAAAGTTAATTAAATACTTCTCTTTCCCTGATTATAAATAATAAACTTAAATTTATTTCATAATTTTTTTAATTATACACAGAAAAAACTATTTGCACCAATTAGTGGTTGTAATTAGTTTTAGTAAGTTCAATTAATTCCTTAATTGATTCAAATATATATTTGTTAAAAAAATCCATAATTAAGTCAATTAATGATTTACATAAATTTTAGTCGGAAACCAATTAAAACCATTAATTGGTGAAAATATTTTTTTCTACGTAGGGATATGTATGTATTAATGAATGTAGAATGAATTTCAGGTTTAATCCGTGTTTCTAAATTTTTGCCAGTCGCTTGACGAATATTAATGCAAAAAATGATGTCCAATTAAATGCCCACCGGATCAATATAAAGGGTTATATAAAGAGGCGGGAATATTTAAATTTATGGCTCGTATATTTAAATTTATGGCGATTCTACGAGGGCTGTTTTATAATTCCATAACTATTTTTATTTTTAGCCTAATAGCTTTAAGCGTAACACTAATTTCTAGTTTAAATTCCTTTAAATAATCATATGAACGAATCTAATTCACTACTTGTGCTAAATATTATCAATTACTGGACTAGTCTCGAATTTGGAGCAAGCTGCGTCTTTTAATTTGTTTTTGACATGCACTGAAGGCACACAACTTCGTTAATTTTATCGAAGAAGAGCATTTCGTGTGCGGATCAAATAATAGTTTTTACGTAAAAAACTCTCACCGAAACCAGAGAAGAAAGGCTTAATTAAAGGTTAAAAAGTAACGTTGAGGCCGCGCGTAATAAGATGCGAAATGGTGAGGCTGTAGGCATTTCAACACAGCGGGAACATCACATTTTATAAGAATACTTGAGTATGAAAAAAATTTCCACACAATGGCGGCCGCTTAGAATCGTCCATAAGCCATGAACTGGGCTACGAACTTATTTTGTTTCCAGATTTTTTGGAAATGCCTGGGTGTTGAGAGTAAAAGGGGTAAAAGGAGTGTAAAAGGGGGTAAAAGGAAAACTCCATCAATTAAACACACTTCTATTTTTAAGGGACTCGAAAAATCTTATTATTTGAAGGGGATATGCGACTTAGAAAGAAGTAAGACTTAATGCATCAAGTTTAAGAAAACTTTGTTGGTAAAAAAAGCAATTTTTTTGCAAAATATCCTTTAACGTTTACAGTCGCGGAATTATCAAATTCCCTGATTCATATTTTTTCTTTGATCTGTTGTGTATATATCCGATTTTAATTTTGATATATTAAAGAGAAATTATCAGGACAAGCTATAAGATCGAACAAATCTTGCAAAAAGTATATATAGTGGACCCCAACGTGCATTGTGCAAATTTTACTTGATCATTCTCCCACAAATATTGCCGCTGTTCCTAAGAGTATGTAATATAAACGGCGGGGGATATACCGACACTCAAAGCAGATTCGTAGACTTCACATATTTTTAAAGGTAACAGCATGTGGCTTAACTGTGTGGGACATGGTACCTGGCTGATGCCACAATGAGTGTACTTAATAATATGTTCAGTCCCTCGATAGACTGATTGGTAGAGCGCTAGGCTACCAGTCTGAAGGTCGCGGGTTCGACTCCCAACAAAGAGTGACTCTGGACTCTGCAGACAAGTGAAAAGCTTCTCCGGTAGTGTCGTCTTTAAAAATAAATATTTATCAGTAGAAGTAGAAGACTAAAACAATTAAATTACGAGTTTAAAAATGTTAAAAAGAATCGTAGAAATAATACAATAAGTCCGTTGAAAGAAATACTTGCCAATTAATGTCTTACTTTCATGAGTGCCAAACTTGCACTGTTTTAAATCCTTAATTTGGTAATCCATGTAGGAAATATTTCGCAAGCACGCCGCAAAGATATATACTATTAGTAGCTCCACTTACATCTTCACTAGATGGCGGCCAGTAACTGGCTCCTAGTTATTTGTATCTTGTCTCTTCTAAAAGGCTGGATACGTTACGTCGCAGCTTCATTTGTTTAAACTTTATTCAAAGCTTAATCTTTCCATCTCTAGTACTCAGCAAGGCTTTGCAACTTCAAACGGTTTGGTGTTAAGTTAATTGGGTACCTTCCGGTGAATACCGCCGTCTATTTGGCTATTTGGTACGATTAGCGTAACTCAACATTTCAGTGGCTTAGCCGCTCTCTAGGCCTAACTGCTGCAGAATTTTTCTTGTGTATTTATTAAAAACAGGTAAAATTGATACTACCAAATTCGAACTGATGACAGTTCGTAGTTGAAGTGATTCCCTCTTTAACTTTGAAGCCAGTTATGTAAATTTTATTCAAATTAAATTGACTACCCTGCTTTATATGAATATATTATGGTTTCAGAGGAAAAATAAATATTAAACCGGCTATGTTCTCTATAACTCTGCCCATTGACGTCCGAAGCTATTCAAAATAGTCTTTGCTTACTTAAGTTCACTTTTTTTTTACCGAAAAGTCAAAATAAAAAGAAGCCCGAGTAAGCGAAGCTGATACTTGACATACCCAGATAAGAATGCAATTGCGACGGGTTGAAGGCAGAAAAATTTTCGTAAGTAAAGAGAAGACGCATATGTTTTTTTGGGATTTATTTCATGGGGCGTTATCATATCTGTTTGATCTTTTGTTATTAGAAGATCCTCCAAGTTGTTTGGAATGCTTGCCTCTAGTTTGATCAAATCTCGTTTTTGTTAAAATTTATTACTTTGGAATTTATTGTATGGGAAACTTTGTTAAAGAGTTATTTTGTTCTACGTGGACCTAAGAGGTCGCCCTCACGTGTTTATTTCATTTTCTGTTTAAACATAATTTTCTGTTTCCCAACAATGTTGTTTGCAATGCTTATTGCACCGCATTTAGTAGAAGTACGGTTGACAACAGATGGCGCTGGTTGCAAATAAAACTGTAAAACAACAACGTCATTGTCAGGTTAAAAAAAGGTTTTTATAACAAATGTTTTAACAACCATATGGTAATTCATGAAAATACAATTAACATGGGCAGTCTACACTTAATACTAAAATGTTAATATTTATCATTTTATGTCTATTGTAGACTGGGGGTAATGTTCAGTACTGCTTCGATAATTCTAAAGAAGACAGACTTGCTATAATCCATCAAACATTGCTCAAAAGTAAATTTGTATTCAGACCAAAACACGGATGTTTATAACAGAGTCTTTTCGTACCAAAAAGATCCTGTAGCGTCTCCTGGATACTATATAGATAGTCTGCACTAGACTAAGCTTTTAATGAATTTTTAATATTTTAATATTGATAAACAGCCAAACGAAGTTCTATGTATGTGTGGGAAACTAATATTCAACTAATGGAGATATGAAATAAAATTTTCTGTATTATGCCGAAGGCAAAATATCCTTACAGAATAATACTATTATCGTAGACGTTGTAACAAAACTTTATGAATTTGTGATGATGTTAATTTCAATCAGTACAATTCCATTGACAAGGAACAATACTAAATTCTGATTATAGAGATAAGTCTATCAGAAGTAAAACCTTGAGGATAAAATAAAAAAAAAAAATTGTAGAACTTAAATCTTAAAAGGAAATATGTATGTAATATTATCAGCATTTTGTTTTACAACTTTTCAACTCAGATCCTTTTTCTGAAATAGTTAAAGAGACGTGTATGTGTCTAATACGTTATTAAGTTACCGCAAAATTCTGGAGTGTTCGATATTTTGAAATTAAAAAAAAAAAAATTTTTGTGGATATGGTGACCTGCACATAACGATTATTAAAAGTTGTTATTTCCTATTTAAAAGTCTCATTATATTAAAGGGGCATAACCTTTGATTTCAATCTTATTATTTTTATAGTTTTAACAAAATATATTTTTCTTGTAAGTATTAATTTCAATTAAATTTTTAATTGTTTCTATATCACATGACCCAAAATCCTTTGGATATCATTTTTTTAACTACAAATTTTCCAATTAAAGTCATTAGTTTTCAAATAATTATAGAATTATTATATGTAAATTATAGAACCACCAATTACAGCTACAAAAAACTAGAGACGGCCATAGCGTACTTTTTAAATTTTTGATTAACACGTTGGGTTTTTAATTTACACCGGCGGTAAAAATAAACTACAGCCAAAGCCACAGCAATTAAAAAATCGAAAAAAAACCCAAACTTTACTTTTACAGCTTAATAGAAGTTAAATGCGAGGTTTTCGTTTAACTTTAATATTACGGCTGTGTCGAACATTAATATATTCGTTGTATTGTGTTCATGCGATCGTAAGAAATCCCAAACAGCTGAATGGCGAGTGATAGTGAAACAACTGACAGCCAAGTTTGAGTGTATAAACTTAAATTTATCATCATCTCTTGTTATTGTTGTTGGTTTGCTGCTTGCTACTTATTTTTTATTCTGGTTGTTCAATTATGGTGGTTAAAAACATTCTAGACCGGTACTCAGTAATTTAATTTAATTTGATCTCCCTTTCTCTCTCTCTCTCTTTTTTCACTACATAAACTCTTAATAACTGTGTTGAATTTCCCCTAACTGTAATTATGATAAACCAGTTTTGAGCTTCAACCAAGTTATAAGCAGCTTTTTAGTCCATAAACTTGTTTTGGTCACGTTAGTAACGCCCCGGTGTGATAGAAGAAGAGCCTATACCAGCAACTTGTAATTGCCGCCAGCAATAAGTAAAAAATTATTTAGGAAAAACATGTTTAATCACGTTTTTATTATTGTGTGTGTGTGTTTTTTTTTTTTAATTTCTATTTAGCCAAGATGGTGTCAAAACAGCCAGTGAAAAAAAAAATGGTGGACAGTTTGTTTGTAGCAAGTTTAATATCGATCGAGCAGATTGAATGGAATTGCAATGAATTGAATTGAATCGAATTGGATTTGGTTGTTTGGTTATTGGGTTTGAGTTAAGTAGAGTTTATATGAATAAAGAATTATTTCATCATTCCTGGAAATTGAAACATACATATTTCAAACCGAGTTCCCTAGCAGCCGATTATATAGTTCAGTTTAGCTGCAAATAATACAACAACAAAGCAAAGCAAACAAACAATCAAAACACGAAATAAGACATGCCATTTTTATTTCAAACATTGCCAACATGTATCAATAACAGCAATAACTTTGTTCTTGTTGTTATTTTAACATTTGTATTCATTTTATATATTTTTTTGTTTTTGTTTTTATTATTGTTGTTTTCGCGTTTAATCCGCTCTGTTGGCAGTGATCATGATGGTTTCATTTCATACGAATTCGTAGAAATATCAATTGGTTTGATTACTTGGCATTCGTTATTAAAAGGTAGTTTGAAGTGGCAATAATGGCAGGAATTTTATGGTTGTCACATTGACAACATAAAGGAAAACACAAACCAACAACCAAACAAACAACAACAGAGTTATGTCAGATTTGACAACTTCATTACTACAAAATCATTGGGGTTTTTCGCTGTTAAAAATGTTTTTGATTATTTTTGGTTATTTATTTGTTTAATGATGATTGAAAGGAATAAATTATATTTTCTACACATTTAATAGTGTTGGTCACTAAACTAAACTTAATTGGTTTTTTTCTTGTGTATTTTTCTTCATCTTCGCTGAAAACTATAAGAAAATGTTAACAAGAGTTGTGCCGTTTAAGCTGCTAAAGCCTCCCTCTACAACACAGAGCAGTAAGTGCGACGAAATTAAATATTTGTAGTTACTCATTTCAAATTGCCTCACGCAAATTATTTTTAATCGTTCTACTTAAGAGTCTCCACTTATGTATTTCCATGTTTAAGCTACCACTAACAATTCGTAGCAACTACTTATACCTATTGACTTGGGTTTTTTGTGGCATCTTGTTTTTTTAATGTCAGTTGCTTTCCACCTTTTGCATTCCTTTGGCATCTTTAACATCAATGTCGATCATTAAATGCTTTAACGAAAATTATCTTGTTTAAATTACAAATAACATGAACATTGACGGTTGCAATAAGCAATGATCTTAAGGCAATAAAATTTTAAAAGGATTTGGAGATTTATTTTGTACAGTGGGCAACAAAGAAAATAAGGTTTTTTTTTCATACATTAATGTGGGTGAGTTGAGGCTAAAATAATAGCTTTAATTAAATAAGTGTTTGTTACGAACCTTGCTTCAGTATTTCTTAGGGTTGATTTTGATTTTAGTACAATGAGTTTAAAGAGGGTCTCCCTGTATTGCACCGACTTTTTAAATAAACAACTAAATGTACATCTTATTCAACACCAAGGATAAGAACAGAATTTTCTAATTAAACTGTTAGCCCAGTATCTTTGGAGTACTTCATCTAACACACATCACATAATTTTTTGTTGTTGCCTTAAGTGAAAAGACCACTTGTACTCTAGCAGTAATCTAGCTTGTTTACACATGCTGTGTTTTTGGAATTTGGTTTAAACCTCATCATATATTTGTATTTAATAAACCATTACAACAAATATCCTGGTTATACCAAAGATAAACTTAGGAGGTTATCGAGCCTGTGGAGTACCGGCAACTACAACGCACTGCAACAATGAAAAAGAAATACACGGACGGATGGACGGTTCGATTCTACTATCAAAGAGTAGTAAAATCCCATAATCAGTTTTGCACTGATTGCTAACCAATTTTCATTTGTGGACCTAGAAATATTGTGAAAATCAGTGGGTCCTTCAAAAAAGGTGTCATCATTTTTTGTCTTATATCTCATTCATACTAGATGATATTACTTCACTTTGTTTGGCAATAGTGTAGCTGACGATATTTTATTAAAAAAATAGTATGAAAATAGTAAAAAATTTTCTTTTTATTATTTTCAGCATAACTTACAGGGCCTCCATAATTTTCACTAACAATATATGGGGAAATTGTAATTGCTTTGGCTTTGGCCCAAAATCGTGTAACATTGTTTATTTCCAGCCCAGGTTTTGTGCAACTTGATTCTTCAAATAATTTTAAGAGGATTCTCGTCTGCATAAGGGTGTGGCCAATTAATTCAAGTAAGTATGTTGTTTGAATCTTGCCACGTTCGGGTTTAGTTGCTGGAAAATCTCTTTTATATGATTTCTCTCAAGAAACCACATCTCAATGTTCTGTATTTTGCCGGATTAATTTTTTTACTGTGAAAAGCCAACTGTAGCATATCATATTAGATTGTTGACAAACTTTTGCACCTCGGAAAAATTTATCTGAGTACAAAACGTTGAAATGTGATAAAGATTGTGAGGATTGTGTAGTATTTTTATTCATACTCTAAATTACCTGTGGCGCATAATTTAAGTTTTGGCTGCAAATAAACGTAGACTGCTGTAGAACACGATATTTTCTCAGCATTTTTTGTATAATGGCTGGTGACTGACACAATTTTGCATTTAATACAAGTATTTTATAATAATTTTCCGCTTTTTGATATCCTACAAATTAAAAATTCAAGACATTAAAAAAATTTGGTTAAGAAGCAATATCTTTAATAGTATTTCTTTTTGTGATCAATTATCTTGTATTAAGTTTTATTCTCTTTATTATTTTATCTTACATAAAATAAAATAGTAACTCATTTCCTGTCTGTCTTTCTCTCTGTGTTCGTTTCACGTAAAACTACTGGATGGATGTTAACAAAATTTAGTGAGAATCAGGTACCTTAGTATCCTGATTCCAATATAAGATACTTTTTTACCGCAAAAATATCTCATTTTCAAGAGAAAGTGGAGAAAAAACAAAGTTCTTTGATTTTTTTTAATGATTTAAAGATACTGCATACTTTAAGGCATCTTTTATTTTTGAAAATGGTATATTTTAAATACGGTTGGGCAACAGATGGCGCCGCTTTAAAATAATGACAAAATATAAATTACTTACTGATATAATTACTCAACTGAGAAAAATTGGTATTTTTACTTTGTGGAAAAATATTTTAAACACCTTTCACAGAGCTGTACAATAATTTTTAGGATTTTAAAAAAATGTATATAAAATTCTAAATTTTATATAAATTTTAGAATTTTATCCAGGGATGGTACCTATGTATATATATAAAGTAAATACTCAAGAGTCTTAAAATTTGGTGGGGATTAGTAAGGATGTACACAACGTTTGTGGGCACAGCTAGTAGGTGATAAAAATAATAAGAAGATCAGATGAAGAGAAATATTTTTTACATCTTTTAAAAAAACCAAGCACTCCAAAGCTTCTTTCGAGACTTTAATAAATGTGTTTAGTCCATCGACCATCGCACTGGATTTTCATGCCAAGAACATCAAGAGCTGCTGAGTGCTTAATATCTATATCACCCATACCTACAGATGAGGTAATATTTTGAATCCATTTCTCAGTGTAAGCATACAATATTGAGTCTTCGAGCATTAAATTCTATTCTATTCACACGACCCCATTTAGAAATTGTGATAAGATTATGATAGAGCGTATCATTCATGTTTTGTCTCTTGACTGCAATCTTAGTATTTTCGGCGTGGTAAGTAATTAATGATCGGATTATTATTTTAAGACATTAACTGTATTCTTGATAAAATTTAGAATACATTAGTTTCAAGTTTTGTCTAATAGAGCAGAAAATTTCCAATTACTAATTATAAGTGATTATAATTGAAATCAGGGACAAAATCAATTACAATTACTTGTAATTTGTAATTGAAAAATTTCAATTACAATTACTTGTAATTAGTAATCATTACTTCCAATTGAACGAAATTTAATTATATTCCTAAAAATTTCAAGCTTATCTTGCGTTGCATGATCAACAGTATTATTCAAACGAGCAATACGAAAACTGTATCCATGTTCAATTACGGTGAACACCTTCATAAAGGTAATTATCACTTACAAAATTTTGAAAAATTTGTGGTCAAATATACATTTTTTCATTTAATATTCCGTAGACATTGACCTTGTGAAAAAGAAAACAGTTTGAAATTTGCACTTCAGATTCACTTGCGTGGTCTAAATTCGTTTCTAAATTACCTCAAAAACTATCCTACAATACTAAAGGCTTTTTTACGGTCTAATACTCCCTTAACATCTTCAGCACCAGTTGAAAGGTTATATTTGTTCGCTAGTATTATTTTAACACTAAGGCCTCAAATTTATTTATTCCAATAGGATTGTTATTATTTTTTATAATTTATATGTAATTGAACATTTTTGTAATTAAATATTTTTTGACAATAATTACAAAGAAAAGTATTCATTACTTAAAATTTTCAATTACATATATAATTGGAAAATTGGAATTGGAATTGAAAAATTAAATTACTAATTACATATAATTGTAATTGAAATTTTTCAATTACAAATTACAAGTAATTGTAATTGATTTTAGTCCCTATTTCAATTACAATTACTTGTAATTAGTAATTGAAAATTTTTGTGCTTATGTAATTTTAACTCACTTCGGTACTAGTAAATTTTTTTAAACTATTTTAAAGACAACCTATAAGCAAATATGAACAAAAGAAAAATTAAGTAAACAATTATAACGGTTCTCCCTCCAGCCCTATCCAAACATAGCCAATTTTGAAACATTTTATCGTGAAATTACTCAGACTGCAAAGCACCCATTAAGAAAACGTAAGAGGATTTTTAAAGCCTCAATTGTTGGCTACTTACTCCCAAAAGGATTTGTCAGCCCCGAAATTAGTAAAGGCAGGATAGCCACTTTTGTAAAATAATCCAATTATTTCCTCGTTCCGAGAATTTATACGTTAAAATAAAAAAATTTCAAATTTTCTTTCATTGATTAAAAACTCTTTTGTCTATTAGATTTCAAAATACTGTACGAATAGCTCTGTCCGATTAGATGTTGTGGCAATTCAAATTCGTTATTTTATTTCGCAAAAAACCACCGTGGGGTAAATATCATTTTAATTTGGGATAAATATTATTTAGAAAATTGAGCGCGAAAAACAGTTGGTGTATTCGTTCCGAAGACGCATAGTTGTAGTTAGAGCACTTGTTGAGAACATGATCTATATTGAGGTGTGTATTACAGGTGGAACAAACTGGGGTTGCAGCTCTGTCGAATATATGTTGATGAGTAAATTTACAATGACCAAACATACTAGTGCACAAACATACTAGTTTCAGCTCTAGAGTTGTTTTTGTGGTATAGTATTTTGTCCCCCTTTGGTTTTATAAATTTGTACCTGTAGTGGAAAACTGACCATTTACGGGCTTTTGTAGACGCAAGAGAGTTAGCGATGTTATTAAAAATGTCACGTGTTTCCCAAGTAGAATATTTTCTTAGAGGTCGTTGTTTCGTTTCTTCAGATGCTGAGTCTGCGTATACATTGCCAGTTATACCAACATGGGAAGGAACCCACATAATTTTGATAGTATCCAAGTTTTGGTTACATATATTTCTTATTTGATTAAAAATCGGTGATTCGTACTGGGAATTTTTGAATAGATGATAGACTGTCAGAACAGATTACAAACTTTGAACAATTTTGTTTGGAGTTTTGCACTGCGTTAAGAATAGCAAATGCTTCGGCTGTAAAATTGGAGCAGTAAATATCAACGAAACCGGCAGTAATTATGTTGCCATCTTGAGTGGCAGTCGCAAAAGTAGTATGTGGGTAGACTTGCATCATTCTTTTATGTATAAGTATATCAAGATGTAGTAGCCTTAGGTAGGTATGCCGACGACAAAATAAAAGAATCCTCATTTGTTAGCCAAGGTGGTTGGTTCTGTGTTCTGAATCATAAGTATATTGCGAAGATCTGCGATAAGTTTACTGGAAAAATCTTTGCACCTTCTGATCGAAGATTTCAGTCTAGTTGTTCTAATTCTACTTATCGTTTTTTTAACCTCTTGGAGTAAAATTTTGTTTCGGCAAAGAAAAAGTTTAGGAATGAGTTTATATGTTAACTCCGCAGTCCGATCCGAGATAGCAGGCATACCTCTGTGAATAGTTATGGTTAGTAAGGATTTGAAAGTTTCGACAAATTTCGACAAATTTCGACAATTAAAATGGTTTGACAAGACCCCAATATGGCGGTAAACTCGCGAAAATTTATATTTTCGTATAAAAAAGCTTCTAGCGGCTGGACAAACACCAAAATAGTACACTTAACTATTCAAATGGCTTGCCAAACATCTGCTGTTGTTTATTTCGCCCTTTAGCTACCTGGACCTACTTGTATAGCAAATTTCGGCTGTCCAGCTTTAATGGAAATGACTCATAATCTTATTGAAGAATGAGTACTAAGATATATATTGCCTTTTTGAGAAAATTATGAGGGGAGTAAAGAGTTCGAATAATAATACAAAAACTGAACCTATTATAAAAGAATGGACGTCATTATTTGTTGTTGACAAAAAATTTAATTTAAAAGATTTCAACTCTCCTGTATAAATTTGATTTTATTTTAGAAAAAAATTGTTCATCTAATTTTAGAAAAAACTTTAAAAATAATTCAGATAATGATCTATAAAAACTTTGTTTTAATTTAAAAAAAGATTTTGAAATGCTGTTGCTGTTGTTGTTGAAAAGTCATATTTAAGCAGCAATGTTTAGTCAGTCACTGTTCTCTTTTAATGACTAAATTTAGTTTTTATTTTATTACCAACTTTTAGACTTCTTCGAAAGAGGTATTTAGCTTCTATTAGCAGAGAACATTAATAGACTGCTTCCCGCTTTAGCTACTCAGTTTCCAGCATTTGAAATAATGGTCCGCACCCCTCAAGTTAATTGCTGTCTGTCTGGTGGGAAACTACAAAAAGTTTTTTTAAGGCAGAAAGACGATAAAAACTCCTTCATTTTTGCATTTAACTGCAGTTTGCAGGCCTGGGTATGCAATGCAGTAGAAGAATTACCGAAAGCACCTTGGTTGCAAATTTAATGACGTCTTCATGAACTGTGTGCGTGTGTGTGTGTATGTGTGTTTGTATGAGTAAGTATAAGAGCCAAAGTAATCAATTCGTACAGTTCTGTTGAGTTGGCAGTTTTATGTTGAAAACATGATTTTTATGCCCACTTTATTAACAAAAAATGAAAATAAAAAACCTTGGCAGCGCTGTTGTAGTAAATCAGTGAAATACGAAACGAATGCGTTTTAATGTCTTAATTAATGTTTACAACAAAAGAGGCGTCTTAGATCAGTAATTCATGATTTTTTTGTTTTATGGCTGCCAAAATTATTATTAACAAAATGGTGTTTAATTTTATTATTTTACAGGGTCGGTCTTTTATGCAACTAAAAGCGAGTATATGTACGTAATAAAAAGCCTTTTCTTGGTATTAATTACAAATTTTTGTTGTAGATTTTGTCTGTCTTCCAAGTACCCATTTTGCTTTTCCAAACACGACTTTAATTGAAATTTATGTTCCTTTTGATGTCTAGTTATTTTCGTTGCATCATGCCCATACCCAGCTCTTGAAAGGAGTGGTTATTTTGTATTTTTGTATTTTTTATTTTTCATTTTTTAAGTGTAAAATGACAATAGTTTATAGCTGTGCTGTATTACCATTTGCTAAACAATTTCATTGTTCAATCTTATTAAGTGACTGTCCCGCTTTAAACGCATTGGCGGTTTCAATGCAGAAATAGTGAAACTACTAACAGTTGTCACTTGCCTTTCGTATGCGAAGGAAGAACAAACAGTTTGAGTAGATTTATTTATGTTCGTCGTTCAAAAGTCCAGATACTAATTGGCAGAAAGTTAAATCTTCATCTTTCTCTAAGCCTTCATTCATCTCTCTTTGTTTTTGTCTGTCTATCTGTATGTCTGTCTGCCAGTATTTTTCCTTATAAATAAATAAAGTTGTTAAGCGCCTGTCAAAGTCATAGTCTTTTTGTATCTTGTCATTTGCCATTTAGAATGATGTATTTTACTTGCAGCTAAATCTGGTCACTATTGTATCTTTTTTATTTTTTATTTTATTTATGAATTGAATGGAAATGATTTACATATTGTTGATATTTAAACTTCTTGTTATTTCTTAAAGCTGTAGTTGATTTATAGTAAAATTTAGATTTTTCTATAAAAGAAATTAAAAATAACAGAAATTGAAAAAAATAATATTTATAAAAAATTTTATAAATATTATTGAATTTTTTTTGTAAGATTATTAACACTCAGGGAAATATGCCTACCAGACACATATGAAATTTAGATACTGCTGTGTTTAGGAGTAGAGTACAACCTCATTGTTGACAACTCTACAATTCCACGTCATATTCATTTTTTTAAAAGAGAGCTCTGCAGCGCCTTTGGTGTTAAGTCAAGACACATTTTGGCCATTTTATTAATATTTTACTTCGCCGATGATTTAGTGCTAAAGAGTAATACAGACGAAGAAGGGCACTGTTATATAGCAGATCTTAATAATAACAAGTCTTCTGAGCCAGGACACATTTCAGCACTAGTCTTTAAGCAGTACTCTTCGACGCTAGCGCGTACATTAGCGACTCTTTTTGGCAGTTTGTATCATGCTGGTGAAATTCCAATGTGCTGCAAGTTAGCTAATATAACATCAATCCCCCAAAAAGAAGAGGCTAACAACACTGAAAATAACCGCCCAATTGCAGTTTGTTCTACCCTTTCTAAGGAAAGTATGGAAAGTATGATACATTTTCATCTTGTGAAGTATCTGGAGTCCAAGAGTTTACTAAACCACCTAGTGTATGGTTTCCGTAGGAGGCGTTCTACAAAGGGCTAGCTTTCCTTTCGGAAAAATAGTGTCAATCCACTCACCATTTCGGCGAAGGTAAGAAGGCAGTTATAGATATATTCAAGTCGTTTGATAGAGTGTGGCACGTTGTGCTTCTGTCAAAAATTATTGCTTTTGGTGTTGGCGATATCATTTCTTGATTTATATTGAGCTTTCTCAGGGATAGCACTATAAGATTTGTTATAGATGGGACTTTATTAAACGAGTTCAATATTACTTTAGGGGTACCATAAGGCTATGTTCGTTCTCCTATCCTGTTTCTTATTTTTCTAAATTACCTTCTTTGCCAAACTTTTAACCATTTTGCAGATGACCGCAGCATTTTTCATTCGTATTCATTCTGCAAATGCCCGAGTCTTTCAGGGACAATATCTGATTGGGACCAGACGACTAGAGTTGATTTTAATGCTTGTAAGACTCAATGTTGTATGCTTACGCACATATGTATGTTCGACCGAAAATGTTACTTTATCTGTAATTATGGGTGGTAAAATTATTAAGGAATCCAAAGCTCTTGATGTGCTTAGCATAAAAATCCAGTGTGATTATTGATGGACTAAACGCATTTTTCAAGTCTCAAAACAAGCTTTAAAGTGTCTCGGTTTTCTGAAACGGCGTAAAACATATTTCTCTTCATCTGATCTTCTTACTAAAAAATGGAAAACAGCTCTCATGTATGGGCCGGTCTTCCAAAGTCTGTTTTGGAGCTGCTCATAGACGATAGCAGAGTATTTAATTCTATTGCCTCTATTGCACATCGACACAATGTGGGTTGTGTTTCGCTGTCTTATCGCTACCACAATGGAATGTGCTCTAAAGAGATTAGGGAACTCAATGTATTGCACTATGCATTACAGAGAGAATTCGTTTTTTAGTCGAATATTTCGTAAGTGGAATCATCTTGCTGCCGCTGTATTTCCTGTCATTTACAATGTGGGGAGATTCAAATCGAATGTCCACAAACACTACTCCCTCTGTTGCATGAGTAGGAGTCATCCCCTCGTCCGAAATAAAAAAGAAAAATATTGTAAAAGGTTATTTAAAATTGTTATCACTGGGACTCATATGATATTGCTATAACCTCAAAATGTATGAATGTATGGCTGCAATCTTCCTCCAATTATAGACAGCTTTAAACACTGGCGCAGATGTGCCATAAACTTCGTCTCAGTTGATTTTGATTCTTAAAGTGTTTTTTTTCTTGTATGGTCGATACCGAAGCAGACCTCTATGATTTCTGGTAGTTTACGACTACCTTAATGTCATTGAGTCTTGTGCTATCAGTACCATTTACTCTCGTCTGTAGTAGACTGTGTAGACTGGCGAATTATACATGTCGACATTTATTCTCATCGCAGAGTCTATTTTAATTGCTAATATTTGATTTAAAGCTAAGGACTTCATAGCATCTACATTTAATATGTGTCTGCCTTTAGTGCAAAGCCAGTCTGCTGGACAACTACACTCTCTCCTGATCTGCCGTCTTAGCCTTTTTACAGGCACTGTCTACAATTATCGCCTTACCTCGAATTTTATTTAGGCCAGATAATAATCGAAGTTTCCATGACCAGTCACTAACGCAGTTAACCACTTGTAGTCACCTAGATTATATCGAAGCAACTTCTTCCTGCCAACTTGTAGTGGGAATCGAACACACAACCCGGATATGCTATCACACTACCTACTAGCCCACCGAGAGTTTAGTGTCTACACTAAACTCAGTTTTTCTAATCGGGTATTAAAAATCTTAATGATGGATTTACCTAAAAATTGACCGCTTGTCTTGTGAAAATTGCGATTTTCCAAAACCTCCTCTGGGTGCTTCTTTTTTTTTTTGCAAAAAGAAAGATTGATAGAACTTGGTAAAGTTGGCTTTTTAAATAAAAGCAATTTGTGTTTTTAATAAATCGACTTGAACCAGACATAAGCATAACACCGACAGAGCAATGGTATTAAGTGTTTATGTTCTGACGGACCATAATTTTTTTGTTTTCCATCAATGTTGTTTAAATGCTTATGGCAAAGATGAAAGCTGAAAGCAAAGAGCATCAGATGAGACTTTTTGAAAATAAAAATGTAAACAATTTTAGCACTAACATAACACTAACATGATGTAAATATTTTTCATTTATGTCTAACTAGCTATTTCCAGTGCGCTTCGCTACACCCATCATAACAAGTTTTTACTTTAATGGGATGTGCCACTCCCAGTATATAAATCCAGTCTGTATTTTGGTAGACTATGCACATTAGTATTAAGGTTTCTTGTGCAAAGTTTCAAGACTATACCTAATGTAGTTCTCTAGGTACGCGATAATAATTATTAACTTTGTATAGGAGGTACAGTCTGTGTTTCTCTGCACAATGTATTTTTCTATCCGGGTTACTAATGCAAAATTCCAAGGCGCTACCTATTGCAGTCCCAATTCATTCTGTATTTTAGCAGACTATGCGCATTAGCACAAAGGCTACTCCTGCAAAATTTCAAGGCGCTATCTGTTGCCAGGAACACGATAATAATTTTTCACTTTCTATGGGCGGTACCACGCCCACCATTCCAATTCAGTATGTGTTTAGCTAAACTATGTACGTTAATATGATGGTTATTGGTGCAAAATTCCAAGGCGCTACCTGGTAAAATTCTATAGATACAGGATAATAATTTTGCACTTTGTATGCTTTGTATGTGTATGTACACCAAACCAACACACACTTTGCGGTTGTATCTTGTGGTTATATTTAATATTCTTATTTTATTTTATCGAAATAAAAAATTAAACTTAAATTCCAACCAAGCGATAAACTTATGAAACGATTAAAATGTTAAGAAGTTCTTTTCCTTAGGAAAACGAATAATGAAACTCATTAACTAATTATTAAAAACTCATTTTCCGCGGAAAGCTCTCAAGTTCAAAAAAAAACCTCCAACAGAAAACAATTCTGCGGAAAATTAAACTTAAGTGTGAATTAAAAAAACTTAATTGTTTTATTCAAATTCAAATACAATATTATTGCAGACGTAGAATAATTATTTCCGTTACAAAAGCTAAAATAAATAAAGCTGAAACGATGAAAAAAAAAGATACAGATACAAAAGTCTTACTTACAACGAAAATGATAATGATAATAAAAAATTTAGTTTTTATTATAAAAGATGAACTTTAAACACTTTACACAACAATTTAGCTGTTGGGAAACCGAAAAAAATATTCAACTAAAATGTAAATGATTTAATTGTGGTGTTAGAAATGTTAATTTTTTGCTCCAACTTACTTCGAATTGTAAAGAAAGAAACCTAAAACTACTGTTTTATCAGCGCTTTGTAGGCTTAATTACGGGTAACTGGTGTTGAAAACTCTTCTGCTTATTTAACGACTTCATTATTTAAAAACCGTTTCTTTCTTTCTTTATTACGATGAGAATAAGTGTTTTTATAGTTTTTGTTTTATTTTTAGAAATATGTACGAGTATATATTTAAATTAAGCTCTTAGTAAAGTAAATTGCAGTATTATTAATTCTATGTTGCAATAAAGATTGTGGTAAACGTGCCACAGCTACATACCAAAAGGTGCTTATTGTATCGCCTTAATGACTTTATTATCGATTGCTTTTCGTTTATGCTTAAAAGTATTCAAAAGAACCTTAACAAGGCTGCAAAACAATTTTTATATTTTACAACTTAATTTTGCTTTAAAAAGAAGCAAAAGGAATCATTGAAACCAAGAAATAAAAACAGTTTATGGCTTTGAGCCACTTTTTCTTCAACATAAAAGTACCCTATTATTTGGCTCAATAAAACTGTGATCAGTTTTCTTTAAACTTAAATTGTGTGCTTTATATTATATATACTTATTGGATTTTTCTCTTCTTTTTTCATTTATATCCTTTAGGCCAGAAACAGAGTTGAAAAGTAATTGCGCTTTAAATGAAGCATTTCATTACAGTATTTTTTCTTTGAAAACGCAAATACAAATGTGCAGTATTATGAGTCAGTTTAAAACAAAACACTTAATTTTTTTTTCCACTTCCACTCCATTGAAATAAAAAATCTTTTTTTGTGAATCGAAACAACAAGCTTTATTTAATTTGAAGAGCTCCGGAATAGGACTTCCCAACTTTTATAGTACATCTGTTAAATAGGCTGCCACTGTCACACTCTCAATATCTTTTATGATACCTAACCAATAATTGAAAACCAAAATAGTGGGGTGTATTGATTTTTACATTAAAAAAAAACAAAATTGGCGGCAAAATAAATAACCAATAATTTCATTGAAAAATCATCTTCATCTATAAAGCAATTTCTGAATGAATGCGTATGTCAGCTAACAAACATGTCAAATTTGGGACATTACCAATTCACATGAGTTCCAAGATCGTCCAACGCATGCCCAAGAATTCAAAGTTTGCTATGAATTTTGGCCTGGACCGATAACGCGTCCATATTTTTTTGATTATGTCGTTGGCCGTCAACGGAGAGCGGTATAGATCGATGACTACCAATTTTTTTTTGTGGATGATATGGTCACCAAGGGTAAGTGATTTCAACAGGACGACAGCGTTCTTTAATACCACACCATAAACCACGCATCGGTGAAATTAAACATAATTTGTAAGCCAGTGACATGGTATATTAGAGTAGCGGATACCAGCCCTCAATCAAAAAGGATGCCCAAAAATTTATAAAAGATTAAAATAAGCAGTACTTAAGAAAGTAATTACAAAACCATACCCAAAAAATGCCCTATTAATAACGCATTTCTGTCTGCTTTATTGTCTTTATTGTTCATGGAATTCGTAAATTGATTACTTGATTAAGGGAAAATAATAGAGGGGAAGGAAGTAAGAAAAAACGCAGTTATTGGTTGGTTCTTGTGGAAAAAGTTTTACACTTATAATTAGGTTTCTAATAAATGTCTCATTCTATTTATACAAGTTTAAATACTTATAAAAATTTTTAGCTTTTCTAAAATGTGGGCAAAAATTTATTGATGATCTAGCTTGAACAGTAAAATATTTATTTCAATAAATTAAAAAAAAAAATACTATCTTAGTTTTTTTAAATCTAAAATGTTATAAGCGTAATTTGTAAATTGTTATTAAAAAAAAATTGAATTATAAAAATAGTTTTGGGTCTGTTAGAACCCTCTATTTCTAAAACCATAATAGGTGGGCTCTTGAAATGTTACTACTACTAAAAAGTGTCCCGATAGTATCGTGATTTTCATATTTTTTTTATTGTAATAGGGTGCCCCATACAAAATATAAGAAAAATTTAAATCTTGTACTTGTTCAGTTATATTTTGTACTGTGGTACGGAATCATACATGTGCGTGAGTCAGACTCTTCGTTAATTTATTTCTTCAGATGTATTAGATTTTAGTTGTTACTTTTGAATTTTATTTGTTATTTTCAGTTCAATAAAGATTTTAAAAATGCGTACACAGTTCGAACGCTATTCATTCCAATAACATTCGCAAAAAAAAGTTTCCTATGGATCAGAACAAATTTAGGATCAGAACGATTTAAGCGATAGAATTAAAACTATCGATGTGAACCTTTAACGTGGTCAGGACAGCGTGAATGTAGCTCCAATCTATCGGATTTCCATGGGTTTAGATAATTTTGTATTTTGTTTTCGTATTGCAGATCTTTGTGAATATTGGAGTTCTTAATATATCGGTATGCGGCTGTGATTCTTTGAATATCATTATTTTGGCGCCTTTGAAATTTGTTCCTATTTGGAGCAGTCACAGTGCCCCGTAACTGAATAAATTAACACCATGTAGCTTTAAGGCTCAAATTATAAATTAAAAGTTTGCAATAAAAGCTGAGGGTAGCATGTCTGAAATTACGCCAATTTATTTGTGTCACTTTTGTTTCTACACGCAGAGAAAAGCCATGGTTGTGCTATGGTCGCAAGAACAACATCATGCTCTCTGTAATAATATATAGTTGCGATGAACCAATTTAGGTTATTTCTAATATTTCGATGATCACGATAAACAAGTTTTGGTTAAAATTGTATCATTAAATGGTTATTACGCCTAAAGCCAACAAAATGCAAAGTGTTTGGTTTTAACTAAAAACAAAAGCGTCTAACTCATATTAAAAGCTATGTTTTAATTATAATCATATAATGTTCATATTTGATCATAATATGATAAATTTGTATTATATTATAGACATATTTAATTTTAATATGTTTAAATTTTGTTTGTTTTTAACAATGTCATTATCTGGGTTGACAATAATATGGTTCTAACATAAATATACTTTCTGACGCTTCCCGTGATGGAAATTATTTATAAAGCGATTCAAACATACGGTATATCCTTTGATTAATGTTTATGTTTGAAACAACGTTTTTATTTATTCATCCTCAGCACTACAGCACGTTTTCTTTTCCATTATCGAAAATCGTTTAAAATGCAAACATTTTCAATTAAACATTGTTAACAACTTTTCACATTCAATTCAGTTTTTTATATTCTTTCAAATTGTATTTTTTGTACTTTTTTAATCATTTAGCACACAAATACATACAAACACATATCACTTATCCTGTATTTGCCACTGGCAACAATAATTTCCACCTTTTACTGGATATTTGTTTTTTGTTGTTGTGTTTTTAACAATATATCTTTGGTACGTGTGTGTGTGTGTCTGTGTTTGTACGTGTCTATATGCTTGTTAAATAAACAATTTATATGATGGAGTAACACAGCAAACACGCAAATCTGATTTCATATAAATTTATTTTAAATCAAGCTTTTTCTTTTAAAATAGTACGTTTGTGAAGATGACTTCAAAATAATATTTTATCCAAATGAGAAATTTTATATCATCGCAGTCTCAAATGTATTTTTTTTATTTATCTATCTTCTACCTTTTTAAATTAAATCAAATGTCGTTTGTTGGTAATCGCATCCTTTAAGAACGAGTGCACCGATTTGTCCAATTTTTTTAAATCTTCATCATAACCCAACTTAGGTTTTTACGGCCCACTATTTAAGTAGCTAGAGGACTATAAGAGGTAGGACTATGAAAAATCATTATCGTGTACCTAGAGAATCGCAACAGGTAGAGTCTTGAAATTTTGCACAAGTTATTCTCAGACAAATGTGCATAGTCTAGCGTCTAGTCTAAATTTACAATAGATAGAGGCTGTGGTATGGGAGCTACCACTCCCAAAGTGAAAAATTATTATTGCGTACCTAGAAAACTACGATATGTAGGGTCTTGAAAATTTGCTCAAGTCTAGCAACATACAGACTGGATTAGGATTGTGGGAGTAAAAAGTAAAATATTATTATCGTGTTATTACGCCTAGTATAGCAAAAAACAGATTGGATGGGAACAATTGGCCTTGCATATAAAATGAAACAGTTTTGTGGCCATAATTTTTTTCCAACTGCTTATTCAATTTTTTTGTGGATGGGTGTAGTGTAATATTTTTGCATAATATTTATGTATAGAAAAAATGATATGTAATTTCCTCTCCTTTGCTGCAACATAGTCATATCCTAAGGTTTTTAATCTACGGAGAACAAAATTTTTTCCTAAATATTAGTTGAGTGAACAAGCGCATCTAATGATTGTGCTCGTAAGCTCATGTGCAAGTGGTTATACTCGAACACAAATTAGCTTACAAAACACATGCCTACTCATATCATGCTATTAGTAAGAAAATCTCTCTTCGTATCATAAACGCAATAAGTGAGCGCCGTTTTTACTCTTCTCATGTTCGAAACACTCAGTGTGTTTTGCTTAGTAGTTGTGTAGGACTTTTGGATATGGCTTAGAGCGTTTTGCTTGCACTAGTGGTTTTTTGGTTGTTTTGTATTTCTTAACAATTGAGGAACTTAAAATGAACGTATGTAAGTAATGCTGTTTTTTCTCTGTTTTTTTTTTCTACACTCACTGCATAAAACTGCTTGAAGTCGGTCAAGTTCATTGTTATTATGTTCCACATTTACTTTTACCTATTCAAACTTGCTTATGAAAACTCTGCAAGCTCATCGCATTTAACTCGTTGGTCATCGGTGTTTTCGCTTCGTTTTTGTGCTCATGCTACTAAATACGTTTTCTTTGAACAATAGAAATTTCAGAATTTTAATTCAAATTAAACCGAAGCTGTACACATAGTTTTGATTATTCTCACAGGCATTAAGGACATATTTTGTAAACTTCAACAGCATTTTTTCAAATTTTTTTTTTAATTTTATCTTTCAAAAAAATAAAAAAATAAAGGAGTGAGCGTTCCGCTAAAATTCTGAAATATGTCTCATCCATGAAGAGGTTTCCATTTTTACCCTGAAGGATGTGTTTTTAAGCACCATAATTGGGACAAGTTCAAAATATTTATGAGTATTTGAGAGCATTCCACAATATTCAAAAGCATGGTGGATCTTGTTGAGGTATAAAATTTCTCGTCTTAAAACTGGGTACTAAAAAATCTTTATTTTCTGGAACCTCTGTAATTGCACGTCATAATAATTTTTAGAATGGTTTTGAAGCACCTCTGATGTCAAATAGGCACATTAATTTAAAAGCTGTATAGCCATTTCACTAATCTTTTACTTCGCTGACGATTTAGTACTATAGAGTATACCGGCGCCAGAGGGTGTACTTATGTATAATACGAGATATATAAAATAGAATTAATATCAGAAACAATTATGTTAATGATTGGTACGGATGGGATATCAACCCTGGCGAATTTAGCCAACATGTATGCTTAGTACCTGACATGCTCACTACCTTAAGAAAATATCCATTAATGAATCTTGTATCTCACTTCTGACTTTGTGTTTACTGGGTTAATTTTATTGTTTGCGATTGCATGTGTATGTGTGAGTATGCAGAATTTGATACAAAAATAAAAATCTGTGCATGAATGATTTCTGAAATGTTTTTGTGTTGAAGCACAAAAAAGAAAAAATTAAACAAGATGGTTGTGGCAACGAACAACAAAAACACTGGCAATATTCCGCAAACAACTGACAGGAAATTAGTTTCCATTTTTTGATGAATGCTTCGACAGGATAGCTCTTTACTTTTTTTTTTATTTGTTCTTTATGACAAAACCCCCTGCACCAGAAACCCCCAAGTTTTTTTTTTTTACAACTCTCTGTTATTTCTCGTTTACCTCTATTTTGTGAATAAATTCATCATAATTTTTTTGTTGTTTCTTTTTTTTTGTCATTCATGTATTTCCATCAACCATATTTTTCTTATTAAAAATAGAATGACATAAAAATACGATTTTTCTCTTTTTTCGAAATATGTACATAGAATTGACTTTTCTACCCTGCTCCTCCCATTTGTGTATCCTTTTTTATTGCTCATAAAGTGGCCAAACAGCAAAATGACAGGATTGTTTTTGTTGCTTTAAAAGAATAAAAATATAAATTATAAATAAATAAAATCTTTTTTGTCACTGTCAAAATTATTTTCTCATTTCACCAGATATTTAACACGTTTTTATTTTTCTCGTCATTATTCGAGTTTTCCTTCTTTTAATTTTTATATTATTTTTTAAATTAAATTTTCTATCAATGTTTTGTCAGTTTATGGTTTAAATTCAATTTGCAAGTGTGAATTACAGTTTCGAATTTTTATAATTTTCAGACAAGATTCAAGATGTTTCTGTATTTTATAGTGAATTATTTTTGTAAATTTTACAACTCCTCCGAACCAGTTGAGCAGACTGAAAAATGATATTAGCAATACTTGAAGGTAATTTGAATTCAAATTATCGGATTTTCAGCTAAATAAATTGAATGCACTATTGTGGAGTAAGGCTTACAAATGTAGTACAACCTTATTCATTTTCAACATAACCTTTAATCCCTAGAAGCAGAGTTAGCTTAAAGATTATGACTTATAGGTTGAGAATTAGATCAATTGATGTAACAGTATTGAGTTATAAATCCCCTTGCCCTGTGAACAATAGGTTAAAGCTCACGTTTTTTGTTAATAAAATCAATTTCGGTGATATATTGATATGATTGATATGATGGCCCTGGACGCAAAAAGAGAGTTTAGGCATAAAAACATTTAGTTTGACGGTATATTACGGGCGGGGAAGAGAGAATCGTTTTTGTGCTCGGTACTCATTTATTTTGTTCAAGATGTTTTCTTTTTGAAATTTTCTTCTATAATAAAATGTTGCTGACAACATGTTCACAGAAAAAAATATTTTCACCAATTATAGGTTTTAATTGGTTTCAAATTCAAATTTAATTAAATAAGTAATTGATTCAATTAATTGTTTAGCTAGGATTTTTTTCTATTTTAAACAAAAATATATTTGAGCAAATTAAAAAATTAAGTAAACTTTAACTGATTAAAACATTTAATTGGAGAAAAACTTTTTTTCTGTGTTCGTTTATGTGAACGCGAATGTTCACCCCTGGAATAAGTTGGGAAGTCTGGGATTTCCCACCGGTTTTATAGAGTCCACTTTTTTATGGGACTACAAGTTGTGAAAAGTTCGATTTTCAATTTTTTTTATCAAAATTTTTTTATCAGTTTCATTAGTCAATCTACTCAATTTCAAAAAATGGACTTGAATGTTATTTATATAGAGCAACCAACATATTGGCCCACAAACATACAAAAAAAAAAATTATTTTATTGATTTGGCCGTAGGAAAAGGATTTTTGGTTCGTTGGTTGGTTTACGTGGCAGTTCCGCGAAAGTTAACAAGTAGGCTTTTTGACTCCACCCCATTCGTTGAGATAATATAGCCAATCTAGATATGAATCCAGTGGATATCTAGACAGTTCATATGGAGTGGTCCCTATTAGGTCGCGAAGAAAAGTGCCGGGCTTGTATTTCTTCTTTGCCGTGTAACTGGTAGTTGCGACAGTGTCTATTATGGGAAAGTCGCACTCTTATAACATGTGTACCGATTGCCCAATGACCGGTAGCACAGACAGCAAATATTGATATGTCCTTCCTGTTTTTATTTATGAACAAGATATCACCGGTGCTAGGAAGAAAAATATGGCCATTCTTTAAGTTAATAGCGCACGCTATTCTCACGTCAAAAAATTTTTACGACACCCACTGCCCCTATCCAATCTGTTTTTACTTTTTATGGGAGGTACCACTTTCATTATCCTAATCCAGTCTGTATTTTGCTAGACTATGCACATTAGTATGAGAATTACTAATTAATAAAGTATTATTGTAGTTCTCTAGTTACACGGTAATAATTTTTCACTTTGTATGGGAGGTACCACGCCCACCGCCCCAATCCAGTTTGTATTTTGCTAGCCTATGAAGATTAGTCTAAGGGTTACTTGTGCAATAGAGGTATTCAGTGTTTAATGCAAAAGTGCAAATGCGTTATATCACGCGAATTTAACTAACAACAATAAGTATTTTGTTGTTCAAATTTCAAGATTATATCTTTTTTGAGTTAAAAACTGGACGATTTTCAATTTAAAAATTCCAAAATTATTGAATTTTTTCGTATTTTAGTCTAAAAATGGCCATAAATATTATTTTTTTATTAGAAAAAAATTTTCTAGATGAATATATAAAAATTTTATATCTTTGTATAAGCTAACAATATATATGTACGTACATTCACTCTAAATTTCGTGTAAATCAACCTTGTAGAAGAGGAGGAGGTCCATCAATTTAACCTATTTAATATCGAAACTTTGACTTTGTTCCAAAATCTCAAAGCTGAGAGCGGAAATACAGCCGTAATAAAACTATACATACTCCCAATTATATCTGAAAAGTTTTCATGACCCCTAGTCCATATGTATATGGGCAAAAAACTAAAAAATTACAATTTTGGGATTTTTGACATTTATTTTGGGAATTGTGGGATTTCTTACTTTATCTTAATGTTGCAGATTTTTACCATTTGATTTTCGCTGACTAATTACACATCCACAGAAAATTTCAATTTAAAATTTTTTATTGCATATTCAATATTTTTACTTAGCTTTATACCACATAGCGCCATGTGTGGTATAAAAAATGTTCTTGAATAATAAAACAAATTATTCTAATTAGCAGTAAAATTTAAGAAAGAATATATTTGAAGTGAAGAATAAACTAAAACCATAGATAACACATAGATAGTCAACTGAAACGTCAAAAACCTAAGTCTCTTGTCAAAAAACCTAAGTCTAAGAATGTATTGGTAGGCAAAATTGTATAAGTGTTGGTTTTTTTTTTAAATTCCCCACAGCACCTAAACTCCCCATAGTTGTATAAAATATTTTGTAAAAACAGAAATTTTTTTTTTACGTTCAATTTTAGATGTTAAAATTAAATAATTCTTTTGGTTTTTAATAAAAATATGAATTTTGTATTTTCCCAATTTATTTATGTGCGAAAAGCTTTAGATTGAATGCTAATTTGAAATATTTGCTATATTGATTTGAAAATGTTCATCCCCTAAAAGACAAAAAATACAATACTGTGTACAAATAAATTTCACCAAACAAATGTCAATAAAATTAAATTTATTTTTTATTAAAAAATTTTAAAAACAATAAATTGTTAAACAATTTTCTGTGCAAAAATTCAAAAATAATTTAAATAATTGGAAAGTGCAATGGAATATCGCGTAATAGTGCCTAAATTTGAATACAAATTTTACTCCCCTAAGTGTGTTGAATTCATACCGTACCCGTATGTGAAAAGACATTTGAAGCCACGTTTTTGACATTTGGAGAGTTGGCCATCTATGTGTTATCTATGACTAAAACAAACAAATTTTCCAAACACATATTTTTCAAAGCACAAGTGATTAAAAATAATATTATATGTAAAGTAGTTTCTATAATTTTGTGTAAAGTGCTTATTATTTCATATTATAATAACAACAGCCACCCCTGGCAAGTGTATGGTGCCTACCCTAAAAACTTATGCTGGGATACTCCTCCACTATGCTCATGCCAAATTTTGGCCCTTTACAAATGACTGAGTTATTTTTAAAATATTTTAGTTCTGCCCCACTGTGCAGTGTGTGTAATTTAATTTTTCGAAAAACGTAAAGTGTTGCTGTATTTAGAAAAAATATCGCCCAATACCAATATATCGGAAAAAAAATATATTTGTTAAGTAAACCGTATGGCATCACATGCTTTGTAGTCAATTAAACCGTCTAAGCCGCAGCTTGAATTAACGAAATACAGCTTGTGTCTGTTGGCCTTTATGATTACGTAATTTAACAGCATTAGTCTATTGGTCCAACCCAACATGTCTAAAATCCCTCGTTGCTTAAACTAAATTAGGCAAAGCGGTGTAGGGCATTTCTTTCACCTTATCTAATGCTATTCTGTGCATTTCATGCTTCAACAAAAATATAATAGACTAAAGAAAAAAATCTGTCGTTTTCTAATTCAAATCTTGGAACACCCTTTATTAAGAGCCATTAGAAATATGTTTGCAGCAACCTATGTTATAGAATATTAGAGACCATATTCTTATTTACATGAGTATGAGTAGTGTCTTGTTATCACACAAGATCGCTTAACAACGCTTTTGTTTTAGGGCATGTGTGTTGTTAACGCTCTTTCAGGACGGATAATTGAGCTTGTCAGCAGCAGCAGGCTAATAAGGTTGCCAGCAAGTAAAAAATATTTAGTTTGACTCGCTTCATCCATAGTGTTTTATGGTTGTGTTGCAGTTGGTGTTCAATGTCACAGACAATGTTGAAAATTTATCACTTTTTTGTTGCCACAAATAGACAACTTAACTTTGGAAATTGTCGACTCCATTAACTACCACCAATACCACCACCAACACCACCACCACAACTACCGACATCAACAACAGCATAATATTTTTTAGATCAAACCTAAAATGTCTACTAAAGCAAAATCTTTATTGAGTCTCTATGGGCTGTATTTGACTACTCCTGCTGTTTGCTTGTTGCAGTTGATGCAGGCGGTGTTGCTGGTGCAGAGCAACATGATTTAAGAAGCAAAATGTTGAATAAAAGTCGTGCTTAATGTTCACGATTTTCTGGGCTAAAAGAGAAAAAAAAAATTACACAAAATAATAAAAACCCACCAAATATTTAATAGAATTATTGTAGGCGAATAAGGTGACGTCATTTTTTTGTTGTTTCTGTTTTTGTTGGCTTATTCGCATGCTGCTGTTTGTTTTATTTTTTTTTTTTGTGTTTTTGTCGGTTGTGTTTGTCAGTTTGTCATAAAAAACAATAATTTTTGCATATTGTTTTTGTGTACTGAACGGGAAAACATCTTAATTTTCATTTTATACGAAATTTTTCGTTACTTGCTCTTGTATGAACTCTTTTATTTTTCTTTTGCTTTCATTGTTATTTTTTTTTGTCTTTTGTGAAATTTTGGAATTTTTAGGTTATTTTTACACAAATTCTGGTATCTGGTCATAACATTTTAGCAGACAAAACGGTTACAGCACAGCATGTTTGAGAAATTTTGGTTCTAAGGTGTTTTATTTTTCTGTTTTTAATTCACATAGAAAAAGTTTTATTTTTCGCTTGCACGAATCGGGTTGGTGTCTAGGATAATTATAATAAATGAGAAAAATAATAATGCAAATTGTACTATCTTCTTCTGTATTATTTAAGTGGACGATTATTAAAAAAATAAACTTAATATTTCTTTAATTTTATTTATTAATTAAAAAAAAAAATAATTAAAGAAGCCTTATGACATCACATGCTTTGTAGGCAATTGAACCGCCTTAGCCGCAGCTTAGTGAAGTTAAAAAATACAGCTCGTATCTATTGGCCTTTAAGATTACGTAGTTTAACACCATTAGTTTTTTGGCCTAGCCCAACATGCCTAAACTAAATTAGGCAAGGCGGTGTAGGGCATTTGATGTACTTATCTAATGCTATTCTGTGTTTTTCAGGCTTCAACAAAAATATTTTAGGCTAAAGAAAAAAGTCTGTCTTTATTTAATTTAAATAAAAATTTTGGAAATTTGTTAATGAAATGCAACTATTGTTGTCTTACCTTTCGGTGAAGACTGTCACTGGTTGTTGTTTTGGTAAGTTTGACGAGCGATTTTTTACCGCGCATGCTGTATAGCGGATCCTGTTGGAAAATATATTTTCAGTAAACATCCTAATCATCTCGAGCTTTTGACATTATAATTTTGGCTTTATACCCGTCAAAGGTGATGGTAACTTTTCCGCCCGCCCATATTTTTTAGGAAATAAGGACCAGTAATTTCATTGGTCCATAAAGCACACTAAACATTTTTTTTTTTTTGGATTTACTATGCCTGAAAATATTGAGAGAATTTCAAAATAAATTTGCGCAGTTTGCAAGCGTTGTTAGGGCGGCGTTAATCAGAGGCAAATCTGACTGAGTACAAATAATGACATACGCAGAAAAAAAAATTTTGCACCAATTACAAGTTTTAATTAGTCTTAAATTAAAGTTCAATTAATTTTTTAATCGATTCAAATGTATATTTGTTAAAACCATAATAAAAAGCTTCTTATTAAAAACATAATTGAATCAATAAATTATTTAATTAAATTTTAATCGGAAATTAATTAAAACCTTTAATTGGTAAACATATTTTTTTTTATCAACTATTGGTGATCGATCTTATGACAGTATTATCGCTGAAGAAAAATTTTTAACTTATTAACCTTTCTCCTCTATATATGACCGCACACCGAGAAAGGGACCTAAACCACGTTTATGCTCTTCATCGTCACGGAACCTAACATTTTCGGGCATAATCGAAAATTTCGAAGTCATAAAAGATATCTTAACAGCATTAAAAATAAATTAGTCAAGTGCGAGTTAGACTTAGGGTTCCGTACTGTGTTTAGTACAACTTTAAAAATTCAAGTTCTTAATTTTTCATGTCTTATGAGTCACAATTTAATTTTAAAATTAAAGTCACAATTGCATCACTGTTGGAACACCATTTAAATTTTAGCAATTTTTGTTATAGCGACCATGGTAATATACTATAAAAATATACATGAATCTACCTATTGCGGTTCAAAAAATAAGGCTATTTACGTACAAATCATGTCTCTGCCGGAACACCCTTTAATTTTGTTATTTGTTATAGCGGCCATGGCAATTCTCTTTCTATGAATATATCAAGAGTCTACCTATTACCATTACAAAAATACGTTACTATACGTGAAAAACATGTCACTGTTAGAACATCCTTTAATTTTTAGTAATTGTCATAACGGCCATGGCATCACATCTTCTATATAAACTGGAAGAGTCTAATTTTTACGGTTCAAAAAATATGTCGTTATACATGCAAAACACGTCACTGTCGACAGAACCCTTTAAATTTTTATTGTTTTTTAGGGGTCATAGTAATACACCATTTGTGAAAATTTCAAGAGTCTATCTATTATGGTTAAAAAGTCAATGTGCATGTAAATCACGTCACTGTCAGCACACCCCTTAATTTTTACTATTTGTTATAGTGGCCATAGTAATACTCATCCTGTAAAAACCTCAATAGTCTGCCTATTATCGTTCAAAACCTATGCCATATACACATACAAATCAAGGCACTAACGGAACACCCGTTAGTTTTTAGGTTAAATATTGTATACTTACTTATAACGCGAACATAGTTTAAATCACTGCAAATTTTAATTGGTTGCTTCCTGTAGCTCAAGAAATAAAGATATACAGGTAAATAACACGTCACTTTCGGAACAGCCTATAAGTTTTAGTATTTGCTACTATAGCGGCCACAGCTATACACCTTTCGTGAAAATTTCAAGAGTCTACCTATTATGGTTCAAAACTTAGACTTTATATATGCAAATCACACAACTATCGGAACACCCTTTAATTTTTAGGTTTATATTTTTATAGTTGTTTATATATTGAACTAAGTTTTAATCACTGTTTGTAAATTTTAAGTGTATCCCACCTACAGTTCACGAAATATGCACATATTCGTGAATAACAGCTCTCTATTGGAACACCCTATAAGTTTTAGTATTTGTTGCTATAGCGGCAATAGCCATATATCATCTGTGAAAATTTCAAGAGTCTACCTATTACGGTTCCAGAGATAAAAGGCGATGACAGATGGACAGACGGACAGACATTGTAGCGAAAACAATAGGGTTACGTTTTTACACTTTGTGTACGGAACCCTAAAAAAACCTTAAAGAAAACGTAATGTTTAAACTTTTTTACTCTTAGTTCCTCTCTATTTGCTAAGTCACTTGTAAATGCTAGTCGCCCTTTTTTTATTGCAGGCGCAAAACTTAAATAACACACCTCCTACTTGTTTATATTGGCCGCAATATAAATTTTCAATGACTTTATAATGGATAAAGAAACGCTTTCTCACTCTTTGCGATTAGTCATGACTCGATTATGATTGTTTAGGTTGCAACAGTGTCGCAACTTTTGGGAAGGTGCACCAACGAAAATACCCAGATTTCTAATACAAAATTAGTGGAACATCCATTTAACATTTAAAAATTTTCATAACACAAAATTTTAATTAAAAAATAATTCTCCTCCTTGCTCATTATTATTTCTTTTTAATTTTTGCAATCTCTTTAAATTATGATTTATAGTTTGGTTTATGGAAATCATGCTCGTGCAAGACATGAGGTTACAAATGCGATTTTAAGCGATAATTTCGAATTTAGACATGATGATTAAGCCGTGATATTTCCAAAGCCATGAATTTGCATAGACTCTGCGATTGGGTAGAGATGATAATGGTAAATAAACAAGAACAAAAACAGCAACAACAACAACAAGAAGGAAAACAAGAAAAACAATAGCAACAGCACACACACTTACAGCACAATACAAATGTCCCTTCTTGCTGCTCTTACTTGCAATCACATGAAGTCTCTAAACGAGCATCTTGAGTTGGAAGAAAATCTTTTAGATTTTTTTTCTTGGCAACTTTTACATTGATGGTTATCGATGGAGCAAAGCATGACTACTCATGTAGAGCCAATGGTGCTGGTGTTAAAGTCGGGACTTTGTTGAGACAGGGGATGACGATGATGGTTGCTGTTACTAACAAATACTATGGCTATTTAGTGTAGTTTGTTCCTTTGGCTCCTCTTACGGAATGTTTATGATTATGTTGTACGTACAATGCAGTTGGTCTTCTTTTGTTTCTCTATTTAAAATTGAGCTTCAATAGTTTACCACTTTACGAGTGTAACATTATCATTATCTTTCAAGCCACAACTTATGAATTAAGATGGATGCAAAAATGTATGTGCCACTAATATGATTAAGTAAAAGAAAACTTTGATCTCATAGTTTTGCTTAAACTCTATTAAAATGTTCCAATTTAAATTCCACATACAAAAAAAAAAAAATAAATAAAAAATTGTGCCTTTTAAAAGTTTACTGGCCACTCACTCCACAGCCAAGTGGAGAATGAATGTAGGAGAGAAATGAAGCATGCAGCATAATTATGTTGTTGAGCAATATGTTGATTTCATTATGGTCATGGTATTGGCTTTTCGGCATTTTCTACAAGCACTTCATATGGCTTGGCCTCATTGAAAAAACAATTATGTATTGACAAGAATTTGTAACTTTTTAAATGGCAATAAAACGTGTAGGAGTCAACAGGGTCTACTTTATCGTTTCAGTTTGCAACAACAACATGAACACAAAAATAAATAAATAAAAAATATGAATTTTACTTGACTCTAAACACATGCATTCGAAATGAATGAAATGATATAAGTTCTAACTAAACATTATTAAACATCATCATAACTTTGTGATTTATTAACATAAATAATTTCCAAGTAATCTCTTCTCCTTTCATTTGTGGCATTCATTCGTTTGCTTCGCTTTTATAGACTTTACACTTATTCATGACTGTGTGTCTTTGAAAGAAGATTAATTTGTGCTTTCGGCTGCACTTGGTCATATAAAAAGTCATAAAAATATATATCTGTTCTTATGCCACAACAACACAGTACTAGTACCGTAAATCTTCGAAAATCCTGTCAAATGCCAGTTTTGACAATAAAATCCAAAAACCATATGATCAGTATTTTTTTTTTATAATGAAACTATTTCATTGCTCCTTTTATAAGTTTTATTACTTTTTCTTTTTTTATTATAAAATATATTTTTTTTTTTTTAGATGAAGAAGAAACATATTTATTTTATGTGATCAGTATCCCAGCAAAACGTCTAGGTTTAATTTAGGACTGTTGAGATTGATACACACAAAAGTTATAACTAAGTGAATACTTTGCTTTTAATTTCTTTAATTTAATTCTCATTTTGTAAGGAAATTTTTAACATAAAAGTTAAATGGCAAAATGGCCTTGGAAACTAGCTTACCCTGTATTTCAGTGAATTTATGAAATGGGTAAATAATAGGATGCTATTAATTAAATTAAAATAATGAAAATTTTAATACCCAAAATATAAATTGTTATGATTAGTTTTGTTCAAATTCTTCAGTTTTATTCTGATTTTTTAAAGTTATACATGGTTTTAAAGGTCTTGTCAATACCTACAAAATGGTATCTAAATTTGCAAATAATAATAATGATTGTTTTATAAGCATTTTAGGAAATACAATTTTTAATTTTTCGCTACCCTGGCCCAGCTTTTTCAAAATATTGGGTACAATTTTTACCACATTTTTTTAAGTTTTTTATAGTAGTTAGCGAGCCAAATTTTAAACACGTTTGATCAATTTGAAGATTGTATTATTACTAAATTAGGCGATTTTTAATTTAAAAAATCCAAAATTATTGCATTTTTGTGTACTTTAGCCCGAAAAAGGCCATTAACGCTTTTTTATAGAAAATAATTTCTTGACGAATATATAAAAATTTTATATTATTATATATGCTAACTATATGTGTGTACGTATAAAATTGATCATCCTTGTAGAAGATGGAGCTCCCACAATATGACCTATTATACATCGAAATTTTGACTCTAGCCTATATATTTTAAATGCCAAAGCTGGGATCGAAAAAGAAGACTGCTGTAATAAAGCTATATATACTCCTAATTGTTTTTGAAAGCATTTTATGAGCCGTAGTCGGTATATAGACTTTATGGGCAAAAGAGCAAAAAATCCCATTTTTGGAATTTTTGCACCTTATTTTGGGAATTGTGGAATTTCTTTTTTCTTAATATTGCCATTTTATTTCATTTGCTCAACAAGACATGCACAGGAAATTTTATTTGATTTGCTTAATTTATAAAAATTTGATTGCAGTTTTAAAATTTTGCCTGTTTTTATCATAATTTTTTAAAAATTTTTCGAAATTTTCAGATATCAGCAACTAATTTTAAAATTTTGTTGAAATATTTAATTTTTTATAGATACGAATATAAAGTATGCAATTTTCAATCAAACAAAAAAAGATTCACCTCAATATCATTTTTACGTTCAAAACTATGTACTTTTAAGTATAAGTATTGCCATATTTATCACGCTTTTATCAGTTTCTAAAATGCTTACAACTCAATAATTTTAAATTATTATTTGCAAATTTACATACCATTTTTAGATATTTACAAGCTCTTTAAGACTATGTATAATTTGCAGAAATGAGAATAAAACTAAAGAAATAGCAAGCTGTAAAAGAATTTTCAGGTGCGAGGTTCCCAACTTAGCGCCAACCCTGGAGGGCGTATGGTACCCACCTTTAAAACTTAAGTTGAGATACTCCTCTGTTATGTCCATGTCAAATTTTGTATCAATCGGCCTAGCCGTTTAAAAATATTTTTTTATTATTTTTTTTTTCTTAAGTCTAAAATAAAAATATACTTTTTAAGTCCAGCCAGTGCTAGACAAAAATAATGTTTGTTTCACGGGTTAATCATTTGCGGGTCATCCCTCTGATGTACGGCCAAGAAAAGCAGTATCTCTTCTTTTTAGTCGAAAGTAACCAGGTTCACTTAGTATGTTATGCGCCAAAGGTTTTGTATGAGATTCAAGCTTCTTTAGATACGTTACTGCATGTTTCGCTATTTCTGCTTTAACTGATGGCATGTTTAGGTCTTTGTGGATGTTCGAATTTTTTATATACCAGGAAGCAGATGTAATCATATGTAGTATCTTATTTTGGCGCCTTTGAATTTTTTCTACATTGCTAGCTGAGGCAGTGCCCCATAACTGAATCCCATAACACCAAATTGGTTTGAGGATCGACTTGTACAGTAGAAGTTTACAATCTAAGCTCAGGGTGGAGTTTCTGCCAATAAGCCAATTTAGTTGTACTGCTTTTAATTTCATTTGTGTTATCTTGAAATCAGGTATTTAACGTCTGACAGTTGTGGTATCATTTGGTTATTTATACGAATAGGAGGGCATGAGTCCCTACGCAGTGTGAAAGTTATGTGAGTACATTTTTGTTCATTCACTTTTATTCTCCATTTTTCTAGCCATTTTTCCAAATTGATTACATGGTCTTGTAAAAGTTGTGATGCTTCTTGGGCACTTTCATGAATACTTAAAAAAGCTGTGTCAACTGCAAAAGTTGATGTGTGGTCTAGGGTGCTAATTGGCATATATGATGTGTACAGTAAATATGAAATCGGTCCGAAAATACTACCTTGGGGAACTCCGGCTTCAATGAGGTGTGACGAGCTTAAAAAATCACCTTCTTTTAGTAAAAACTTAATTATATAATCTTTTAAGAGCTTTAAGAACTTTCGGGCTAGTTCAGCTTTAACTTAAATGTTACGCCTTCGTGCCAAACCTTATCGAATTTTTATTCAAAGATTTTTAATTAAATTTACTAATCTGTGTGTTTGTTGAATCGTACTATGTTGTTTTCTAAAGCCGAATTGATGGTTCGGACTACATTCTTTCGCGCTAAGGATTGGATTTAGCTTAGTTATTCAAATTCTCTCAAACAACTTTGACATGTTTGATAAAAGGCTTATAGGTCTGTATGATTCTACTTTTGTGTGGTCTTTTCCTGGCTTAGGAATCATAGAAATCCAAGAGACCTTCCACTCTGTTGAAAAGTACTAAAGACGTAAGATGGTGTTAAAAACAAAAAGACCTATACGGGGCAACTCAAATAACATCTTGTTACTTGTTTTATCAACGCCAGGGGCTTTTTTGGTGTTTAAATCCGCTATTGCCCTTTCAATATCGCTAAATGCAAATCTTAGGTGTACTTCGGCACTGGGTTCTACTGGTGGCCGGTTATAAATGACTAGGTTATTTCCAAAATATTTTGATTCTGCCCCACTGTGCACTGGTGTGTATACCGATACCCAGGACTTTGCTTGGGAACGGTTTCTTTTAAGACACAGTGCGCTCATATTGCCCATCACTCAGATAAATGTTCACATGGTTTTACTTAAATTTAAATAATTTAAGCTGATTGTAGTTCTCTTTCAAACCAATTTATTTTCAATTTCCTTTTATCTAGACTACATACGAGTACATAAATAGATTTTTTTCTTATGTTTAGTTTAAAATGTTTAATAGACATATAAAATGCTTGTATTTAAATGTTTATATGTAAATTATTTCATATAAATGCGTATTAATGTTTCGTTTAGTCATTTATTCATTCATTCATTTAAACATTTACTCAGCCAGTCATTTCATTTGATTATTCGCGTATTATTTATTATTAACTTATAATGTTGGCCAATAAATCATGACGGCTTGAATTTTTATTATGATATTTACCCGCATTCAAATGAACGAACGAACGAATAAATGGATGTGGCCGAAAATATCTTCGTATTACTAAACCCACTGGGGTTTATTTAATTTTTTTTTGTTTCTAGTTTTGTGTTGGAGTTGGTATTTTTTTTTTTTTTTTTTTTTTTGTTAAACCATAAAATTTTAACATCTTAATTTATTAATTTTATTATGTTAATCAAAAGTATATTTGCTATTTTGGCTGTTGGCTGTTGGCTGTTTGCTTATTTGTATTATTTTATTTCATTTTATTTTATACACAGAAAAAAATCATCAATTAAATTGGTTTCAGATTAAAATTTAATTAAATAATTATTTGATTCAATTATTTGCTTAATTAGGAAATATTTTGTGTTTTGTATTAAACCAATATAGATTTGAATCAATTCAAAAATTATTGAACTGTAGTTTAAAACTAATTAAAACCTTTAATTGGTGCAAAAATTTTGTTCTGTGTAGATGAACGCTTAAAAGATTTACATATTTGGAAAATTGTAATATTTTCTCCTTTTAATAAATTTTTGCAAAGAATTAAAGTGGAAACTTCAAAAACTTTTTTAATGTGAAAGTAAAGTTCAACATTTGAGCAATCATTGTTAAAATAAATTAGTTTGATTACCAGTTTCATCAGAAATTTGGTGAATGCACAGCGCGGTAAAAGCATGCAATCAAAGCTTAGCCAATAAGCCAGTGTTATTGTATTGATTCGAAGCTTTTGCAGGTAAGGCGACTAGCAAGAGGTATACCCAGTACTGTCTTTATCATAAGCTCTCAATGGGTCACGGACTTCACGCGCGCCTCTAAATGCTTATTAAACGAAAGAAATGAAAAAATTCCTATTAAGAATAAACATTGACATTTCTAATATGAATTGCCAACTGGACACCAAAAAATATTTCTTAGTTTTTCCTAAAATTGAACTAATTAACTGACGGAATTTTATTTCGATTTTATAACATTTTTTATTACAAATTATTTTTTTTATAGACAACACTTCCCGCGAAGCTTCTTACTTGTCTTTGGTAGAAATCGAACCCGCAACTTCCAGACTGATAGTCTAACGCAATATCAGTCTATCGAGGCATTCGTTGCAAAATACATAAATTTTTAAAGATTTTAATGCTTCAGCCTGTTTAAAGGTTTTGATTCTCTAGGATATATCTTACCGACCGACAAAAAAAAACAAAAATGGTTCAAAAGTATTAAATCGTTGAAGACAAAATTACGTATATATTGCGCAAAATTATTTGTTACTCAACGTTTATTACAAAATCACAGCTACCATGTTGTTTACTCTAAAACTTCACCACATAAAGGGCCTTCAATTGTGGTGCGCTTTAACGCTCACCATTAACTGGCCGACATCATTTTGGAAAAAATAAGGGCTTATGATTTCCGGGGCTCATAGAGCACGCCAAACAGTATAATTTTTTTTTGTAGGGGAGATACCAAAGCAGACCACTAACTTCATGGGTCTCTTTTCGTTCCTCAATGAATTCAGGTATCTGACTGGAAATTTATGAAACCCTTGCTTTCGTTGAGTCTCGTGTTTACTGATAATGATCCATGTCGACATTCTTTCTCATCACAGAGTCGATGGTAATTGCTGACATTGGCTTTAGGCTAAGGTCTCCACAGCATCTCCATAAAATATGTAACTGTCCGTGATCCAAAGCATTTTTTTTATGTCAGCTTTTTTTCAGGCACAGTCTGCAAGTATTGTATTACCGCGATTTTTAACTTTGATCTATACTAACGCAGTAACCTTTTGTAGGCACCCAGCTTATATCGCAGCTCCTTCTTGGTCTTCCTGCCAACTCGTAGTGAAAGTCTTTGGTGGAAATCGAACCCACAACCCCGGACTGATATACTACCGCAATACCTACTAGCCTACCGAGGCACCCACATAAAACAGTAACTTTATATGGATGTAATAGTTTTTCGGTAATTTTTGTAGATTATCTTCACTGCAAAAACCGCAAATTTGATTATTAACTTATCGATTTATTTAAAGGTAAGCTACACGTTCTGAAATTTTTGGCAGATCGAACGAAACATGAATCATGTCAATATTAACAATAATTATCAAAAATCGATATAATAATTAGACTTCTTAAATAAAAAAACCCAAATTCAAATAAAACAACTCAGAATCAATATATAAAATTTGAAATGGTTTTCAGTGTCTTTACAATCAAAAAAATCCTGATTAATTAATCAGAATTATCCTTGTCATTTTGCTTTACAACCTGAGAAACGGACAGCTTTCTTTCTTTGATCTCAATAAGTTTCATTTTCAATGATCATTAGCACAGACACACTCATCAGTGACAATAACCTTACGAGCCTCCACTTTAGATGGGCATTTAGTTTAAATGATTTTTATATTTTTTATTTTTTATCAATGAATAATAAACTGCCAAGTAATCATGATTTTACAAAATCATTTTGTCAATAAACCTTTACAGCGGCTCCAGTGTGTCTGGCTAGTTTTTTGGAGAAAAAAATCTAAAGGAATCAATATAAACAAGTAATTGGATTAGCCATATTGATGATGAGTGTGTGATCTTGATATTGCATACAATTCGATCTCGTACTCTTGTTCTCGTTCTTATGCACTGTTGCCGCCTGGTCGCTCTAACTCTTTGTTCTGAAGAGGGAGACTGTTTGACTGATTCGTTGTTGATAAATAGAATTGGTCATGCATTCATGACAATTACTACTAAATTTCTCTGCTTTATTCAGAGGCCATACAAAATTAATTTTCGATTGTATTCATGGATTTATCATTGAAATATTAATTCTTTATAATTTATTTGCTTTTGATGGGAGCGTGAGTGTTTGAATAAATGTGTGAAGGAGTAATAAGTTAAATTTCGATGATCGCTAATCATCATTTTCAAATTCTTGACTTTTTTTTCTTTGTATTGAACTGATTGATTTATTGTAAATTCCGGCTGCTTAAGTGAAGATCATCAGATTTGTTTTTTTTTTTTTTTTTTTTTTGTAAAAAAGAAAAACGAAATTAACGAACAATACAAGATTTCGTTTATCTTTAATAATAAAAGAACATTTAAAAAAAATGTTTTAGAGAAATGTTAATTTCAAAAGTTTAAATAATGAAAAATGATTTATCTTTAATCAATAAAATTTTTTTTTGTAATTAATGTTTAATCATCCTTTAAAAATGTTTATTTGTTGAATAATTTTTAATAGAAAATAATTTTATCGTTTTAAATAAAACTCATGGGAAAATAATTTGAAAAAATGGAAAATAGAACCAAAGGTGTGTTTTTTTTACTAAATTTCTTTTTTAACTCGAACTTTGTAATGGAGGAACTTTTCATAAAGTTGTTTAAAAAATTTATTATTAATTAAGTATTTAAAAACTTGTTGTTAAAATATATTTTTAAAAGAATGCTTTCACTTGCCAAATGGACAAAATTCAAATTAATATTTCGTTTTTGTTTATAAAATCCTTAAATAAACTGCTAAATGTTATAATTTGGAAGCTTACATATGCATTCGTTATACACATTTAAAAATCGCAAAAGGGTTTTTAAATTACCTACCAACTACAACCATATACATAGTTTCATAATAATATGTTGCCCGTAGATTAAAGAAAGCTTGGGGATAGCAATAAGCGACTCCTCTGTTGAAAGGCACAAGCAGCTCACTACCTACGATTTTATACCAAGTATTCCCTGGTAATGCCGTTCAAAAACCTGCTTGACTACAGCTAGAGTGAGAAGACGAATGTGCAACTGAGTACTCTGAATGGCAGCTAACACCAATGCGTCTAGGAACACTAGGTGACAAAGAAAGAAACTAGGTCACTGAAACTCAATGACAACCACTACATGTGACCACTTGTTGGTCTGAAATCTCACTGATTAATGAAACTAAACAATGATCGAAAACCCTGATGATGATTGTTGGCAGAAAAACAGGAAAACGAGTTGGATGAAGACCTTATGTGCCGTATAGGAATTTGAAGGATTCAATATACGTATTAGAATCAACTAGAGCTTATCGCGAAACTTATCAGGATTGCCAGTGTCGCATCCTTAAGACAGTGTAACGTGTATGAAAGTTCAGCCAGGAGGTATTGATGTCCCACTGTATATTTACCATATCCAGGTTCGAGCCGTTCCTCAGACTTTAATGTTGTTTCTGTGATTGCGCTTATGCTCAGGCAACCAAACTATCCTCACTTAGTGTCGTTCAAATAACGCCAGGAATTGAGTACACGTCAGTACATATGACGACGTCAACGCCTTAACAGCAGCTAGAAATAAATTATAAAAATAGCCGTCGCGTGTTAAGCTCCTGTAAGCTCCCTAAATGTAATTGCTGCTACCAATATAGCGTATATTTCAGCCCGTAACACAGTACAGGTATCGGGTATCTTTAGTAAGACCGGAAGATCAAAATAAGTAGAGAAGAACCACGATCCTGTCCCCGTGTCAATCTTGTAGTCATATGTAAAAATCGAAATTGCTCTGTTTTAAATTAGGGAGTTCTCCTTCCACCTATCCCTAGTCAGTATTTTAACAACAAAGTATTTTTCGAAGTCCTTAACCGAGATCAAATAGTCAGTCTGCTCCTCCAAGAAAATTGTATCTGCCTGGCATAAGATGGTGCCAAGTCCAACACGACTATGCCTAGATTCGCCTAACTCTCTCAGTCTTAGGGCCGATCCTGGAGACATTGAGGGGGTCATTTTAAACTTTGTGTTGAAGAGTTGACCTCATTGCACCAGTAACTGCAAAACTCACTAGAAAAGACTAGATAAGAAATTTATCTAGATAATAGAGGAGAAATTTTATATCCACCACTCTCCACCAGACAACTGCTCCATAGGTAATAATAGGCGTGATCACCAAAGTGTACATCCAAAGTAGCATGTACGGTTTGAGGCCCCATTTCTTTCAAACTTTCTTTTGCGCGCATATAATGTACTTAGGGCCTTAATCCAGTTCTCAGCATTACGTTCCCAGGAGAGCTTTGAGACCAGGATAACGTCATGATATTTAACTTCCTACTACAATTCCGGATTAATGCTGGCCTTTTTTGGTTGCATTTTCTCGGGCATTTTATACCTTTTGGTGCAGAGGTTTTATTTCTGAAAAAAAAAATAAAGTTTCTTTTGTAGCATTTTTGACTCCTTTTATTACAAATTAAATATATATTTCGTTGTAATAATTTAATAGAATAGAGAACAAGTTAATTTTATTCGAAACTAATGTTCAACTAGCTCTTTAACCCTCAACTGACCAAAGAAACCATTATTTACATATAGGAAAAGAACCTTAAAAAAATGTATTATTTATTCTTTTATCGAAAATGACATTAAAAAAATAATATTTAATATTAATAATGTCATTAAAAATATTTAAATTTCAACCCACTAGAATTTAAATTTGATCAAATTATAGTAATTGTATGTGTGTCTGTCTGTCTTTCGTCCGGCTTAAATATGCTTGTTTTGTCTACCAGATGTCAACGCTAATATTTTTATTATGATTTCAATTACAAACCAAATTCATTTTAGTCAACCAAAATGAAAGAAATGGAGAAAAGCAGCAATAATTTTAAATTCATTCATTGAATTCACACAATTGGGATGGCGGGCAGGCCACCTACGCCTTTTTAAACACACACTCAATCACAAGCACACACAGGAAGCCCATTTGCACACACTTTTAAGTCAACATCATCAACAACAATAAAAATAATTGTATCAGAATTATTAAATTTATTCACTTCTCCCGGACTTACACACACACACATCCAGCCTGCCAGCCAGCCAGGCAGTCAAGCCAGCCTTCTGTAGTTTTCATTATTTTTAATTTTTTGTAAATACAACAAAATCTGCTGTGATGCGATAAATTCATGGTCTTTGCTAGTGCTGCTACACAGTCATGGTCAACATTCAACATTCAGCATGCAACAAAATTTGCATTTATTTTCTTCTTTTTTTTGTTGTTGTTGTTGGCATTCATTCCCATGCACACTCTTTCAAACGATTAAGTGATTTTTGACAATTTAAGTGTGAATCAAATGAAATTAATCCTGGTTTATGAACATCATTTTGTAGTTGTTGCTGTCAAATCCTCCTCCACCTTCTTTCTTATTTCCACACAACAGTTGCCAACTGAATAGTAGCATGTTTGTGTTTGTGTTTGTGCCTTGTGCAACTAAGAATTAAACCACTGTGTGGCAAAAAGATTTAAATATTGGAGTGATTGTCAACTATTGTTGCTGGCATTAAGTGGAGCATGTTCATTGAAAGTTTCCAAGTTTTAGTTGTTTATAATTGTGTGTGCACTTCTCAATTGGAATAATTTTTTTTTTTTGCTATTTTTATTTAAATATTAATCTTTGATAAATTTTTGAAATTATTTTTCTATTGTGTCTTAGAAATTTTGTTATTTATGGTTCAGTATTTATTTGATTTTCTTTTCGTTTTGTATTTACTAAGATTTTCTTTATGGTTCTCATCCCATTCATAAATAGATTTCATTCTTGTTTCTGTAAAAAAGTACTTTTTTGTTTGTTTTTTTTTTTAAGTACTTAATCCTCTTAACTGAAAGTGGCTTTAAGCATGAATGAAACTTAACTAATCAGAGTTTAGGACTTTTTTTTATATTAAAGAACATTATTTAATTGATTTATTCTTTTGCTGCAGAAGTATTTTGTAGGTGTAGCTTAAGAAAGCTGGTGCTAATTACGATGGCTTAAGGTTGTGGCTAAGGCTGCAAGTTATATGGCAGTGATTAATGTTTAACGAGCATTAGTTACTTAAATGCACTATATAACTTACTGTGTGATAACAATATCGAAAGGCTGATTTTTGTGTTGACCACTAGCAGAGCAGAAATGTAAATTCTTAGAACAAAACTTCTCCCTGCGGCCAACCCCTGACTATCCTACCGCGGATTGAGGAACACACATTTTTGAGATTTATAGGTCTAAACCCAAGCATAGCGTTGATCCATTTTATAACTGTGGATTCAACCCATCGTTCTGTAAGAGCATTCCTAAAGTTTCAAAAAGTGATTATCAAAGGCACCTTCAATATCCATAAAGTAGGACAATGCAGCAGCACCATTGAGAACCTATCTTTCCGCAACTCTAAAAAGTTGGTAGATACTCAAGGGCCTCTTGTCAGCGTGTGGTTCCCCAGAGGGTCGGCCCATACCCTCTCAATCGCCTTCAGTAGAAAAGATCTAAGGCTTACTTGTCTGGGGTGTAAATTGAAGAAAAGCAGGTTATTATAAAAATAACAAACAAAAAACAAAACAAAACAAAAATAATTTTATTAAATTCCTTGAAGAAATTTCCTCAATATGACTATTTTTTGGGGTGTAAATATGTTAAAAAATAAGTTAAATTAACTAAAATTATTCGTTGATTTTTTATTAAATTTTTATCTTCACAAGATAAATATCTTTAACATTATCTGAAAATAATATTTCATAATATTTGTTCTTATTTTATTCTTATTTTAAGAGAAATAAACAAATAAGGCATTAAGTTCCTGTTGAGGGCGTTTGATATTGGTTTAGTGGTTTTCTTATAACGTCCACAAAACAATTTTTCTTCTAAATCGCTAATAGTTCAAAATTATTTGAAAAATTTTTATTTTCAACAACACGCCGAAATTGACCGCAACATATTGCAAATTGAAAAAAAAAAATTATTTTATGTGTCTATTCAAATAATTATTATAAACTTCAATTTAACAAAATTCCTTTTATTTTAGAATTCTTTGTTTGTTTTTATATATTGATTTTTCCGTAATAATAAAATAAACAAATAAGAGTGCTATATTCGTCCAAGCCGAATCTTATATACTCTTCACCATAGTAATGTTCACTATTCCCGTACTTTGTTGTTTCCCAAGTTCACAATAATATACATTCTGTTTTTACTTTTATGATTTTCAACTTCATTATTGCAAATATAATATAAAGATATGGACATTTTTTTGTATAATTTTTATCGAAAATTTTTTTTATAAAATTTTTATTGGTTTTTTTTTATAAATTTTATTATAATTTTTTTGTTAAAATTTGTTTTAAATTTAAGGGTTTTTTTTTTAATTTTATCGAAATAATTTTAAAAAAATTTTATCGAAGATTTTTTCTAAAAATTTTATTGTAATTTTTTTTTGAAATTTTTTTTTTAAGTTTTTTAAAAAATTTACAAAAAATTATTAAATCGAAAATATTTGTAAAAGTTTTATCAAAAATTTTGTGTAAAATTTTTTCACAAATTTTATTTAAAAGATTTAATTTTCTTAAAAGTTTCTTGTAAAAATTTTACCAAAAATTGTTTGTCGAAATTTTTTTTTGTAAAAATTTTTCTAAAAATTTTATCGAAAATATTTGTAAATATTTTATGGAAAATTTTATTGAAATTTTTTTGTAAACGATTTATAGAAAATTTTTGTAAAAATTTTACCGAAAGTTTTTGTAAAATTTTTCATGATTAAAAAATTTTTAGCAATTTTTGTTAAAAACTTTATCGAAAATTTTTAGTAAAAATTTAATTAAAAATGTATCGAAAATTTTAAAAAAATTTTATCAAAAGTTTTTTATAAAAATTTTATTGAACATTTTTTGTAAAAATTTTATTGAAAATTTTTTGTAAAAATTTTATAGAAAATTTTTTTAAAAAATTTAACGAAAATTTTGTGAAATTTTTTTTGAAAATTTTTGGTAAAAATTTTATAGAAAATTTTTATTTAAAATTAGATCGAAAATTTTTAGCAAAAATTTTATTGAAAATTTTTTGTACAAATTTTATCGAAAGTTTTTAAAAATTTTACAGTAAAATTTATTTTTAAGTTAGGACCTTGGGGGTCAATATCCTATTGATTGCTCTTGGTTACCAGTAGGAACGCTGTGGGTCTATTGGGTACTATTATATGAATTACTTTCCATAGAGGCCTTTAATACAAATCAAAGCAGAAAAAAACCCTACCAACCTAAAAACAAAAACAAAAACAATCGCCCCTCGCAGGGGGTTATTGATCACCGGAGATCTGTATGCAATCCAAGCGAGTTATTCACATTAGCTTCTTTTTGGGATGTAAATTTAACTAAATTTACGGTATGTTTTTCTTAGAATGTGTTAGTACTGTTTCATTTACACTTTTGTTAATTTAACAGAATTTTAATAAAATTTTTTATAAGGGTTTGTAATATATGTTTAAAGAAAAATCAGTTATTTTGAATAAAATTAGTTTATATGAACAAATCGTATATAAATTTGAATAAAAATTAAGTTGACTTAACTATTTTTGTCGTCAAGGTTCAACAAATTTTTTTCGTTAATATTACCTACGAAATTTGGTTCAGTACAGCTTACATATAGTCCCTTTTACACGGCTTGGAAAGAAAAACAATAATAATTTTCCTCCAAGCAAAGTGAGCGCTGGACATTTCTCCGTCTTCTATCATACAGAATCCCGAACTAGATAGCACTGTGGTCAGAAGTTTTATATAAATCAAATTCAATTTTCACGCGAAAAAAAGTTTTCACACCAAAAACAATGTGGGCTCGTAGGCCGTACCTACTCTGCCTAATAGAAGATCCGTGCCTGTGTGTGTGCACGCTTACTTATAAGGTAACCTGAGTTCAGTAGCTGAAATTTTATATTTTTGTGTGTTCTCTTAAGCTAAATGTTGTAGTGCCAAACCGTAGTGTTGAAATCTAGTTTAAACTAGATTTGAATGGTGATGTTAATGGGGTATAAGGGATATGGATGAAATGTAAACTAGTACCCTTATTGAAAAAATCATCAGTATTAACTAATAAAAAATAAATGAACGAAAAAATAAATTTATAATTAATAATTAAAACAAAAATGACGTACTATTTAATTAATGAATTAAAATTAAAGTTATTCTAAAATATTTATTGAGTTGGAAGTACTGCCATTTTATTTGTAAGATTTCTTTAGAAATTCCAAAGAACTGCTATTTTGTTTGCCATTTCGATTACTATGTGCACCAGCAACAAAATTTTGAAAAATTATTATATATGTATAGAAAAAACTATATTAAATTGAATTTATATTAAGCGAAAAACCAGACTTTGACGTTTAAAATTATTAACACATGTATTCCCTGTTCAACTGAATCGAAATCAAATTTAAACTACTTGATTTATTGGTCTCTTTGTAATACAAACTACAAAGGCATGAACATATTTCTAACATGTCTTAATGATTGAATACATGAATGAATCACTAAAAACACTAATAAAATTAGTTGTTGTCTATAAAAATAATTTAAGAATATCGTGCAGTTAAATGGCAATTCGTAATGCTCATTATTTGTTTCGAATCACACTTTAATTTAGATTTAAAGTTCATCTGGAAACTATTAAATATTTGACAACGTCTGCAGATTCAATTTAAAATTTAATATATTGAATCGGTTATAGATAAAAGTGAATAATGATTGTGATGTATTTTCTCCCAACAGACGACCATTTTTTTTTAAATGTGCGATTTTTTTACTCATCTCATAATCATTCTCTCATTTTTTCTCCCTTAATTATGTCAAAAGTGTAATCGAGTGTTAATAATCGCATATTTATAAACGTATTTAACACTCATTGACACTATCAGATATAATAAGAGTGGCTTACGTACATATGTACTCATATGTATGAGTTATTGTTTAAGTAAAATTAAGAATCAAAATTTTTTTTAACATATAAACGTACTGCTGTCATCTCAATTCATTCAACCATATTGACATTTGTTACAGATTTTGGTTTACAAAATGTCACATAGTGTAAAAAAAAAATAATAATAGAATTGTTGTTTTTTCTTATTGTCTTTGTCACTACTGAACATTGTTCTGTTTTTTATGATTGTTTTTGATTGCTGCTAACAATAATGAAGTTGTACAAATTCTCTCGCCACATATTTTTTATTTGTTTGACTTTTTGACAAAAAAAAAATTGGTTCTTGACTGTCACTCATTGTGACACATAATTAAAATGATCTTAAAACGTGTGTATGTGTATGTGAATGTGAATGGGTTTTGTATTGTAATAAATTGTTAATTGGATTTTGTAAAATATTACATTGCGGTATGTTTTGTTGAGTTTATTCTTTTTTTTTCAAAATTTATTACATTTTTTTCACAAATAAATAAAATTTTCTTGTAAGTATAACTGTCAAATATTTGTTTTCTTGGGAACGGCATGTTTAAGTATTAATTTGTTACGTGTTTAAAAGGAAAGTACCATGTTTTTTCTCATTACACAGAAAAAACATTTTCACAAAATAAAAGGTTTTCATTGGTTTCAGATTTAAATTTAATTAAGTAATGATGATTTGTTTAATTAGGATTTTTTTTGTTCATTTTTAAACCAATACTTATTTGGATCAATAAAAAAGTTAATTGAACTTTAATGAAAACTAATTAAAACCATTAATAGGTAAAAAAATTCTGTGTAGTGTTATACAGCAGTTAATAACTAAAAGAAAATGCTTTGCAATTCACAGAAAAGATTTTTATTTTACTTCACTTAACACTGCTTTATTTCTATCGTAAATTCACTTCGTCATGAGGATCGCCTTACTTGTTTTATTTTTTGTGTTTAACGTCATACAATGCGGATTTGTTAAAAAATCTTGTTTCAAAGATCCAAAACACAGCTATGGCGTTACTTCCCTAAGAGCGTCAACAATAATCGGTCACTGAGATTTGGTAAAATCGCTGTGCGGCTACCGGTCTCCGTGCCGAAGATTCTCATCTTCCATTTTCAGACCCCTTACAATCCTCGGGGACTGGTGCCTCATATACCCCCGGAAGCATTGTCGTTAAAGTGTTAAAAGTGAACATAAATAAGCCCTCAGGGAGACTCAACAAGGGATATGGAGATGGTCCTAACCACCATAATATTGTCTCCTTCTTATACCGGCGGGGCTGTTTTCTTTGATAGCTTATTTGACAGTTCTAGGTTGTTTCAGATTAGTTTGGGTTGGCAATTTATCAATATTAGAGTCACGCTGGATCAACTTTTGCAAATTGTTTAAATTTATTTTAAATAACCATTGTTTAATTGGACAATTTGATCGTTCATTACGTATAATTTATAGTATGTGCTCATACCCCTCCATCAGAGTGATTAATTCTCGCAATGCTTTTACTCCTATCGATTGTCTGTTTGGTGCTCTTGCTGGTAGAAAGAAGCATTAGTCCATATGTCTGTACAAATAAAGATGGTTAGAACGTTAGAGAACCCGCTGAGAGAAATAGAGACATGCTTTTTTGTACTCCAAACAAAGATTGGTTAATGGCTACAAAACCAAAGCACTAAGGTATGATATCCTTAGCTTCCTTCAAAATCTGCAGGCAATCTACTCCTTCGTATAAAGGAAGTAAAACTCCAAATTCAGCTAACTCCAATTAAAATCTGTTCGATGGTGCTCCTGCAGTGAAACATTGAGTTTAATGGCTCTCGTCTAGTAAAAAAGTTGAGTTTTATGGTGCTTCTGCAGTTAAAAAATTGAGTTAAAAATAGTGTTCCCCAAATGTACGATTTATTGAATTAAAATTACTTGGTTATTTACGATAACCAAACGATTCTTAAAGCAACCACCAATAATAGTACCACATTACAGCTATTTGAGGAAGCCAATCATCCAGTGAGAGTTAGATGCAAACCACTCTGAGGCCTAGCATTAAGGACGGCCTGATTGACTTTAAGCGAAAACGGCAATGACGCGAGCACGTTGTTCTTCAACGCAGAGGTACTTTACGACTGAGAGACATGCCTACTAACTTTTTCGAGTCTCTATTGGAAGGCATTGCAAACATATGGTTTTAGCAGAAAGATGCCACATGTCATACAATTTGCGATACATGAAAATTATTGAAACATTGAGACGAACGTATAATTTCCGGAAATGAACTGAAACTTCATTAATGTGATTAGGCGCCATTGCACGCAAAGAAAAAACATGGTTGAGGTAACCATAATCTAAGAGCAACATGTTATGGTTGAATTATATGGTTATATATAAAAATAATATTATTGTCGTTGGAACATATTATTGTTTTACATAAAAATAACATTGTAAAATACAACCATAGTTATGTTTATAATATAAGCATACTATAATATAATTTGAAACATTATAAATAACAAAAAACAAAAAAATACACGTATATTTCCATTTATACTTACATACATATTTTGATATTTTCTGTTTACCTTTCTCTGTGTTTGATATAATTAATTTAAAACTATCATTTATAATAAAAAAAAAACAAATTTATTTGTTGACAACAAATATGTATTTAATGTTTTTACGGTTTTAGATGAACCGTTAGCTTACACACATATTTCTGAACTGAAAAAATGTCAAAACCAAAATATGTATTTTTAAAACTAAACATTATTGGTTTTTTTAGTCAAACTTAACATACTATGTTTAATAATAATAATATATTTTGGTTATAATTTTTAAATATTAAAAATAATTTGGTTGTGGTTTGAATTTTGATATGTTTCAAATAAACCATGTTGCTTTTTTGGTGCGTATAACCATTGAATGATTAACTGTTAACAAAAAACTTTTTTATCGTGACCAAAGTATTGTTTTAAATAACTATAATTTGTTCACAGCAAACATCTACTGTTACAGAGAACATAGAGTGGTTGCCGTGACCATACAATAACGTGTGGATAATTTTCTCTGCGAACATGTAAAGTCTCAGGTCTATGCAGATACACCAGAAATTATCAAGAACTTGAAAGCGAATTTTCTATGCATTATTGCCGAATTAACTGCGAATTCAATTCTTTGAGCGTTTTATATACAAGGTGAACCATTCGCTTGCAATACAGAAATAGAACATTAATTTAGTCAAAGTGGCTAAAGTATATTAAGAGTTTGGAAATTTTGATATTAAAAAATGAATCTGTTTTTTAAATTCATTGATTACAGTAAAATGTTCGTTATTACATCATTATTTCCTAAAGGGGTTTTAAAACCCACATTGTCAGTGCAGTATAACTAAAAACATGATCGTTTTTAACATCTGGTCGCCTTAAAACAAAACAAAAACTTTCAAATTTAAGGAATAAAAAAAAACTTTTTTTTTCTTTGGTAAAATAAAGAAAATTATCGTGTAAAATAAAACAATTTATGAAAATTATACTTATTTTATGAAGACAATAAAATTTAATGAGTCAATCAATGAAAACATTTTTTAGAAATTTTATCCGCAACAGCACAAGATAAAATTAACTTGTAGCTGATTTTTTTTTTTTTTTTTTGATTGGCGTGGTGATGATGATTTTGTTTGATGACCCATCATCAAACTAATCGTAGTCATTCAACAACACCTCTCAACAAGATAAAATGTATATTTGATTGCTACAAACAAAACTGATGATGATCAGCTCATCATCATACGCTCATAACGAGCGTTGATTGTTTCAGTGAACTCAGTACGACGAGTCGTTTACTTTGTTGACTGCCCTGCTGTACGTAAACTTACAATTATGATTTTGATTACGAAGATTATTATTATTATTATTTAGTTTTCAAAACATGTATTCTATCACGAAAAAAAAAATATTTTTAACAAGCACTTTATGAAATTATGTTGAACAAATTTTATAACACTTTTTACTTATTTTTTAAACAGCAACAGCGGCTAAATGCTAAAAATTAAAAGAGAATTTAAGAATCCAATCAATTCTTAACAAATGATTTCAACTGCCTTTGAATTCATAATACAAAAATAATACGAAGGAAAATAAAAGAGAATATATACCAGCATATAAACAGTGAAAAGCGAAAATGAACAGAAAATTTTGAAATATTTTATCAATTCTGAATTCTTATTAATAAAATTAATTAGAATTCAGTCAAGTATTAGAAATAAAATAAATAAAATTTTTATATTTTTTTTAAATAACGAATATTAATTTTGAACCTTGACACTTTTATGAAAGCGTGTTAAACCTTTCGATAAAGAGCGTAGTTACTTTCGACGTGAAGCCTTGATAATGGTGTCTTCGCTTCGAAGGCGCTCGCCAACTAAACCAAACCAACAACCAGTGACGACGGTCTTCGCGGAAAGGTATGACAACAGTATTTCATTAACTGCCAAAACAAATACACTCAAATTAATCCAAACCTGTAATAATCATCTTTATTTATTTTATGAATAATACGAAAACTAAGCTGATATCTGGTCAGTTTAAATGTTCGTTCACGTCCTTTAATCATGATTGCTATCAATTTAAATATCCATCATCAAATAATGACTATTTTGGCATCATGATCATTAACAATATCGATTGTAATGCCTTAAAATTATTTTCGTATTATAATGAAGCTACAAATGATCTAAATCGTCATGTTAATGTGAAATTAATTTTCAATTGTGGCCAATTGCTCCTCGTAATCATGAAAGTTTTTATGGGGGAACGTTCACTTGAAAAATGGGGAGTATATTCGGCCATATTCCAGTTGACGTTGTAGTTTGAAAACGAAATAAAAACGATAATTTGGCATAACTGTTGGCGTTAACGACACTAGTCGTAAAGATGTCGGTATTCTGTATTTTGAAACGCATATAGAAACGATAATAAAACATTCGTTGTCATAATTGTAGGCAATGAAATTCAAACGACTACAAAAAAAATTAAAATAACAAAACATTAAGTTTGAAATTTTAGTTTTTTAAATGAAAAACATCCCGGTTATGCTAAGGGTGTCCAAAAATTCAGTGATTTTTAAAGGGCAACTGCCGAGAAATTAAATCCGTTTGGGCCTCCAGTTCTTGACGGAGAAGATTGGCATAAAGTAAAACTAAATTAGGAGAAAATATATATTAAAATGTTATTTTTATTAAAATAAATCAAGATTAAAAAGAAGGTCTGATTCCCGAGCAACAATGGAAGGATGTTATAAACAGGTACGATTGTCACTTTTGCAGGAAGCGGTGTCAATTCTATTAAAATTTGAAAAACAAATTAACCGGAAAAGAAATATAGTGGTATTTGCCGACCATAAAGAAGTTAGATCGCTACTTGTCCAGTTTCGTACTTAGAATCTGGAATGACAAAAATGTTAACGTTCTGTCGTAGCATCTTCCGATGTATATTTATATCCATTACGTCGTCATAATCATCACTTGAATTTGAAAAATAAAATTCAATACTCGCCATATTTTGTTAAAACTTACAAAGATATAACAAACTTTTCAAAAATTTACAAAAATGTTATAAATAACAACACAAAAAATTGCAGTGCTACCATACTTTGTTAGTTTTTCTTTTTGTTTTCGATAACGTTTTTTCATCGTTTCGACAACAACTTAGAAACGACTATTAAAGTTAAAACGCCAACGGAAATAGGCCCGATTATTTATATAGAGCATTGTTTTTAGAGGCGAAAAAACTTTAAATTGTCAGCACTGTTTTCTGTTAAAGCTGATTTGATAAATTATTAAATTTTTTTATTATCAAATTATAATAAAAATAACTTAAAAATAATTGGGGAAGGTTTTTGTGCTTCACTGTAGCACACACATTTTTCAACATCGTGAAATATAAACTTACCTTGCAGAAAGGAATACTGGATCACATTCTCTCACTCGCATGCTATGGTGTAAATTAACTTCCCAATTATTTATAACAATAAATTAAATTATTCGTTTTTATTAAACATAAAAACCTCATTATTTTCACATTAATATTGTGTGTGGAAAGTATTTTGCTATATTTCACAAGAGAAAAATATTTATTTTTTAACTATTCAGCTTAATAAAAAGAGTTTCGTTGGATTAAGTACGAGTACGTCTAAAGGATAATTGAAGAGTCTAATTTGTATTCTTGCACTTAAAGAAATAATTTGCATTGTTTTTCAAAAAAAAAAATATCTAAAAAATCTAGATAACATAATGCAACAAATAAAAACGTTTTGAAAAATACACGAACAATATAGGTTTGATTGTAGTACAACCCTATACTCCGTTTGGCGAAATTTTTGACCGTTTTTATTTACGTAAAGAAATCATCACTGAAATCAATAAAAGGTGATAAATAATATTCCCCATCTACAGCATAATTTTTAATGGTTATAATTTATTTTACTGAGTTTAGTTGTGGTCCAACCAGTACAAAAGGCGCCAAAAATTTAGTTCGCACATTGAAACAAACGCCTATTTTGAAAGCTTTTTTTTAACAGGAAACAAAAAATTTCAAAATACATTCACGAGCGACTCAAGAAGGGTCTAAATGCCTACTATACCGGTTTTACGGCCCATTGTTTCCTATGGGTGCTCTGTTTGGTGGGAAGTATTAAGAGAGGAGTCTCATGGGAAAACTCTTGCCTAGGTCCAGAGATTGATATCACAGGTGCAAGGAGAAGCTTTGTAATCGGAATGGCGGCGAGAAGTTTGCTCAGACTTTTGAAATCAGGGTTGGTAAGGTCGAGTAACATAGGATACACAAAGATTCTACTTGCGGTCGGATTCAACGGACCGCTTCCATTAACCCCTGGGCTAACGGATTTTATGGTCACTGAGTTTGATTTCAGCAGAATACCCTTGGTAGTATTTCCAAAAAGGGAAGAATGGTTGGGGTCTGTTAACTGTACGACGGGTTAAACTGTGTTGGGTCCCGGGTCATTGTAATGTTGAGGGCAACAAAATCGCTGACAAACTTGCAAGATTGGGATCGGAGGATAGTAACTTAGGGTATAATCGGTTAAGCCATTACTATAGGATTATATCCGACTGGATAGTTAGGAGAAGCAACCTGTCTTGCGAAGTAAGGAGGGATTGCAGAGGGATTGTGTCACGGGAAATTTGGCACAGACTGGACGCTGCGAAACCCAAGTTACTTCTGGGTTTAGACAGGAAAATTCTGAGAGTCGTGATAGGTGTGTTCACTGGTCATTGCGCCACTAGGACAAGTATTAGTAAATGGGTCGCCGGTACATCGGACTTTTGTAGGGTGTACGAGCACGAGGAGTTGAAAACTGTGGAGCACATCGTGTGTCACTGCCCGGTATTACAAAGCCCCAGACTTAAATGGCTAGGTGCGAGATTTTTCGATGGTCGTCGGCTTCGTCAAGGAAATCGGGTGGCTGAGTGATAGGTAGCAGGACTTGTAATAGGCATCCCTTTCTCCTTTTGTATTTCCTAGTTTTAGTTAGCTGAAGGGATTCACAATGGACTCCGGGTCTCCGAGTAGATGTGACATTTCTGACACAACCCTTCTTAACCTAATCTAACCTAAATTATTATAAAAAAACAGGCAAAAACTGTATCACAACATATTCGCCCCAGTGTGATCATGAGGTCTTCATTCTCTAAATTAGTTACTTGGCAGCAATAGTTTTCAGCTGATAAATCAGATGACTGTGTTATATTGGTTTTACAAATATTAAATTTTTTAAATTTTCTTTATATTTTCAAACTGTTTTTTGAAATTAGGCCCGAGTTCGTATCTTCAATTTTCTATAACCTTACATTCTATAAGTTTCCAAAATTACATGTTTCTTGTTTTCTTTAAAAATTAGCACAAATATGTTCCGGGAAAATCATATATCAATAAAATCAACGAACGACTTTTGATTCTATGCTAAAGATAAAGCCTATAATCCTATACAGTGGAAGATCTTTCATATCCCCCTGGAGATAATAAAAAGCCTTCTAGGAAGTTTGTGCTGCAGGACACCATAAAGTATAAATGAAGCAATTTAGTAAACTTTAGTCATTGGAAAATTTTTATTTGTCTTCACAAAGGTTCATTTACGAATTTAAATATATTTTAAAATGATGAAATTCCTTCTTAATCCTTTAATTAATTTCAATGTCGCACACTAGCAACATCTGCTTTTGCCATTTTTCCTTCCCTAGAGCGTCATGTATAATTTACAGTTTTTGGCAGCAGCAGTTGTTAGATGTGGCAGCGACAACAGCAGCTTTTAGCAACCAATTAACAATTCATTATAAAGGCATTAATATAATGAATAATCATTGACTTTACTGACATTGCGCCATAAATTTGTCCCCATGTCACATGCTATAAAAAGCTAAAAATTAAACAGCACGGCATACAACAACCAAACACGAAACGAAACTATAAATATTCGCGTAATATATGTATGTATAAAACCGAACTGGTGGTAGATGTATGTCCCTGATCCAGACGTCTGTTGCTGTTGGTCTCCTCTCATCTAAATGTTGCATTAACGTTCGTACAAGTGTGTGTATGAGTTAAATACTAAATAAAACATTGATTTATTTTAATATGTTTGTTTCGGCATTTTATTTGTTCATTACAACAGCAGCAGCCAGTCAGTCGTTTAGCTGGAGCTAAGCGGGTATCAAAACCCATTTAAAACTCCATACTCCATGAGTATCAGTCGCGCCTAACCAGCCTCAACTACTACAGATTTACACCCAAATTATAACTCAATAAATCTTAAAGAAAACAAATCGTATATTTGATTCAAGAAATTGCAATAAAGCAACAACAGCAACAAGAAATAAATGCAAAGATTAAAAAGAATTTCTGCCAGCCAGCCAGACATACATACAAACCGACTGCTGAATAACTGAATTTGGGACTGCTGGAGCAACAAACAATAGAGACTTGTGCCACAGTGCAATGCAGTAATTGTGCTGATGAAGTTAAATCCACACATGTTATCACCAACAACAATAACAACAACAATAACTAAAGCAGCAGTGTATTTTGCAAATGTAAACGCGTTAATTTGTTTGGTAGCAATAATTTAAGTTGAGAGGCGGGCGTTGAAAAGTTTCAGCAAAGTTTATAAGCTCAATTTTAATCTTATTTCACGCTGATCTTTAAACGAAAATTTAGAAGAAGATGAACGAACACCACAAACAATGTCTCCAGTTGTGATACTACTGCTTGCCACCTTCAAATACGTTGCGCTTTTTTTTAATATTTGATGTGATTTATTGCAGAGCTGCTTCTGGAAAAGGGAGTGTAAGGAATGCTTGTATGCAATCATCACTTGGCTTCACTGTGCAATAATTTGTTTTGTTTGCTAATCCAAAACTAATTTCCAACAAATCGTGTTATACGTACAACATACGATTGTTGCGTCGTATAAATTTGCTTACTGCTGATGTTGAAGTATCATTAATTTACACTATTTTGTCTGGCCGTCTCTTAGTTCAATTTAACATGGTCACAAACTTAACTCCGATAAGCGGGGCCTTGTTGGCTGGAGTTTGCGTTGAAAATTTCAACTGACTTGTAAATCCTCCTTTTAACCAGATGATTGCATTTCATTTAATATTTTTTCTATTTTTTTTTTGTCTGCAAAAATTCGAATGTGAAAGATTTTATTTTATGACCATTTATTGTGCCTAATTGCACTAAATGATGTCTTGCAGTTTTTTGTGCTGGCACTTGATCGTAATTTTTTTGAGCTGCTGTTAAGTACTATCGATGAATGAAAAAGTTCATGTCGATTAATCAGTAAAATGACATTATAACACGCTGGAGTTTTAGGCTTAACAAAAATGCTGCATAGTGGGATTAAAGAAATTAAAAAGGGGAAAATTATGAGAAATGAAATGAAAGCACTGGAAGCACTGGTATAACACCTAAAGGAACTAAATATAATAAAAATAAATTTAAAATAGTTCCACCAGCAAATAAAACGTTCAATTATATCAGTTTCCTTAAGCTCTTAGAGAAAATCTGAAATTTTAACCAAAATTTTTATTAAACAAAATCGATAGTTTTTTATATATATATATATACTCGTATTTTTATCACAAAGTACACAGGATAGATAGAGTTACGCATGGAAAACATACCATTTGAATGGCCTTTACGGATTTTTCATGAATGTGGCTGAATTTCGGTGCCTTTTCACACAGAAAAAATATCTTTTTTTTTACCCATTTAAGGTTTTAATTAGCTTCAGATTAAATTTTAATTAATAAGTTAATTGATTCATTTATTTGTTTGATTAGGAAATTTTTTTGCTCTGTTGTATAATTAGATCCATTTAAAAATTGGTTGAATTCTAAAAGGACAGAAAGGAAAAATAAAAACATGGTTTATTTGTTGATGTGTCGTTGAAGCTTTAATATTCTGCAATATTAATCTATTAACACATACTCTTTTTATTGTGTTTTGTAGAATTCTATTATTTTTGGCTTCTCTAAAATTAAGAAAAAGGTTTCCTGATGATCTGGCTGAGCAGACAGTGAAATACGTATAGGAACTAGCTCTTTTCCCCCAACAAATAAATAGCATTTTTATTATAAAATGATATGTGTAATTAGCATAATATTAAATTATTAATTGAACTTTAATTTGAAACTAATTAAAACCTTTATTTGGTGCCCTAAATTTTTACTGTTCACAATCACTTTCAAAGAAGTATAATCCCCGATCCCTCCAGTTATAAATTTCCACTACACAGTGACATATTGTGTCACATTTGGATACCTTAAACCCCATAATGCTCATGTCCGCAGAGAAAAAATTGTTGGTTCAATTAAAGGTTTTAATTGGATTCAGATAAAAATTTGATTAATTTTTTAATTGATTCTGTTATATTTTGTTAATATAGTTATATAATTAAGAAAGGTTAACAAATATTCTAATTAAATAAATAATAGAATGAATTAAAAATTTAATTAAAGTCGTATCCGAAACTAATCAAAACCTTTAATTGCTGAAAATAATTTATTCTATGCGATAAGAGTTACCAACAGTTTGCACCACAAATTACGGCAAATTTTGATGTTGTCTGAATTTGGGTAACAAATAGATTTTCTAATAAAACCGAACCTTATTAAAAGACAATAAAACAAGCTTTTTTGAGCTTTGAAGAAAATTTGTATGACGTTGTTTCCAAGCAAACATATTGTCAGGTTATTCCACTTTTTGATTAATGCTTTTCGCCTCCTCGAGGCTCTACAGCTCGACTTCGTATAGGAAGTCAGAATTTGCAAATTACGGTTTTCTTAAATAAAGTTGAATTTTAAATGGTCCTCCACCAATCAACGACATTTGTTTAAAAATTTTAGGTTATAAACGATGCTGGAGTGAGAAGAAAATTACTCGAATCAAATCGACCAGTAAACAAGACGGTCTGGCTGCCCTGAAACAATAATGACAATGACATGCGTACATTATTTATCCACCCGGAGTAATTTAACGACTGTAAAGCAAGCTTGGTGTGAGGTATTAACGAAATTTTTTATTTATTTTAAAGGTCCCTGGTTTTTTAGGGTGGCGCAGAAAGGAATGGTTAAATTTTAAATTACTCCGCTTCTGTGGATTGGAAAGATAGTACGGACTATATTAAATTTGGGGGGCTTATTGCGGCTTATTGGCATAGACATAAGACTATGGAAATCTTTAAGGGTTAACTGTGTTCAAATCACACGATCTTGCTGTACACCCCTAAATCGGTTGTGTATAATTCCATTGTAGCGTTTGCTGTATATTACGTAACACTAAATTGTTGAAATAACATGTCATCTACGTCTCTACCTTTCAATTTGAGGCAAAGTGAATAAAGATTGAATTTTGCACCAAACAGGTACTTTTTATGAGGCATTGCAAACCTCGTATGAGTTGGTTTTATCCCATTTATAGTGATAGAACTTCGCCATTTCCATTACAGGTCAAAAAGATACTGAAAAACTTAAAAACGTCATGACTGTAGACTAAACAGTAGCATGAGCAAGCTCATCTAATGGGTGTGCAAGTGGTCATAGTCTAACACAAACTAGCTTACTAAACAGCTTTGCTCATTAGGCATACCGTACTATTAGTGAGCAAACCTCTGTTCGTATCATAAAAGTATTGCGTTGACCGAGTAAAACAAACTTTCTATACTAATAAGCGCCGTGCTTACACGTCTCATGTTCGAAACACTTAGTGTATTTTGTTTAGTAGTTGTGGTTCTGGATAAGGCTTACTGCTTGCACTAGTGTTTCTTTCTTTCTCACGTAAAGAATTCCTTAAAATGGATGTAAGTAATGTTGTTAAAAAATTCGTTGTTTTTTGTTTGTACAATTCGTATTTCACTCAAAGCATAAAACTGCTTGAACTCGTCCAAGTTCATTGTTATTATGTTCAATATTTAGTAATACTTATTCAAACTTACTTATGATAAATCTGCAAGCTCAGCACATTTAGCTTCATCGTTACTCGCGTGTAATTAACAGACATGAATTCAATGAAAGATTGTAATAAGCGTCTTATGAGCTTCGTTTTCTGTGCTCATGCCGTGCTTTATTGTAGAAATCCAAAAATTATTAATATCGCCAACAATGATTGGAAAGTTTAGAATCTATACAAATTACAGGTCCAATGGCGAAAATCTCAATGAACCAGCTCGTTTAAAAAAATGACACAATGTTCAGGATATAACGCCTGCATAAAAGTCAGTTAGCCTAGCAAGAGGGAAGGGAATCTGCAAAATTATAAAGTTGCATATAAGCAAAACGACTGGGCATGGTAGAATGCGAGTCATAAAATAATTTGGGCCAACAAATGGCTATAAAGCTGACACTGTAACAGAAATGGTTTGGTTGACGGTAACTGACAAGCTCATTTTTCTACAACAGGTCTTAAAAGTAAATAAAAAAGTTTGCCGTGCGAACACTTTAAGTTTTCAAGTTCCTTTGGGCGCATAAACAATTTGGGGAAAAAAAACATCACTCAACGCCGAGTCTTGACCAAGAATTTAATTTCATTACAACAATGATTACCATATTTTCATGGATCAACCTCTAACAAAAATTTTATCGCTCACAGTTCTTGTTGCTTGGAAAAAAAAATTCGAAAATCATTCAAACGTGATAAATTACGAACAAAATGTCGGTCTCACCTTACTGTGCCCAAACAAATGTATTAGGTGTTGCTTTTTAAACTATCAATATGATCCAAATGATTTTCGAAATTCAATCTCCACATTTCACATGTTATTAATTTAGAAGCGAAAAGGCGTTAAATTTTAAAAAATATTTGACACCAACTTGCGACACAATAAGAAGCCAAAATAAATTAAAAATCAAATAAATTAAACAACCATTAAAAAAACATGCAAAGGAGTTGCTTGTGTATCCTTTTGAAACAAAAGATTCAAGCCGGTATGAATTTAATATTTTCAATGTTTTATTCTCTTCTGCTGCTTGTAAGGTAAATCGGACAAAATTTAATTCACTTTAAAGGGAATGTCTCGTGTACACAAAATATTTAAGAATCCCGTTCCATCATAATTCTAAGAATTCTTTACAAGACACTAATAATCGATGCTACTGTAACGTTTCTTGTGCAGATGATTAGCATGGGGACTTTATCGCTCTTTCGAAATGATGATGCAGTTTAAAGATGTCTTTTTGAATGAATCCCATAAATATGAAATCCAATAGTAATTGGTGTAACTACTGCTGCTGCCGCTGTTGCTGCTGCCTCGACTTTACAGTTCATTAATTTTTGTAAAAGCGTTTTTATCGTTTACAAATATTTTTACGTTTATTTGTAAATGTTGTATAAATGTGTGTGTGTGCATGTTGTATACAAGTCCTTTACATTTATCCATTTAATTATCCTTAATAGACGACAAACGGTGGTAAAGAGAAAATACAATCGTTTGTTTTTTTACGAGTCCTTTAATTTTCGTTTAGTTGTTTTTTTTTTTCAAAATCTCATAAAGGATTCATTAATAATGCCTAATAAAAGCCACTGATATCCTTTTGAATATGCAGTCGTATTTGTCTGGTTGCAGGGTATTAATGTGTGTATTAAAAACTTATTATGTTCTCATATGTCTAGTTTTAAGTGGCATTGCACAGTGGAACAGTTTGACAAAATCTGATGAATGCATAATTTCTACAAAGAAAATTGGAAATAAATGTTGGGTTTGGTTAGTGGATAGAAAATTTTATATGTTATACTTATGTATGTATAAACTAAATGTCGAATTCTCATTTAAATGACAATACTTAAGCATCGATTTTCATAATATATTTTATTTATAACATAACTATATATAACCTGCTTAAATTTTTAATTTACACAAATGCGTCAGGCTTTAGATCCTCCTCTTTGTCTACTTCCATATGATTCCAATCCAGCGCTATCCTGGTTCATTACGTACTGGCTTTCTTAAGGTGTGTCCTACTTTTCACTTTCCACTTTCTGCGTTTTATCGGAATGTGTATGGGCTCTTTGGCCAAATATAATGCGAAGGCTTTTATTTATAAAAAATTGTAGACTCTACCTGATCAATTCGACTCGACACATGCGTTGAAAATACGGATCTTTGTTGTTCTCGTGATTTCGGGTGCCCGCCATTATTATATTGTCTGCCATATTTATTTCTAAGCTAAATATTCTGTCTGACTTCACAAGATCGTTTGTTTTATCCTACATGTCCGAAATTTTATGTGAAAGTAGGCTAATAATTTCTGCCTATTCTGTGGGTGCCTCGGTTGGCTAGTATGTACTGTGCTAGTCTATGAGTCAGGTTGTCTATCAGACAAGTTGGCAGGAAGACGAGGAAGGAGCTTGGATATAATGGTTAACTAACTGCGTTAGTACAAGTCACGCACTCTCAAGTATTATCTGGCCAAGCTAAAAATCAAGGAAAGACGATACTAGCAGACTATGCCTGGAAAAAAGCTAACATAACCTTTAGACCAAGAGCAGATATAGTTATATTAAATGAGGATGCTGCAAATGTTAACAATTACGATAGACTATGTGATGAGGAAGAATGTCGATATGTATCAGTCGTCATTATGAAATCACTACAGTCGAGAGTAAAAGGCTAGTGACAGCACGATAATCAATGCATGTAAGGTTATCGTAAATTTTCATTCGGATACCAGAATTCATTGAGGAACCCAGGTATTTAACGCCTGAAAGCTGCCGTATCATTTGGTTATTTATACGAATAGGAGAGCATGAGTCCCTACGCAGTATGAAAGTTATATGAGTACATTTTTGTTCATTCACCTTTATTCTCAATTTTTCTTACCATTTTTCCAAATTGAGTATGTGGTCTTGTAAATGTTGTGACGCTACTTGGGCGCTTTAATGAATACTTAAAAAAAACTGTGTCAACTGCAAATGTTAATGTGTGGATTCGGGTGTTAATTGGCATATCTGATGTTTACAGTAAATAAAAAATCGGTCCCAAAATACTACCTTGGAGAACTACGGCTTCAATGAGTTGGAGCGAGCTTAAAAAATCACTTCTTTTAGTGAAAACTTTCGATTCGTTAAATAACTTTTTAAGAGCTTATAGAAGTTTCGGGGAAGTTGAGCTTTAACTTATATATTACGCCTTCGTGCCAAACCTTATCGAATGCTTGTGAAACGTCTAAAAAAGGGCAGAACAGTATGTTCTTTCCTCAAAGGTCTTTTTAATTACAGTTATTAATCTGTTTATTTGTTGGATCGTACTATGTTGTTTTCTGAAGCCGAATTGATGGTTCGGAATACATCCTTTCGCGCTAAGAATTGGATTTAGCTTAGTAAGACGTAAGATGGCATTAAAAACAAAGAGAATAATTCTGCTATACGGGGCAACTCAAATAACATCTTGATACTTGTTTTATCAACGTCAGGATTATTAACACATTACGAACATTAATACATTTTCTAGAGGACAGATTTGAACGAAGACTGCTCAATACCAATTTAGGGCGTATAATGATCTTTCCGCGCTTCGCTGGATTGCAGGAGTAAACTGTTGTCTTTTTTACCAATTTATTACCAATTTATGTATGGATAATGTATTTTTTCCTCCCAGATAACAGATATTATAAATCGATAAACGCCTTGAAGAAAAATAGTCATTTTCAAAGAAAACCTTTTTTTCTTTCATTTTATCATTTTCTTCGCTGAATTGTTCTGCGCTAAAAGCGATGTATGGGATTGAGATGTATCGCAAAAATCTGACGCATATGGGAAAACATCCGGTGAAGATCGTTAATCAATAAGAAAACAAATTAAAAACCAATACTATTTTAATGGCGATTTATCCAATCGAGATGCAAGGTTATTGTGTTGGTTATGAATTTCTATAAAATGAGTTTTATTTTGTGAAGAAAAAAAATAAAACTCTTAAAAAAGTTTTATTTTATTACGGAAAAATAAAATTCTTCTTATAAATATATTAAATTTTCATTCGAGATTTTATTTTTACGTTGTTTTAGGTAAGTTTTTTTATTTAATTCTCAATGTAACTGTTATAAAATAATTTTTTGATATAGATAACTGTCATTTAAGGTCCCTGAATTAAACCTTTAATTGGTGCAAAAAATTATTTATATATGTTTATCAAAACCCAAAACTTAACACAAACACCAAAAACCAGTCAAATTAAAAATGGAATATTTTTAGTCCTTAGTGTGGTCGAATAGAGTGCTAGACTTTAGGCTTAAAATGTATCGTAGATAAGCATAAATTAAAACTGTTTTCTTCCTTGAAATTAACCTTTTCTGAATTTTCTTTTTTAATTTTTAAGGAAAAATAAATTTAGATTTAGGAATCATTTAAATTATTTTTCATTATTATACCACACCATACCCACTGTGCCTTATCTTCTTTAAGCTAATTCGTTTTTGGTGGAAAATTTTCATGCTTCGTTGAATAAAAATTCAATTGTGGAAGATTTCTTTTCTTTTTCCCCTGCATAATGCTCATCCAAAAGTTGTTGTTGTTGTTGTGTATTTTTATTGTTATATGATGAAGTGAAGTTAATTTATTACACATTTATTTTATATTATTGTACATTTAACATTTATTAATACACTTCATTATTATTACTATTATGATCATTGGTGTAGGGATGCTGACACTGCCAATATTACTATTCGCTTCATGGCAAATATCCTTGCATTGTATTTGTGTGTGTGCATGTGTGTTTATGTCTATTAAATAAATATTTGTGCGTGTTTAAACTGAAGTGGTTTTTGAAGTGGCAATTTATTCACTCGCATTCATAGTCACTCTCATACAAATGCACACATTTCTAAATGCCAACATATGATTTTCGTGTTTAAAATGTTTTTTTTCTATTGTTCAGGGCGATCAAAATGATCCTGCTGTTTTAATTTTGTGATGCCGTTTTTATTGTCGTTGTCAATGATTTTTAATCTTTGTTAATTGTGAAAATATTTATACTCATTTGTGAAAATGAGAAAAAAATAAATAAAATAAAACTGCTGCATGCTCATGGCTGCTGCTAATTAAAAATTATAATTCATCCCTATTTGTTGTTGTATTATTTATCACGACAATATTTATAACTGCCTGCCTGCGTGCTTGACTGGCTGGCTGGCTTTTTTTATCCTTGTTATTGGGATTTTTGTTGTATAAATTATTTAGTTATACCTCAATAGAAAAAAGGACGGACTTACAGACAATGGCCAGCAGAGAGGGGTACATACTTAAGCCTCATTAGAGTTTGACTAAAGTGACGATGAATTTCAATTTTAAACTTGATTTATATTAAAATCATAAACAATTTAGATAAAGACAACCAACCTACCACCATCACTTATGTATATCGCCATCCTCATTATCAGCTTTATTTTTATTCGTACTGCATGTCTTTGTATTTTTATTGTGATTATGGGAATCATGATTAGATAACAAAATGGTTTTCAATTCAATTATTCTTAAGCATTAATTTTTTCTCTGTTTTTGTTTTGTTAAATTGATTAAATGTTTTTTTTTTTCTTAAATTAAGTGTAAATGACTTGTAGCCTAAGGAGTAATTATTTGGAATTAAATGGTAAAGAAATTATTTCTAAAAACGTTTGAGAAAAACTAAGAAATAAAAATCTTTTAAAAAATATCAAGTTTTAAAAGAAGACTTGAACGTTTTTGGAAAATCCGTCAATGAGTAGAGAACAATTTTTGTATTTTTAAAAAAGGTATTTCATTAGTTTCGCGCTGTGGACAAAAAGTTCTAACTAAAAGGAAAATTCAAATCTTTCTCTCTGTGTTCGCATCACGTGAAACGACGCACATAGGGGTATTTTGCCAATCTAGCCGGACATTACTTTTTTAGCTTATATTGGCTCTAAAAATGTACTCTAAAAATATGCTATGGTCATAGGCTGTAAAAGCTAGAAAATAGGAAAAATCGGACCAAGGAGAAAAAAGTTCCCCTTGGAAGAACTAATCCTACCTCTGAAAAATGCAAGTTTTTTCTTAATTTTCCCGTCATTTTGTTTAGCAATTTCAACTTTTAAGGTCAAAGAATGTTCAAAAACTTAAAGTTGGACTCAAGAGATTCTTAAATGCTATTTTTAGTCCCGCCCCCTTTTGTGGGCGGTGAAATAAAAAATTATTTGAAAAAATAATGCAATTATTAAAAGAAATAGATTACATACTTCTTATATTTTTATGGGCAATTCCCCCTTAAAGCGTCCCAGTGAAAAAATTATTTTTTTTGCCAATTTCCTAAAAATATTCATTTTTAAGCTTTCCAATGCCTAACCAATCCCCGCCTCCCAAGAATATTATTAAAAAAATATTTTTGTAATTTGTTACTTAATAGAATTTTATTTATCGGAAAATAATTAATTTATTCATAGTAATAACTTATTTATGATTGTAACGATAAATTTTATTTAAAATTATAACAATTAGTTTATTTAAAACAACTTCTCCTCTGCACTAAGATGATGATGAGTGCCCTGGTTCTTCTTCGTCCGATTCTTCAAAGACCTCTTCCGAATCTGAATCCTTTTCACCGTTAAGTACAGGTGGAAGCATGAAAGAAATGGCTTCTTTCGTAAAAGGTAATGACCTTTTTTTGGAGTGGGTCTAGTAAAGAGTTAGCAAAAGCCTATGAATAATATGTTACCCTCGAAAACTCTCTAACAAAATTCTGCCTGTAAAGCCGGAAATGTCTGTTTCGTGCCTCAGCCGCTTCTTCTGATAACAGCCCAATAGGCAACAATGCCTCATTCATATCAGTCGCACCATGTATTAAAATCTTGTGCATTGTAGGTGTCATAGGATGCCACTCATATAGAGAAAAGTAAAGTTTTGCAGTATCTAAGCAATAATCGGCAAACTTGTTCGTTCGGATTTTATGACCACTTTATATTACTTCAATAATAACCTTGATTCGGTTTATGAAATCATACTCAATTCCAGTTATTTCTCCAGCTTCTTCAGGATTGGAAAAAATCTCCTGCTAGTGTTACCATGTTTCCAAATCCGGCTTTCGGTACACCCACTATTGGCCCTAATTCCCAAAATTAGCCCTAATTCACTTCTAAATTTTTCTTCAATATTTTTTTCCCTCGCAACAACGGCTTTGTTCGCATTAGATTTTATTTTCCATTTTTTCACTGTCAGTTTATATGACAGGTGTAATATGCTCTGGCGAATTCTGGCGTGCAAAGTAGATAGTCCGAAAGAAAGGGCATCTACGTCTATATCTCTTTTGATATTTAAATTGTTTTTTGTACAGGTAATAACAGTGTTAGATGTAATGATTTAAATAAAAAATATCTATCTTCAGTGATTAGAAACCAAAACATTTTATGAATATACAAGGGTTTCTTACTCGTATTTACCTATCCAAGATAAGAAAAAACAATAAAAGTAAAACTTTAAAAAAATCGCAAAAAATGGCTCAAAAACGCGGAACGTTTTTTTACAGTATAAAAGTAGAGATCGTAAACTTTGTAGTGATACATAACATTTTTAGGATCGCGATGGAGATCACTCTTAAAAAGCTTTTTACTTTTTTTTGACAAAATATTTTGCAAAAAAAAAACCTTTTTTATTTTGAACGAAATTTTTTATCATTAAAAATTAAAAAAAAAAATTCTAAAAATTAACATAAGTAGCTACTAATAAACCCTTACACATTATAAAAATCAATACAAAATCTTTATTCGTTTAGCCACCAAAAAATATATTGCAAACCTCTCAAAATCGTTTAAAGTCAATAAAAACGTATGCGAGATACTCAACTTTCCTGATTTTAACAGTGTCCCAAAACGACAAATCTCAAGCAAAAACCTTGAAAATTCACTATACGATGCAGAATTTTGTTGTCTGTCGAGCTGCGTACTTAAATTTTTACATTTCTCAAAATTAATTTTTGTCCTAATGTCCGGCTAGATTGGCAAAATACCCCTCTGTGCGACGGGATGAATTTCAATAAAATTGTATAAGAAGGTACCTTAGTACTCGTTTCAAATATAGGGTACTTTTTTCTTCAAAATATCTTGTTCTCAAGAGAAAATAGAGGAAAATAAGTGATTTTTACCGATACAATGGTGCTGCAAACTTGGCAGCACATTTCATTTTTATCCGCGGAAAACTTTAAAAACTATTTACAGAACTTTACAATAGTTTTAGAATTTTATATAAATTATAGAATTTTATATAAAGCCTATGTTTATGTTTCTAAGTAATAACCCAGTGTTTATATATAAAGTAAATACATAAACCAATTCAAAAGCCCTATAAAAGTAAGAGTCTTAAAATTTGGTGTGAATTTCTTTCACAGCAAAGTCGAAGAAAATCCTGTAAGGACGCTTACGAAGTGGTGGGCACAGCTAGTCAAAGATAAGATTATAGCACATCTGCACCAGAACTCAAGTCTACCTTAAATTGGTTAAATTTGTTTTAAAGTGGCTGTATATTTACAAATGATAAACCTCGTTTAGGTGGGCAAGCGAAGACAGTTGCCTCAAAAATCGCACATAAAATTTACGATGTAATTTGGCGAGGACAGCGCACTATGGGTGATTTGTCAAAACAAAAAAAAAATTTAATAAATGTAAGTTTTCAAACGGACTTTTAGTCTCTGAACATGTGTTCTGCACCTCCAAATCTGATGGGCGTGCTGCCTGAGATAAATATGAGGCAGGTGGATTGAGCGCTACATTGCGGGGACCAGTTGAAGAATCAATATTTAACTAGCTTAAACTTGAGGCTCTAAGCTACTCTGGAAAAGAAGAAGTTTTCAAACGGCCTTTATTTTTTAAAACAAAACTATTTGTGAAGCTTCTGTTTTGTTTGCTGAAACACCCAGAGTCTTTGCGGAGAATAGAACACGCAACCCAGAAACTGGTGGACTAGCCCACTGAGGAGGCGCTGAAATAGTCTATGTTGTACTAAGCCAGAGATTTTTTTAAATTGTTTCAAACTTAGAAATTTTGGCATTGGTTGGTTTATACGTGAGTTATTGTCTCATGGTTCAGTGATTTCAGTTTTGCACGGGTTTGCTCACAATCAATAGTAAATGTAAACGATTGACCAATTTTAGCTGGTTTAGTGCTGGTAAATATCTTCCCCGCTACACATCACTGTCGATTCGATATGAAATCATGAATATTACCCAAAAAGAAACATAAAATCAAGAGTTTTTAGCAAGTAAAAACAACCCGTGTAAACCAAGAACTTTAAAATCGACTGGTAAGATTATGGCCACAGAATTTAAGGTTCAGAATTATATTTATCGACTGCACAGAAAAAATTCTTTTTCAGTAGAGGGATATAAAAATCGGATAATCTCTGAATGAAATATACCGTTTTAGAAGGAGAATTAATCGCCAAAAAAGATTTTCTTTTTATATAAAGACTTACCGATTTACTTTACTATACCTTAGGCAGCAAGGTGAATTTTAATAACTTTGAATTAAAATAAAATATATGTGCTTATTTAAATAAGTTTTATTGAAATAAAATACTTTTTAATATGACGAACATAGCTTTAAATACTCTGTGTAAATTTTAAGTTCCCGCACGGTTCAAAAAATAAAGCAACTTACGTAAAAATCAGGTAACTACCGGATCACCCCTTAACTTTTACTATTTGTTGTTGTAGCGTTGTTGTTGTGTGAATATCGGTTATTATCTACATCAACAACAAATTTTTCAAAAAATATTTCTTATATAAACTTATAAAATTACAAAAAAAATTTCTAGAATTACAAAATTATTTTTAAAACGTTAATGTAAAATCTAAAAAGTTAATCTTATCCCTAAAAATTCTGTCAATAAAAAACTCATTTTAGAAAATATTGACCAATTAGTGTTTCATTGTTTCTCTCTCATATCTCTGATTTAATATTTTTATTTAAAATAAAAATAACCGAGTTCAACAAACTTTAATTATTACTTAAACAAATGATAGTCTAATCTCTAAACAAAAAACAATTTAAAATTTTCTAATTGTTATGATGTCCGTTTAACAACTAAATAATTTAAAAATATTTCCAAAAGAAAAGTCATCATATATTTATCAACACTCATACAAATGGACACAAAAAAACTAAAATAAAAAACGTCGACAAAAGATTCACGGATAAGAGAAGGAACATTGTTAGTGGCATTCAATAAATGCTAAATTGACACTTAATTTCAGGCAGCATTTAAATGGCTTATGAATTACCATTCAAGTCACACAATTAAGATGGGGATAGATGCAGTAAACGATATTGGTCGGAGTAAACGCATAAAAATTATCAAAAATAATTTCTTATCTCAATAGTAAACCGCTAAAGCAGCATCAAAATGAAAAATCCAATACTCAAACAGACCCCAGACCAGACTAGTAAGTGCATGCAATTGTTATTGCTTGAGTTGTTAGTTAATCAGCCGGCATAACGCTTCACTAAATTCAATTTACACCATACGACAGCAGCAACATTATCCGCATCTTACAAAACGTTTAAATCTAAAAGATTGTTGCCGTTCAACTTGAGCTAAACTAACCAACCAAGAGCAGCTACAAGAAATATATGTATTTGTACTCTTACATACATTAACGAGCTCAAAGTTAATGTTAACATTTAATATTTAATATTTATTCAACTCGTACAACTAAAAAAGATATCAGTTTTAAACATACGAGTCCACATTTAAACACTAACTTTTCTTGCTTAACTATTATCTGCTACCCCAAGTCGACTTAGGTTTTTTGTTTATAAGAAGAGTACATTTGTATGTGTGAATATTAGTTTAATGTTTTATAATATTGTGCATTTCTGTTGTATAAACGAAATATTTTATGTTTTTCGTACGGTTTGTAACAGAATATAAAAAAATATATATATTTTTTTCGATATAATTTTTGCCATTGTATGGCTTTCACGTGCAGAACAATCGATGTCAAAATAACTATGTTTTCTCCTTTCCATAACAGTAATGTAGTCAGGATAAACAAGCATTAAAAGCAGGATTTTTCTGTATCTCCTTTGATCTCCTTTGATCTCCTGCCGATTTCCGCTACTAAAGCTGATATAGCTTATTACATCTTCCGGTCCACATCGTATAAGTACGACATGTACTGATGGTTGCTTGTGCATATATACATCTCAAGTACTCTCCGTTAATTCAAATGTAAGGTTATTTCTGGTTAAGTACACTCCTGGTTGTCTAGAATAGGCACATTTCCCATAAAAAAATATACATTTTTTACATTAATGTTATACTAATGTGTTCGAAGCAGTGTTACCATTTGTGAAGATTTATCTTGTCAAAAATATAAAAAAAAGGTTTTTTAACTACCAAAAAATTTAGTTATTTTAGTCAGTAAAAGATAAATAAATTCGTATACAAAAATTTTCCAAAAGGGGTGTATATAATAATTGTACATATCTTAAAGATCCTGAGCACTTGTTTTTAGGTGCCTAAAAATATGAAGAAACTTTGGCGCCCCATCACTAAAAAAGATTCTTAATAAAAACAAAAGATTTTTTTGCTTGACTTAAAGATTTTTGAGAAAAAATATTCGACCATGGGTCGAAGTGACCGCTAACTTCATGGGTCCCCTTTTAAGCCCATTCAAACCTCATTCTCATTGGGTTACGTTCTTACTCTAGCCTTTACTCTCTTGAATGTAAGATTTCACACTGCCGACTGGTAACTATCGACCTTTTTTTCATAAATAAATCTGTTTTAATTGCTAGCATTTGTATAAGGTTTAGATCACGTATATCATTTATACTTCATATGGACCACGGTCCTAGATTTTATTCTAGCCAGTGCTGGACATTCACACACAATGTGGACTAACGCCTCAGCCTCTTCCACGCACAATCTACAAGCAGTGCCGCCCCGAGATTAGTAGGCGCCCGGGGCGAGATTGTGATCTGGCCCCCTACATATTTAATTGGTCTCATATAATTTAGTTTTTTTTTTTTTGATTTTATACTTATATTTACAAAAGGGTTACATATTATGTAGTAAAAATAAAAAAATATACGAGATAGAATTTTTTTTTAAATCTTAATTCGAATCAGGAAGTCAAGGAATGTAAATAAAAAAAAATTCAATTAAATCTGGAATGGTTAACATTAATGTTTTATTTTTTCCCCATTTTCTGCACAACGAAGCTGATGTTGATTACAAAAATATCTTTATTGGGTAATTTTTGGATAATAGTTATCAGCCTTTAATGGCAAGAGCCCTTTAAAAATTAACTCATTCTTTTCGTTTTTATTTTTGAATTCTGGCCAAGGGGATGGATCCGAATTTATCAAGCCAACAGTTTTAGGAGAAGAAATTAATAACGTTTTGTCAGCTTCATTCTAATTAATATCTTTGTCATTAGAATCTGAATCTGGTATTACTAGTATTTCAACTTCATTAAGTGTACTCACGTTCACTGATGACAGCCGAAGAACTAGAAGGAGCAAAATAGGCAAGGAGCTTTAGGACCTTCGATCGCCTTCAAATAAAAGAAAATATATAAAGAGAATAAAAATAAAGAAAAATGTTTGCTTGGTAGTATAATATAAAAAAGAAATAGAGTTTACAAGTGTAAAACAATTTTAAAAAGCCTAATTTTCTATGAAATATAATGTATAATTAAAATTTCTCATATTCTATTTCTTTAATAAGTTTGTTTAAATAGAAAATTAATAACAATTGAAACTACCGGGTAGATCGATACGAAGAGTATTGACGACGGACGTAGCTGTCTAGAAAATGTATTCTGCTTTGCTGGTATCTAATTTTTCTTTATCTCTTTATAATTAAGAACTTAAGCCTAAATAATTAATTTATTAATTCAAAAATAGTTCAAATAAAATTCATATAATTTATTATAATTTATTATTGGTATTATTATAAAATATTTTTATTATTATAATAAATCGTTATTATTTTAAAATAATATTTTTTTAAGTGTTACAATTACAAATTATATTCTTACTGAAATTATAAAGCATAGTAACGCAGACTTTAACTCGTTATAGTGAAATAGCCAGAGTCTTCGGGGTGAATCGACCCCCAGACTAATATACTTGTACACTTCTTAGTAACCTACCAATAACCTATCAATCAATTACAAATTTAATTGAATAATTTTCTGTTACTATTTAAAACCTTAGGTTGGAGCACAAATATTTGTCTGTGTAAGTTATGTAAGACAACAATATGGTACTAAAATCTAAGGGTTTAATTATTAATTACATAAATAAAAGGTACATCAACCCTGAAAATAAGTTTTTGAACGGTACTGGTTGGACCTTATTATGTATAATTAAGTTTTAAAGATACAATAAATAAAATTGCAAAACAAATAATAATATAATTTACAGACATTCATTAATATAATTTTGCATTAATATTGAGGTTCGTTTAAGTGACCTTCACCTCAAGATATATGTATTATTAATATGCTCTTAGTATTGACAAAGAAACAAATTTCAACCTCACACTTGTTTCAATTTATTTTTAAAATATGATCAAAATTTAATTTTTAAAAGAAAAAGTAGGGTGTCCTTCAATTCGTCTATGACACTACGAACTGTAATACTTGAGCTTGTCTTACAGGAAATTATTAACAGTTTACAAAGTGTTTCTTGCTGTTATTTATAATTTAATGATGAACGAACAAGCGATAACCTTTGGTGTGAACTGATTTCGTTTTCTCGTAATTGTTTGGCTAATGTTGTTTGTTGGCATGTGGACAAGTGGTTGGAGCGTTTAATTGTATATTTTTTTGATTTTCTACTTTTTAACTTTCAATTATTTGTTGTTGTTTTTTTTGGTTTATCACTAAAACATTTATTGATTATAGGATGGGGTTTGAGAAAATTGTCAAGCGTTAAAAGATTTACGAGACTTTTTTATGCCTTTAAATGATTGAGTTTAAAGAAAAAAAAAACTATAATGATAACACTGCAAGTATTTTAAAACCCCAAAAGAGTTTTTATTAGAAAGAACTTAAGATAAGATTTTGTAAAAAAATGCTGTTTATAGTTTTACCAAAAGAAGAAACTAATCTAAAGTCCATTAGCACTAAGATTTGTTATTAAACAAATATTATTGATTTAATAAAAAACAGGATCATAACTACATACAAATCGTTTGACAATATATTTAAAAAAAATATTTATTTAGCTTGTTTTGTGTCCAGACAGTGGTTTTATGCTTGCTTGAATTTCAGACAGAGCGTCTAAGGCTTTAATCACAACACGGCGCCAGAGGCGATTTTTTGTAACACATTTTCTGCACTTGAGCGTGAAAACATCACTATCCTTCATAATTAATTTTGTTACTGGGTGTCGCAGTGCAGATCAAATGACATTTGTGTTCTACCACAAATGCTCATTAATACTTTTAAACTACTGTTGCCTCCATTAATTCCTAGAAATAGTGTGAAAATTAACGCAACATGTGTAAACATGTGCTGTGAGTGAGGATTTGTTCAGAGTGCTTCGTAAATATTTCATTATTCACAAAAAATAGGTTTTAATAAAAGCCAAAATAAAAAAACTTCTAAAAGCAAGTAACGACTTTTTAGAAAAAACCGTCTTTTTATACATCAAAAAATTCAAATTCAAATGAAACAAAGTAAAACCAGAACCTAGTAAATTGGAAACGATTGAAAGTAATCCATTTTTCACCTATTTCTGTCACTTCCTGGTAGTTGTAAGCAAATTCTTCTCTGTTCGAAATACCTTACTCAAGCGTAAATGAAGCATATTTTCAATTTTTTATACAATTATTTATTTAAATTAAATAAATTAAAATTTATGAAAATTATATGAAAAAATTTTTTTCTTGAAAAATACCTACCAATCACATTAATCAGGTAGCCTTAGTATATTGAGAAATATTGAGGAGAAAATTTTAATTATTTAGACAATTTAAAAAAGTTCACAGGTTTACGTTGAGGCACTTTTTAATACACGAAAAAATTTATAATTTTAAAAAGACTTAATTTTTTACACTTTCACTTAAAGACTTCCAAACGGCGACATTGTAACATCCTTGGAAAATGTTAAGCAACACTTACTGCGATGTCTATCTCGCGATTTGGAAGACAGGCTTTAGAGAAATATATAACGAACTTAAGCCTAACTTCCAAAAATTCATATGTATGTTAATAAACATTTCGACTAATAAATTTAAATATTCAATATTGAAACAAAAATATTTTTTTTTGTTTTGTGAAAAGGTACTTTCTCATTTTTAAAAAATTGTTTAGGTAACAAATGTAAGATTTAAATTATCAGTATTTTTATTTTTGGAAAAACGACTTTTTAAGTTATCTTCTCGAATAACTGCCTTTTTATTAAAGATTTTCCAATACAATACAAGTTTAAAAAATGCCTAAAAGTTAGGTTTCAGTAGAACCATCACTATATTTGTAAAAAGTACCGAAATGTGTGTTTATTAATAGTATCTTTTTAAAAAATTACTCAAATGAACATTTCCATACAACGGTCTTTTAGAAAGTATGTGGATATTCTTTCTCAAATATTTCGTTTATCAAAACAATCTCAGGGAGGTTTTTTTATTAAAATAGCTTTTTATAAGTACCTAAGGTACTTTCGAAATGCTAAAAGTATCTAAGGTAATTTTAAAATTAAAACCTGCTTGAAAAAATAACACTATGATAAAACCTTATATAAAAATTGTTGAACACTTTTTAAAGATACGATTATACCTCCTAGAGGTCTTTTATGTTCAATGTGGGAAAATTTAAATCCAATGTTCACAAACAATACTTCCTCTAACATCCTGCTCATAACCTATTTTCCTAATTCTGGCACAATGCATTGCATAAGCAGGAGTAATTCCTTGTATCAGCTACAAGAAAAAAAAATTATTTAAGTAATAAAGTACCTTTAAAATAATTAAAAGGATTATAAGAGTTTGTGAAAGGGACCTTAATCAGGTTGCCTCACTACGGAGGGAAAATTATCAATTTTTTTATATGGATTTTAATAGTTGAACTTACAATTTTTCCCCTTAACATTTTCGCCTTAACATTTTCCCTTTGTATTGAGTTTACCTGATGAATGTGCCTTGAGTTGGTCTTTTTAAAATAATTATTTTAGAACTTTTAATATTTAAACAAATAAACTATAAAACGTTACTTGAAATTAACATGTCAGTATGAAATTTCTTTTCATCACTTTAGTTTGCTTGTTATTTCGATTTTCTAATCTAACTATGAAAATCTATGAAATGGTTTTAAATTTAAATGACAGTCTAACTTATATATGGGTGGATATTAAAATCAAATCCGATAATTAAGTGGAAAATTAATATTCATTTACAAAAATTTTCTTTTGCTTTTAAATGCGGGGGTTGTTCAAAAAGATGTCGGGCATACAAATAAAATAATAAATACGCTTATGAAAACCATTCTAATCTGCTCATAATTGGCAATTTTTACTTTGTTTGACTGTTTGTTTTTCAGAAATATTTGAAAATTATAAACATTAATTTTTTGTCATTATAAATAAAAACTGAAATAGGGGAATCGTTGTAAACCAATCATCCCGCACTTAACAATCAAATGAAATTAAAACATGCGAATGTTTTTGTTTTTGCTTCATCACAATTTTAAATGTAAGGAAATGGAAAAGGAATTAAATAATATTTGTCATTGAAGGACTAAAAAGCAGAACAGAATATAAACAAACAACTGTTGTTGTTACGAAAAAGAAATGCTTAACTACAAAATAAGATCAAAAAACTAACGAGAAAAAAAATCTTTCAATCACAAACAAAATTTTTTGATAAAAATCTTTATAATGAGCAGATTTAAATTTTCAGAAATACATATTAACAACTCAAGAGGGTGACTGAAGAGAATTTCAAATTATAATGATGTTAATCAAACATAAGTGGTTTATTGGCTGCAGCAATATTTCAAAGGGAAAGAAGAAGTCACCCAAAACAAAACATATGCGCCAAATATCCTTAATTAACCACAACAGGACATCTGCAGTTGTTTTTTTTCCTTTCTGTAACTGAGTCTTATGTTTGCAAAGTACAAATGCGGGTGAAAAAATGATGAAAATAATTCTGAAAATTTTATTTAATTTGTCTGGCCATTGTATTGGTCATCTAAAAGTCTTTTATAGTCGAAGCAATTAATTTAGATTTGGAACAACATTAAACACAAAACAAAAACTAAATTCGATTTTAAAAACCAAACGTGCCGACTTTCAGAGTTCATCTTTTACCTTTGGCCTACTGGGATTGAGAAAATTGAAGAAAAACCCAATTTAGCAATTAGTTAAGCTTCACTTGAAACCATTTAGAGAACAATTGAAATCTATTTAACCTTAAAATTTCCAATAAAAATAACAGTCCAAGTACGACAACAACAGCGAGAAAGTGTAAAATTATAGCCACAAAACAATTGCCTTCATGATCAACTGCAACAGCAACAACTAAGAAAAAAAAAAACAAAAAGAAAATTGTTGGCCTCAAAACTATGCGCCTTAAAGTCTTATGGAAACAATGCACCAGTTTCTTGAATTTTGTATTTTTTTTTTTGCAATTTTTCACAGAAAAAACAAAAACACCCACTGTTAGAGCATATTTGGCCAACAAAAGCAACAACATTAACATGTTAAGCGCGAGTGTAAACAACAACAACATGCAACAAAGAGCTGGAATGAGACAAAACAAAAACACACAACTATTGTTCATTGGAGAGTCCTGATTGCAACACCATCGTCAAAAAGGCAGATTACTTTTGTTTTAACCGGCCAAAAACTTAAATCTATTGTTTCGCTCATTGTTGTAACTCGAGCAGTTGCTGTCGCCCATCTGATGGTAAAATTCACACTTTTAGGAAAAATTACCAATGTGTACGCATTTTAAGAAACCTGCCTTTTTTTTTAAATGAAAATAAAATTTTTCAAAAATCTGTAACATCAATTTAAAATGTCTAAAATAGATTTTTCACCGCATCAAACATGTTTCAAAAGTATGTTGTTTTTAGGTTTAATTTATTTATTTTTCTTTAAAACATTGTAAAATTAAGAAAAATTTTCTTAATTTGCACTTTTATTTGCAAATGTGTTTGGTGCAATTATCATATTAAACCACAACCAGCAATTATTTTATTAATTCTATAATTAACGATCTTAAAGCCATTAGTACAGTGTTTTATTTTCTTTAAAATTGCTTTACAAAGTATGTTACCTAATAAATTCAGTTTTTATAAAAAAAGAAATATTAAACACAATTTCAAATTAATAGACCCCAGTCTCTCAAAAAATTTATTCGCCTTTTAAAACCATGATTCACTATCACAATCAGTCTTTCGATCTGCCAGAAAAGGCATGTGTGCTCAAAAAGTATAATAGTTTGTATATTACAGACTTTTTGACACCATTGTACGATTTTATCATCTTTTGAAAAAAAAAAATTACAAAATATTTTTCTCCATACGAACAGAGTTGCTAAATCACATTTTTATGTAAAAGTTTGGCACCGCCATTTTGAAACGATTTTTAGAGTTTGACAGAAATTGTCAGATTTTTTTTTGTATTGAATCGTAGGATAGTGAATTGAATCCTGGTCTTAATGGCAGTTAACACACACTTGCGTGAAAAAAGTTATATTTACTGACAGGGTTCCGAGATGTTTTTTTTTTTTCAACCCCATCACACAACAGTGAACGGTCCCCATAGTAAAACTGGAAAACAATCGAAGGATTTATGGTAGCTTAATGAAATGTTAGGAACATATCTCTCCTGGCCTACTATTTTCAAAAGAGAATTAACATTTTTAGAAATCCTTTTATTTTTCCGGTGCGGGGACAATTAAATACCCAAAATTCCCCCATTTCAGTAATTATTATTTTTTTGAATTTTAATCTATCATTTCGCGTACAAAATGATAAAGCGTGATAGTTGTTTTTATAAAATATAACCAATCTCTAATTATTTAGTGTTGCCCTATACCGTTTTTGAATATAACATTATTTTTAACTTTTTAATATTTTAATTTTTTAAAGTTTTGAAAATACTCGTAACCATAGGTATTCAAATAACATTATATGAATAGGGTTACCAAATTGAGAACACTAATTATTTTAAAATTAAATTATTATTTAGGATAAAAAACATATTAATACAAAGATTAATAATAAAGTTACAAACAAATTCAAATTACATAACAATTGTAAACAATTTCTTAATCACTAAAATAAGTTTATGAGTCTGAATCAGTGTTAATAGATTCATCTACTATTACGTAATTACTAATTTCTTGATTATTGTTGAAAGAGCTGCTTGCATTTCTACTAGATGAAATTAATGGATAGGATTCTTCCTAGGAGTTTATTCATTAAATTTTGATTACAATTTTCTCTGCTACTTTTTCGAGTGTGCTCAAGTCTGTTCTTTCTTAATTGTTTTGTGAAGGCATTCTAAAGCATTCTCCCGTGCACTCACCTTGTATTAGTTTGCCCTTGTTTAAATCATAGACTAATATTATCATACATTTTCAAATATTAAAAATATCAACTGATAATTTTAATAAAAATATTAAATTTTCAAAATCATTACATTTTAAAAGTTGGCATAGAAAACACCTAAAGCTTTTTATACATACATATTTTAGTATATAACAGAAAATCAGATTGCTAATTTTTTCGGGTCCATCGAAGCCGCCTATTTTTTTTAAAGTACATATTTTGGCTAAGAACTTCAAAATTTATTTTACAGTGTTGTTGTAATTATTTGAATTTTAGGACTTTTTCATTCTTTCTGCCACATTTCTGAATAAAACAAATATAATTGCATGGATTTTTATTTTATTTCTGAATAAAACAAGTATAACTGCATGCAGTTTTATTGAAAAATGAATTTTTAATATTTATTTTTCCAAACCCATTTTTTGTTACTTAAAAATTGTGAAGAAATTATCAAAATAATTCGACTTTAAAGCCGTGTAACATTTTATAGGTGTAACGCACATGAAAAACCAAACCACCTCTGGAATAGAGGATGTCTCAGCTTTCATCCCACATGTATTTTATTGATAGTTTACTGTGCACCAGTTTGAAAATGTTCATCGCCGTTTTACACCAAAAATTATTTAAATTAAACCTAAAATACCTTACTGTACTGTTTTCATTCAATTTAAAACTTAAATAATTTATAAAATTTTTGGGAATTTAAATATTAATTATTTAATATTATGCTAATTACCCATAACGTTTTATAATAAAAATGCAATTTATTTGTTGGGGGAAAATAACTAGTTCCTATACGTATTTCACTGGTTGCACAGGCCAGATCATCAGGAAACGTTTTTGTTTAATTTTAGAAAAGCCAAAAACACTGTGTAAGTAGTGAAATTTTATAATTTCTTTGTACTGCAGTTAACTTAATTTAAAAATATAGTGTGGACTTGATCAACAAGAGGGTATTAACTCAAAATTTTTAAATTTTTACTTCAACATCAATATCTATCTACTGTAAAAAAAACGTATTCTTTCATCTCGAAACCCACATATGAGACCATTTTCGTTATAGTGCCTTGAGTACCTGTACATCACCAAAAAGGTATTATTTTGAGTAAATACCAAAGTTAAAACAGAAATACATCGTATATTTTCATAAAAAAGCTATTATTCTTATAATAATAATAATAATAATAATAATAATAATATGTTCGGATTTTTAAATTATCTTAAAATGTAATCACAAACAGTTTTTCACCTTTACTGAAAATTTTAAAATTTTGAGTTAATAAGTGCGATATGTATCTTATTTAGCAAATTAAATTGATTGAGGTCTTACCTCACCATTTCTGGGGATGGATCAAAAGTGTTGCAAGGAAGTTCAATATTTCTAAAATGCATATTATTTCTCCACAAAGATTCGAGCAACTGTAGCTATAATCTATCCCTTATTTCAGACTAGATGTGCCCGCCACGTCGTAGGTGTCCTGAAAATATTTTGTTTGATTTAGCTTTGAAATCTACAGCAAATTTTAAGATTCTTACTTTTATAGTGCTTCAGTTATGGTTTATGTATTTTTTTATATAGGAGAATCCATCCCTAGATAAAATTTTAAATTTATATAAAATTATAAAATTAATTTAGAGTTTTGCAAATAGGGCTTCTATTTTCTCTTGGAAATTAGATATTTTTGTAAAAAATGTATCTTATATTTGAACCAAGATACTAAGGTACATTTTCAAAAAATTTTGACAAATTTACACATATAATAAAACTGTAACAGGACCTTTTCTGTATCTGAAATATTTTTTGAAAATTATGTTGTTGTTAGTAACAGAAATGGAATACAAAACAGAAATTTAAAAAATGTTTGTCTGTTTGTTTTTACTGAAAGAATTCTAATTAAATTATAAGAGAAGGCCCCCTAATATATTGATTCAAATATAAGATATTTTTTCTGTAAAAATATATCTCACTTCCACAAAAAAATAGAGCAAAAATTGACAGCACCTTTTATTTTTCTATTTACAAAAATCTACAATAATTTTAAAATTTTAGATCTTTAAATCCAGGGATAGGTACCTCTGTATAAAGAAAATTCATAAGCCTTGAGTAAAGCAGTCCAAAAAAAAAATTGTCTTAAAATTTGACGTAAACTACTTTCGAACCAAAATCGCACAAAATATTGTAGGAATGCCTACATCGTGGCGGAAACAGCTAGCAAACAATAAATTTAAAAAGTTTTTTGAAGTCTTTTATCTCTTCTTAAAATCGCTTTAGAAATAATAAAGGGTGTTTTTTATAGAGGTATAGAACTTTAAGTTGCAATAAAACAACGATTATTCGATTGACATGAATTTTATTTATCCGAAAGATAATCTTGTGGCATTACATTTTAAATATGATTTCTGGCATATGACCGCCACGCTACGGCTGGCGCGGATGTAGTCCAATCTGGACGTCCGATTTTCGATGACTTTTTCCAACATTTGTGGCCTTCCTTTGTTTTCCAAATGGTCAAGCGTTTGTGGCTTATCCGCATAGACCAATGACTTTACATAGCCCCACAGAAAGTAGTCTAGCGGTGTTAAATCACAAGATCTTGGAGGCCAATTCACAGGTCCAAAACGTGAAATTAGGCGGACACCAAACGTGTCTTTCAATAAATCTATTGTGGCACGAGCTGTGTGACAAGTTGCGCTGTCTTATTGAAATTACATCTCCTGGACTTCATAGTTATTCAATTCAGGAACGAAAAAGTTAGTAATCATAGCTCTATACCGATCACCATTGACTGTAACGTTCTGGCCACCTTCGTTTTTGAAAAAGTACGAACCAACGATTACACCAGCCCATAAAGCGCACCAAACAGTCAGTTTTCTGGATGTAGCGGTGTTTCGACATACACTTGAGAATTACCTTCACTCCAAATGCGGCAGTTTTGTTTGGTGACGTGCGCTTCATTGCTAAACTAAATTCGCTTATGAAAATCGGGAACAACGGTTATCTCGTTTTGGGTACTATTTGCAAGCGTTGTTTAGGCGTGAGTCTATTCACGATGAATTGCCAAACCATACTGAGAATAAATCACTTGACAGCTGTTAAATCGGTCGCCATCTTGAAAGTAATGCCAACAAAGTTCTATACCTTTATACCTCTATAAAAAACACCCTTTACAATGTTTCTTCATTTTGACGTGATCTTACAAAACGGTGTATGTCACGAGATTTATCGACGTTTTTCGGCGTTTTGGTGTGGCAATTTCACATACTAAAAGTATGTGTATAATCCTTTAAATGCTCACAGTGTAATCTGAAATGATTACTATTGGGAAAGCATATCGATATAGAGCTATTACGCTACGGCTCACCTACATCAACAGTGGATATTTGACAAAATTTTTTAATAAAAACTTAAGATCCTTATGCTTAGAACTTAACTGACGAAATTAACATTTCATTTATTCTAAACTTTATGCTTGTCAGAACTGGATAATAACACAATATTAGGGCTACCGTTCCACCCTCTTTCAGTCACCGTTTGTAAATATTGTTTTCACTTTTGGTAGATCATATTTGAAGTTTCCATAACCTATCACTGATGCAGTAATTCAGCTTTAAGTACTCTGTTAATCTGAACCACTTTCGTGACGAGTGGGATATTGCTTCAAGAGTTTCTATAGAGATTAGTACGTAGGTATTCATGTACATCTCTTACGGCCAATAAAAACCGGAATTTATTTAGAGACAGATCTCTTCACCTTTTGCGAGGTTCATCTTCGAGGTTCATAGCTTTCGGATACTTTTTTTAAAAATTTTTAAAGCTGTCCATTCAAACAGAAGTCCATATGCGCAGGTAAGTTAATAAAAGAGAAGAATAAAACTGAAGGAACAATACTTATGCAGAGCTGTATCAACTTAACTTAGCAAGTTTCCACGCAGAGACGGCTTCTTTTCAAAAAGAAAAAATTTAACTTCATTATTACATTTCAAAATAATTTTTGAATTTAATTTTTTTATTTATTAAATGTTACAATAAAATTACAAATTATATTATAACTTAAATTATCGAGCATAGTAACGAACACTTTCACTCGTTGTAGTGAAACACCCAGAGTCTTTGTTGGGAATCGAACCCACAACCCCCAGACTGATAGACTAGCACACTACCCACTACTTAACTTAAATGCTTATAATTCTCATAGATTTATCTATAGGTAACGTTCACATTATCACTAGCACTTTAACTTATAAAATATTTATCTTGTGCAATAAACATCATTGAGTAAAACATAAAACTAAATAACTAATAATTAGTTAAAATTTAGAAACTAAATAAAATCTTCTCTAAAATAAGAAATTTTATTTTAATCAAAACATTTTAAATAACAAAAAACAAATATGTTTTTCTTTAGAAAAGAGTCTTTCCATGAAACCATAAAACTCTTGAACTTATTCAACGCTGCTTCCAAGTGATCGCTCTGTGTGTTCTTAAATTATTTAGGCTGAATTGCTATAAATTTTTGAAATTCTTTTGTTAAATAAACCATTTATCAATAAAAAGCAAAAGACAGAAATAACAACAACTTGTTTTATAGATTTCCTAAAATTTCGAAATGTGTATTACAGTAAAATAGAACATTTTCGAAATTCTTGTTGCATTTTGCACTCCCACTCCATTAACTCCTCCTCCAACATTAAATGCAACTGACACTGAAATGATTTATTACAGCGGTCAAAACATGTGTTGGAAATGACAGCTACTTACAACATTTTTACACCGACAAACGCTTTTAAGGCTTAACAGAATGTGTGTGATCATCATCATAGTCATTACAACAAAAAAAAAGAAAAGAAAAAATTTGAAGATTCTCCGAAATTATGATGTTACGGCAGCGCCCAACTTGTCTGCCGTTAACGATCCTTGAAGCGGCAACTTGTCTAACGATACATTAAGAATCGGATATCATTTACTTTTTTATTTTTTGAGAAGGGTGAGGAATGTTTCACAGGAGTAGAGGTGGTAAGAATAACATGTTTTGAGAAATGCTACATTTCCTTAATTCGTTGCAGTTACAGGAATTGAAAAAAGAACAAAAATTTGAAATTGGATCGGGAAATACACATAAAAAATAAAATAATTAAAAATTACTTTTCTGTAGCTTTACAAGTGAAGAAACGTTTAAAGTTGTGAAAAAAGAATAAAGGTGGTTTTCAATATAAAAATTAGTAAAACAAATAATTTACGTTATATTAAAATAACAGGAAGTACGAAGGCTGCCTTAAATTAATTTTTAAGACGCGATTTATGCTGATAAAATAATTATATTACAAACTCGATTCTTAAACGCGAGGTTGCAGCAAGTGTCGAATACACTTATTTTATAGCAATAAAATTTTTTTTTAAATTATGACTCAGCTGTTTATTTTAATTCAAACTTCTCAATAAGCGATTCAATCGGAATCATTCTATACAATAGCTTTTCACCTAAAATGCACTTTGAAAATTATAGAGGATTTCAAGTGTAAAGCTGCCTTAGTGATTCCGATTTTATCTCAACAACTATGGTAAATTATCCTTCTCTTCAGCATGAAACAAAGTTGGTTCCCTTTATCTTCCTTTTCCTTACCAAATCTCCTAATTCTGGCGCAATGCATTGCTTGAGTAGGGCTAATCTCCTAAGTGCTGGTCCAAGAGAAAAAAAAAATTTAGTTAAAATAGTATATATTCAAATAGACAAACCGTACTTATTTTTGCACCAGAGAATACATTTCATCACAAAATCTTTTCGTATTGGAAAACTCTTTTCATATTATTTCTTGATGCCATGGTACAAAGTGTTTTCTATGTCCACACAACAAACTTCAAGGGTAGTTTGGTATTATGTACGCCATTTTCTATTTAAACAAATAAATTCATGGAGTAACACTTCACCACTTATCCTTAATCAAATCGCAGTCTAAACAACATACAAATATGTTACGCTTTCAAAGTCATCGCATCCATCTGTATCGTAAATGCAGCCATTATAAATTGGTGAGAATGAATCGTTTTCATAATAAATATTAATTTTGCTATAATTACGATGCGAATAGTTTTTGCTATTTAATCGTTTAGTCATGCTGATTTTAACACGGTTTGTTTAACTCAAACAAAAGATGCAATGAAACACATTCATGTTTAATGTTTCATTTTGCAAATGAAATGTCAGCAGCCATCACTTCACAACAATCTGAATAAACAATCTAATATCCAACACCCTTTATATTTGTATGTAAATAAAAGTCAATGAAATTGTTTTATTATTTCTATTTCAATTTCTATTTCAGTTTCTAATCTCTTATTCGTTCGTTTATCTAGTTGTGATTGTTTTAAATATTTTACCTTCATGTTTGTGCAACATTTGCTTGCATGTAATTGAAATTGCATTGAAATGAAAGCTAATTTCAAAAGAATAATGGCATCAGCGAGTATTTAAATCACTGCGGAGTCTAGTTTCCAACATCAAAAACAATTAAGAGTGAAAATTGCTAAAATTCATTTATTTAAATTATATGGAATTTGAATGAAATGTTTATTTTTCTCTTCAAAAGTGAATGGACTTATAATACATACACGCATGGACTTAATGATCCGTTGACATATGAAACCCTAAGACTTAACAGGATGTTAAAGCAAGAACTGATGGCTGTGTGTATGTAAGTATGTGGGATGTCATTGAAGTTGATTTATTTAATTGTTATTTAAATGTCTGCTTATTTCTATTGTGACTCAAATAAAGAATTATAAAAAGCCTCTAAGCAGTAGCGTCCCATGGTTTAATTACAAAAATCAATTATAAACTTGAAAAAATTCGCAGTTTCTTCAATAAATAGTCCACAATTTAAATATCAGTAATCATGCTCTCAGCCGACTAAAACCAGTTATGTTGCGGGTAGAGAATGTTTGCGAAATTCTGGCCAGATAAATGTTTCCGGTTTTGTCGATTTGCTACTCTTAAAAGACGAGTAAGAAATCTCTTGTTCGCTGTCACACATCAACAGAAAAAATCACGCTGCTGTGCCATAGATTTCCAGGCCGCATTATTTAACGACAAAGGGACATTAGTTGGCCTCCTAAACTGTGTGAGCAACCATATCCGGATTTTGAGGAAGTATAGAAAGACAAACTGATGAAAAGGAAGAATTAAAAGAGGAGGCAGGACGTAGAAAAACTTTCATCGAAACTGATCTGTTCAAAAATGTTATCCAAAATAACAAAAAGTGCATGACATGAAATCACATGAGTTATTTGCCTAATAAAATTCGTTCATAATCGTAATAAATTTAAAAGAAAATTTTAAATAAAAGATTATTATTTTTATATCCTTAACCACAGGTGGAAAGGATATATACATGCTTAACATTCCGTGTGTAATTTCTCCAAATTAATTTTGGACCACATAAAGTTCCTGGTTCCTTATACAGCGAAAAGTAGATTAAGCGATGCCCGTCTCTCCATTTGTGTTCGGGTTCAAATCAACTTTGCCAAGGCACCAGAATATATACAGCAAATCTAAGCCCACCAATCTGCCAGGTATAGTTTCGAAAATGTCGCTAATATAATTCAGCAACATCAGACCATTCCATTGAAGGCTGCGGTCAACAAAACCACGCCCACATATATTTTTTCACATTGTTTTTATTTTTTCGGTTATAATTATTCTCTTTTGCTTTTTTTTTGGTAAATAAATATTAGACCGCGACCAATAGATCGAATGGAGTGCATACAGATCTCGGGAGATCAATAACACCTGCGAGGACCAATTTTTGTTTGTTTTTGGGTTGGTAAAGTTTTTCTTCTTTGATTTAATTTAAAGGCCTTTATAGAAAGCATAAAATATTTACAAAACAATTGCGATAAAATTTTTACAAAAAAAATTTCTAAAAATTTTTCCAAAAAAATATTCGATAAAAATAGAAAAAGTTTTTGATAAAATTTTTACAAAAAACTATCGATAACATTTATACAAAAATTTAAAAAAAAATTATTGATGAAATTTTACAAAAAAAAAATTATATGAAATTAACAAAAATATCAGCTAATTTTTGCAAAAAAAATGCGATAAAATTAAAAAAAAAAATCAAATAAAATTTGTAAATAAAGTTTTCATTAAGTTTTTGATAAAATTTTTACCAAAAACTATCGATAAAATTTTTACAAAAAATTTTCGATAAAAAAATCTTGATGAATTTAAAAAAAAAAAAATTTGAAAAAATTATTTTTAAAATTAACAAAAAAATTTCTACAAATTTTTACAAAAAAAGTTTCTACAAATTTTTACAAAAAAACTTTTCTACAAATTTTTACAAAAAAATTTCGATAAAATTTTAACAAAAAAAAATTTAGAAAAAATTTTCGTTTAAATTTTTGAAAAAATAAAATTTGAAAAAAAATTGTACATAAAATTTATAGAAAAGTTTTTAATAAAATTTTTACAAAATACTATCGTTAAAATTTTAACAAAGAACTTTCGATCAAATTTTTAAAAAATAACCTTGATGAAATTTTTACAAAAAAAAAATTTAGAAAAAATTTTATATGAATGTAAAAAAAAAATTTTCTACAAATTTTCACAGAAAAATATTGATAAAATTTTTACAAAAAAATTTCAATAAAATTTAAAAAAAAATCGTTTAAATTTTGCAAAAAAAATTTCTATAAATTTTTTTATAAATTTTCGATTAAATTTTGCAAAAAAATTTCTATAAAATTTTTATTTTTTTAATTTTCGATTTAATTTAAAAAAAAAAATTCTATAAATTTTTCTTTAAAATTAAAAAAAAATCTAATAAAATTTGTACAAACAATTTTTGATAAAATTTGCACAAAAACTATTCCTAAAAATTTTTCAAACAATTTTCGATAAAATTTTTACAAAAATTTTATAAAATATCTTTATATTTTATTTGTAATAAGGAAGTTGAAAATCATAAATGTGAAAACCGAAAACATAACAGAGTAAGGGAATATTTAAATTTACTATGGTGAAGGGTATATAGGATTCTGCTTGGTCGAATATAGAGCTGGCGTGTTTGAGAGGGATTGTACGGTATTAAAAATTTAAACATTTGTCGATTATGTTCGATTTTTTATCGGAAACTGTTGAACTGTTAACATACAACTAGTTATTTTAAAATAAATTGTTGTAGGACGATTATAACTTGCCAGTAGCTATAGTTAGGATTTGATCGGAGATATAAGTAGTTTTTCATTATTATAAGTAAGCTAAAAATAACCTTTAACGGTCACGTACTTTAAAGGAAGTCATAGTAACAAGCCTTACCCTCGTTATTATAACGAAAAACTACTTATATCTCCGAAAAAATCCGTTTAACTTCACTTACAATTGTTGAAAAAACAGATTGTGCCAAAAAAAATTTTTTTGTTTTTGTCTTTTTTCGACATCTAACAAGGATATGAATATTTTCCTGCTTACAATTCTTAACAATATTCCAAATTGGCTGATAATATAAGTACCAACAAAAAGTACTTGAAATTAATTTTGAAACATGTAGAAAAGTGTTGATGTGCTTGACCTGCATTGTTTTCCGCATGGCTTTAGCCACTTAAGCCTATTAAGGAATAACTAAAGTCAATTGTTAACTTATTCGATTAAAATTTTTGCAAAATCATTATTCTTTTCGACTAATATGAAAATCCCATTGTGCATTTAAGAAGATTTCCATTTATTGTTTTGTTTTTCTTTTTACAAATCTCTGACACGTACTCATCTCACTTGGTCCTTTGGGAAAAGACTAAGAAAGGAAAAAAATAGAGAAACAAACATGACACTGGACAAACAATTGACTTGTAATTGAACTCAAGAAGGAAAATATGAAAAGATGATGAGTACGAGTTGAGCACTGGTGGTCGACGACAAGCGGATTAATAGGATTAAGAGTATAGAATTCCAAAAATAAACACTTTCTGATTTGTATAAACGAATGAATGAATCAGGTTTTAAAGTCTTAAAAATATTTTACTAAATAATCTTTTTGTGTTTCAAAGAGGATGAGTGGTGTGGTAATATTGGTAACATATGAATCAGTTTGTTTAAAATGTATTTGGTACGGGTCAACACTGTCAAGCTAGAAACATTTAAAAAGTCATTTTAGGGTTTCAAACATCTGCTGCTTGCTCTTTTTTACATAAATTGATGTAATAAATAGTTGTTCATTAGAAAAATTCCTTTGACACTTAACATGTTAGTTACTTCGGTTACTTTAACAACCAGGCAACATGCGACAAATGTTATATAGAACTTATTTGAACGATTGGTGTTAAATAGCTACAAACGATCCTTTAATTCCAAACAAACAAAGAAAACACAAAATACCACATCTTTAAGATAAAAGCCAAAAATATTTAACAAATAGCTAGAGAGTAAAGAAAAACAAGCAAGCTGCCCTCTTAAAAACCCAGAATAAGCCAATCAACATTAAGTGGTTGTTGCACAGTCCTGACATTCTTAATTTCTTTTCTTTTTAACAAGTATTTGCTGTTTGAAATAATCATAATAATAAATATATGTTTCTAAATACCTTTTGATGGTATTCAAGTGATATGATGATGATTTTTTATTGTTTTGTTTATATTTCTACCACATACACACAGATCTTATGCTTTAATTATTTCCAATGGCCCATATGCGGCAGATGTGCTTTAAATGTTGCACGATCAGACAATTAAAATAAAGAAATCTCTAAGAAAGTAAATGCATTGTGTGAGTATGTATGTATGAGTTTTTGTTTTGATATTAATTTCTTAATGAATTTATATTGAAAAATATTTTATAGTTTTAAACAGAAAATTTATGGCGTATTTTGATCTGCACTTTAGTTTATTAGTAAAGGTTTGGTAAAAGATTTTTATAAAATACATTAATATTTATTAGGGGAAGATTATTAAAATGTATCTTATTAAGATATTTTTTTGTATGTGACTTAAAATAAAATATTTTTTAATTAAGTGAATGGTTATCAAAATAGTACGTTTTCTTAATTTAAGTTTAAACAAATTCTTATAATACGACAAAGCAAATTCGTATCTTAAAAATAACGATACGGCTTTCTTTAATACGATAAGGATACTAAAAAAAACAGCTAAACCGATTCCGATGCCGTAAAATTCGCAAAGCTTATATTTCATAAAAGATAATTTTGTAAAAAGATATTCCCTAAGGGTTTTGTTACTAGTATAAATCAATATTTATAAGATTTATATTTAAAAATAAAAGTATTCTTAAACTTTCTTAAAATTTTGTGAAGCAAGACGATTTCGTAAAAATACAAAACTCTATCTGCGAAGCTCCTGGCTTGTCTGCAGCAAACACCCAGAGTACTTGGCGTTAATCGAACCTGAACTAATAGACTAGCGCACTGCTAATCATTTTGGAGACAGAAATAAAATTACTATTCTTATAAAAATTATAAAAAGTATTTTTGATAGCTTCTAACTTACAATATTCATGCAAATCAATTAATGAATAACTTTTAAAAACTTTGTATCAAAATAAAACCACAATCGGAAAATAATATTCGAATACAAAAATTACAGCTCGATTCAAAACAATGTCAAGGAACACAATATGATTACCTTTAAAACAAAATAATTTAAAAATTAAAACTTTATTCGAATAATTTTGATTTATTCGAATAATTCTAATTTATAATATCCACGCAAATTAATTAATGAAAACCTTTTAAAAGAATTGTATCGGATAATAAAAAACTAATAAAAAACTAATAATAAAAAACTTTTAAAAATTTATATTGAAAGTAAAAATATTATTCGTAAAAAAACTAATGCAGAAAATATAAAACCTAATAAAAAAACATGATTAATTGATGCCAGTTTCTAAAAAAAAAAATTTTTAATGGTATTCGAATGGTATTCGAATAAAAATTTTTCGGAAAAATATTATTTACTGATTCTGCAAAAAAGTTACTGCGAAAGACAAATTATTCCAACGGGTTTATTTTGTTCTTTCTACATAATTTATATAATTTATTTTAATAAAGAAAAAAATATTATTTGAAGAAATGATTTTTTTCGGATAAAAAGTTTCAAATATTCATAAGAACCGGTTAGTCCCGTTCCACACTTGCAATTTTTGTTTCTGAAACATTTTGTTAATACTTTAAAAATTGTGTTACTGTCGACGTGTATACTTTTATACGGCCATTTTTATGTCGAAGAGAACAAACAACAACAACAATAGAGAGTCACAGCAGATTTAAATAAACATTTTTTTTTAATCTCCCAACAACAAATACATGTGTTGCAGAAACAAAAGTTGCAAGTGTCGAACGGGAGTTAACAAACAAATTTAAAAAATATTATTCAAATGCAAACTTATTTAGATTAATATTATTCGAACAAAATATATTATTAGTTGCTGCTTGTTTCCAAACATTTTTTTGTGTTAGTTTTCGAATGAATAACTTTTAAAATATAATAATCGATTAAAAAACTTTGTAGTGAAATTAAAAATATTATAGGAGTGAAAAACTTAGTTGGGTTATTAAATATATTTTGAAAATAAAAATAAAGATTATTCGAATGAAAAAACATATATTACTCGTATATGTTGCTGTTCTCACTATGGAAATCTGTGTTTTGTGAACTTTTTCCTCTATAGTAATATTCTTATTTATGTGAACAAACCTTCAAATGCAATTGGAAGCTTTCAGCTTAAGAACTGATTATTATTTATTTCTTTTTTTGGAATCAGAAGTTGACATATGAAGCTCAGTCAGAGGAGGAACTAAAGAGGAAAACCCACACAAAAAGAAATAATTTTCAATTTTTAAATCACAAAAATAAAAATTTATTAATCAACTCAAGATTGATTTAAATATCAGGCATTACCAAAAAAAAAAACATAATGACTACACAAAGCACATTTATAACAGGCAAACTCACAATATTGAGGAGAAAATTTTAAATTTTTTCATTAATAAAACATCTTCTATCCCCTTAAATTGCCTTTTAATGTTAAAGTCCATATAGTAAAATTTTAAATTTTCCCCTCAATATTTTAGCTCATCCTAGTGAGTTTACCTGATATAAATGTGCCTGAAATCTACCTTTGTGATTCTCTTATTCTATTAGTCGATTTTTACATAACGCAACTTTTGTCACTGCAATTGTTAATTAGAAGACGAGAGGGGAAAAAAGCATTAAAAGGAATGCTCACGTGCATGTACTTTTAAAATTTCAACCAAATTTCTTCAATAAAAATTGTACGATATAAACACAAATGCAGTTTTAAAGAACAAAAGAGAAAGATTGCAGCGAAAAAATTTGCATAATGTAATTGGGCACTTACTCGATGTTATAGTTATTAGTATTGAAACTAGTTCTTATATGTTTAAAGAGAATATCTAGTATAATAATGTTATTGATATGAAGGGGTCACCATACCTGCAATACTTTTAGTTAAGAAACTCAATAAGACGATTTATGAAGTAGTAGACTGTACTTACAATATTCATGATTTGTTTGGAAACTCAAGCGCACTAGTAATCAATAATTAGATTTTTCAAACCAATCTTTAATTAAGAGCCAGAACTATTAAAAACAAGATTGATCATGGTCTCTTAAAATTTTCTAAGACTGCTAACTAGTAGAATGGGCTCCCATATCTGATCAGTTGCATTGCTAAATGATTTTGTAGCCTCTTTTTTTTTATAAAAAAATATTATTGTGAAATTACGCAATTTTACCAATATTAAGGTACTGTAAGCTTGACAGCACCTATTTACAGAACTCTATAATAGAGTTTATCCAGGGATGGGTACCTCTATATAAAGAAAATACATAAACTATAACTGAAGCACTATAAAAATGAGAGCATTAAAATTTGGTGTGGATTACTTTAAAGTAACGTCTAACAAAATATTGCCAGGACATCTACGACGAGGCGGGCATAGCTAGTCATTAATATTTATGCAAAAACACCTTTAAGATTTTACAAGTTTTTTTTTTTTTGTTGACTCCGAAATGTCTGCCTAAATTTCCACCTGCACTTAGAGAAAGAAACTCACTATTATTACCTAAATTTTAAAACAGTGACTTCACTTTAACTGTAACGTTGTAAGTAGTAAATTTTATATATATTCGATCTTGATCGTGGTGAACAATTTAAAACTAGCAGAAGTAAATAAGATAAGTCTTTGTATGAATTGCAGTGTGCACGATAAGTGACAACCGAAAAAAAATAATATTAAGTATATTTAAAAAATATTTGTTATAAATTACGCTACAATTTAATATCAAGTGGAGTACCAAAAAAAAACTCATTTGGATAAATAAAGAGTTGAATTGAGAAGTGCCTCCAAGGCGAAGATATAGATCGAAGGAAAGTTCGTAAGTAATGGCCAGTTGAATTGGCGAAGGCGTTTGAAAATGGCAATCAGAAGACTAAGATAATTAAAACAATGGTAACAAAAAAAAGCGAAATAAAATTTATATATTTCTTAAATAAATTAATTTAACCAAATATATTCAGCAACTGCAAAATCTATCCTTTAAAATTTGATTGGCAACCAATTCGGTTGCTACATAAAACTGTTTTCTCTGTGTAGCAAAACGAATTCTTTGCAAATTTCCTTATGCATATGTTTGCTTTACAATTTTTGACACAACAAAGATTAAAAAAGAAGAGAAATCATCTGATCGATCACCCTGGGAGAGTGTTTGTATGTGCAATTATTTTCTAGTTTGTTTTTATGACTTTTTCCCTTTTCAGACAACAAAAACAAAAAAAAACACAAAACAAAAGGCTGGCAATTGATATCCTGCGGTTTTCGCTTTGGTTATTCACAGAAGAAAAACTTAAGTATGACTTCGAGTATGATCTTGATCTTGATATATTTTTTTCTCAGTCTCATACTGATAAATACTTAAGAAGCATAAACCCTCAGGCAAATATAAACGGTTTATGATCCTGTCCGTTTGTTAATTGTAAACAGTACTCGAAATTACAGCTGCAGTGTTTGCCGAGACAGAAGGACAGCCATATTCAATATTGTTCAGTTTTAAGTGTTACAACTCGGTGGGTGAAAAATTATGTCGGCTGCTGCTACAAGATCGGTTAAGCCCGAAGTAATTGAGGTTTGTATTTTATGTTTTTGTTCAAGATTGCAAAAGTGGTTACATAATTTTAGTGCTTGTGCAGCCATTACAATGCATCCGAAGACTCTTTTTTATGCCGTTTTATTTTATTTTTTATATTTCTCATAATTAACGCATAAAGTTCTTCTACAATTTCAAGTACTTCTACCCATCATAAATCATCATCTTATTTGAGTTTTGAAGTAGCGCGTTTTCCTATTTATTTAATTGAAGCACTAAATATTTAACTGAATATTAAAGATTAAGTCAACACCTACTAAAATTATCACTTCGTTGCCTTAAAAGATTTTTCTTCAGTTAATTAATGTTTTCCAAAGTGTTTCGAGTTGTTTAAAATTCATCTAAATTATTACTGTCATAATGAGTTTTTAGTGTTTTTGTTGACTTTTTAAAAAAAAATACTTGAAGCGGTTTCATTAACTGCATCTCTTACGGATTTGTTTTATTATTATTCTGTTTTTTTGTTAATATCAATATTTAGTTTTTAAGATCCACTTAAGATACATTTAGGCTTTTTTAATTTTTCTCCTTTTCAAGTACATATTTTTTTAAATCATGAAAACAATATTTTCTTGACAATCAATTATTTTATTTGTTTTTCATGTTTAGTAACTTCTGTTCCGTATCTCAGCTGGAATACAGTGAAGGATAATTTTTTTAAAATCGAATTAATAATATTTTTTATTAGCCTTGAGGCCATTCTTATTTATTTAAAACAGACAATTTTCATAATTAATTTTTTTATACATTAATTTATATAAATGACAAAATAAGGCAAGTTTCCGATTCCGGCTGTTAAAAGTTCTGAGTTACTTGCTGCAATACATTTTGAAAGTGCCAGTGCTAAAACTATAGCCAGGTGTATAGCAAAAGAATTTCCCCTATAATGCGTAGTGCGAATTACTAGCAAATAGACCACAAATGGATGAGCACTTAATAAAAATCACGCTGAACGTAAAAATTTGTGGGTATTGGGAACAAGTGCCATGACTTCCTTACAGCACTTTCCACTAATGTAAGGGTAAAACTGCGAAACACATCCCACATTGCGTCGATGTTCCTTCCAGTGAGTTAATAGAATTGAATAGCTTGCTGGCAACGATGAGCTCCAATCTACAACTGGTTTGACCTATTATTAAATGAATATGAACGGTAAATGCTGCTGTCATCTGCTAAAGCGTACATAGGTTGGAAATTAGACAAAGAAGTTCATTTAGAAAAATAAGAAATATGGTAGAAGAAAGAACACAGCTCTGAGTTAATCTTGAACTCATTTGATGAAATCCCATCTATAATAATTAGTATAGTGCGATCCCTAAAAAAAGCTCGATATAAGGCGAGAGAAACTATTATAGATACCAAAAGCAATAAATTTTGACAGAAGTGCATCCTGATGAGTAATTACTCAAACATGCAATTGTTACAAAGTCATATCTGAGGAAGCTTTCACTATAAAACTTTCAAACTTCACCTATAGGGCTACCGGTTCGTTTACAAAGATTTGAACGTCCAGTTAAAGCAAAAGTATAAATAACATGCAGTAACCTCATTACGGAAGCTTGAAACGCATCTAAATGAACGTAATTACAATTGACTAAAATGAAAAGATATTGTAGCTCTTAGCAGAACGTCAGTGAGATGACCTGCAATAGATAATAGAGCTAATAGTGATTTCATCTAAATTAAATATTATAATTCGAAATATTATATGGATTTTATGGCGAAGACTTACTTAGTCGTTATTATTTTCTCAAATCCTATTTGATATTTCAGATAATAAGCTCTAATTTCTTAATGGTTTGTAGACTTTTCCTACATAGATTATTTTTAAAAATAGTCTTTTCAATCCTTCGAATATCATATCTTAACAATGACTGCTGGCAGCTCAGATATATCATTAGACAAATTTGATCTGTGGTAAATACATCTTTTGCATTGTTAACGAATAGAATTGCATTTCAGCAAATTTTGCCAGCAAGCCTTACGTTAGACAGTCTTTCAAGGTTATGAATAATCTAGTTGTGAAAATTTGATCATTATTCAGATATTTTTAGAGATGTAATTCTGTGGTACTATTAAATCTTTAATTAGGCTTGAAAATTCTTTTGGTTTATTTTTAAGATAATGGGATTTGTGCAACTACCATTCTCTTCGAAATCTTTTTTTATTTATTACTCAGGAGATATGCCAGCTATGAGTCCTCAAACAGGAGAAGAACACATAAAACTGGAATCTCATAGACCTATAAGCCTTTTATCAAATATGTCAAAGCAGTTTGAGACGATGTTAATAACTAAGCTGAACCCTATTCTAAGCGACAAAGGATGTATTCCAAACCATCAATTCGGCTTCAGGAAAACAACATAGTACGATCGCACAAACTCACTGGTTAGTCAATGTTGTTAAGAAGACATTTGAAGAGAGAAAATACTGCTCTGCGCTTTTTATCGACGTTTCTCAAGCATTCGATAAGGTATGGCATTAAGGCCTAATACCATAAATAAAACTGAATTTGCTCATAAACTTATATAAGCTGTTAGATATTTATTTATCCGATCGAAAATTCATTGCTAAAGGAGATTTTTTGAGCTCACAGCCAATGAAGCCGGAGTTCGCCGAGGTAGTATATTGGTTCCCCATATATATACTTATTGTATACTTCAGACATGCTAACTATTAATCGAATCCACACATTCACATTTGCTGAAGACACAACTTTTTTTAGCATTCACGAAAGACCAAAAGTAATATCATGATATTTACAAGACCACATATTGAATTGGAAAAATGGTTCAAGAAATCTATATATATAAAGCACAAAATGTGTTTGTTTGTTTGTTTGTTTGTCGGAAAGCTATAATTGCCTACACCAGTGAACCGATCTTTCTGAAATTGTCACAGCTTGATAATTGATATACGAATGGTAAAATAGGGTACTTATTTTTTTGATATTCGACGTGGGCGTGGCACCTACCATACAAAGTAAATATTAATCATCGTATATCTTGGTAACAGTAATAGGTAGCGTCTTGAAATTTCGCACCCGTAACCTCTATATTAACGTAAATAGTTTACCGAAACACAGACTGAATTGGAATAGTGGGCGTGATACCTCCCATACAAATTAAATATTTATCATTGTATATCTTGGTAACGGTAATAGGTACATTTGATGACATTTTGCAACAGGAACCCTTATATTAACGTGCATACTTTGTACCTCCCGTACAAAGTGAAAAATTATTATCATGTTCCTGGCGTACTACAATAAACAGAGCCTTGAGTCTTTTCACCAGTAACCCCTATGCTAAAACGCATAGTCCAGCAAAATACAAAATTAATTGGGACAGTGGGCATGGTACCTCCCATACAAAGTGAAAAAATATTATACTGTATCTAGAGAACTGCCATAGATAGCGCCTTCTAATTTCGCACAAGTAACCATCATATTAACGTACATAGTTTAGCTAAACACCGATTGAATTGGAATAGTAGGCGTGGTACCTCCCATACAAAGTGAAAAACTATTATCGTGTTCCTTGCGAACTACAATAGATAGCGCCTTGAATCTTTGCATAAGTAACCCCTGTGCAAATGCGTATAATCTACTATATTACAGAATGAATTGAGACAATGGGCGTGGTACCTCCCATATTAAGTGAAAAATTATTATCGTGTAGCTATCGAACTATAATAGCTAGAGTCTTGAAACTTTGCACCAGTAACCCTCATACTATTGTGCATAGTCTAGCAAAACACAGACAGGATTAGGTGGTACCTTCCATAAAAAGTGAAAAATTATTATCGTGTTAATATGTATAGTCAAGCGAAAAACAGATTGGTTGGGAACAGTAGGCGTCGTACCTTGCATATAAACTAAAACATTTTTGATGTGAGAATAGCGTGCATTTTCGAGTTAGAGGTTGGCCATACTTTTCTTCCAAGTGTTTATTGTATTTTTTGTGGATGGGTGTAATAAGTAAAAAACATGGAATCTTATTTTATCTTGTTGGCTTTAGGTAATTTTCAGATTAAGCATATCTATTTGTATATCCCCATTAAAATTTTTGTGTTTATTTATGTGTTGGTAGATGTCGCTCGTGTTCCGTTAACGATAAATGGAAGCAAGTATTTTTTGAACAATTTTCTTAATTAAAGCATTATTTAGGTAAACGAATACTTCGACTGCTCACTGTATGTTATTGTTTCTTTTTTTTTGTAATATACGTGTTTATTTGATTTATTTACGGCCACCAACCTAAAAGTAATTATCAACTGTTTGACTTCTGTTGTGCAAATCATCTTTATCTTACCCCTTACCTGCTCAACCGTTTCAAAGTTTACAGCTTAAACAAATAAATGACAGTTGAAGTCAATGAAAGTGCTATATTTTTTAATACAATTTTGTATTTGTTTAAGAAAAAATATATATTAAATAAATAAAAACTGAAACTTTCAAACATTCGAATGAATTTTTAAGCATTTTTAACTTTGTCTTCATGCAGTGATTGTCACCTAAAAAATTACTCAGATTTCTGCCGGGCCAATATTTACATTTCAATTCAGCAATCAATTAAGAAGCAGTGTTTGTGTGAGTGAGTAAGAGACTTCACGAGAACCCACTACTTATTCATGAAACAATTACGAAACAAAGTTTTCAGACTTTAATATAACTTTGCACAGTGGTATGGAGTATATTAAGTTTGGAAAAAATTTGTTTTTTTTTTCTTAACTGAAATCATTAGATTTTAAACACATATTGTTGTTAGTCCTTACTTTTATGTTTGGTCTTTATTTCACACCATTTTATCCATTGAAAAGCTTAACAATAGACTTATATAAATTAAAAAAAAGAAAAGCTAAAAAGAATCAAGAAAACACACAAACAAATAATTGTGATTTTATATTACTGTCAAAGTTAAGAAAGGAGTTAGTCGTAAAGTTACAACAAGTATGTTGTATTTGTTGGCATTGTATACAATGTCAATTAGCAGCTGCAAAACGACACTTAATGTGCGTCACCAAAAGCACAATAATAGCGTAATAAAAATAAAGCGAAATAAAAATAATAAAACTTGAAAATAATCCCCAAAGTAAAGTAAAGACAAGACAAGCCAGCCATAGGGCCTCAAATCCCCATACAGCATGACTGCAGCACATACAAACAAAAAAAACTAAAATTGGCCAATATGTGGCTAAAATATACACGTGAGTATGTTCGTACGTAAAAGGTGACGATAAACTTTAAAACATATTTCAGCTAAAAACAAATAAATAAATAAACAAACAAACAAACAAACAAATGCAACCAACAAAGTGTTTCAACGTCAGACCATTGGGCGAATAAAAAAAGAAGTCTGAGGGCAATGCAAAAACAATTGTTACACAATGTACGAGTATGTGTGTAAGTGTTTATGTAACGTCAGTTTCAGTTGTGACTTTAACGTCTCTTCTCTGCCCAGAGACGACTGCTGCCTGCCTGATTGCCTAGAAAACAACACCCAACGATTATTGTGTTAAAGCTTCCGTTAAGTGGCCCTAAATAAACTTTAGTGCCTTTCGAGCATTCAACGATCAGTAGTTTGTTTTTCTTTTAAGTGAAACTTGAGTATTAAGAATAATGATATTTAAAAGAATTCAATATTTAATTTTTGGTTTAATAAGATCAATATTTTCGAGTATAACCAACATTAAGATCAATAAGGTTTTGTGTAGCATATCCCCCTCGTAAAACCTCATGGGTGATCTCTATCTAACTGACTCAAAATACATATTTCAAAAAATGTAAATTGAGCACACTTTTCCTTACTTTTAAAAGAGCACACCAATTTGCAATTGATCTGTAATTCTCCTCTTTCTTTTTAGGGACTGAGGCTTACTGAGCAGCTTTCTAATACAATGAATTTTTTACAACTTGGTGTATTGGAAAGACATTGCTTCAAGCGAAGCTTCAATGGGAGTTTGCGTTTCGGCCCAGGGTACTTATTAACGTTGAGATAAACTAAAACCCATGTAAGTGCGTGAGCTCAAAAAAATCTTTGGAATTTTTGCTGATACTTTTTTAAAATTCAGGCAATGACGGGTTGATTGCTTTATTTATTAAGTGAGAATTACTTATCAAATTCTTATCGTTTAATAAAATACAAAGCCCGGAAAAAATTTGCAAAATTATAAAAACACATAGACGACAGCGGCTACACAACTACATGACAACAAATGACATTAAATGCAATCTATTCAGCGTAGTCAGCTTCCTCATTATATACAAAAACGACAATAACAAAAACCACAACAAAATAGCTAATATGGTTTTAAATATAAATATTTCACTTTAAAATATTTGACACTTACAGAAATAATTAACTATTAAAACTGTACCTATAAAACTATATCATGCCATTTGTTTAAAGCCGTGGTGCGCAAACCCATAGTATCAAATCGAATGTTCGTGTGAGAAGCAGCAAATTTGATTGATTTGATTTTTGTTGTTGAAATATAAATAAAGCAATATACACAGCGTATGTATGTATGTGCGCAGCAGGGTTTGAAAGCAAACTTTTCGCAAACGTTTCATGCAAAGATACGAACTTTTAAAAAATGTTTAAATGTTTTATACATGAGCAAAACCAGAACATTACTTTTTAGTGATAAAGTGTACAAACAATATAAACGAGGTTTTGATTTAGTTCGTTCGATTCTATTTCTAAATTTTTTTACCTATCATAAATTGTTTTTATTTTGTTTTTGTTCTTTTACTATTATAGTTTAAATAAGCAACAACAAAAACAACAATTCTTACAAGCCGTATTTAAATATCTCTCAAAAATGGCTTCATATCAATATATGAATCATATCAAAATACATTATTTGTCATAATCAGCAAATCACTTAGCAAACGTTAGCGAAACGTTTTTTTTTCAAAACATTTTTGTTTTGTTCTCATTGTGTTCTTTTCTCACTGAGTATTTTCTTTTTGTGTTTACGACCAAAATTATAAAAAATAAATGACACAATCTCAATAAACTCATTATTTCTATTTTTTGTTGTTTATTTTCATACTCTTGCATTAGACGAAAGTGTTGTTCTATACTCATGAGTTTTTTTCTGTTAAATTATAATAATTTTAAGCTGTCATTTATGTTACACAAGCTGTGCCCGCCACGTCGTGGGAGTCCGGACAATATTTTGCTCGATTTTGCTTTTCCACAGCAATCGTAAGACTCTTACTTTTATAGTGCTTCAGTTATGGTTAATGTATTTACTTTATATAAAGGTACCCATCCCTGGATAATATTCTAAAATTTTTTAAAAATTCTAAAATTCTAAAAATTATTGTAAATCTCGATAATATTTTAATAACGATGTAATTCCACAAGGTAAAAATAAAAATACAAATTTTATTCAATTGGCGCCATCTGTTACGCAATTTTGCAAAAAAAAAATATCCCACTTTCAAAAATAAAAGTTGTGCAACCGTGTTTAAAATATCCCAGTTTTAAACCGAAAATTTAAATACCTTTAAACCGAAAACTGCGTACTTTCACTGCTTCTTCTCAACTATCCTATATTGGAATCAGTATGTTAAGGTACCTCCTCACAAAATTTTGTTAAAATCCATCCAGTAGTTTTTACGTAATGCGAACGGTAATAAAAACAGACAGACAGACGGAGATGAGTTAATATTTTATTATGTGTATAGATATATTATCACTTTTTTATCAATGATTACTGATATCCGATTGGAAATTTAAGAATACATTACTTTCATTGAGTCTCGTGCTATCACTAGCCTTTTACTCTCGACTGTAGCGACTGCCTTATTACTGAGTTTATGGTAATTGGCAACATTTGACCAATGTTAAGTCTCTACAGCATCTACATTTTTATTATGTGTCTGCCCGTGGTCCAAAGCCCTTATATTAGCCAATCTGCTTGATATTCACATAAAATGTTCCACCTTAGCCTTTTTCAGGCACAGTCTCTAAGTATCGTCTTAGCTCGATTTTTACTTTTGCTAAGTAGACTTGTGCATTTTAGTTCATTTTAGAGATCGCTCATTTTAGATCAACGTAAAAAAGTGAACTAGTTCAATATTTTAGCTCAATCGCTCTTTTTTCCTTTAAGCTATGATTTGTGTTCTGCACTACTTTTTGTTAGTCTTATTATAATTTTATTATTATTAACTTTCAAAAATGATAAATTCTTAAAATGGTTTTTAAATTGTATGGCAGTTCTATATTGATGTCAAAAAGAGTAAACATCAATACACGCACATATGTACATTTTAGTTCATTTTGTTTAATAGTTCAAATACAAAGCATAGTTCATAAACTGAACTAGGTAGACATACAAATTTGAACTAGTTCATTTAGTTCAATTAATAGAATAGTTCAATTGAACTAGTTAGTTCGTGAACTAACCAAGTCTACTATAATAAGGGTAACCCATTGTGGAGTCTTCAAGTATCATCTTAGCTCGATTTTTATTTTGGCTAAGTAATACTGGAAGTTTCCGTGAACTGTCACTAACGCAGTTAAATATTTGTAGGCACTCAGATTATATCCGAGCACCTTCTTGGTCTTCCTGCCAACTTGTAGTGGAAAATACCAGAGTCTTTGGTGGAAAGCGAACCCACAACTCCGGACTAATAGACTAGCACTTTAGTTGTATCCGTGTAACTGTGATGCCGTCAAAATAATCGGCTTCATGTTAACTTGTGTATTTAAGTTTTGACAGGTTGTGGTCGGTAATCTGCCGTTGTCTATGTGTTTGATGAATAAAGCCTGACAAATAACACGATCACTTTTAAAGTACTTTTAAACAGAGTTTTAAAAGTTTAAAACATTTTAGTTTTTCAAAGTTATATGTGCGCTGAATTCAAATTTTACAAATCCCCGAATTCACAAGATTTTAAATTTCTATTCAGAATTGATTATTTTAAATGTCGCATTGACAAGTGTGTGTTAAATGCAAGACTTGGTTAGGTTTCGATACAATAGCCAAACAATAAAGCGCAAGCTTTACAAATAGTTGGATTTGTTAGCTGCTGACTGTCAGCTAAAAACAACAACATTAGCCTTTTGTGATACTGACTCTGCTGCTGTTGTTGGTGTTAAATAAAATTACTTTTCTTTCAATTCAATTTAGAGTTTAACTAATGAACTCTTTAAAGGATTCTTATACATTTTTTGTTCTGCATTGCTCCTGCTGCTACAACATTTGCTGATACTCGTACTATTTGCAAATTGACAAAATAAATAATGTTGCCCGCCAGTCTTTCATTTATTTGGCGGTGACTTTTGTTTTGTTTACTTATTCGTATCACTTCGATGCCACAACAATAACCTGAGCTTTGCAACTGACTGTTGCTAATTTCTGTTTGTCTATTAGTAAAATTTTCGATGTTAAAAGCTTTATTGAAACAGTTTGAGTTGTTCGCTTACTGTTTACGTAAATAATAAGACATCAACAGCATCCAGACATGAGATATGACGACGATGGATGACAAAAGACACTAAAAAGTTTCAAAGACACAAGGAAACTCACAAATTTGTTAAGCAAACAATTAATACTTTTGCTTAGACTTGCCTGCCACAATATAGAGGTTGGGAGTCATTGGATAAACAAAAACCTTTTTTGTGTTGTCGTTGACGTTGTGGCTGTCGTTTTTGTTTTATTTTGCATGACATTTAGCAAAATCGTTTAACAATTAAATGAAAGCAAATGTTAGTTAAGTCAATAACCATCACTCTCATCTTCTGTAGGTTTGTTATTTGATGTCTCCCACCATTAACTAGCAAAATACACACAGACAGGCGGCCGGCCAACAATTGTTAACGCTTTAACACTTATCAGACAAACAAAAATTTTAAAAATCCCAGTCTTTGAATCTCTCATAAAATACATAATCAAATGGTAAACTAATTCAATCAAAATTCATTACAACCATTAGTTTGAAACTGTAAATAATTGAGTTCCCTTTTCGCAACCCCCCATAAAATCTTTCAATTTACCCCCACCCCCCAAAAAAAATTGGCCTGATAACTAACATACGTTTTCTGTTTGCTAACATTCTCAACATTTCCATTTTAACACCCTTGTTCCCCCAATTGTCTATTGGGAATATTTAACAAGTAACAACCCCCTTTTTTCGCTGCTTAAATAGCAGAATGTTTGCTGTTTAAGCATCAAACTTTTTGCTGATTTCTATTCCAAAAATGTTTTTTTATCTCATTAAATTGAAAAGAGAAAAAATGGAAATTGAATTAATCTAAAGTTGACATGCTAAACGGTTTTAAATGCCAAAAGTAAGAAAAACTGTGGCTGAAGTTGCAGAGGGGAGAATGAGAAGTCTATTGGCTTAAATTGTGGTTTAATGGTTGTTAAAAGACCTGTCTCTTCTTCCCCTTTCAATTTTGCTCTCTTGCTATGTGGCGCTTTCTAGTGCTCAAGTGTTGTGTTGTGTTAAACAAACAAGATTATTAAATATTTATTATCCCTTTTTGAAATTGTTGGTATAACTCCAGTCTGCTGGGAGAGTGTGTCTAAATGTCTGCCTGTCCTTTTCGCCTTCCTCATCTATTGCTTCAGTAAAAATTATTGAAATTTAATATGGCTTACAGAAATTATTCATCATTATTCGTTTGAATTTTATTACTGAACAATTTTTGTTGTTTTTCTTGGCAGTGATTTAGATTTCCTTGATTTTGCTAAGGGAGGATTTTTTGTTGTTCGGCGTAGTGTGTTTGTGTGTGTATGTCGTGTGCCTGTAAATTGTTTAACAAGCTTATCAGTATCATGAAGTTGGCTTATTTCATTATTGACTTTTTTTTGGATGATTCCTTACTTAATGGAATTATTTGGGATTTTGTATATGATTTCCCTTAAAGGAATAGATTTATATGATAATGTAATATCGAAATTTATGATATGATACCTTGGAGTTTTATCATTTTTATATTCAGTTATGGTTACATTGAAATCGTTAATATTAATTAAGGAGTTTGGGATAAAAGTTGAAAAGGACCAAACTTCATGCCTAGAAAAAAATTAAATGACTAAGAGCGGGTTTTTAGGTTCGAGTTTAAACTCAAATTTCTTTTTCAATTATTTATGTATTATTTATTTCTATACAAAGGAAGCTTTTAAGGCCAATTATGTATTATTACATAATCTAATCCCATACACTTAATTTAGATAAAATATAAAAAAAACTTATAAATTTCAACATTTGTTAAATTACAAACTATAGCTTTAAAAATGGCTCCCCAACCATATGAATTAAAAAGAAAAAAGTGAAAAAGTGCCTATAGCAAAGAAGATCAGAGGACATGAACTATTAGTAACTAATCCCATTTAAGAAGTTAAATATAATAAGAAGTTAAAAATAATAAGAAGTTAAATATAATTTGTTATATATTTATTTTTAATATTGTGAAATATGCATATTGTGAAATATGCATATGTATGTATGTATGTATGTATGTATGTATGTATGTATGTATGTATGTATGTATGTATGTATGTATGTATGTATGTATGTATGTATGTATGTATGTATGTATGTATGTATGTATGTATGTATGTATGTATGTATGTATGTATGTATGTATGTATGTATGTATGTATGTATGTATGTATTTATGTATGTATGTATGTATGTATGTATGTATGTATGTATGTATGTATGTATGTATGTATGTATGTATGTATGTATGTATTTATGTATGTATGTATGTATGTATGTATGTATGTATGTATGTATGTATGTATGTATGTATGTATGTATGTATGTATGTATGTATGTATGTATGTATGTATGTATGTATGTATGTATGTATGTATGTATTTATGTATGTATGTATGTATGTATGTATGTATGTATGTATGTATGTATGTATGTATGTATGTATGTATGTATGTATGTATGTATGTATGTATGTATGTATGTATGTATGTATGTATGTATTTATGTATGTATGTATGTATGTATGTATGTATGTATGTATGTATGTATGTATGTATGTATTTATGTATGTATGTATGTATGTATGTATGTATGTATGTATGTATGTATGTATGTATGTATGTATGTATGTATGTATGTATGTATGTATGTATGTATGTATGTATGTATGTATGTATGTACCCGCTCTTAGCTTTCACTACATAGTGCAACAAACAAAAACTTTGTGAAAAGTATACGAACTTGACAGGATAGGTTCAATTTACTACAGGGTAGTAAAATCCTATACTCAGTTTAGCGAAATTAGTGACCAATTTTTATAAATGCGCTTCGAAAGATTCGGATAATCAGTTGGCCCATCAAAAAAGCTGTCATCATTTTTTGTCTAATATCTCATTCAAACTAGGTGGTAGTGCTTCACTTTGTTTGGCAATAATGTATCTGAGGATTTGTTAAATAAATTCTATTAAAATGTTATGCCAAAAGAATTAATAATTCCTCCACTTTTTTTTAAGAAAATTAAAAAATATACATTTTTCAGCATCTTCTTTTCGCTAACAATATATTAAAAAATTATAGCCACATTATAGAACATGTCTAAGCACTCTAAATTGCTCATTAAGATAACTTTTTACTTTAAAATTTAAATTTACTGAGAATTTTATTTGAAAAACACACCAATAAAAAAACAAAAAATTCAAGAACAACAGACAAGGTTCAAATGCAAGAAATCTATATATAATAGGTTAGTAAAGGCCATGATTCACTATCCTACTTAGTCGTACGATCTGTCAAAACAAGCATGAATGCTACAAAAGTATGATAGTGTAGATTAGAAATGTATGTGTGCCATTTTGAAACGATTTTTTGAGTAGGACAGAATTCTGTCAGTTTTTTTTTTGTGTTTCAATCGTACGATTGCGTAGGATAGTGAATCCTAACCTTTAAGGTGGCTAGATACGTTCAGATTGTATTGGTGTGTCCACAAATGTTTACCGTGGTACGTAAGTTATGCTGAAAAATTAAACAAAAAAATTATATTAATTTTATTACCCTTTCGGGTCCCATAAGAGTGGATAATATATATAAAAATTGGTATCTAGAGTAGGTCTAGGGTTTTACTACCCTTTGATAGTTGAATCGAACCTTTACTGTCACTTCATTGTATGCTTTCCTTGTTGTACTGTTAATTTCGCTAGCTCAGTAAGGGGCTTGTAAAGGCTTCAATTCAGCCATAGAGGTGACAGTCAAGCAGAGCTAAAGGCTTTATGTAGTCAAATAAACAATGCAAAGCTGGTAAGCAAATAAAAAAGTACTCTTAAAGCAAAAATGGACAGGTATAATATAATATTATGCATGGTGCGAACGAAATGACTGTAAATTTTGGGAAAAAACGGTGCAATCATCGATCGATCACTACTGCAGAGAACTCAATAGATTATATGTAGATAGAACAGATCAGTTCTGGAGGATAGAAAGAATTGCGGTGTTTCAAGAGACCAGCTGACCAAACATAGGTTCGTTATAAGTGCAATAAAAGGTCATTGTTTGGTTATAAGCAACCCTAGTTAAGGGGAAAATAACACGACGAAAAATATTAAACTGTGGAACACATTATTCTGTCATTGTGCAAAATGGCAAAGCAAAAAACTCCGTTGATTGGGGGCAGAATTTTAAGATGGCTTAGGTGATATCGCAAGATGGAAGCTTGACTTTCAATCATGCTCATTATAAGAATAAGTGGGGTTAAAATCAAGAGATCCAATCAGAATTATTCTTAGTGGGCTAGTAGGTAGTGTGCTAGTCTATCAGTCCGGGGTTGTTAATTCGATTCACACCAAAGACTCAGACATTTTTCTCTACAAGTTGGCGAGAAGACCAAGAAGAAACTTGGATATAATCTGGGTGCCATATAATGATTAATTGCTTTAGTGACAGGTTACGGACTCTCATGTATTATCTGGACAAGTTAAAAATTGAGGTAAGACTGTGCCTGGAAAAAGGCTAACATAAAAAAGGTTTTGGACCACTGCCAGTGGAGACCTTTGCCTTAAGCAAATGTTAACAATTACCATAGACTCTGTGATGAAGAAGAATCTCGACATGTATTAGTCGCCAGTCTAAAATCACTACAGTCGAGAGTAAAAAGCTAGTGATAGTACGATACTAAATGACTGTAAGGTATTCGTAAATTTTCAATAGCATACCAGGAACGGAGGGGGCGAAAAGGTAAGTTAGTGATCTGCTTCGGTATGCTCCTTAAATATAAAGTTATGCTTTGATATAATTCGGCAATAATTTAAAACATGAATCATCTAGCCACTTCATGTCAACTTAGCTTCTACATGGCTCTTTCAAGCAAGACGCCAAACAAGACGTATACCGTAACATTTTACCTCCTAAATTCCAGGAATTATTTATTAAAGTTAGAGGACATAACCGAAACTGAATAGAAGGACCGTAAAAATTGTGTCATCAGAATATGGTCAACAATTAAAATATGTGCGATGCTGGGGTTTCAAGCTTAAAAAATCTACTTTTTTAAGATTAAACTTTCGACCAGTTAAACAACTGCCATTGTAAGTTGCCTTATTATCCTGTGTAAAATCAAATTAAACAAACAAATAAAATATAAATTCACACGCATTATCAACAAGAAAAGCCAATTAAAGTAAACAAACTGCTTTGTTGGGGAGAACTTTTTTTTCTTATCTTCAATTTTTTTTATCATCACCAAGTAATCATCCATCCACGTCCTCATTGCTGTATCATTATCGTTATAACAATATTATTGCTCGATGTCAAACATAATCATCCCTCTAAATAAACACTTTTTGTGCGAATGTGTTTGTTTTTGGAAGTCTAGCATTTAGGCAGGAAAAAGCTCAAAGAAAAAACAATCTCGGCAAAAAAAAATTTTTATTTATTTTATTGTTTGGCAAACAGCATTAAAACCCATAAAGCCACAAAATATTGCTGAGTAGCAGCGCTGCTGCTGCTGCGATTGCTGTTAAAATTGAATTCGTACGCATTTTACTTTACACAGCGTTTGTAACAAACTTCTCATATTTTTTACAAAGACTGCCGGACTGACTGCAAAAATATAACTTCTGGAGTGTTGTTCAGTCATGCAGCCATTTAACGAAGAGAAAAAACTAACCAAAACAAAACGAACGAAATAAAAAAAAAAAAAACAAAAATTATAATTGAATAAACGCGCCATAACCAGGATTATTCCTTTGTTGTTGGATGACAAAAATCATTCTCATTTACTGCTGAGGCAGGGCTAAATTGCTGCCACCATGAACCAGTGTTAGTTAACAAAGTTATTTTTATTATTTTATCGTTTGAAGATTGTTTGCAAATTTTGGTTATTATATTTTGCCACCACCATATCATCACTTCATCTATCACTTTTACCAACAGGAATCTTACTAATACATACAAGCAACTCTATTGTTTGTTGTTGCCTTTCATAGCGCTATCATAAAAGAAGGATGTTTAATTCACTGATGCTGCAGAAAACATATAAACATTTTGGCAACCCCTTTGCAACATCTTTGGGCAACAGAAACAGATGTTTTTTCAGGATACATAAGGATTCATTTAATATGTTTACAATAACACGCTCTCTCAACAGTACAACATATTTTGTCTCGTCTTATTATTATGATGAGAGTTACACATATTTTGTTCAGCAACTTATGGAACATATCGCTCGATATACTCGATAGTACGCAATACTTTTCAATTCTTTACTTGATAAATCTCTATACTACCGTCTATACAATAACAACGGATTTTATTGTCGCAATAGTGAAATATTCGATTTAAATACTAACCCAAAATAACGTTTAACTTATTTATAATTCTGACTACTCAAATCAATTACTCAATACCCACTACTCAAAACATTGCCAGCACTAGTCTCGAAGCTTATAGCCATTGAAAATATTACTTTATGTTCCTTGTATTTTTAATTTTTTTAAATATAAACCTCTTCTATTCAATTTTTCAATAATTGTTGGTTAAAAAAATATTTACAAATGAAACTACCTTTAGGGCCGAAGAAAGCTTAATAAGCATGCCAGCAAAAGTTGGGCATTACCAAAATAATTGCTTGTCACATAATAACTTACTTTTGTGATTTCCAAATTCTGTTACTCTATTACAAAATACATTACATTAAACTTCAAAAAAATCCCACGCTTTTTTTTAAATCATTCAGTTGATAACATGGTTAGGAATGCCAGCCACCGAAATTGCCTAAATCCACACTCGACTACCTCTTTTAAATTTTTTCTGCCACTGATAAATTCTGACCTTTCGCTTCATCAATAATCAAAAATTAATGATTAATTAATATTTGTAATTAATATTAATATAACAAAAAAATTGTGATATCAAAATCGGTTGTTGGAATATCCCGATCTCAAGGTGATATTTTGCTTTTATTGTAAAATTAGCAGAGGCCGCCAAATCGTTGGCGTTCTGACATATCATGCAGACATGGTAAATGACGCAGAATATTGCAACATAGGCCTTATATCATGATCAAGTTAGAAATTCATATGCCGCAATGTATTCCTGACAAGCTTTAATTGGAAAAACTTGGGGACTTAATCCGCAAATGACCTACTGCAATACAATACACTGCAATAGTTAGACCAATATTATGTCACGGATCACTGTATGGTGGCCAATTTTGGGAACACGTATTCATGCATCATTTATAGATAGAGTAAATAGAATAGTAGCACTTAGCATTAGAGGAACAAGAAAATCTACAGCTACAGAAGCACTGTGTAGAATACTTGAAATCGACCCTCTAAACTTATACGAGTATATAAGAGAATATGAGAACACATTTAAGATTAAGACAAAATAAACAATTGAATGTTAGGAATTATGGACACTCATCGTTTTTTTTTTTTTCATAATTTATTTATTGTATCTTCAATATTTTTGAACTAACAATAATTACTCGTATCTTAAGTCTAAAATAAAATATTCTTCTTAAGTCCAGCCAGTGCTAGACAAAAAATAATGTTTGTTTCACGGATTTTGCAATCATTTGCGGGTCATCCCTCTAATTTATGGCCAAGAAAAGCAGTATCTCTTCTTTTTAGTCGAATGTAACCAAGTTCATTCAGCATGTTACGCGCCAAAGGGTTTGGATGAGATTCAAGCCTCTTTAGATATGTGACTGCATGTTTCGCTATTTATGCTTTAACTGATGGCATGTTTAGGTCTTTGTGGATGTTCGAATTTTTTATATACCAGGGAGCAGATGTAATAATACGTAAAATCTTATTTTGGCGCCTTTGAATTATTTCAACATTGCTAGCTGAATCCCATAACACCAAATTGGTTTGAGGACCGACTTGTACAGTAGAAGTTTACAATCTAGGCTCAGGGTGGAGTTTCTGCCAATAAGCCAATTTAGTTGTACTGCTTTTAGTTTCATTTGTGTTAACTTGAAGTCACTGTGGCTTTTCAAAGTAACGCGACGGTCAAGATGTATACCCAGGTATTTAACGTCTGAAAGCTGTGGTATCATTTGGTGATTTATGCGAATAGGAGGGCATGAGTCCCTGCGCAGTGTGAAAGTTAGGTGAGTGCATTTTTGTTCATTCACTTTTATTCTCCATTTTTCTAGCCATTTTTCCAAATTGAGTATGTGGTCTTGTAAAAGTTGTGATGCTTCTTGGGCACTTTCATGAATACTTAAAATAGCTGTGTCATCTGCAAAAGTTGATATGTGGACTAGGGTGCTAATTGGCATATCCGATGTGTACAGTAAATATAAAATTGGTCCCAAAATACTACCTTGGGGAACTCCGGCTTCAATGAGCTGTGGCGAGCTTAAAAAGTCATCTTCTTTTAATAAAAACTTTCGATTCGTTAAATAATCTTTTAAGAGCTTATACAAGTTTTCGGGCAAGTTCAGCTTTAGCTTAAATATTAGGCCTTCGTGCCAAACCTTATCGAATGCTTGAGAAACGTCGATAAAGAGCGCAGAACAGTATTTTTTTTTTTTTCTTCAAAGGTGGTTTTAATTACATTTACTAATCTGTGTGATTGTAGGATCGTACTATGTTGTTTTCTGAAGCCGAATTGATGGTTCGGAATACTTCCTTTCGCGCTATGAATTGGATTCAGCTTAGTTATTAATATTCTCTCAAATAACTTTGACACGTTTGATAAAAGGCTTATGGGTCTGTATGATTCTACTTTTGTGTGGTATTTTCCTGGTTTAGGACACTCATCGTTGATAAGAAAATATCAACAAGAGAACAACATAGAAACCGATTATTTGACACCAGAAATCTATTGGGACAAGAAGATTACTACAATTATCCCAATAAAAGATGATTGGAAATCCTGAATGAATTCACTGGGGAAATTGGGGTATATACAGATGGATCAAAAAAGGACAGGAAGTGTCAGACGAGTTGGCACGAGCTGGAGCTGATTTGGATATAAGTGTCAGTTGTGTGGACGTATACCCTGGTCACGATTCAATGTATGGGAGGATAAGGGAACAATTTGGAAGTGATGTCGACATAATGGGGGAATGGATAAGCTGTTACGTATGAGTAAGTATGAAATGAGATTGTATGTAGGTATTATAACTGGACATAACGATCTCAGATATTTCTTAAGAAAGATTCGACTCTGCGATGATGATGTTTGGAGATGGTATAGCGAAGAAGAGGAAAATACATTTCACCATCTTTGTCAATGCCCTTCACTATCACACAGACGGAATAAATGTTTTGGGTCTGTTTTCTTTCAGAATATGGAGGACTTAGGAGGAGTGGAAGCTATGCTGATTGTCAAATTTACGAGGCTCACCTGACTATATAAAGGGATTGATTAGAACAGTGCTATAGACACCAGAAAATATCAGAGGAGTCACTATGGATCAATAATGGTCTTGTAAACATACACACAAGCAATCATGTGTGATGCTCTCTAACCTAACCTAGGCCTTATATAAGAAAAATTATACAAAATTCTAAAATTATTGTCGAGTTTTGTAAATAATTCCAAATTGTCATAAAACTATTATTAAAATACATTCAATAGATTTAACGTGATGCGAACACAGGCGAACAGACAGACAGACAGACAGACAAAAGTTCTAAAAATTGGTTATTTCTGTTCTATATCGAATAATATCTGCAGCAGCAACAATATTTTCAAAAATTATTTCTGGTACAGTTTTATTATATGTATATTTGTAGATTTTTTAACGAATTATCGATTTGAATTTTAGGGAATATTAGATTTTTGTTTAAATTTTGATTTTTTGGCAATACCTCGATTTTTGCAGGATTTAGTTTTTTGCTATAATTAATAATTATAGCGTAATTTTTATTTTTTAGTTTTTTGTTTGCAGTGTTTATGTTGGCAGTGAAATCATGATTTTCATCGTAAAATCTTGATTATTTGGAAAAATCTGAGTAGGAAATTGTAATCACTGGATACTGATATAAGGAACAGCCAGTGTTTAGAGTGCTTAAAGAGGAGTTATTTTATTTATGGTTTTATCTCACTGGATTAAGAGCAATGGCACGGAGCCTGCGTATCAATTGCTGAAGGCAGAGTTAATAAAAACCTGAATACCTAACATCAGACTAAAATTAGTTCATAAATATTTAATGATGAGTTCCAAATGGTGTTGTTATTAGGTTGGGTGTAAACAGACTCCCAGGGCGAAGTTGCCTCGGATTCGCCAATTACCAGAGGTGTTATTATGAACTTTTTGTTAAACGCGGATTGCGGTGCGACATTTTCAAACCTTATAGATAAGATACCAGAGCTTTGATATTCTAAAAATATATTAATATGAGACCGCGCAAAATAGAAAGGGACCTAAGGGTGAAAAAGTAAATTTTAAAAGGCAGCCGTTTAAAGTTTACCCTTTTTTAAACGTTTTTTTATGAGTGTAAATGCTGTTAACATACCTGTTATGACTCCAAAATGATCAACGATATGAAGATTTTTTTCGGTAGTAAAAACAAATTTTTCAATCTAAGAAATGCTTCGGGAAGTCTGGGACCACTTCCATTCGATTTCTCACAAAGTTTTACAAAATTTAAAATAGATTTATCCTTTGATCCTGTTCACTGAAAGGCTTCAAAGTTTTCGACAAATTTTTAAAAATATTATGATTTTTTTTCCTTACTCGACTTACACGCAGAAAACCCTAATTTTCGATACGAATTCGGCTTTGGCGAGGTTCGAGTTTTTTTTTTTTGTCAACCTACCTTTGGTCACCGTACCTTTCTTTAGGTCCCTTTTTCTGTGCGCGGTCACATATAACAATATAACACTATTACAAATATCGGCAATAAATATCAATATATTTTTTTTTTTCAGAAATATCCGTAATTCTATAGATATTTTTGGGCGAAGCTAGTATATAATATTGTATGTCCAAATCACTCAACTCTTTATATGACTAGATCATTTGTGGTTAGAGTTTCAAGATTATGGAACAACTTTCTTCCAAATGAAGAGCGACATTTTACTAAACCCATTAAGGAATTTAAAAGCATCATAAAACAATGCATATAAAAATACATCATTTTAGCTGTTATCACATAAAGGACTGGTATTAACAACATGTTTTAATGTTGGTTTGGCTTCATCATGTGTGCAATTTGAAAAAGTAATAAATTTTTTTTTATAAATTCTGTATAATTATTTTAGTTATAAAATTTATTAAACCATATACATCTAGATTAAGTTGGCCTTTAAGGCTTGTAATCAGAATAAATAAATAAATATAATTTAAAATTTTATAATATTTTGTAAATTAAATTAATGTTAAACTGGGTAAAAAAACTTTTGGGATATTAAATGTTTAAAAAATTAGGAAGAAACAAAAAAAAATTCTAAAATATTAAAAAGTTCTATAACAACAAATTGACTCTGCACAATTATGGCAATCGAAAATTAATTATTAAAATCAATTTTCCCTTTTTCATTCAGTAAATGTTCATGTTTGATTATTATTTGTTTGATTGACATTTAAGATTATCATTTTTTATTTTTATATTGTTCTCTTCAATTTACGTTTAGGGGTTAAACTGCTTATTTTTTGCTGCTGCTGTTTCTAAGCGTTAGTGTTAATTACAAGTCGTGTGAAAGAAACGTTCTTGTATTTGCCATTAATGAATCATTATTTAATTAAAATTAAAATCAAGTTGTGGAATTAAAAAAAGGGCTGTTGAGTTCGTTTCATGCCTGGGCATTTGTAAGGGTTATAGCAAGCCACTCTTGATCTTTTGTATTTAAAGAGTTAATTTGTAAAATAAATATTTGTAATTATTTACAATTGTTATCTCCTTCGGTTGGTACATTATGAAGTGAAATTAAAAAAAAACTGGTAATTAGTATCAGCCAAGGGATAATTTAATAAAAAGAAAAAAATTTTCAATTTTATAAAAGCAATAAAAAGCAATTGCTTTTTGCTTAAAGGATTTATTGCACCTATAAACATTTAAAATATTTGTTTTTATGATGAACTGATTTGAAATTCAAAATGGTAGATGAATAATTTGGAAATCAGATAAAATTATGTGATTTAGCATTATGTATATGATTTTCAAGTTTTTAGCAACATCAACAAAACTTTTATTTTATTTGTCTTTTACAAAATAAAAATCCTTAAAAATTTTCAAATGCCTAATAAATAATAATGAAAATCCCCAAATTGCAATCAATCACTAGCTGAAAGAAGAATATTGAGCAACTTTTGTATTTGTGGTGCTTGCAACCATCTACTTCATCTTCAGCAGCAGCAGCAACAACGACAGACGACTTTGCACACCGTCGCTAACTGAAAATGCTTATCAATCGTATAAAATCTCTTTATTATCCCAGCAGAAGAAAAAAGAAATAAAGTCAAAAAAGCGGTTTGGAAAAACGGAAATTAATTTTTTTCTGCGCAATTTTTCGTAAACATTTTTTTTTTTTTTTTGGAATAACACTGTTGTGTAAGAGACACGAAAGTGGTATAAAAGTGATAATATAATTTCAATACAAAATAATAAAAAAAATCTTAATAAAACGAATTAAAACTGTCAAAATTCTAAACATGTGAAATAAGTATTTTTACTACAAGGGTGATTCAACACGTCCCTGGAAAATCATTAAAACAGTACAAAAATTTGAAATAAACTCGATTTCTAAAAAATTTTACATATTCAATAAAGACTGGAAGAGAATCCGTCATCCAGTGTGGTGGAAGCTAAAAGTGAAAAAAATAATTCTTGCAAAAAACCGACTACGTCACCTAGTCAATTTGAAACTTGTGCTGTCATCAACCACTCTTTCGTGACACATATTTTCCAGCCTTAATACACAGAATTTTTGCACCAAATAAAGGTTTTAATTAGTTTTAAATTAAAGTTCTCTTAATAGTTTAATTGATTCAAATATATATTTGTTTAAAACAGAATAAAAAAATTTCTTAATTAAACAAATAATTGAATTAAATAAATATTTATTCAATCTGAAACCAATTAAACCCTTTAATTGGTGAAAATATTTTATTATTGATAATATAATTTAAGCGCGATTATAAATTCGCAGGCTATGAACTTCTTTCAGGGCATATATTTGATCAGTTTCTTGGGAAATTGTGGATAAAAGTTTCAACTGATCGACAACTAATTAAGACCGTATAGTTCACATAGTTCAGAGATTTAAAATTTGCTTGATAATTAATGTACAACAAAGCTACCATCAAGATGGACGAGAATGAACGCAATCTTGTGGCTAAGCCTTTTTTTATTAATGTCTTCACCAATCATAAATGATGATAAAATGTCGAAGCACCACGATATACCAAAATTGAAACAATCATCATTGCAATTGATTTTACCCGGTGAATTTATCATGAAGGTATTAAAATCGGTCAAATCGGCCGGTAAGGATATGGCCAGGGGTTTTTTTTTTTGATGTCTATGGAATTATATACATTGACCACTTCAAAAAATAATTGCCATTTAATCAAGAGAAAATAATGTTCGATTAATATAATGCTTCGGTGCACACTTTTCGATGGTAAAAGTATACGGTTTGAGTCCAGAATTGTTGCTTTATCCTCTTTATTTTCTAGATTTAGATGGTAACGACTTTTTTTATGAAGTAATTTTAGGAAATACCGCATTGAGAAACAAAAGCTCTTACGGATTTTCCTTTACCTAACACTGGCTAAAAGTATTAAGCTAAAAGAATATTGCTAAAATATAAAAATGTTTAAATAAAAAATTGGGTTTTCTATGATTTTTGTTAAGATTTATTAACTTCGCCTAGTCACACATGTATGGTTCCGTATTCCCTTTAATATATAACTTTAAAACTACAATTAATTTTTTTCACAACTTTTGGGACACAACAAACAATTTTAAATTATATTTTATACTAGAGCATCATATTAAATAATCTGTAAAAATATAAAGTGTCTGCCTATAGCGTATAAAAGAGAAGTCCGAATTCTCAAATTCGCAACATCAACGGAACATTCATATTTAGTAACTTCATTTTCCTTATTTGTTGTTACAGTAGGTAGATATTGTAAAATATAAATTGTGTATATTTTAATTACTATACACCCTATACGTTTTGTTATTATTATTTTTTTTTTTTTGTAAATGTTATAGGGGTCAATTTGTACATTGTGTAGATTTAAAGTGTCTACCCATTCCGATTGAAAACTAACACTACATACGTAAACTTGTGTCACCTTTACAACACCCTTTAAATTTTATTTTATTATATTTTTTTGCTATAGCTGACATTATTTTACATACTCTGTATAAATTTACGGTTAAAAGTAATAAAGCCAAATTCGAGAAAATTGCGCCACTATCGGAAAAGCATTTGAACTCTATTATTTTTTGTTACTGCGGCCATGGTAATACCTTTTATATGAAAACATCAAGAGTGTTACTATTACAGTTCAAAAGATAAGGTCATATTCATTTTTGAAAAACATATCACTATCGGAACACCATTTGATTTTTACTACTTGTTATATGAGCCATAGTAATACAACTTATGTAAAAATTTCAAGAGTCTTACTATTACAGTTCAAAAATTAGGCCATATACATGCAAATCACATCACTGCCGGAACACCCTTTAATTGTTAGGTTTACTATTTATATTTTTTTGGATAGCGAACATAGTTTAATTTACTGTTTTCAAGTTTCTACCTCTTACGGAAATGAAGAAGAACACGTCTCCTTCGATACACCTTTTTTTAGTATTTGCTGTTATAGCGACCATAGTAGTACTACTTCAAACTTCAAGCGTCTACCTTTAACGGTTCCTAAAATACCTAAAATTAAAGGCGCTGACAGACGGACTGATATTGTAGCGAAAACCATAGGACGATTATGTCCTCCGTAAAATTCAAGAAATAATCTACAACTTTGTCGGCAAGATCTCTGATTTTTAAAATAAATTCCCAGAGTTCTACAGAAAAGTTCCGGAAAAGAAACATACAAACAAATTACCGTTAAGAGTTTGACATAAAGACGTTACACACCCTTTATATACATATTTTTTAAAGTCAGAAAAACACTTACATCCAAATGCTTATTAACAATAAATGCCACAAAACGTAGCGTTTAAATTTATTTTATAGCAAATTTTATATTTTTAATAATAACCATTACAAGCGTTTCATGTTATAAATTAAAATTAATATTATTTTAGTAAAATAACAAAATAACAAATTAACAATTATGGCAATTAATAAGGCTGCTTAATTGATTTCGGACATGATAGAAACACATTTCACTAATGAGACCACAAAACAAATTATTTTATTTTAATAATTTTATTCAGCTTTTTTTAGAGCTTTTGGCATTTGTTGTGAGAACTTACTCAATGGCTGGCTGAACAAATAACTCACTTAGCAGAGAAGCAAAAAGTCATCAGTAGAGACAAACATACAAACAAAACTTTTAATAAATCACTAACTATATATACAGAAATGCTTGTGGTCTGGCTGTATAATAAATGCACTTGTACCTCGCTCAACGACACCAACTTAACTTATTTTAAACAATAAAACAGACAATAATTAAATCATCAAATTTAAAGGAAAAAAATGTAAAATAAATCTATTTTTTATTTTTTGTTATTTACCATTTCTGGTTGTCTGTTCATGTCGTTATACTTAAAAAGTGTATGAGGAACGACATCAGCATGTTTACTGATTGTTCTCTTTTGAACAGTATACAGTGCCAGGTTTATCCTCTGCTGAACTCAACCTGTCCTATTGTTTGCTTTTGAGCGAGTTCGTCTCTGTTTACCAGGCAGAATTCCTTGGATTGCTGCATGTGTTGGATCAACTGATGGAATGTCAGGTGCATGGAAGAAGGGTTCACATTGCACTCGTCGGTTAGAAAACGGATGAGGCAAGTGAACGTGTACTCTAATCTTTTGCTGGAATGTATTTTAAAACTTAACATATGTCTCTCGGTGAAGTAAAGTTTATGTGGGTTAAAGGCCACATACACACAGTTGGGAATAAAGCAGCAGACCATCTAGCAAAAAGGGGATCTGCTGTGTGAATTTTTGCATACGAGAACCCAGGAGAGCACTGGGAAATGGCCTAAAGCGAGCGAAGGTCCTACAACAGGTGAACTCAATAAACCTGAAAAGTTGGATGGAGGGTACACTACGTGTAGACAGGTTCGAGTGGTGCTTAAAGAACAACTCGGCAGGACGGCCAGTAAGGTGCACAGATATAATAAAAGTACTTTAAGCTAGATAAGTGCGTTAGTGACAGCTCATGGAAACTGCAAGTATCATCTAGCCAATACATGCAGACTTTGCCTGGAAGAGTCTAAAACGGTAGAGCACATTGTGTGTGAATGACCAGCATTGGCTAACACAGTCTGCTATCAAGAGTCAAGGGTAAGGGCTGGTGGTAGCACGCGACTCAATGAAAGTAATGTTGCCACAAATTACAAATCGGTTGACCGTAATCAATGAGAACGAAAGGGGGTCGAAAAGTTAACCATAGAGGAAGTGGTCTGCTTCGATATCCGCCCTGCATTACAATATCTGCAATTGAATTTGATTTATAAAAATCTAATACAACATTAACATACGGACAACAACTAGAGAACCGCTACCGTAAAAGGCGGCAGAAAAAAGTTAAAAGTTTCTGAGTATCAGACTTGTATTCTTCAATCCCTCCATTTTAAGGTTAGCAGTATAAGGTTACTATTATAAGTATTAAATTCTTTGATAAATAAAATTTATGCTTAAAAAAATTTATTTTTAAGTCAGAAAACCAATTTAACTTTTTACGTCTCTTGACATTGATTTTTATTTTCAATAATTACAAAATTATTCTTTGTCATTACTTGAAAAAAAATTTTAAAAATTGAACACTCAGGCCTCAGTGTATATTTTTATCAAAATCTATGCTGATAGTAGTGTGCTTGTGGAAAGGCGATTTTTTATTTAACATTTACACGCCAACTTACTATAAACACTTTCTTTTATTGTTATTTATTATTAGTTTAAACTTATTTCCTCTGATTTTAAAGCTAATGCTGATTGAGACTAGAAAAAGAGAAAAGAAATATTGAATAAAAAATAAAATTAGAAAATTTCAAGAACAATAAAATACATCAGTCAAGTGCAACTCAGACTCCCATATGTAAAGTTCCAAGCTATGTTTCCTACATAACGATAAAAGTACAGGATTTAAATATTTTCCCGCCTTTTATGGAGTACCCTTTAATTTTTAATTTTATTTTTTATCACTTAGATTGAAAGCTTTACGTCTCTGCTTGTTACTGTTGAAAAGATACGCTGTTACACCTTACAATCAGGTCTTCTGTGGGCACATGCTTTCAATTTTAATTATTAATCATATTTGTTATTATTTGTATTTGTTATCATAGTTCTACAAAAATTGTCTAAATTTTCAGTGTTCAAGATAAGGCTTAATTATAGGCAATACCCTTTCATTTTTATTAGTTTAATTTTTAATACTTGTTGCAATAGTAGACATTGTAAAACATGCATTGTGTAAATTGTAATAGTCTGCTTATTACCGTATAAAAATAAGGGTCTATACGTAACAGCACGCCACTATTGAAATACCCTGTAATTATTATTTTTTATACCTGTTTTTATAGTGAATAAATTTTTAACATACTCTGCTTTTACCTATTAATGTTTTAAAAATATAGCTTTATTTGGCGTCAATATCGAAACATCGTTTCGTTTTTAGTTGTATTATATTTTAAGTTATAGCGGACACTATTTTATATACTCTGTATAAATTTAAACTGTCTGGCTATTATGGCTAAAAACAAACTCTATATGGGTTAAAAACATCATGTCACAATCGGAACACCTTTTAATTTGTAAGTACTTGCTATTATAGTGACCATAGTAATACAACTTCTGTGAAAATTTTTAAAATTTTTCTTATTATATTTAAGAAACTAAGTTTATATACGTGAAAGTCACGTCACTATCGACACACCCTTTAATTTTTGTTTAATTTTTTTTCCTTGTTAATATAGCGAATATTATTTTAAATACATTGTGTAAATTTCGAGTGTCTAGCTACTACGGTTAGAAAATTAGGCCATAGATTTAAAAATATTGTCACTATCGGAGCACTCTTTAATTTAATTTTGTTATTAATTGCTGCTACAGTGGCCATAGTAATATAACATCTGTTAAAATTTCAAGAGTCTACCAATTATTGTTCAAAACTAACACCATATACGTGAAAATAATGTGACTATCGGGTAACCCTTTTATTTATAGTTTTATTTTTCGTACTTGTTAATATAGCAAACATTATTTTAAATACTTTGTGTACATTCCAAGTCTGTGCCTACAATGGTTTAAAACAAGTCCATATATTAAAAAATTACGCCACTATCGATACACCCTTTATTTTTTAGCATTTCTTGTTATTGCAGACATAGTAATACAACTTCTTCAAAAAGTTTAAGAGTCTATTTTTTACGATTCCACATATAGAAGAATCAATTGGACAATCCATTTTGTCCTTTGGGTGCGCTACCCGGAAAAGCATCTAAAGGAACTAAATTACGAATAAATACCCACTGTGCGAAACTTTTAATTACTCTAACCAAAAGAAGAAACCTTTTTTATTATAATGATGTTTTATTTTAAAAATAAAATCATTTAATATTGATATTTAAACAACACATAATTATTATTAAAAAAAAAATAAACAAATATTAGACAAGAATTTGTGTTAAACTTGTCAACTTAAGAACATAAAAAATACAAATTATTTCAAAGTGATTTTTTTTTCGCTTTATTTTCATCAACAAAACAAATAAATCATCACTTCACCGTGACTGTCTGTCTATGTGTTTAAATTTTTTAATAATAAAAATCTGCCAAATATGGTGGCATGTCTGCTTAAATTTGTTTTATATTCAGATTTAATAAATTTAAACAATTATTATTTTTATTAAATGATTCGGTTGGCTGTACCCCCCTTGTATGGCAGAGTGTATGTTGCTTTTTAATTAAAAACAAATTTATTTTATTTTGTTTTGTTGTTGCTTTTTCTAGATTTTATATTCATATATAATTCATGTCTCTTTTTATAATAAACAGCAAGTGACATAATAAAATATTAAACAATTATTGTTATTATTATCATTGTCATTGTTATAATTTTACTCACTCATTCAGTTGGGATCAAAACGAATGAAGCTTTGAATTTTTGCCATTAACAATTAAATTAGTTTTGTTTAAATAATTAATTCTGCAACATTTTTTCACAACAATAACGAAATTAGTAACTACGTTTTTGGATGAGAAATTATTGAACAAATTTTAATTGCTGGAAAAACTGAGGCAAATTTTTAATTTAGTGCAAAAAGTCTGACACATTTATGCCTTTTCTTTCATTTTTACTCCTAATAGAAGTGTTAGGAATCAAGAACATATTTTAATTTGTTCTCCCTGACTTTCAAATGACCATTACTATCTATCTATCTATAAATATAATAAAATAGTAACTCATTTCCATCTGTCTGCTTTTCATTTGTGTACGCATCACGTAAAAACTACCGGATGGATTTTAACCAAATTTTGTGAGGAGGTACCTTAGCATCCTGATTCTAATATAGGATACTTTTTTCTCATATCCAGGAGAAAGTGGAGAAAAAGCATAGAAAAACGCAATTTCCGGTTTAAAGATACTGAAATTAGGAAATTGGGAAACTGGTGTATTTTCAACACGGTTGCACACCTTTTTATTTTTGAAAGTGAGGTATTTTAAAAACTATTGCGCAATAATAGGCGCCAATTGAATAAAATTTGTATTTGATTTGTATTTCTACTTTGTGGAATTGCATTGTTATGAAAATATTTTAAACACGTTTTACAGAGCTTTCTGTGAATTTTAGAATTTTATCCAGGGATGGGTACCTTTATATAAAGTAAATACATAAACTGTAACTGCACTATAAAAGTAAGAGTCTTACATTTGATGTGGAATACTTTCAAAGTAAAATCGAGCAAAATTTTGTCAGAACGGGCACAATTAGTTATTTATATAAATTTAAATTTGTTTGTCGAACTATTTATTAATATACGAATTAATCATTCTAATTAAGCTCAAGTTTTGTATATTCTACCTACTGCATTTGAGCTCACATGTATTTTTTTTTTTTTTTAAAGAAAATTAAAAAAATATTTTGTTTTTACTTTTTTTCAGCATAACTTACAGGGACTCCTAAATTTTCACTAACAGTAGGTGTGAAAATTGTACCCACTGTAAAACTGAAAAGCTTTTGTGAACATGTAAATATAATCTGACCTCAACATTTCTTGTATTTGAACCTTGTTTTTGCATTTCTTGGTGGAAAACGAACCCAAACTGATAAACTAGCACACTACCTACTAGCCTACCTGGGCACCCATTTTTATAATTATTAAAGAACCAAAAAGATTTATAAACATCCAGAGAAAAAACATGGTTATTGTATGGTCACAAGAACCATTTTATGTTCTTTGTAACAATAAAGAGTTTGCGGTAACCAACGTATGGTTGTTTTAATCCTTACTATGGTCATGAAAAACGAGTTGTTTCAATTTGAACATTGGTTTCAACTATATAATATTCAAATCACAACCAAAGTTTTATTAGTATTCCAAAATAATACTGTATTTATAATCAAAATATATAGTTAGTAAACAAATTATGATCAACTTGCTCGTATTTAACCGCAGTATGACTAAAAACAAACAAATAATGTTTTTATGGGGTTTGTGTACGAAAAAATAATAGTTTATGAATTGAGTTAGTTCTCATATCGAATGCTTTATTTTTTATAAAATAAATGATTCTTTTATTATAAGTAAGAGCCCCCACGCAAACCCCTAAGGGTCTGTGAACTCATACACAACGAGAATCTCATAAAGAGAACAAAACATGAAAAATTTTAAATCAGTAGCATACCAGCTTTCAACAAGGTAGGTTTGTGTCACTTTGCTAAATATTTAGCAAATCAATGCATTATCATTTTACCCAATTTTTTTGGTTGGGGGACTTTGATTATAAAGCATAAACAAATATATTATAAACAAATAAAGTAAGTTTCTATATATGTATATGTAAGTGTACCTCACTAAATTTATTTTATTTTTGTTATAATAAAATAAAATTTCATTATAATATGGTCATATCATAACCATGTTATTTTTATGTTAGACAAAAATTTGGTTTGACTACAACCTTATAATTCAATCATAATATGTTGCTCTTGGATCATCATTACCTCAACCATGAATCTTCTTAGCGTGTACTTTGTCAACATGGCCTTAAAAATCAGTAAAGACTGTTAAGAGAATATCAGGTTAATTCATTTCCTTACTTTTTTAACTCAAATTAACTCAAATTTATTGCAGCCAAATAATTTTAATACTCATCGGAAAATTCCATATACATATATTCTTCCAATACTCTATACACAGTTATGTATTTTTAAGTCCTCTCTTTATTGTTATCCACTGTACGGTCATATGGATGCATGTTTATGTGTTTTTTATTATTAACTTCCTTATCAGTTCACAATATTTCAACGTCATATAACATTTAATCACCAGACAACCATTTCTTTATTTCAATTTTTTTTGTTGTGTCCCCATAGAATTTATTAATTATTTTTTCTATTAAATATATTTTTTTCTTGTTTCGTTTTGTGTGTTACGATAACCTTTTGCTACTTTTTAGTTGAACTAAAATAAAAATTAGAATTCTAATAAATTTCCAATTAAATTGTTTTTACTTCTAATGCCATTGTTTAACTTAAGCCATTATAGGAGGTACTGATAAAGCAAAACAAACTCATAAAATATACTTGAGAGACCCCGCTGTATAAAATAAAATATAATTTTTAGTTTTAAATATTTTGCAAATTCAGGCATTTAAATGGCAAACACTAATACTGCTTGTTGGTATTAAAGTTTTAGTTAGAATTAGTTACATTTTACAATTTAATGTATTTCTTTCAATCTTTTTTGTATAGAATAGAAAAAAAAATTTTTTTTTGTTCAATTTGTTACAAGCAAAGAGGAAATATTAAAAATTTTTCCTTAAAATACCTTTTTCATTTCTTTATATTTTTTCTATAAAAATTACTTAAAATGGATTTTAGAACAAAGTTTGTATGAAAAATTTGTTCTAAAATATCATTCAAATATATTTTATTTAAAATTACTTAAATCTAAAAGGAAGCTTTTGAAAATGGTATTCTCCGAAATACCGTGAGATTATTTTGTAAAATAGCCTACACGCTTCCGGTGTGATTATCATGTCTACACTGAAACAACAATTCATTGTCGGATTAATAATGATCTCTCATCGGAATTATGGCTTCAATATTATGACAAAAGTCATTAGACATCAACATGTGTTAAATAATGTTTTTTTATATGAAGTTTGACTATTGTTAGTTGATGTCTAATGGAGACGGGGGTTAATAATGTTTAAATTCGCATTAATCTAATGGCAAAAATTTCATCGGATTTTGTCATATTTAAGGTGTCATCCATGTTATGACTGCAATGTCACCTATTCGATGCCATATTTTGTATCTTATTGAAAGGTAAAATATGTTAAAAAAGTAAAAAGCATTTTAATTTAAATTTAATAATTTTATAATTATGTTTTTAAGCTTTAGGTCTTTTTTATAAAAATTTTTAAATTTATTTTTATTTTTATATTCGATATTTCCCTACACCATTTGGTAGCATCGTCAGGATAAAACTAGCTGTATAATATTTAATGGAATGAAATTTGAAATTTGAAATTGAATATTATAAAACTATTTTTATTTCCGCTTTTACATACATAAATGAAAATGTTAGTAATCATGGCTCTATAGGGATCACCATTGACTGTAACGTTCTGGCCACCATCGTTTTTGAAAAAGTACGGACCAATGATTCCACCAGCCCATAAAGCGCACCAAACAGTCAGTTTTTATGGATGTAACGGTGTTTCGACATACACTTGAGGATTACCTTCACTGCAAATGAGGCTGTTTTGTTTGTTGACGTAGCCATTCAACCAGAAGTGCGCTTCATCGCTAAACAAAATTCGCTTATGATAATCGGGAACAACGGTAATCTCGTTTTGGGCCCATTTGCAAGCGTTGTTCAGGCGTGAGTCTATTCATGGTGAATTACCAAACCAAACTGAGAATAAATCACTTGACAGCTGTTAAATCGGTCGCCATCTTGAAAAGTAATGCCAACTTAAAGTTCTATACCTCTATAAAAAACACCCTGTAGTACGTATTAGTTAAAGGTTATTTTTAGCTCACTTATCAAAACCAAAAACTACTTATCTCTCCGATAAAGTTCTAACTTTAGCTATTGGCAATTTATAATAGGAAACCTACGTGAATTGAGAAATTTCAATCGCTTTTGCAAATATAAAATATTTAAGTAAGAACTGAAAAAAAAAACGAAAAATAAGTTTTTAATCATATGTTTATTCAAAATTATTCTAGAGCATGACAAGCAAAGAAATTTTAAAATGCAACATTATTTTACATACATTGTGGAGCATGTTGTTAGTTTATTAAATAAATAACAAAGAAAAAAAAAACAGGGTTAAACATGGCAACAACAATTTGTATCGACCAAACTTTCCAAATAGGAGTCACATAAATTTTAATTGTTTTGTTTTTGCGAATTGTTAGCTTAAAGTTTTCTAAAAGTTTGAAATAAATTCTGTAACAGGGGTAAGAAAGTTGCAAACTTTTAAAGTCCAACTATAAAACTTATGAAACGGGAAACGGAGAGGCTGTATATGTATGTATAGAAATGTAAGGTTTGTTAACATTAAATGACACTGTTAATTTACAAACGAAAGCGGAAACTTTAAGAAAAAACAAAGATATTATTTGTCAGTGTAATTGAGATATTTGGGATCCACTACAAAAAAAATTTGTATTTATATTTATTATTTGGAGAACAAGATACAATGTGTTATAAGTGACAGCATTATAATAAGATAACAAACATACTAAACTTAGTACAGGTCTTAATATAATAATCATTCTAATCTTGTGATATATCAACTTTTATTTTTGGCTATCAACCAGATTTTTAACTAAATTTAAACATAGTGAAGCTCTTATTCTATATTTTAAATTGCAGAGACTATTGTTACCGATGCAGTAGGTGTTAATTTTAGATGTAGGTATTTTGGTTCCTTATAGGTTGTAATTATTTTGTGAAGAAAGAAAGAATGGAGTATCTTTTGAAGATTTCAAATCACTATATACCAAATCGTAGCACGAAATGTTGTTAAAAGTAATTTTAAGCCATGACTTCAGAAATGTTTGATATTAGGTATGTCCCAACTGTTGTCATTCTTATCTTCAGTCGTGTAAAATGATCGCTGATTGATAGACTCATGAGCATATTTAATGTTCTGCCACATGATTGAGCAATATTATCTGACCTACTAAGTTTACGATTTAAAACAACACTCAGCTTTAAAGCCGAGTTTACAATAACAATTTTTTTGGCCGCCATGTTATATGTGTAACATGTCTTCAACGATTTCCAAGCTTTTCTTACATTAAATTAGAGATTGAGATTAAGACGCATGTCATTAGTAGTTGCGTTAATTTAAGATTACTTACATCAATTGTTCGCTCAATTACGATTTCACCACCATTTCTGAAGAGGGTGGTGTAAATAGGGCTGATTTAAATGCTCGTAAGACAAAATGTTGTGTGTTTTCGATAGACGTGGGTTTGAAAATGACCGACATTATAAGTAATATAAGTATTATATTTTAGTTTGACAGTTTCAAGCAACATTGCTAAAAAAAAAGAAAATTATGTTCAAACAGAAAATGACATAAACAAATATTCGTCGTCTATAATAAAACAAATTACTTCCGTTGTTCTGCAGTCGTAATGTTTATGTTTTGTTCAAATTAATAGCCACTGAAGACAGGGTGTAAACAATCGTCGTCGAATGAAGTAATTTTTTTAAATGGTATAAAAGTTTCTTCACACCATTCGATCCTTTTACTATTTATACCAACTATAGCTGGGCGTAAATGGCATACAACTCCGAAATATGCACTGGGGCTCCAAAATCCTTTTTGGTGCTACCTGTCAGCGTGTAGGAGAGGGCGAATAAGTAGGCTACCCAACTCTATTGACACGCTGAATCATCGAAACAATGTGTGTTGTGTTTTGCTGTTTAATCATTAGTAAAATGGTAGGGTGATCTACACAGAAAAAAATGTTTCATATATAAAGATTCTATACTTATTTCACAAAATAATTTCTAATAATTTTTAATTGATTCAATTATAAACTTAATCGACAAAATGATATTCTAATTAAAAAATAATTGAACCAATTTAAAATTTTATTAAACTTGTACCTATTAGAAACTAATTGAAACCTTTAATTAATTTAAAATTATTCAGAGTAAAGCCTAGTACTCTATTCGAATTCGTGAAAAATGTTGAGCAACATTTTGTATTTCACAAGGATAATTTGACATTTAAAATGTAGAGTCTTTCTCGCGATTTGGAAGGATTTTACGATTTTATTCCTTTTAAGTACACCATATTGTTTTACAAATGTTAATAAAAGCCAGCTGTTTGAAAAATTCCGCATGAAATAATGCCCATTTAGATACTTTATTTCACAGCTTTGATAAAATGTTGCCAGAAACATTTTAATGTTTTTCCGCAGCAAAACCAGAGTATTACTACTGCAACATTTTTTCATGACTTTTTCATACAAATTTTTTATGTATGTAGTTTGACAGCATTCCGAGTGAAAATCTGAACAGACTACCAGGCTTAACAAAAATTTACATGCCCAAAAATATACAACACCAATAAAAACTAATCAAATTAACTAATCGATTAATGCTAACACTAAGGTAAATATAGATAAATAAGTTGTTTTTTGCAATAGTTTTAAGCAAAACTCTTAAAATTAAACAACAATAACAAGGTGATCCAACTGGCAAGCTGCTTTATCTCGCTTTTCATCTCTATTTATAATTTTCCAAGGAAAAGTAAGTGGTCAAAAATAAAAAGCTGTCTGCGACTTTTAAAAATAAAATATTATTTTTACAATACGAAAACTATGCAGAAATAATCGTTAAATGTCAAAAAAATCTGTAAAATACATATTTCAAAGAACTCTAACCATAATTTGGTTGCAAAAAATACTTGTAATACATTATGATGCTTAGTAAAATGAAACTCAACTGCTGAAAATAAAAAAAAGCAATTATTCATTAACATTAAAAATAGTTTTTCTTTAATAAAAAAAAATGAATTAATTTTAATTATTTAATATTATGCTAATTACCCACAACTTTTTATAATAAAATGCAATTTATTTGTTTGGGGGGAATAGCTAGTTCCTAAACTATTTCCCTGGCTGTTTAGGCCAGATCTTCAGGAAACCTTTTTCCTAATTTTAGAGAAGCTAAAAACCCTCTATAAGTAATAAAATTCTAAAAACACATTGAGAAGTATGTACTTATATTTATATATTAATAGAATAATATTACAGCATAATATTCAACAAAACACCAACAAACCACAAAATAATTTATACCCATTAAGGAATTCGTATTTATGTTTGTAAGGGGCTGTATTTGGTCTCATAGCTACTTCGGCGGTAAAGAAATAAGGCAGTCTTTCACTGTTACCAAGTTGGAGATTTTGCAGCTAAATCTAGCGTTTTTCGTGGGAAAAATGGTCTCTTCGCGATTTTTAACTTGATTTTTAAATATGCAATTTTTGTCAAATATCCAATGCATTTGAACGAAGTAAACTTGCAACTTGTAAAAACCTTTTTTTGTACAGAGTTAAAAATTATCGTGCTTTTGTGGTTTTTACATATTACGTGCGAGAACCACGACTTCTCAGCAATAGCACGTTTAGTGCCGTTTTTTAAAGTTAAAATAAGATATCTGTAATAAAAAAATTAAAAAAATTTTATTCACAATAAATCGATTGCTACGGTGACATGGTATGGGACGAATTACTCCACCAGGATGAGATGTAAACAAAACAACAACTTTATCTGAATGTGCTACAGCAGGCAAGTAAGTGTTCTTGTCTTTTAGTTTTCGGGTTGTATTTCTGTCACTTCAGGAAAAGGTATTTACTACTACTCTTATAAAATTGAATTGTATTGTAACAAAAAAGCCTGAGGGCAATAGGTACTTGAAAACTTTGTGAGTATTTTCCACATACCAAGTTCAATAGTGCTGGCAAAGTATTGAGTTGTGGGAACCGAGTACTCGATATTCGATAATTTTTTTGGGTATTCAATACACAAAAGTAGTTAACCGATACTTTTACGGTAATAATTTTTTAAATAAATTTTTTAAAATATTTGACAACTACGACGAAAAATTTCCTCTGCTATTATGTAAACGAAAGTAGTGAGTGCTATTGAGTACCCAATTGAAAAGTATTGAGTTGTATCGAGTAACTGAAAGTAGTAGAAATTACCAGCACTATTACGTAACCATTTAGAATGGGCTTTTTTAATAAAAGTTGAAAAAAGAACTGTATTAGAAATCAACTAAATTTTCTAAAAATTTTACAAGTTGTTGTTTAAGAAAGATTTAATTGTCAGAAACGAATAAATCGTTCCTATATCTGATAAAAATTGTATTAAATTTTGCCTAGAATGCGACAAACTTTCGACTACCTGAATAATTTTCTTTAATTTTTATCAAATTTCCCTTAGTCATTATACAATCGAATAATATCTATAATTAAATGGCACAACATACTGAACAGAAATCGCTTTAAAATTTAAAAAAAAAAAATTTAAATATACTGGAATTTAAATGTAAATTTTATATTTTTAGCTATTTTTTCACTTCAATTACCGCTAAACAGAAAATTTTGCAGTTTCTAGCGTTTTACGGCACAAATTTGGTGGCAACAAAGTTGGCAATAGTTTAGCCTCTACAAATCATCGATTACCCGTGTAAAGCCTGGTACTCTGTTCAGTTGTTCATGCGGAATGCTGTCAAATTACATACATAAACAATTTCTATGAAAAAGTGATGAAAAAATGTTGCACATGTAGTACTCTGTTTTTGCTGTAGAAAAACATTGAAATGTTTCTGGCAACATTTTATCAAAGCTGTGAAATAAAGCAATGTGGAATTTTTCAAACAACACCTGAACGCTTGGCTTTTGTTAACATTTCTAAAACAATGTGGTATACATAAAAACAATAAAATCGGAAAATTCTTTCAAATCGCGGGTTAGACACCACATTTTAAATGTCAAATTTTCCTTGTGAAATAATAAATGTTGCTCAACATTTTTCACAAATTCAAACAGAGTACTAGGCTTAAAGATAAAAAGAAATTTTATTTTTTGGGAATTAAAACATTTCTGTTATTTTTAATTTAATTTAATAGAATTTTTTTTATTAACTTACTAATAGATTATTATTTATAGCCATTTCGCCAAGCGCTTAATTTAGCTCATCAGAAAACCTTTACCCATATTTTCGATAAGCTAAATTTACCTTTAATTTGAACAATTTGTTTGATTAAATAACAATAAGGTCAAAGCAATTTCACACAAAGTAGGTAGCAAAGCTTAAACAAAGACGACAACAATCAACAGTAAATTTATTAATTTGTAAATTAACAATAATTTGGATTGGGCTATTAAATTAAAGATAAAAAAGTAATATTTTTTGAATCCAAAACTTAATTTTTGGTTTTGTACCTATAAAATAATCATTACTACAATGCGCCGGCAAAGTTCTATACCTACTTTAATTTTTCTTAACTTTAATTTAATTTTGTATATTTTCTCAAACGAATGCAAACTTATAAAATTTTATTTTTTTTGTAATTTCATTATTTTAACTTAATTCACATTTTTTATTAATTAAAAAACAATTTCGTTTTTGCAATTATTAAAACCTACACCTTCAAAAATATACCACTTCTAGTTTTGATTTTTTTTTTTTTTGTTTAATTTAAGTTATTTTCCTTTTCATTCATATTATTTAATTTAATTTGTATTTAATTGTTTTTATAGCTTAATTAGTTTTTCAATTAATCCTTCCACTGATATGACAACCAAATTAAGCATTTGTTTTTTATTGTTTTTATTGTATTCTTTATTTTTTTTTTTTTGTTTTTTTGTTATCATTCTCTTTGTAAATTCTATTGGGAGAAAAAAGCACAAACACAGACTTATTGGCCCCAATATTATACATTGCACAGCGGCCTGAGAGAATGAGTGAGAGAGAGAAAAAGAGTGTGGGGATAAAACATATACCTACCAATAAGAGAAAGAAAAAAAAAACAACACATCAAATATTCTTGGAAGCCTATATCTATATCAAGAACTAAATAAATATGTAAAGGTAAAAAATAAAGAAAATAAAGTTATTAAAAATAATGACAGAAAGAGACAAAAATTTTTTTTATAAGAAAAGAGAATTTAAATAAAGTAAATTTGTATTGTAAAACACAGCTGAGAAATTATTATTTTCTGTTGCAAATAGAAAATTTTTTTTATTAAACTGGCATAAAAATTATAACCAAAATGCAACTTCTTTATCCCTGCTCAAATTGTTAAGTAAAATAAAAAAAGGAAAAGAAAAACAGAATTTAACTCATGACACGGCACTGTAACAAAAAGGTGACAAAATTATATGAACTATTTAGCATTAAGAAAGGAACAAAAAAAATTGTAGCAACAAACACAGTGAGTGTGAGTGTTTTATAACTTTAACAAACAATTTACTTTAAACACTTTTTTCCAACTATTGTTTGGAATTATTAAAAACCACAATGGCTGTTAAAAGTAATAGAGTTAAAATTGACTCCTATCAATGTGTGCAATAATATGCCGTTTTGTTATTCAACACGAAAAAAAAGCAAGCAGGAGCAACAATTATTTTATTATTGTTAAAAAGAGATAAATTGATAATACCTACTACTCAATTCAATACACTTGCATATGGAATTGGAAATAAATTTGCTGTAGTTGATGTCCGTCCATTAAAATTACCCCTGATTGAAAAAAATAAAGGCTGCCCTCTATATTGCTAGTGGTGAATAAGGAAGAGGCGTTGTTTTACTTTGTAAAAGGAGAATTATTTTTCACCTCTATACTCAGTTCATCATTACTTAACATTAGAGTGAAGGAAACAACAGCATTGTAAAAAGAAATATTTTTATTAATCCCATATTAAAGAGCCTTCAGTTTTAGTATATATAAAAATGGTGTTTACTTAAGTTAAATATTATAAGAGTAAAAGAGATCGCGTAAAGCAATTGTATCTGTCACTCTTTAATGAATTGGCCAATTCTTTTTTTATATTTTACTTCTTAAAATTTCAACCACCCAGTTAAGTATTTTACTAATACTACTACTACTGCATTGGGAGAAATAACAGCGTATCTGTGAACACTGAGTGCGGCGTTTTGTGTATCTATGTGTTCTTAGTGCATGAACCGAGATTTCATATGAATACTTAACAATTCAGTTGTTAAACAGTCGTGATCTCAGAAAGACGTGTTTGATGCCAACGAGCGCTTGAATTAAATTTGAATTAAAAAAATAAAATAAATAGAGAATATTTTACAAGTGTTTTTTTTCTTGCCTTTAAAGGTCTAATAAAAAAAGCAAGAGAGAGCAAACAATTTAAAAATTAGCTAAAATTAATCCGGCAATCATTTAATTAAAAACAAATTTTCCAATTATTGGAAAAACACTTATAATCTAGTGCTAAAGAATTAAAACATAAAACCAATTAAATTAATAAATAAAAAAGGTTTTATAAATAAAAGTGCAATGTTTTAAGTAAAAGGAAAAAATTAACAAAAAAAAAAAATTAAATTTCTTAAAATTTAAAACTAAAAAATACTTCAATATTTTTTATGTTGCATTTTTAAAAAATAAGCAATTGAAAAGTTAAATTTCAATTTACAACTACCAGACTTTATGTTAAAATTGTCATCATCAGGAATGACAGTCACTGGTTTACGTGTGAATATGACTAGCCCGACGGTGCCGCCGCAAACAGCTATGAACACTAATACCAGCTCTACCACAGTTGTTGTTAGTCCACACAATACAACAACTACCACATCTTCGCTGGGAGCCACCACACCCACCTCGCCCTCAGCCTTAATAATGGCCCATCAACAGCATTTAAGAAATTTGCATAATTCTCATCATGCCATCAATAAAACAACCTCGAGACTTAGTAATTTTAGTGTGGCCTCCTTGCTGGCCGATACAAGGCCACGTACACCTCCTAACAGCGGCGATAATGGCTCACAAATGGCACCCACAAATCTATCAAGTACACATTCAGCCGCTACTTCACCAGTATCAAATGAGTCCACATCCTCACCTGCCTCACCAAATCATCAACATCATCATCAGCATCATCACAGCCAACACAATCAGTCTCAGCAACATCACCAGTTTCATTCCGTAGCCATGGCCCATCATGCCAATCTACTGCATGCCGCTCAAGCGGCAGCGGCGGCTCATGCCCAACATCAGCATGCGGCCGCAATGGCAGCGGCTGCAGCTGCCGTTGGAGCTAGCAATCCCAATGGACCACATTTATCACACCACCATTTGCCTAATCACTTAAGACATCCGCTAAATCCAGCGGGTTCCCTACTTATACAAACCAACACCTCTCCCTCACCAAATAGCAACAACCCCTCGACCACTACACCGCCCGCATCATCGGCCAGCTCCACGGCCAATACTGAGTGCAATGTCAATTCAGCTACCTCCACACAACCGACGGCAAAAAGTGAACGTCACTCGCCAATTGGTTCCTCCATTGACTCTGAGCTGGAATACGATGATGAGTTAAACGAACATGATCTGGAGCACGATGAAGAGGAAGATTCGATAGTCGATATAGAAGATATGAACGCTGATGATTCACCCCGTTCAACGCCGGATGGTTTAGATTCGAGTAAATCTCCCGATGGTCATGGTTCGCTGCCAAATTCACCTCATTTATTGTCACCCGCCGCTTTAGCAGCTTCTGGCCATGTGCCCATAAGACCGACACCATTTAGTGCTTTAGCTGCAGCAGCTGTAGCCTGGGGTGGTATTGGTGGTGCTGGTGTACCTTGGCCCGGTGCGAGACAAATGCCACCATTCGGACCACCAGGCCTATTTCCTGGACAGGGTTTTGGCGGAGGAGGTAATTATCGATTTTTGTTTTTCTTTTTTATAAATTTGAAAACGTTGAAACAGCAATCATATTGTTTAAACAATTTAACAAATGGTTTCTTTTTTTCATTAATCATTTAATTAATGGAGCATTAGGTACGAACTGAGTTGTAATTGGGAGAATAATATGCGGGTCTTATTTTTCACCCTGCTAAAACAAGAGCAATTTAGGGAGAGTTTATTAGGTTTTTATTTATTTTTTTTTGTTAAACGTCTATCCTAATTGACACAACGATTACAAAAGCTGTAATAAAATTAAGCACAATCATTGTCTCATTTTGATGTTGCTCTTTGGTCTCCTTGTTTCAATATTTTTGGTTCAACTTCCCTCTATTCTGCAATAAAAATCTTACAATTATTTTTATTAAATTCATTGAAATAACGAAAAAGTGTTGTAAAAACATAAATTTATTTTTTGCTAGTTTTAGATCTTTTATCACTTGATTCGCTGTGTTTCTTTTCTTTTATTTTGTTTTTATAACATAAAATGCACAATTCACACTTGAGCAAAAAGTTTGCTTTGGCTGTTCTTGGTTTTTGTTTTGTGGATTTTATTTTGTAAAGAAAAACTAGAAAATTTTATACTTTGCATATGATTAAGGGGGGGAAAAGCGAGTGTTCTGTAAACATTTCTCTCATTAAAAGGGTCAGGTTTAAATTCTTAAATAGTTTTTGCAGCTTGTCTTCAACACTAAACAAAAACCACATACAAACAACACTTTGTCAGTGTCGGTGTTCATTTTGAAAGTGTGGCTACACTGATAACAAACCCTTTAAACAAGAATTTCCGGAGCTTTTTTCGTGTTCTTCTATGTTCTATCGCATTTGTATAACAACTTCAGTATGTTTTATCGGCTCTAAAAAAGGAGATTGTAATTCATATGAAAATAATTTTATGAACTACAGCGTTTTTTCACTTCTTTTTTCAATGTTGTAAAGTGTGTTGTGTAAGAATTGCATAGACATAATGGACTTAAATTGTAATAAATTAAGGAAAAATTGATACCTAGTATTAGTGTTGAGAAAATTCTTTCTTGAAGAGAAAGTGAATTTTTAAAGCGAGCAAGAGTCCTACAATAGGTGCCTTATTAAAACTGTAGAGGAAGAGGAGGATGCTATCACACGCTGATAGACTCGAATTGTGCTTATATAGCTCCTTCCTGGATACCTTCACTGCTAACGAAGTCAGTGACAGGTCATGGGAAACTCAAGTATCATCTGGCAAGACTTCGCCTGAGGCTGAGACTATAGCGCACATCGTGTGTAAATATCTAACACTGGGCAGATACATTAAATATGGATGCTATGGAGTGCTAAGCCTTTAGACATTTGAAAGCAATTTTGAGACAATCTAAATATATAATAAAATAGTAACTCATTTTCGTCTGTCTGTCTGCTGTTCTTTTGCGTTCGCATCATGTTAAAACTAGTAGATGGATTTTAACAAAATTTTGTGAGGAAGTTCCTAAGTGATCCTAATCCCAGTATAGGATACTTTTTTCCGTAAATATATTTTATTTCCAAGATAAAGTGGAAAAAAAGCAATTTCTGGTTTAAAGGTACTGAAATTTTCGGTATTAAACTGGGATATTTTAAAAACTATTGCGCAACATTAGGGGCCAATTGACAAAAATTTGTATTTGATTTGTGTTTTTACTTTGTGGAATTACATTGCTGTCTTACCATTGGTATGGAATACTTTCAAAGCAAAATCGAGCAAAATATTGTCAGGACGCCCACGACGATTACAGCTAGACTATAATAAAACTGTAACAGTACCATTTTTGTACATGAAATATTTTTTTTTAATTTTGTTTCTGTTACAGATAGTAATCCAAATGGACTGCAAAACACCAATTTTTAGATTTTTTGTCTGTCTGTGTTCGCATTACGTAAAAACTACTGGATGAATTTTAATAAAATTTTATTTGCGTACTCTGATATCCTGGTGCAAACATAGGATAATTTTTTCCCGTTAGAATATCTCATTTCCAATGGAAAATACACAGAAAAGAATATTTTCGCTAATTAAAGTTTTTAATTGGTTTTAGATTAAAATTTAATTAAATAATTAATTAATTGATTCAACTAATTGTTTAATAAGGATTTTTTGTTCTATTTTAAGCAAATATATTTTTGAATCAATTAAAAAATTAATTGAACTTTAATTTAAATCTAACTAAAACCTTTAATTTTTTCTGTGTAGACAGAAAGTAGTGAAAGTACGCAAATTTATTTATTTAATAGTACTTCAAACTTGGCAGCACCTTTTATTTTTGTCAGCTGGTAATTTTTAACACTATTTACAGAACTATACAATAATTTTCGAATTTTACATAAATTTTTTTAAATATACACAAAGCCCATGTTTTTAAATAAATATCCAGGGATGGGCACCTTTATATAAAGTATATACATAAACCATAACTGAAGCACTATAAAAGTAGGAGTTTTAAAATTTGAATGTGAATTACTTCCAAAACAAAATATTGTCATGAGGCACACGACTTATAGCGCACTGCTGACAGTCTTAAATCATAACAGTAGCGATAGCGACATTACGATACTCAATAAAATTAAGGTACTCGTAAATTATAAAACGGGTGCCAGAAATCATTGAGGCAGTGAACTGCTTCCTTATCTTCCTACACGCAAAGAAAAAACATGGTTGAGGTAACCATAACCTAAGAGCAACATATTACGATTGAATAATATGGTTGTAATCATACCATATTTCTATTAACATCATAATATTGTTATTTTAAAACCATATTATTGTCTAACTTAAAAATAATATTCTAAAAAATAAAACGTTATTATGAAATAAATTAAATAAATATAGTAAGATGTATAAATGGGACATACCTTTTTTGTTGATTAAACATACCTTACTACAACACGCAATTGGTTATTAATTTATATTTTAAACAGTCGATATGGGACATTAACTCAATTCGTAATTATTTTTTTGAAGAAGAACGTAAAATTGGATTTTAATAACTTTTAGATTTTTATAAACTTAAAAAAAATAAACATTATTTGTTTGTTTTTAGTCATACTGTGGTTACATACGAGGAAACTTATCATAATTTGTTTACTAATAATATATTATGGTTATAGATACAATATTATTTTATAATTCAAATAAAACTTTGGTTGTGGTTTGAAAATTGTATAGTTCAAACTAACCATGTTGGTTTTTTTTGGTGTAGTAACCATTAAGTTATCAAGTAGTAACAACAACTTATTTATCGTAAACATAGCAATGATTAAAACAACTATAAGTTGTTTATCGCAACCATATATTGTTACAGAGAACATAGGAAGTATCTTGTGACCATACAATAACCATGTATGTGCCTAAGGATGCAGTTTCAACCACTTAAAGATCTAATTATTGTCACTAAATGATTGATAATAAAATAAGAAGAAACGCACATTGAAAGTCTTCGTTATGCTTTGTTATGTTAAACTTAACACCGCTATTTAAACCGTTGGTAGGAAAAATTGGAACGGATTTATAAAGTTTGGATGCGACTCTTTATTTTTAAAGCTGCACCATCTTGTTACTTATAATTTAGCTGCTGCAACATCTTCATAATGTACATTAAACGTTGACAAACAGATTTTCATAATTTTTATTAATGGGACCTTCCTTGAATAATGGGGAATCTTAAATAGCAACGTTTAAAATATTCTATTCTACAATTTGGCCACTTTCTTTTCATTTTACCTTTGGGAAGAGTGTAACGTTTATCCCTTCCCAGTCTTTGCGTAACATAAAAACAGGTGACAATTTTCTTATTAGTTTATGTTGTAACACATTCGAAAAGATCTTTTATTTTTTTTTGTTACATTTTCTTCTTCACGTTCATATGTTTATTCATACATATTTATTTGTTGTTTTTATAGCTAAAGAGGAGACTTTTACCTGTCACATTATTTTCTTTTATCGATACGATAGTCGAGTGTTTTGTCACACAGCAGGTTATCGCTGTCAACAGTTCGTCTTCTTTAAACACGTACGCCTGACTGCAATAAAGGAAAACATCAAAAAAGCAACACACTCAATGCAACATTGCCGTGTAACTTTTTGGAACCAAAGAGAGAGTTTTGTTACGAGTGATTTTTTAAGAGCTTGAGAACTTTTTTTTTTAAAAAAAACGCATAAAATTTGCAAAATCTCATCGGTTCTTTATTTGAAACGTTAGATTGGTCCATGACATTTACTTTTTGAAGATAATTTCATTTAAATGTTGACCGCGGCTGCGTCTTAGGTGGTCCATTCGGAAAGTCCAATTTTGGGCAACTTTTTCGAGCATTTCGGCCGGAATAGCCCGAATTTCTTCGGAAATGTTGTCTTCCAAAGCTGGAATAGTTGCTGGCTTATTTCTGTAGACTTTAGACTTGACGTAGCCCCACAAAAAATAGTCTAAAGGCGTCAAATCGCATGATCTTGGTGGCCAACTTACCGGTCCATTTCTTGAGATGAATTGTTCTCCGAAGTTTTCCCTCAAAATGGCCATAGAATCGCGAGCTGTGTGGCATGTAGCGCCATCTTGTTGAAACCACATGTCAACCAAGTTCAGTTGTTCCATTTTTGGCAACAAAAAGTTTGTTAGCATCGAACGATAGCGATCGCCATTCACCGTAACGATGCGTCCAACAGCATCTTTGAAAAAATACGGTCCAATGATTCCACCAGCGTACAAACCACACCAAACAGTGCATTTTTCGGGATGCATGGGCAGTTCTTGAACGGCTTCTGGTTGCTCTTCACTCCAAATGCGGCAATTTTGCTTATTTACGTAGCCATTCAACCAGAAATGAGCCTCATCGCTGAACAAAATTTGTCGATAAAACACATTTCGAACCGAACACTGATTTTGGTAATAAAATTCAATGATTTGCAAGCGTTGCTCGTTAGTAAGTCTATTCATGATGAAATGTCAAAGCATACTGAGCATCTTTCTCTTTGGCACCATGTCTGAAATCTCACGTGATCTGTCAAATACTAATGCATGAAAATCCTAACCTCAAAAAAATCACCCATTATAAGTGAGTGTCAGTGTCAAAGTGTGTAAAGTATTTAAAGCCCTTTTTGTTCTTTTATTATTGTATGTTTGTTTAGTTAAATGCTGAAACAAAAGGACTCTTTAAGAGTTTCGAAGCCTAACAAATACTGTCAGATTTTTCATAATGATAAAATGAGACAAACAAAATTATTTGACAAGCGGCACAAGTCGGCCATTTACTTTCAAGTTAAAAATTGTTGCAGTGTTTTATTAACTGCCTGCCTAAGAGTACAATGTTATACCCTGACTACTGTTTGCGGTGTGGACGGACACAAAGACGACAAATACAAGTCTTGACATATTACACCTGATTATTAACAACATTATTGCTGTTGTTGTCTTTATTGTTACACTTAATTAGCTCAGAAAAGAAAGAATTTAATTTTGATACAATTGCATTTAAGATTAAAATAAAAAACAGCTTTTTTTAAGATAACACTTTTTGCCACACACTTTCTATTTTTTTACACTTTTCACTGCAGCGCGTGTACGCTGGTCTTTTTCTAAAATTTAATTATTTTTTTATTACTAAAACACCATTAATTTTTAAATATCTTTTAGTGTGATAAAGTGTCTAGAAATTCAGCTTTTTTCATTCATTCATTATTTTATTTTTTTTGGTTTGTGTGTCTAAGTTGCAAGTTGTTTTGTCGTTATGGTGTTGGTGTGTGCAATTATAACAATTAATTGTTTGGAAAAACTAGTAGGTGTGTCTTGTTGGTTTTTTATTTTTATTTATTTTTTGTTGATGTTGCTTTCCTACTTACAACACTTTTATTTAAAAGTTACAGCAGCAACAACAGCAAAACAACCCACCTTTAAAACACGCAATTTGTGTGCAAGAATAGTGGCGAAGAACCCAACTGAACAAAACAAATACTTAAAGTCTTGACATGCATAACTTTTAACACCATTTGTTAAAGCCATGCAACTACAGTAGAATCTCTTAAAACAGACTTTTCCAAAGGAAAAAAATTTATGTATATAGAGAAAAAATTGTTTGCGCCAGTTAAAAGTTTTAATTAGTTTTAAATAAAAGTTCAATTAATTTTTTAATTGACTCAAAAATATATTTGTTTAAAACAGAACAAAAAATGTATTTACATGTACCATAAGAAGGCCCAATTAGTTTACATTAACAACTAAAATCAAAAAATTTCTTAATTAAACAAATAATTGAATCAATTAATCATTTAATTAAATTTTAATCTAAAACCAACTAAAACCTTTAATTGATGGAAATATTTTTTTCTGTATACGATTTAACTACTAGAGCTTGCGGCCGGTTATTAATTTTAAAATCCATATTTCGCTAACCTCGCAGTGGCATCTTTGGGAGTAGCGAAAGTACAAGTTTTTTTATAGTGAAATCTTGAAATTTTGCAACATATATTCAGCTAATTAAAGACATGTATGTCAAATAAAACCTTTTTGAAAAGAAAATTCAAAATAAAATCGTAATTTTCAACATTTTTTTTATTTTTAAAATCTTAAAATTCTGGCTTAAAAAACAAGAAATTAACAAATTTTTGCCGATAAAAATATAAAATTTAAAAATCTTTCTAGAACACTGATGCCTTTCTTTATTATTGCTAATCATTTCAATTGCTTTATGTGTCACCTTCTGCACAATGGCTAGGATTTTGTCACGTTTAATTAAGAGGCTCCTGAAGCTTCTACAGTTTACCGTATAAAATTTTATTTGCAAAATAAAACTATTAACAATTTGCACGCCATCCATCTGTAGCATTCACTTGTGGTTAAATTTTTCTTTCTTTCTTTTTATTTCAACAAAGTTTTTTTTTCTTCTTTCTTTCAAATTATTTGTTGCCATTTTTTACTTTATGAAGGCCATAAATTAGAGGCAAAAAAATATTGTTTGTTATTTGTTGACAATTGTTAGTTTTGCGGTAATTTGTTAATATTAGCCAACCAAAGTTGTTGTACTTTTATTTGCACTGAGGTGCCACTTTGTCAATGCTGAAAATAATTTACATTTATGACCAGGTCTACAATTCGCACCGCACCGCACCAATGCAATGCATACTCGTACATCATTCCTCCTTTAAAGTAAATTATTTCTATTTGTATTTGTCTATCTATCTTGTCAAAGCAATTAACAATATTATTATTATTTTAATAAACAACGATGACATTTATATGGCATTTATGGGCTAATCACTTGTTAAGGCTTTTTCCTTTTGTCATGCAAAATAAACTGCTCAGACTGCAATAATGGAAAATAATAATTAACAAGCAGATTAAAAATGGCCATGAATGGAAAGTAAATAAATATTTTAATAAATATCAACATCTAGGTGTTTCACATGAATATCTCTATTTTTAAATGAAAGTTTAGTTTGTCTTTTAATTGTTAGATAGACATGCCTTAGCTTAGATAAGCCTACCTGGGGTAGGCTCAGCTGCACTTAAAACAGATTTTGCAAAGAATTTCCCTATATTACCTTACCTAGAGGTGGTCTTACTGCTGGGTGATGACAGTGCATCTACCAATTCCCTTGTTGCACATAGCAACAGAATAAATAGCAATTTATTAACCCTTATTTACGAGGTGGTGATTATCTTAACTCCCGCCAACCATTAAGGAATTGTGTTGAAATGCCACCGCACACGAAATAAAACTGAATTCCCTACGGTCTAGGTGCAAACCACAACAGTTACTCACCGAAGGGCTTCATCAATGTTATCAGTCATTTGGACAATAACTTCGATGGCTCTTACCTGCTAGTTTCAGGCCTTGACTAGCCACAGAGCCTGAAATCTTGAGGTTTCAAACTTGTAATTTCGCTACTCCCAAAGATGCCACTCAAAGGTTAGCGAAATATGTATTTTAAAATTTATAACCGGCCTCAAACTTTAGTAGTTAAATCGTATACAGAAAAAAATATTTTCACCAATTAAAGGTTTTAATTGTTCTTTGATTAAAATTTAATTAAATAATTACACGATGCAATTACCACGAAATAATTAGCGTTACTTAGAAGGCGATAAGACAGTATGTCTTCGGGCAAAGTGTGATACTGATTTTCTTCAGTCCCAGGCGTGGTGCCTTGAACTGACGGTGGTATTATCACTGGGTAAAAAAAATGCTGCTACCAAAGCCCTTGATTCAAAATGAATCTCAATTAATTTAAAATTGTTTTTATTTACATATATGAAGTTCTCATTTAGTCTATTTAGTTTTAGGCATAAGAATCTGAGTTTTTATTCAGAAAATTTGGGAAATATCCACTAAATGAGCAACTTAAGCACTAGGAAAATAATTATCTGGATATGCTTGCGTCATTGTAATCATTACGATTATTTTTTTTTTTGTTTGTGGAATAAGTATTTCATGATTCTTTGATGAAATATTTATTAAATAAATTTCAATAATCTTAATATATATAATTCCAAATACGATTTTTTTAATAAATTTATTTAATTTAGCAGACTACTGGATTTATGGATTACCTTCGCCCCAAAATTCGCTTTCATTGAGTTTTTTTCTGTCAATAGTCTTTATTTTCGACTGTAGAGATTTCAGACTTTTTACTTGTAATATGTGTCTGCCTAAGCCTAATGCTAGCCAGAGTGCTGGACACACAGAGTGCATTGCCGCCTCTTCAGGGCATAGTCTGCAAGTATCCTTCACTTTGATTTTCATCTTGGACAGACTAACAAATTTAACCAGTTTAAGATACTGCGATTATACTCAGTCATTTTTCTGGCCTTATTGCCCTCGTTATAGTAAAGCAGACTGGAGTCTTTGGTGGTACTCGTACCCACAACCCCAGACTAATAAACTAGTAATACTAGCCTGCCGAAGTACGCAACGATTTCTCTTACTAAAATCTTTAACACTTTTCAACTTCCATAAAGTCTTTCAATACTTTCTGTGAAAAAAAAAATTTACTTCCTTGAGTTCTCTTATTTTATCGCAAAATAACATTTTACAAGGTGTTGAAAATATGCTCCTTTTACTTTTTTTTTTACTAAAATATTATCCAACCAAGCCATTTTTTTTAATTTGAAAGCAGTCGTTCCAATTCTACCTGTAATTGTAACATCAAAACTGCATCAAACAAGTATTGAATCGAGTATTATATGGATGATGTATACAGTTTTTGGTTAATAGGAGCGGTTTTGTGGTATCATTTCGGCTTTGGTTTATCTGGTAAATCTTACGGATGACTGTTGTGTTCACAGAAAAAAATATATTTGTTCTGTTTTAAACAAATATATGGTGCCCGGTCTATGAAAAGGGAAAAGGTGGCTTATGACTCAAAAACAAAAGTTCGAAAAATTAGCTGTTAAAGATAAACAATGCAACAACAACAACAAAAAGTGACACAATTTTTTTGAGTCATAAGCCACATTTTCATAGGCCGGGTCACATATATTTGAATCAATGAAAAAAAATTGAAATTTACTTTAAAACTAATTAAAACCTTTAATTGCTTGATTTCATTTGGCTAGACTAACGAATTTTGTTTGGTTAATACGAGCGGTTTGCGGTACCATTTTTGTAAATTATTTTTTTTATATAATATGTATTTTTATTTATTATATAATATTTGTGTAAATCAGAACAAAAAAATTCCTAATTAAACAAATACTTGAATCAATTAATTACTTAAATAAATTTTAATCTGAAAATGTTGTTTTCTATGCAGGGATGATCACATCCATTTTTTTACGATTCCTAAGGCTGGTGACGATGAAGTTTTTGCAATCAACTGAATTTATCACGATCACAAACGTTGCATCCATCCACCGATGACTTTTTTACACCATCTAATTATTTGTGTAAAATGAAAATCTTCAAATCAAAAATTCATAGGGTAAAAGTGCTGTTGGTATTAGGGTATTATAGCTGTGCCCGCCACGTAGTGGACATCTTGACAATATTTTGCTCGATTTTGCTTTGAAAGAGATCTACACCAATTGTAAGATAGATAGGCGGAAATGAGTTACCATTTTATTATATATATAGATGTGTAGATTTCATTCTCAGGGAGTTAAAAATTAATTTTGTATATTTTAGCTTTTTTAATCTCACAGCTTTTCTTGCCATTTTTTTAAGGCAGATTACATACAAGTCACGCATACTTGTTTATCACTGCATTACAGAATAAGGATTTTTTCCTCCAATCTGTACCCTGTCTTTCTTCCTTTTTTTTGTGATTTTTTGTCACCTGAATTGGTTTAGAGTTTTTCTTCATTTCATTTTACCCTTTTACGAAAATAAGGCAGGAAAATAAAAACGAAGCCATGTCATTTCTACGGCAAACTGAAACTGAAAACGTGAGTAGGCTGAAAATGGTATTTACAGCTGTATGACTGTTACATTGTCTGTCCGTTTATACGTCTGTCCAACCTGTTGGTTTTTTTTTCTTTTTTTCTTGTTTTTTGTAGCCAGTCATAATAAACATACACGCATTTTCAACTCAAAGCCTAAACATCTTATCTTAACTTGGCTGGTTAAAACGAACATAAACCTCAAGTTAAATGATAAAATGAAATGGGAAACAACAACAACAACAACAGCAGCAACAACATCGACAAACACAAAAACATGGCCATTTGGCCCATACAAACATGTAAAGTGAGATACAGAAAAGAAAACTGCAGGCAAAAAAGAAAAAAAGAAGAAAAAAAGGAACTAGTTAAACAGCCATAATTACGTATTAAATATCAAGAGGAAAGTTAAATTTATGTTAAGGAATGAAACGATATCATGGAATTTTAATAACCAGACACATCATATAATGTTTATTAATTAAAACTCGTACATTTTCTAGGAAAAAGTCAATAAATGTGCAAATTTTTTTTATTAATTTATTTTTTTTTTCTTTTGTAAAGAAATGCAACACATACAAAGATATTTTTATAATTTAGGCATTTAATTGCTGCTGGTTTCAATGTTGTTTGTTGTCAATTAGGAATACTACTTTGTTATAATATTTTAACTCTTTCCTTTCCTTTCCTTTCCTTTCCTTTTGTTTTATAAGTTTTGTTGTTGTTCTTTTGCTTTAAAACTATTACAGCAATTTTTCTTCCATAAACAAACATTTTGCTCAGCCGCTCCGCGCGCCACATGTTGTCCATCACGTTGCCGGTTAGTGTTGGTGTTGCTGTTTGTAGCTAAAGGTATTTCAGTTTTGTTGATTTCAATTAATTTGCAACCTCTCTAAGGTATTGTAACAAAATAAGAGACCCACAATAAACCATTATTGACAATAGTGATGAAATGTCTGCGATCATCATTTTCAACTTAGACATCATCCATCAGCCATTATAAGCCAGCCATTATTGGTTAAAAGCTCTAAAATGTTGTTAAACTAAAGATTTGTTTTGTTCGCTGACAAGTTGTCCGTCTGGTTGTGATTTTGTGTCTTTTTAAAACTTCATCACATTGTTGGTGTGAGTGTGAGTATGAGACTGTATGTATGTGAGATTGTGTTAGGAGAGTATTGTAACAACAACGCGTTGCAAATTGCTTTGCAATTAGTTTTTCATTAAATTTAAACGCGTTGCAATTTTTGTAGCCATATTAAGATTTTTAATTGCAAAAAATATTTTTTTTTTGTTTGTTTCCATTTGTTTCGATTTGTTGTAATTGTTTTTATTGTAACAATTTTCGATTTCTCGTAAAGTGATCATTTTTTCGCCTTAAAGTGAAAACGATTTCCCAATACAAACAGTTTCAAGCAGCTTGTTTGTTTTATTGTCTATAATGGTTTGGCTTATTTGGTTTTTTCTGTATTTTTTTGTTGGTCTTGTTGTTGTAAATTTATCTAACGATCTTGCCATCTATCTAGTTGTATGACTATCTATCAGCGTGTATTTGACAGGTCGCCTCTTTATCGTTGGCTTGAGAAACATTTACAATGCAGCTAAACAGCTCAACAGCCAACAATAAATTGCAAAAAGTTAAATTGTTTAATGTAATTATACGCCTGAGTGTAGGCAATGCTTGAGTTGTTTATGAATTTCATAACAATTTTCTTGTTTGTCATTTAATTAATACCAAATTAGTTAAATTCTTTAACAAAAACTTAGCGAAAAAAAATGTTATTTTAATTGCAACTTCAACATATTTTTTTTTTTTTTTGTAAGTTTAAAAACTCCCACAGACCTCCCGCTAAGGCATTTGTACAAACTCCTAGATCGTTACGACATCAGCCAAGTAACTGTGTCAATCGTATAACAAAACTTGATAAATAAATAACACCTTGTTATAGAGAATTCAATGCGGGAAAGGGCACATTAAAACACTTGTTTGTTTAACTGTCATTTATGTATAACTGGAAACATTTTTTTTATTATTTAAATTTATTTTTAAAACCTTTAAAACTTGAGCATGTTAATACATTTTGTATTAAATGCTCTGTTTCGATTTTGTTTTGTTTATTGATTTGTCATAATAAATGTTTTTTTTATATTTTAGCCACGTTAACTTAAATTCCAAACCAGTTGTTTCTTTAAAAATAAAAAAATTTCAACTTCATTTCAGGCCTTAAATACTTTATAATTATTATTTTGTTGTAGGGCCTTCTTAATTTTTATTAAAATAAATTTAAATTAATCGCTTATAAAAATGTTTAAACCAAAACAAATGCTCGTTGAAAAGTAAACATTTGTTTCCTATGCTTTGGAACAAACTTCTTCACTAATAAAAAATATAAAAAATGTCACAGTAATTGCTGAATGATCGAAAAAAAACCGTAATAAAACTGTTTAAAAACTACAGGTATTAACTGTCTGTTTGTCTTACATATTGATTGACAAAAACAAAAAATAGTCTAAATGAGATGCATAAGGGACAGTGGGGAATTGTTATATTAAATTTCTTTTGGAATCTTAAAAAAAAATTGTTTAAATAAAATGTTTTTCAACCATTATTTTTAATGTATAATATTAGGAAAAAACTTCAAAAAGTCTCTTTCACTTCTATTTCAATTTGTCTGATATTACTACTTAGTGTTAGAGCTGCCAAACTATCGATAACACACTGTAATTTTTTAAGTCATGGCAAAATAACCATATACGGACACCACTACGTCATAAAAGACCAAAAAAAAACACCCCTGTCTCCCAGTTTTGCCCAAAGTCCTCCAGGTTTTTTTTATGGGCCCTCAAAGATGTGGGGCCTCGATGTCATTTTTGCAAAAAAATGATCATTTACTCAAGCTCATATTTTGCAAACCGTTTGGAATTTTGATATACTCTCTGAGGCAAAGTTGAAGCTCTTGTCATAAAGAACAAAAATTGTGAACATATAAAATCAAAAAAACTTCATCTTCAAGGTCAAAATCGCCGCAAAAGTGAAAAATTTCCAGAAAATTTTTTAGCTACCTAAGCGCTACCTAAACAGTGTTAAGAATCATTCCTAGGAAGTTCATATGTTTATTGAGATCTTAGGTTCATTTTTGTAGTTGATTGTTTCCTTGAATTTTGAACGGTTTGCTACCTATGGACCTGAACAGGGGAAAAAAGGTAAAATAAATTGAATGTTTTAAAGTTAAAGACAAGAGCTACAACTTTGCCTCAGAGAGTATATCAAAATTCCAAACGGTTTGCAAAATATGAGCTTGAGGAAATGATCAGTTTTTGCAAAAATGACATCGAGGCCCCACATCTTTGAGGACCCATAAAAAAAACCTGGAGGACTTTGGGCAAAACTTGGAGACACGGGTGTTTTTTTTTTGGTCTTTTATCACGTAGTGGTGTCCGTAAATAGTTATTTTTTTCCGTGTTGCACTGTGTAACCGGCCCATTCAAAGTTTTAATAGATTGCTTACAATCTACCAGCACTATGGATTTATTTATACTACAAATGTGACATTAACTACATCTAATCCTATGCCTATTTCCTTTTGAAATTTGATAATAGTATAGCTATCGAAAAAAAAAACTATAGATAGTCAGCCAAAGAAACTATCTATACTATCGATAGTACTACCGATTGTTTTGCAGCTCTACCAACGACCACTTAATAGGTGTATTGAGCTTTTGTTCTGAAACTAATTGATAAATTTCTCACATAAAATTATTATGTTTTACACGGGCTGAATGTAAACCTAGAATTTTTTAAATAAAATAATAAAAAAGTTCGCTATTAGCACTAGCGTAAAATAACTTGACTATAACCAGCAAAAAGTTAGGCATTAGTAAAAGAAGTACTTGTCACATATTGAATTACTTTGGGATTGCCAAATTGTGTTACTCGATTACAAAACACATTACATTAAACTTCAAGAAAAGTAAACAGAAAAAATGTTTTCACCAATTAAAAGGTTTAATTGGTTTCAGATTAAAATTTAATTAAATAATTAATAAATTCAATTAATTGTTTAATAAAGAATTTTTTTGTCTATTTTAAACAAATATATATTAGAATGAATTAAAAAATTTATTGAACTTTAATTTAAAACCAATTAAAACTTTAATTGGCGGAAAAAATTGTTCTGTTTAATTAGTAAATTGAACTTGTTCTTGGAGTTTAAAACAGAATGCTCAAGGTATTTAATTTAATTATGGTAAACTCACTGGGTGGAGCTAAAATATTGAGGAGAAAATTTTAATTTGTTTTTTATATGGAGTTTGACAAAAAAAAGGTATTTTAAGGGGAAAGAAAAATGACTTTTAATGTCATAAAAATGCGAGTTAAGTCAAGTAAATAAAAGTCACAATTCCAAATTTGTTCATTGAATGCAGTCTCTAAGCAGTTATGTTTAAAATATAGATAATAAACTAAAATAATAATAAAATTAAGAAACAGTTGTAAGTTAGAAAAAAAAACCAAAAAATAAACAGTTCAACATATATTTAACTAGTAGTACCCGCCACTTCGTTAGCCTTCTGACAATATTTGGTGTGATTTTGATTTTAAAGTCATCCACAAGACTCTTACCTTTTTAGTGCTTCAGATACTCGTAGGGTTTATGTATTGACTTAATATATAGGTACCCATCGCAGGGTAATTATAAAAGTTCAAAATTTATATAAAATTCTAAAACTATTGTACAGTATTGTAAATAGAGTTTAAACTTTCTCACTGACAAAAACAAAAGGAGCTGTGAAGTTTTCAGTACAATTGAATCGGTAAAACTGCGTAGTTTCACTACTTATTCTATATTTTCTCTACATGATATATTCTTTCTGAAAAACGGTACATATATTTGAACCGAGATCCTATGTTACCTCCTTACAAAATTTTATTAAAATTCATCCAGTAGTTTTTACGTGATGCGAACACAGACAGACGGAAAGAAAGACAAAAATTTCAAAAATTTGTGTTTTGTATTCCGTTTTGATTACTATTTGCACCAACAAATAAAAATATCAAAAAAAAATTTCGTGTACAGAAATGGTTCTGTACTAGCTTAGCTGAAACGAAATCACACACTGAGGGTCCAGTCATCAGTCAGTCACTTCATATTAGCTTTATAGTAAAAATATATTAATAATATATTAATATTCATTCTGAAATAAATAATTTCTTGATCACACTAATATTAAATCGCACGATCTTGTTGGTCAATTGACTTGACTATATCGTGAAATAATAAAATAGCAAAATATTTCCTTCATTAAGTCGCTTGTTTGCCAAGCTGCAGGAATGAGGTGCCGTTCTGTTGAATAAATGTTTTAAGTATACCGATCGCTGTAAACGTTTGTTGTGGCTGTAGCGGTGCCAATAAGCGGCAGTATTGCTTATTGACAGGCATGTTTAACTAGAAATGAGCCCATCACTCAATATAATATTGCAATACATACAAAATTTTCAAACGAATTCAAAATAAATTTCCACAAATTATCAAGTACTGTTTTGTGCTGTGATTCATTAACTTTAAAGAGTACACGATAATTCAAATTTAATCGACACATTTTGTTGTTGCAGTGACGTTTATGTTCTTCATTAACTTCTCATAAACAATAGTTGGCAACGTTAATTTTCTATTTATTCAAACCGATATAAACTGGATGGCTCTTAATAAAATTTTGTGAAGAGGTACTTTAGTATCTTTATTTAAATATAGGATAGAAAAATATCTTATTTCGCAGAGAAAGTGGAGAAAAAGCAGCTAAAGTACGCATTTTTACCGATTTGCATAATTGAGGCCACCTTTTATTTATGAAAGCGGGATATCTTAAACACCTTTTACAGAGCTTTCCAATAGTTTTTAAAATTTTATATAAATTTTAGAATTTTATCCAGGGATGGATACCTTTATATAAAGAAAATACGTATACTTAAAGCAGGATAAAATTAAGAGTCTTAAAATTTGGTGTGGATTACTATCAAAGCAAAATCGAACAAAATTTTGTCAGGACGCACACCACGTGTGGACACAGGTAGTTTAAAAATATTTCTAATGTGAAAATCTTTTTCCTAAAATATAAAATTAAAAACCGCCAGTATTTCAACGACAAAAATTCTTTCGTACTAAATTGAATCTACAATAGTTGTAATAGATTTAATTTTTTCATTTAAATAAAGAATTGCCAGCAGTATTTTAAAATGACGTTTTCTGTCCCACAACCCAATTTTTTATCTCAAACAACAACAATAATGAAATAAAATAAAAAGCACACTTCTTTTCGCATAAGTAATTAACTGTAAAAATAATTCAATTCAATTAATTGTTTAATTAATTGTGAAATTAAAATTCGTATTGTTATCGCCCCACATGCGTCTTTCTTGGCACAAAAGAACAAGTGAATTTATTTGTTTTTGTTTTTTTTTCGTCAGGTTTCAACAGAAATTTTAATTTTTCTTTAATGTTTGTTTGTTGATTTAATACTTTTGTTAATTTTAAGAATTCCTTTGTTTCATGCATTTACAAATGATGCAATAAATTATGGTTGTCTCTTCTTCATTCTCATCTACTCAGTCTTCTTGTTTATCTGCCTCTGCCGCAACAGTTGATACTCGTAGCAGTGTTGCATGGCTGGCTGCTGTTGTTGCACTCTGCTTGCAGTTGTTGTTGTTCATGTTGTTGCTGTGTGTTTTTGGTTGCAAGCCATGTGACCTTATTATTTATATAAATTTTGTTGCATTGTCTTTTTTTGTCGTTTTCGTTTTTGTTTTTGTTCCGTTTGCTTTCTGTGTCATTGTGTGTCTGTTTGTCAAGTGTTTTAAATTGTCTTTTATTGTTAAACACTTGAAGTTTCAATTTAAATCTTTGTGGTTTTGTAAGGGGAGCCAGGATGTTTTTTGTGTTTTTTTATTGTAGAAATAATGCACATGCACATGCACTTGTTCCTTTGACTTTTCCAAAAAGAAAATTTAAAATCGATTCGGCATTTACATGACTCAAATCAAAATTCCAAAGTCTGTGAAACACCAAAGTTTTGCTAAATGCTTTTTGCTAATATAAAAACACAAAATGTAATTTAAATTTAATTACTTTATCGATCAAAATCTAAAAGAAAAAATTCACTTTGTTTTAATTGCTTTTAATGGCTGTTGGTTGTGTGACACTTTGTTTGTTGTTTTAAAATCGTCTGTCTGTCGTTTCTATTTTTAAAATCCCTGAGTTCCCTGTGTTCTGTGAAATAAATGACGATGATGGAAATCATTTGTTAATGGTGTCAAATGGTTTTGCAATGTCAACACATTTTAAATGTAATTAATTGATTGCTTTTTGTTCAACAAAAAAAAAAAAAAAAATTGCAAAAAAAAACGTATAAAAAACAAACGCAAAAAAAATTACTTCGTGTGTTTGTTTTTTTGTGTTTTTGTACTTGTCTTTATATATAAAAATACTAATTATTCCTTTTTACTTTTTATTTATTTTTAGACAATAATGAACCTCCTCGCATTAAATGTAATTTGCGCAAACACAAACCAAATCGTAAACCCCGCACACCATTCACTACCCAACAGTTGTTGTCACTGGAAAAAAAATTCCGCGAAAAGCAGTACTTGAGCATAGCGGAGAGAGCAGAATTCTCCTCCTCTTTAAGATTAACAGAAACCCAAGTGAAAATTTGGTTTCAAAATCGCCGTGCCAAGGCGAAACGTTTGCAGGAAGCGGAAATTGAAAAAATCAAAATGGCCGCTTTGGGACGTGGCGGTCCAGGAGCTCAATGGGCCATGGCTGGCTACTTTCATCCCAGCCTCATGCATTTAGGTTAGGATAATATGGAACCCACAACCTTAATATATCACAACCAGAAAAACACCAAAGTTTAAACCCTGTCTACCCCCACTACTACAATTTCCACTAGAAGACCGCAAATGAAAACTGACAAAAAAAAAAAAAAAACTTGCGCCTATTATTTATTTTTTAATAAAACCCCAAATTGCTGTGATGTTAGCGCATTTTATTTGTAAATATTTTATTTAATTGAAAACGAAAATCACAATTCTGTAAAATTTTGTAAATTATTTAAAAGAATTAATTGTTAAATAAACAAAGAAATAAACAAAAATAAAAAGCACTAATTATGATTCCTAAATTTGTATGAAGTATGAAAAAGAAAAACAACATAAATTAATTTAATTTATGTTTATTGTAAATATTAAACAGGCTTTTTTGCTGATGACTAAGAAAAAAAAATAAATTATTATTCTCTTGTAAAATAATTATTTTAAATATTTTATGTTGAAGTTTTTAATTTTTTAATTATTATTGTTTCTTTTTTTTTTTGTAAAAATAAATGTATGTAAATACCACAATTGTATGTATTAATTATAATTAATTCTAAAATTTTAACAAAACTCTAGTGTAAAATTATTAATAATAACTAATGCAAAAATAATCTTAATTCTTGTAAAAAATAAAACACAAACTCCAGAAAAATGCATGAAAACCACAGTAAAATATTCAATAAAATATTTAAGATAATCTTAAACATTATCATTATTATTAACTAATGAATAATTAAATAAAGAATGAATGCATTAATTAATTACTTAATAATAATGCTGAATTTAGTCGTTAAGTAAACAGTATCTGTATTAAATTAAATTAAAATGAAAAAAAATCTACAAAAAGTCTAAAGAAAAAGTATAAAATTATTAAAAAAAACAAATACAAAGAATCAATTTTTTGAAAAAAATATAAAGGTTTTTTATTTACAAATTAGCTGTGCCCACACACGTTGTATGCGTCGTAACAATATTTAGTTCGATATTGCTTTTAAAGTAAACCGCACCAAATTTTAAGACTCTTACTTTTATAGAGCTTGACGTATACGTATTTTATTTATATAGAGGTACCCATCCCTGGATAAAATTCTAAAAAATAAAAGGCGCCTTAAAGTATTCATATATGAAATTATAAAAATTATTGTAAAGTTATGTAAAGGGTTTTTAAAATATCCCTCCTGAAGTATATCGGTAAAATTGCGTAATTTCACTGCTTTTGCTCCACCTTCTCTTGGAAAGCATCCTATATTTGAATGAGGATATTAACCTTTAACTACTGAGGTGGTGGTAAATTTTACCCCACCTTTTCCTTGTCCTTGTTTTGTTAAGGTCAAAGTTAGATTTTTTAATTTTATAATTTTATTACACTAAAACTACTTTCTCTTGTTTTTTTAAAGGCAAATGATTACAAGAAAAATTTTTTTTTGGTATAAATTTTTTAAATAATTAAAAGGGTCTACCCCTTTTTTACCACCACCACAGTAACTACGACCAAATATTTCACCTCAGTCGTTAAAGGTTAAGGTACCTCATAAAATGTTGTTAAAGTTCATCCAGTAGTTTTTACGTGTTGCGACAGACAGACATACAGACTTAAAGACAAACAGAAAAGAAAAAAGTAACTGTTTCATTATATGTAAAGATATTTAATTTAACTTAATTTTTAATCTAAGTTGATAACGCATACAATATAAGATCGAAAACGAATCTCAGCGCTGCTGTTAGTCAATATGATCAATATATTGATTTTATTCTTAGTTTATAAATTATTTTTTTGTATTCAGTTCTGGTTCTGGGGATATACCATTATGCCAAAAATAGAGGAAGCAAAACAATGTGGGTTAATGCATCAATGCAACAGCTTGTCAATAGAGTTGGTTATCCTGCTGTCTCCAATGAGCTTCATCGAGTAGCTCTAAAATAAACTTTCGAGAGTTGTGACTTTATAGGCCTAATATACATAGGTGCTATAAATAGTAATAAGATCAGATAAAGTAAAGTAAAGTAAAGTTTCTTTTACGCCAGTAAAAAAAAAAACAAGGCACGTTAAAGCTTCTTCAGAGATTTAAAAATCTGTTTAGTCCATCGCACTGGGTTTTAATGCTAAAAACAAAAAGAGCTTCTGATTTCTTAATACGTTCATATATCACCCATACATAATAACATATGAAGAATCATTTTCAAACACATGTCTGCCGTAAGCAACATTGAGTCCTACAAGCATTAAAATTAATTCTACTCAGACGGACACATTTCATCTGCAAAAAAGTAAAAGGTTGACCATTTAGCCGTGCAGTATCCCTGAATTAATTTTGAAATCGTGTGATGAAATCAAACTTATAAAAACTCGTATAGAGCAATCCCTAAGAAAGATCGATATAAATCGAGAGTTGTTATCACCGACGCCAAAAGCAATAATTTTTGATACAAGTTTCTATTTCATTCATATTACTTACTTTGGTAGATTGTGCTTTGAAAGTAATTCACATCAAATTTTAAGACTCTTACGTATTTACATTATATAGAGGTACCCATCCCTAGATGAAATTCTAAAATGGTTATAAAATTATAGTAAAGCGCTCCATAAAGTAAAAGTACAAATCAAATACAAATTTTATTCAATTTGGCTTTTTGGCAGTAAGTAATTAATATTTTGTCATTATTTTAAAATATCGCCATCTGTTACGCAACCGTGTTTAAAATATACCGCAAAAATAAAATATGCCTTAAAGTATGCCGTAACTTTAAATCGGTAATAAAAATTCGAGTACTTTCACTGCTTTTTCTCCACTTTCCCTTGGAAATAAAATATTTCTGCTGAAAAAAAGTATTCTATATCGGGATCAGGATACTAAGGTACATCCTTACAAAATTTTGTTTAAATCCATCTAGTTGTTTTTACGTGATACGAACACAAAAAAAGAAAGACAGACAGACAGGAAATGAGTTACCATTTTATTATATGCTTATTAAACAATAAGCACTCAACATAATCACTATCATTCAGAATATTACGGTCCAGCGGGTACAGTTGCGGTTCAAGCTTCTTTTGATAACCCAGTAAAAAAACTGCTTCGCCGTATACAGGTTCTCTTAGCTGCAAGTCGAAAACACAAGTAAGTTTTAAGAGAAATACGTGCGTTTTCGTGCTTAAGCATGGCCATACTTTTTTTTCCAAGTGTTTCCCTTATTTTATTAAAAAGGAGCAGCGAAGCGCACCAATGATAGCTAGTAACTAAATTAAAGAGTAAAGGCTGGTGAGTGAGTGAGGCACGTGAGTCGATGAAAGTAAGGTTGCCGTAAATTGCAAGTCGCTTGTCGATAATCATTGAGGACGAAAGGGGGTCGAAAGGGATCCATTAAGGAAGTGGGCTGCTTCCATATTCCCTCTACATTAATATTAATACTTCTGAATTAAAATATCATTTGTAAATTCTTTGCAGATGGGAAATATTTGTGTGAATTTGGCTGGTATCTATACATATATAAAATAGTAACTCACTTCCTTTTCTCGACTATCTCTTGGATGAGATATTAAAAAAAAAGGATTCTATATTAGAAGCAGGATGATAAGGTACCTCCTTACCAAATTTTGGTTAAATCCTTCGGGTAGTTTTTGCGTGATGCGAACGCAAATGAAAAGCAGACAGACAGACAGGCGGAAATGAGTTACTATTTTATTATATGTATAGATAATATAGAATATAGATATAAGAAGGGGATGATGGTAATAATCATTAAAGTGTCCATTAATTTAGTGAAAAAAAAACAAATATTAGTTGTTGTTGTGTCTTAAATTAAGTTTTCTACAATGTTTTAACTGGTTTTCTCTGTGAGCATATTTGAGAAATTGATTTAATCAATTGTTACAAAAGTTGTTTCTAAAAGTTTATTTTTTTTTTTGTTTCAGCAAAAGACTTCTGCAGCAAGTGCTGTTGCAATTGTTATGCCATAATTGTAAATACAAACAAACATTTGCGTAGTAATTACAACCAATTTAGTAGTTCAGTTACGGTAACAATAAAGTTCTGTCTTGTTTTATTGTTTTGTTGGTTTTGCAACGAATGGATACAAATAATTTAACAAATGTAAATTACATTAACATTACCTGAATAATTGGTATTTGTAACAAATTTTGGATTAACTGTTTACTGCGAGTACAACAGACAGACAGACACATGCTTTGTAAAAAATGTTAATATTTAGTTGAGAACCTAACGAGATCGATCGTATTATTAAGCAGCATCAAATTGTTAAGAGATTTAGCTGAAGAAAATCAAAGAATAAATAAATAAATAGTTTTCATATTGATGACATTCAATAAGAATCAATTTATGTACGAATACGTGTATTAAAGAGATCAATATGATCATATGAATGTTTGAATTTTTATACACACAAATACATCTACATCTACTAGCAGTATGACTGTGTACTTGTAGTTATTAAAGTTTGTATTTACAGATTTTGTGCTTGCGTATCCGTATCTGTATCTGAATCTGTTTTACAAAACGACAATCAGCCATACAATATGAATTATTCATTATATGCATTTTCTTGTAGTTGTTGTAGTTATTTGCTTTGCTTTTTGATTTCTTAAACAAGAACTTTGTTGGCTGATTGTTGTTCAGTTCCTTGGTTTGTTTGACTTTTCTCCTGGTTAACTTGTCAATATGTAGTCTTTTGTTTCTGATATTTTACAATAATTATAGAGTAAATGTTCTCATGATTTCAACATATTCAATGGTACAACTAAACTAACTAAACTGTTGTTGCTATTCTGCAAACAATCTAAGCAGATCTTTAAAAAAATTAATTCTATTTCAGAATTGTTCTTTGATAAATTTTAGTAAAAGTTTGGGTTAAAAAAAAAAAACGTTTGCAGATCAATAATTTTTGCTTTTTTCTTCTCTGTTGTAAAGAATCGGTATAAGTAGTTTGATTCAGATTCTTCTGGTTAAGGCCTATGCTGACAATAAAACTCGTTTTATACCTTTCACCACAAGTGGAAAGAGTATATATAAGTTTATCATTTCATGTGTAATTTTTACAATATTTTTTCCGACTCATAAAGTATATTTATTCTGGATCCTTATACATAGAGAAGTTGATTGAACGATGTTCGTCTGTCGGTCTGTTTTCGGGTTTAAATCTACTTTGCCAAGGCACTAGAAGAGATACAGAACATCCACCAATCTCCCCGGCTTAGTTTCGAAAATTTCGCTAGTACAATTTAGCAACATCAGACCATCCCATTTTAGGCTGTGGGCAAGAAACCATAAGGATTTTTTTCATAAATACGAGTAAATATTAGACCGCGACCAGTAGATCGCATGGAGCGTATATAGATTTTGGGGCGATCAATAACCCCCTGCGAGAGACGATTTGTTTGTTTTTAGGTTGGTAGTGTTATTCTGCTTTTATTTGTATTAAAGGTCTTTATAGAAAACAATACACATAGAGGTAGCCGATAGACCCGCTGGGCACCAGCAGAAGTCAATAGGCATATAGGAGGTCACATTGACCCCCCAGTGTGCCTTAGTCAGGTCTTAACCTTTACAAAAAATTTTTTGCAAAAAACTTTCGATAATATTTTTACAATAAGTTTTCGATAACATTTTTACAAGAAAATTTTAATACAATTTTAACAAACAATTTTATAATAAAATTATCAAAAAAAATTTATAAAATTTCGATCATATTTTTACAAAAAAAATTCGATAATATTTTTACAAAAAATTTTCGATAAAATTGTTATAAAATATTTTCGATAACATTTTTACAAAATTATTTTAATAAAATTTTAACAAACAATCTTCCATAAAATTTTTACAAAAAAAATTTTATAATTAATTAATAAAATTTTAATTAATAAAATTTTTGATAATATTTTTTTACAAGAAGTTTTCGAAAAAATTTTTACAAAAAATTATTGATAATATTTTGACAAAAAGTTTTCGATAACAGTTTTACAATAAAATTTTAACCAAAAATTTTCGATAAAACTTTTACAATAATTAATTATTTAGGCTTAAGTTCTTAATTATAAAGAGAGTAAAAACAATTTCCATCTCCAATGAAATATAATATAAAAATTTTAATTCCTCATATCCTATTTCTTTGATAAGTTTGTTTAAATAGAAAATTAATAACAATTGAAACTACCTTGTAGATAGATACGAAGAGTGCCACTCTGCTGGCGTCTAATAATAAAGTTGAAAATCATAAAAGTAAAAACCGAATGTATATTATTGTGAAACTAAGAAAGAGAGTAAGGGAATATTTAATTTTACTATGGTGAAGGGTATATAAGATTTTTAAAGGCCGAATATAGCATATTGTTTTTATAGATATTTTCGTATGGTCTAATCAGAATTATCTAATTTCTCTGGTATTAAGGGACACTTCCTAACTTTTTAGGTGTTAAAGAAAAACACTTTCAAAAGGATAATGTTCATGATAAGAAAAATTAAAGTTTTACGAGGGTGCCTAGTCTATCAGTCCGGGGTTGTGGGTTCGGTACCCACCAAAGCCTCTAGTATTTTTCACTACAAGTTGAGAGGAAGACCAAGAAGTTACTTGGATATAAAATGGGTGTTTACAAACGGCTAACTGCGTTAGCGACAGGTCACGGAAAGTTCAAGTATTATCTGGCAAAGTTAAAGTTCAAGGTAAGACGTACTTGCACACTGGGCCTAGAAAAGGCAAAGATAATAGACTCTATGATGAGGAAGAAGAACATAGACATGTATCAGTCGCAAGCCAGAGATCACTACAGTTGAGAGTCAAAAGCTAGTGAAGGGGGTCGAAAAGAGACCAATAAGTGGTTTGCTTCGCTATCCCCCTAAAAAATATATAAGTTTTACTTATCTGGTGAAGGCCAAAAGCTAGAAAACGTTAATCTTAATTAACAAGGTTTTTATTCGTCTTAACCTCTTATCGTTAGTAAAAAATAATAAAATAATTTTCGTTTAAAAAATTAAAAACAAAAAACATTCTTTTATTTCCTGCTGGAATCAATCTATTTGTTTGTTCCTGCATGAATAGATCTTGTTGATAATAGATCATGTTTATAACAATGATCTGCTTTAAAATCAATATCTATCTCTAAAATGATCAATTGTTATGGTTTATTTACAAAATAAAAAAATTCTCGTCTTTTTTCAATTCAATTCAGTTCACTTCACATTTTGATTGGCAGTCTGGCTGGTGAGTCTTGCTTTCGTATTCCTACTTGTTTAGATATTTTAATTGAGACATCAACAAAAATCACACATGTATACATACATAATTAGATACAATCTTAAGGCTAAATTGAAAGAGTTTTCCAAAAGCAATTGCAATTCAAGATGACCAAGTATGAGAGTCCAACTTCAAACTAGAATAATGAGGGAAAAAGTCATTCATTGCTCGCATAAATATAAGAAAATAATTGTGTATAAATTTTACAGAATTCAAACAATCAAGGGATCTTAAGTAGTTGTTAGAGTGCAATTGGCATAACTTTAACTTTAGTTTAATTTTAAAAAATTTAAATAATTGTGATGATAGCATGAGAGGGGACTTAAAAAGTAATTATCAATTTGCATGGATGACGTTGTTGCATAGATATCCTCCTAATTTGACTCAAATAATTATAAATTTCTTAAAATATGATAAAAATTGGAAAAAGTCGAAGACAGTTAAATTTTAAACATAAAGTAGTAGCGTCAACAATATAAAACTAAAATCGTGAATTTTTGTCAATGAAACTGCACATGTACATATGTGTCTGAACATTATCAGAAGACGTTGTTTCCTAATTTATTTGTACGCTTGGTTCAATAATGTATAATAATTATTTCCAATTAATCAAAAGATAATTAAATGCGTATCTAATTAAAAGTGGCCACAACTGTGTCAAGCCAATTTTACTGCCTTTTACTCCTTTGGAGTGGAATCTTCTAGTAAATTTCAGTGAACTGAAATTTGGGGAGAGAAGCATTGTCCCTTCTTCTTAGACGAATGTAACCACGTTCATTTAGTAAGTTACGGGAGAGCGGATTTGGATGTGTCTCAAGCTTTCTGCACAGTGATGAATTTATGTTTTATGAAGCTGTCTTCGCTGTCTTAAACCATCGTACGATTCAATCACAAAGAACTTTGACAGAATTCTGTCCTATTCAAAAAATCTTTTCAAAATGGCGGTAGTAGCTGCCACACTATATACGTCTTGCAACTCTGATCGCATGGAGAAATGAATTTTATGCATTTTTTCTACAGATTATCAAATCATACAGACTTGTTAAAAAGTCTGTCACACACATATACTTCTAATCCGCACTATCATACTTTTTAGCACACATGCCATTTTTGATAGATCGAACGACTGAGTATGATAGTGCATCATGAGCCTTAGTGATTATCTATAAATGAGGAAATATATTGGGGTCATCAGCTGCCAGGCTGGAGTTCTTAATTTCGTGATAGTTATAATTCTTGTGATGTTAACCTTTAAATCACACGACAATTCTGACAACAATGCAATGACACATATCAAATAAATGGCAAATAAATTTCAATTTAATTGCGAGTTGTCATCAATAGAATAAATATTTGATATTTAATAAAATAATTTGATTCATGTTTTTAAGAAAGGCAATACTCAGGCAAACTAGCAAAAGAGAGATTTGCTGAGAATTTCTGTGAATTACCTAACGCAAGCGAAGGTCCTACAATGGCTGAACTCACTAAAAATGAAAAGGTGGAGGGAGGCTACTACATGTAGACAGGCTCGAATGGTGCTCAAAGAGCCACTTGGCAGGAAGGACAGTAAGGTGCTCAGATATAATATAAGTACCTTAAGCTGTTTTAGTGACAGGTCATGGAAACTTCAAGTATCATCTAGCTAAGATAAAAATCGAAGAAGATGATACTTGCAGTCTGAACGTGAAATAATCTAAGACGGTAGTGCACATTGTGTGAATATCCAGTACTGGCTAGCATAAGACTTAGGACCAACCGTCACAAACTTGTTAAATGTGATTGCCATGGAAGATCTAAGCCTTGAACAAATGCTAACAATTACTAAAGACTCCATAATGAGAAAGAAGGCCGACAGTTTGAACTAAAGTCAAGAGTAAAGGCAATGAAAGTAAGATTGTCGTAAATTACAAGTCGATTGCCTATAATTGTGAGGACAGATGGGGCTTAAAAAGGGTCCCATTCTAGTTCGATATTTTCCCTACATTAATAAATAATAATAATACTTAGACAAATATTGCTAACTAATTAATTTCGTTAGGGATACCGACGATTTATTGCTATTGATAGAAGAAGGGAGTCTTAATACGAGTAGATATATATCAGAAAATTATAATTTAGCATTGACAATAACGTTCTACTTGACAATATTCTGACTAACTAAGCAATAGAACCCTAATTTGTTTGGCACTTTACACTTGCGTCACTATGTAATGACTAAGTGTCATTAATAAGAAAGCAAGGTGCAATTTTCTTATGGAATTATTAGAACATGTTTTACTTTTATCTTGTATTCATATTTAAGTTTATATATTTATATCCTTTAGCTATTAATAATAGACATAATATGGCAACGATTAGATGACACCTAAAATATGACTAAATTATGTACTTACTTTGTCGGTTTTTATTGACGATATTTGTCATGAAATTTTTCACCAATAATGATGTCATAATTTCGATGATACACCGTTATTAATCTGACGATAAATTTTTCAATGAGCGAAGTTTGAGATCTCTTTTAAAAAATAATGAATGAAAAGTAAACTTTTTTATGTCGTCCTGAGTTATTATTTCAACTTTAAGCAAGATCAAATCCATATTTCATTTTAAAAGCTTGTGTTAAAAATTTTGTTGTAGCAATTTTTTTTTAGCAACACTAAACTGCTTTCAACCATTTCTCAATGGAGTATCCACAACTTGGTTTAAATTCCATACAGCTGTTTGGATTATAATTGCTAAGGTATGCTGAAACAGTTACAACTTTAAGCAATGGCAAATACAAATTTCATTTTAGAAGTTCGCCTTATAACTTACTTTAGAATTCATATTTCCAACTCTTTAAGCCAGGGTACCGAAATGCTCACTCACCGCTCGATCATGTGTGAGTCTATACATTTTAGTTTTTTGCTGCTTCTATTCACACATGTGTGAGAGACTAGAAACTAATTTATTTTTATTGTTAACCTTTCCAATGAAAAGTAAATGAATGAAAAACATTTGGTTTTTTACGCAAGTGCTCATATCTGAGAATTTACATTTTTTTTTAATTTTTCATAAATGAAAAGATCATAGAAAAAACTTCGCAATAAGCAATCGCATAAATATATGTAGGTATGTGTGTATGTATTTGAACATAATTTGTAATCTGCATATAATAAGCAGTAGCATTGTGTTTTAGAAATCTCATTTAAGAGAAAATTTATAAATAAACACTCATAAATGAAGACGTACATAAATGAAAAAAATTACAAACATTTAGGTGAAAGAGCATTAATGAGTAATGAATTATACTTATCACATAAGAATAATACTGATGTTCTCCGTTATGTATGCTAAAAAAACAGCGCACGTATTTCACTCATAAAGGAAAAATTCTGAACCCTGCTTTAAACATTTTTCAAGCTTTAAAATTTGATAATTATTAAATTAAATGGAATATTCTGTTAAAAACAATTAAATTATAATTAATTAAGTAATCAAAGTTAAATTTCTTATTACATTTAGTACTAGCTGTGCCCTCCACGTCGTGGGCGTCCTGACAATATTATGCTCGGTTTTGCTTTGAAAGTATTCTACACCAATTGAAAGACTGTTACTTTTGTAATGTATTTATATATATATGTATATGTATATATATATATATATATGTATATATATATATGTATATATATATATATAAGTTCGTTTTTATTCTCTATATATATATATATATATATATATATATGTATATATATATGTATATATATGTATATATATATATATATATATATATATATATATAAGTTCGTTTTTATTCTCTCTACGAATATAATAATTAAATTTTTCAAAATTAAAAAATCGCAAAGCAATCTTGTTTACTCAACAGAGTTTGGTTTGATACTAGATTAGTGTTAAATAAACAAAAAGTAACTTTCATTGCTACTTGAAGGTTTGGCTGCAGGAAACAACAAAATATAAGGTGGTAAATATTAAAAGTAACAAGAGGGAATCTTGAGGTAGTGGTAGACTTCGTTCTCACCAACTGACGATTGATAACACACTGTGTAATTTTTTAAGTCATGGCAAAATAACCATATACGGACACCACTACGTGATAAAAGACCAAAAAAAAGACCCCTGTCTCCCAGTTTTGCCCAAAGTCCTCCAGGTTTTTTTTTTATGGGCCCTCAAAGATATGGTTATTTTTTTCCGTGTTGCACTGTGTAATTTAATACAAGTTTTCTTGTATTCCTTTATCTGGGTTTAGTTGGTTAAATAGATGATGCTTACAACTAAACACTACCCTAAGTAGATTAGATTCAAGATCGCTGATGATCGCTGATTAAATTTTCCCAATTTTTCTTTAATATTATCACCTAATTTGTAATTTAATTAATTCTTTCTTAGAGAGAATAAAAACGAACTTAAGCTTGATTATAAATTTCATTGTATGTAATACATAAACAGTTCGACTAATAATAATTAAAATTTTCAAAATTAAAAAATAATAAAATTTATAAAAAATTCTACAATTTTAAAAGTTATTTTAAAAACCTCTGCAAGTAGTGTTTAAAATATTTTAATAACAATGTAATTCCACAAAGTAAAAATAAAAATGTTAATCAGCTGGTGCCATCTGTTGCGTAATAGTTTCTCAAATATCCCACTTTCAAAAATAAAAAGGTGTGTGAAAATTTTAGCATCTTTAATAAGGAATTGCGTTTTTCACTGCTTTTGGTTCACTTTCTCTTGGAAATAAGATATTTTTAAGGAAAAAAAACAAGTATTTTATAATGGAATCAGGATACTAAGGTACCTCTTCACAAAATTTTGTTAAAATCTATCCAGTAGTTTTTACGTGATGCGAACACAAACAATGAAGGACAGACAGACGGACGGAAATGAGTTACTATTTTATTATATGTGTAGTTTAGTATTTAGCAATAAATTTCATTTGCACAACTGTTTCGTATTTAGTTAAATTGATGTTTGCGTTAGTTGTTCTGTTAAATAATATTTTATACTGGGTAATCTAAAAGTTATTAAAATATTTTTGTTTAATAATGATTTTATGTCATTTGCTATTAGTTTTTTTTTATGAACCGTATTCAAAACAATAAAAGTTAATTTCACTATATTTTCCTTATCTTTGCTAAACTTGAGCTTAACATTCTGCGATGTCAAAGAAAAATTTGCAATTTTTCCAAACCACATCAGTTATTTAACAATCAACAAATTTAATAATCTCATATTCCGCCGCCTCAAAAGTCATTCAGTCAGTCGGTTAAATGTTATTTGTCTTTATTTCTTAAATAATTGCTGTTGTTGATTTAATTTGTATAAATTTTTCTTGCCTGCAAATGATAATGAAATTATAATGTGTAATTATTAAATACAATACCACGAGTAGTATAGTACGAGTATATTGTGTGAATATGTAAATAATATAAATATTCTAGCCACTTATTTGTTTTAATTATATTTATTATTATTATTATTATTATTTAAATTTTTTTATTCTTCATTAAAAATTTGTTTAGCCTTCATGCAATGACACTTTAATGACCTCCGTTATCACTGAATTAAAACTCAATTAATTAAATTACAAACAAGGCAATAATCAAGACATTTTTCTATAAGTGTGTGTGTGTGTACGTGTGTGAGTGCAAGTGTGAGTGTGTATTAAACGGCAATCGTTTAGTGAAAATATTTTAAAGCTAATCAAAGCATTGTAAATTGCAATTATTAATTATTATTTTTAATGATTATTTCAGTTTTGTTTTTATTTCTGCTTTATATTTTTTGTGAATAATAATTGATGAAATTAATATTAATATGTTCAATTATCAGTCTTCACAGATAAGGAAAGAGATTGATTGGTTGTCTTGTTTGATTAAGAGGAGCATTCACGTTTTAGAACCAACTAGGGCATCTTGTGTTTTTTTGCAGTCGCAGGAATCGAAATATGAAAAATATAAAGTTACAGCTAAATTGGCGTAAATTAAATTACTCGGAGTAGGCTCAAGTTCGTGTATTCCAAGTACTGCAGTTAAGTTTATAGATTTTTTTAGACTTTGTCGGAATGTAGTGCATTTTCTTTTGATGCTGAGTAAATGTAGCATCGACACTCTACCAGCGAGTACCAAGTAGGCTTCGATACTAAAATGCTCGTATCGGTCATTTTATATTCTCCTAAAATTTCTTAAACCAAAATCAAATTCCAACTGTGTTTTGTTGCACGCTGGACATTTTCACAGAGACCGCAAAACATACAGTCGGGAGCAGAGGCGAGTACATGCATTTGCATGAGCAAGACAAATAAAAAAACTACATATTCAAAGAAAAATTAAAAATAAAATAAAAATATCTCTTTTGTACTCAATTTTGCACTTTCCGGTAAAATTTAAAATATTTTGTATTTTTAGAACTTGGTTCATAATCATTTATTATGTAAGGAACTATTTATGCACTTGGAGATACTTCCAACTAATTTTTGTATAATTTCATCTTAAGTTTTCAGCCACTCCAGCTGCACACATTGGCTCGAGTGAGTTAGATGGAGGTGGAACTATCTTCGATATTTTCACGATCGTCAATTGACCACAAATTCTCAACTGGATTGAAATTCCATCAATTGAAAATTTTTCCAAGACAGACACTTCTCAATGATTTTTCAACTGGATTGAGGACGAGACTTTGCGGATGCCACAACATCAATAAAATTTTTTTTAAGTCAGACATTCTCTAATGATTTTTCCGGAGTGTTTCGGGTCTCCAACCTGTTTAAACACAAGTGCTTCCTTACGATATGGGCTCATATCTAAATGTCATATCTAAAAATGCCATAAATTTTTTGCAATGGACCATGCACCATGTAAAACAACCCCATGGTGTCGATGAATTGACTACTTGTTTAATATGGTGTCGTTGAATTGTCTCCTGCTGTCGGTGCCAGTAATATGTTTTCCATCAGAATGACTTATCTGACCATATTACGCTAATGTCAATTTATTGAAGATTATACTAATGATAAATTGGCTCTTACGTCGAAGTTTCGAAATTATCCTTTATCGGTAGATCGGCATATTGCCAAATCAAAATATTATTTAAATGCAGCTAAATATTTAGATACCACCCATTATTGTGTCCCCTAGTTCCTATGTGGATTAAAGGCCCAATATAACCACCGGTTTTATTAGACGATTATTACTTAATATTCCTTCATCTAAAATAGGCAGACTATAGAAGGAGATATCTAAAGATACTTATTTCCATGGACGATTGAACCTCGACTAAGACAGTGGAGGAAACGTTGCTGTCACGTATGCAGATTAATTTTTCTGGTATTGTCATTTCGAATGACTCTTCTTTTCAATAACTGCGAAAGTCTGAGAAGACGGACGGCTAATAACTCCCAGAGTTTTCCTGGCCTTATTTACATTTTGTTCGCCTGTCTAGCAACGGAGTTTATTCCGGTAGCTTAGAGGCAAACCAAGGTTATTTCACTATACAAACCGGAAAAGGGGGGGGACTATACAGAAGCTACGTCCTTCACTTCACCTTTTCTTTTGAAGACATAGGAAAGGGTATTTTGGTTAACTTCGTGGAGAGCCTTACGCTGATGAATAGACCTTTGAGTAGATACTGAAATGCTTACATAGCCGCAAGATCTAGAGATACAGCTCTGAACGAGATGCGGAATGAGAAATCTTAATGTTGGAAATGCTTTGAGAACATATAGGATGTTTTTGATAAGATCTCCTTCATCATCTTGTCATAGACAAGTTTAAATATTATACAATACCACGATCTTGGGTTACTCTAGCATCCAGAGTAAAATAGTTAGGAGGTTTCTGCACTCTGGATTTTTGTCTCCTGTTTTGTTAAAAATCGTCGTGGACGGCTTTCTTTGGAAACTATTCTCAGTATAAGCACGAGTGCTTATCCCAACGATATGACACTTGAAGTTGGCAGAAAGTTCATTTAGGCTTCCTAGATTGCACGAGACAGGCTCCCTTAATTTTAGGGGCTAATAAAAAAGGTTAGGAAAGCTCTTGCTATGCTTTTCACTTAACATCGAAGCGGTATGCGGTTGAATTTTTATTGCTTTTCGGATCGGCAATAGACATGACCAGGAAGGTGAAATATCTAGGCGTATTGCCACACAAGGAACCTACAGTTTAGTGAAAATTTGTTGAGAAGACCCTTAAAACAAGTCATAAAATACATGGGAAGTATTAACCCGTTGCTAAACTGTTTTAACGGTTTTGGTTCTAAAAGAAAAATTTGTTCATCCTCTGTGCAAAATCCGTTGTCGGAGCCTTGTTAATTGCAACAACTGCTGAGTTTATTACTACTCACCACAACCATGCCATCTCCCTTTAACTACGTCATCTCTTTGCATTTTGCTGCTTACTGATAATGCAACATAATTTTTGTATGATTAAAAGGTTAAATGATTATTCATAATTTACTTAATTATTTAATTATATAAAATAAAACGAAAAAAACCATATCAAAATAAAATTATTATAATAATTGTGAATAATATGCCTCATTACGAGACAATCAAATAAAGCAAGAAAATTATTACGATTTAACAAAATAAGTTATTATTAAATACATTTTATTATAAAGCCGAATAGTAAAGAAAACAATATTTAACGATTTGCATAAATATTTTTAAATAACAATCAGGAAATTACAAATAACCAGTTAAAGAGATATTGATCTGTTAGTTCTATTCACACACAACAAAAAAAAAATGTCTAAAACCTACACGAATATTAACAAATTAAGTTTCTGTTGTTATGATTTTTCATTTAAAATACGAAGGTAATTCAAAATGTTTTTTAAATTATTTAAAACAAAATGAATGAAAATAAAAAAACTTTTAGAAAAAATTGTAAATGGTAACAATAGAATATTTAAGCATTCCAGCCAGACCAGTTAATATGTGAAATATACTTCCTGCAGAGTTGTTTCTGTCAGAATATCATCTATCCGACACAAGAAACAATATAAGTCCATTGTGAAACCAAGGAATCCTAATCTTATCAGAGTTCTTAACGGAAAAATGACCGGAGCTCATTATACAAATTAACAAAGCAAGACACCTCATAATAAACATTGGTTTTCTCATGGCAACTCTTGAGGAATACGTCAGAAATCATTATAGCTAATCGCTGTGAATGTCGCTCATTAGGGCAGTGTTCGATCAAAACAGACACCATTATTGAGTTGTTTGAGAAGGAGTTGTTCATCAGAAGGAGACAGATACTGGCCAGGGCCCATTTTATTTTCTATTTTCTTCCTCTTCAGTCTTGTACCAAACCTGGCAAGTTCATCCGCTTTAGTTTTTGTTGTAATAGCTCTGTTACTGTCGGAAGTTCTTTCCTAAGGAAAAAACTTTCGGTTTGTACAGCTGGTGCTGAGTTAACAATATTTGGCCGAGTGATACTTGGGTCGTTCCGCAGCGGAGATCCAATTGTCGTGGAAACGATCCTCTCTAGTATCACTTGACTGTTCCTTTGCACTGAAATACATAATATCCTGATGCAGAAGTGGTTAAAAATCTAATTTAGATATTGGTGACGGGTTCTGTCCTTAGAAATGAGGTCTGCAAGACTACAATTTTGGTTCGATTTTCATATATTACGACTTTCATAGGTTTGCGGCAGTTGTCAGTATGGTGTTTCATCTTAAACAATTCGCCATCTATTTTATAGCTGGATAACCGCAACATTAATAAGAAGAACCTCTTTTTTTTTTTTTTTTTTTTTCAATGTTTATTTAATATTTATTTAGAACAAAAATTACAACTTCAAATAAACAAAAAGTGTCTTGATATTATTTATATACAAAGTCCCATTTTAAAGAGCGCTCAAGTATAAGACGTATTTGGTAGTAAAGTTAATTTTTCAGTTAATTAAATATTTGTATACATATGTACATAAAAGTTTTGGTATCCAGGTTAATTGTAAGCAAAAAGATAATAAAAAATCTTACTTTTATATTTATAAAGATAAAATAAAAGGTCAAGGGTTAAAATCAAGGAATTATTATTGAGTTAGCCACCAATATTTATTAAGATTCAAATTAGGTTTAATATTTTTATCATCCAAATAAAAACTAGTATCAAAACGACAATTTTCAGATGTTAGTTCGTTACAACTTATAGTTTTTACATTGGATCGTCTGTGAATGTGATAAAGTATGGGAATACCATCTTCGTTTTGAATAAAACCATTTTTATCAAGATATAGAAAAGCCTCGGGTGGGATGAAACCATTTTCCATTGTTTTTGAAATATATTCCTCGTCAGCGTAGTAAGGAGCCAAAATTAAATTGTTCTCAATGGTATTTGAGCTGTTTACAATGTGATTTCTTATGATATGAATAATAAAGTTGTCAAATCTAGATATTTCGGCTTTTTCATAAAGGATTTTGTTTGAAATGTATTTTTTGTAGTTGCTACTTTTTGATCTGTACAATGAAGTACAACATCTGAGACATTTCCTTTCGAATACGCGAATCTTCTCCATATACGAGGGGCAAATATTAAACCATATTTGGCAGCCATATGATAAAATTGGTCTAATCAAACTCTGATACATGATGATTTTAACCCTTGGTTGTATATATTTAGAAAAAAAGAATTTTTTGTATACAAAAAATGCATTTCTTGCTTTTTTAAGTTTTTGACTAATGTGGTTGTGAAAGTATAAAAATTTATCTAACTCTATTCCTAATAGCCTAACACTTTGTTTTACGGGAATGTTTATATTATTTATGGATCTAATACCAAATGACTTCCAGTTTCTTCGAATATTACTGTTACATTTCCCAACAGGTGGCCTAAAAAGAATACATTCACATTTCTCCAAATTGATTTTCATGTGCCAATCTTTAGAATATTTTTCAATTTTCAAAAACTTATTTTGCAAACCGTCATTAATTTTATCAACTGTATTGTCCGCATGATATATAGTTATATCGTCTGCGAAGGCTATAACGTTGTCTATTTTATCTAGTAAATCTAACAAGTATAAATTAAACAGTATAGGAGAATTAACAGTTCCCTGTTGTAATCCGTTGACAATGGTGAATTTTCCAGTACCAACTGATTGTTTTCCATAAATTGAGAAAGTTTTGTTATTTAGCATGTTATGTATAAGGATTACGAAATGAAATGGAAATTTATATTTGAGCAATTTAAAAATAAGGCCAGGAATCCAAATACTGTCAAAAGCTTTTTCAAAGTCAACTAAGCAAGCGCCAGTATATAAAGATTTGCTAAGATTCCACTGAATATTTGAAACTAATAAATGAGTTGCGTGTACTGTTGAATGCTTGTATTTAAAGCCAAATTGTCTTTCACCAACTAAATTATTTTTCTCGCAAAACTTGATTATAGTCATATTGATGCATACTTCAAATACTTTGCTTATGTTTGGAAGTAAGCTTATTGCCCGTAAATTTTTTGGATTTGATATATCCTTATCTTTCTTAGGTAAAACTATCACTTTGGCTTGTTTCCAAGCCCGGGGAAAGTAAGCATTATTTAGCATGTTATTGAAAAGTATTCCATATTTGAATATTAAATTTTCGGGTAAATTACGCAATACAACGTTGGGGATATTATCAACTCCTGATGACAATTTAGGTCTTAGGTTTTTAAAAATTGATAAAACTGTATCTTTTTGAACAAAAATGGTATTTAATTGGGTTACGTTTAAGTCATCTGCTTTATTTGACTGTGAAAATGTTGTCAAGGTTGAAAAATTGTATTCATATTGCATTTTTTCTTCCAAAAAATCATTGAAACGACTATCAACTTCCAGATGTACTGTATTATCAGGATCAATCTCCTTAAAAGAGTGAACCGATTCTAGAAACGAACCAAATATATTTAAGTTTTGATCTTCCCCGTAAATCAAATAATTCTCACCTTCCTTTTCTAGAACTTGGGGGTCAATACCACCGTTTCTTATCAATCTTTCATCCTCTAGAGGAATTCTCAGAATATCTAGTTCAAAAGGCCGTGTTGTCTTAAACTGTTTTCTTACTTCACCAAACATATTTGATGAGTCTTTAGGACTCAATTGTTTAAGTCTGTCTTGAAAATATTTATTTATTGAGATTATAAAATTGTCGTTAAGGAGTTTTCTAATTAGCTTCAATTTCGCCTTCAGAACTTTAATTTCGGATTGTGTTAAAAAGATTTCTAGTCTATTGAAACGTTTAATCATGGTAAGAATTTTACTTTTCTCTATCTGTAACTTTTTAATAATTGAATTGGTGAATCTTTCAGTCGAGTCACGTGTTTTATGTTTTGGAATTGATGTGTCCATGGCTTTTATAATATAATCGTTCAGTTCACGCAAATAAAAGTCTATTTCGTTATTCATTAGATTCCTATCATTCGGAATTATAAAATTATCATTAGTTTCCCTTAACAACAAATTTTTAAACTTCTTCCAATTGGTTTTCTTAAAATTAAACATTGCTTCGGGAGATTCTTTAAAGAACGAAAGAGGGTGGTCATTTTCAACTCCTAATAATTTGATTTTAACTGCGTCATGATCACTATCATATCCCACAGTATCGAGACAATTCATTGAATCATTTGCCCTATAAAACTTCAGTCTCGAATCAATTATGCACAAGTCCAGATAAGAATTACATCGTGGGTATGATGGACTACAAGTTGCAAGTAGTTTACATCTATATCTTATTTCGTAATCTACTATCCATTCTTTTAAATGGTTGCCTTTTGTGTTAGACTCTGAGTTTTTCCAGTCAGTATGTCTGCAATTTAAGTCGCCGGCTAAAATATAATAATTCTCCGTATTTTCAATATTTAGCGTTTGAAAAAGACTTAAAAGATCTGATTTAAAAAAATTGCAATTGTTTCCCGAAGGGTAATAGGCAGCTATAATGAAAAGAGTCTTATTTGGACAAAATGGTATTTTTACTACAGATGTTTCTAGGTGTCTAAAAAGATTGAGGTTTTCATTACTGTGATGACTGTATTTTATTCCTTTTCTAATCAGAATAGCTGTTCCTCCCCCCTTTTAGCGTTCTTTCTATCGTATCGTATAAAATTATAGTTTTCAAAATTCAGTTTGTGTTTGGAGTTAAGTTTTGTTTCGTTAATTAAAACTATATCTGGATTGTTGTTATTTAAGAATACACTAAGATTGTATCTTCTACTTAAGTTAATCAAGGAGTTAATATTTATGTGAATAATATTTAATACTTTTGCAATTGTTTCAGCCATCGTAAATAATTAAGATTCTATCATAGAGTAAAGAGCATCTATTCTAGACGATTGTAATTGTAATTGTTTGTTTAAATTAATAATTTGGTTAGATAAGGCTTGTACTGAGTTATTTAATTGTTCTAAGATATTATTAACTGTGTGGTTTGAGTTAACATTTTGTGGTGTAAAATTATTTTTTAACATATTGGCATAACTTATATTATCATTAATAATAATTGGGGAATTTTGTGTCCTTTTATTTGACAACTGTTGTTTTTTAGCCCGTAGCTTTTGTTGAAGCTCCTTATACTTTGGACAACCTTTGTATGATGCTGGATGACCATAACTATTGCATAGAACGCAGAAAAGCTTCTCTCTTTCAGTTGCTGGAACCTCTTGTAACGAACATTTACCGATTTCATGATTTTCTTTACATTTAACGCATCTACGTGGTAAATAACAATTTGAAGCACTATGCAGGAAGCTTTGGCAATTTCTACACTGTGCTATTTCAGATTTAATAAGAAGAACCTCTTAAATGTGCATATAAGAGCTTTAAAGCCTCAGAGTAAAATGACAACCTATACAATAGTTTGGACCCAACATTATAAACTTCCTTTGGAGCCATTCTTATTCATGCCTCTACGCCTGTCTATACACCGTTTTCCCACGATCCACGAGATGGTAAACACGGGTTACGTGTGATCTACACTCCACCCGAATTTTCCACATTTTATTATCTACTGCGATCAAGGGTGTTTTATTTCTTTTATAAATATATTTTTACATTACATACAATGAAATTTATAATCAAGCTTAAGTTCCTTTTTATTCTCTCTAAGAAAGGATTAATTAGATTACAAATTAGGTGATAATATTAAAGAAAAATTGGGAAAATTTAATTTTTAGACACCAGCACGAGTGGAATGCACATTTTCTAGACAGCCACGTCCGTCATCAGCACTACTTGTATCTAATCTACTTAGGGTAGTGTTTTAGTTGTAAGCATCATCTATTTAACCAACCAAGACTTCGTTCTCACCAACTGACGATTGATAATTGAATACAAGTTTTCTCGTATTCCTTTATCTGGGTTTGGTTGGTTAAATAGATGATGCTTACAACTAAAACACTACCATTCCACTCGTGCTGGTGTCTAAAAATTAAATTTTCCCAATTTTTCTTTAATATTATCACCTAATTTGTAATGTATGTAATTAATTCTTTCTTAGAGAGAATAAAAACAAACTTAAGCTTGATTATAAATTTCATATATTTTTACATATTCATTCCAATGAATTCGGGTTCTTATAATTTAGTACCTCCGCGCCATAATGGTATTATATCACGGCGAAGTTCAGCGAAAACGGATTGCAGAGCCTGATTGATGAGTTAGAATAAGAAAAAGCAATGAATAATTAACAAATAAGTTAAGAGATGAAGAAAAAAACGACTCCTTTTAGTAAGAAGAAAGATCTTCCGTGAAGGAAAAGCCCACGTAAATACCTGTGAGGTTCCGAAGACACAAATATATGATATAACTTACAATTCTTGATAGATGCGCTTTATTCTCCATATTTAGCTGCAGGTTAAGTTTCTTTTTCAAAACTTAAAAAATGTTTGCTCGAAAAATGATTTGAGTAGAATGAGAAGGTCTTCTGTACAACAAAAGCTTATTTTGAGGACCATTCAAAATCTTACGTTTTGAAGGGTTTAATAAAAAACTTAACTTCAAAAAATATGTCATTTTATATGTTATTGCATAGACTTATTGATGACCCCTCGTTATTATTAGAATTTATAGATTTATAAATTTCATATTTATAAATAACATTTGTTTCTACTCATATTTAAATAAACTGTTTAACAAAATATCAGCATCGACAACAACAGCAACAGCAACAACAACAACAATTTAAATTATGTTAATAAAAACAATTTTATTATGAGCGACACTAATTGAGCTCATTTTTCGCTGACGACTGCAGTCACGCCTTCTTTTTGTTGTTACCCTGTTCATCTTCACCTTGTCGCTTTATTATTTAACAAGATTCATTTTAGACCGAGAAAAAGTTTAACATTTCCTTTAACTTTTGTTTTGTTTTTTTTTTTTTAATAATTTTGCTGTTTTTGTGTTGGTGTGTGAGTGTATGTATGTGTGTGTTTGTGGATACGTGTTTGTATTGTATTCCTTAACATTAATAACTTTGACAACCTACTGTTTTCTGATCTGGTTGTTAGTTCGAGTTGAAAAAGTAGGAGAGTAAAAAATTCATTTCGCTGTGCTTTTTTATTATGTGGCGCCTGTTCATTGTGCATGCAGGTGTATTTAAGGAGAAAATGCACACAGAGAAATTGAAATAAATAATTAATATTTCTTTTTTAGTTTTGTCCAAAGCTGTAGAACTGACAACTTTGTGAAAAGATTACGTAAGCGATTAGGACTATGTTCAATTGGGTGAATAAGTTTAAATTGGGACCTACTTCCAGAAACTAATATTGTTTGGGAAGCCCTATTGAAGCTGGTACTTCGTATATCATCGATAAAACTCTCAACATAATTGTAAGTGACCAACAAATGCAAATGCGCGAACTTTTTCCCCGTCTCCAATTTTAATGAAATGACTTGACAGAAAAAGACTCGAGAAGAATGTAACAAAAGCCCTTTTTTAGGACCATCCGAAATCTTACTATAAAGACGGTTTAAATTAGTTGTTGAATCGCTGTTTAAGTTATATTGAGTGAGAAGATCAACTCAACTTATGTGATGTTGCATTTTTTTGTGAACACTTTCTATTTCGCTCCCTGTGCGATTAATTTTAAAATATTTTAGATTCGGCACAGAGCTTCTGTATTCACAAAGCGTTCACACTGCGTAGAGTGCTTATAAAGGCTAATTATACCCTAATTTTCATGTCAATTACATCAAGACCGCGAGACAAGTTCTGCTGTACTATTTGATCTTCAAATCAATATGGTGTATTGAAATTTAGTTATGAGGCTCTGGCTCAGCTTCATCCTAAACAGAAAAAAATATTTTCGCCAATTAAAGTCTTTAGTATGTTTTAGATTAAAATTTAATTAAATTATTATATCATTCAATTTTTCTTGTTCTGTCGGTTTTAATCACAGTCGCTCCCTGGCTCGAACATTCACAAATATCTGAAAGTGCAATTAGTCACAACAGCCAAGGAAGCTTGAAATATATCAAGTCCGCTGGCCCGTAACATCCTAAATGTTCGAATTACTTTCGGCTAAGAAAGCGGAATATTGCTACCCTTTGCCGAACATAATAGAGATGACCCGCAAATTATTACAGCAACCATAAACATAAAATTTTTGGAATTCTTTTATACTTAATATAGCGTACCGAGGCACCCTCAGTGGGCTAGTAGGTAGTATGCTAGTCTATCAGTCAGGGGTTGTGGGTTCGATTCCCACCAAGGATTCTGAAATTTTTCACTACAAGTTGGCAGGATGACCAAGAAGAATATAATCTGGGCGCCTACAACTGCTTAACTGCTTAAGTGACTGGTCACGAATTCTACAGTATTATCTGACCAAGTTTAAAAGCGAGGTAAGACGTTACTGTGCCTAAAGATAGGCTAACATAAAACGCCTTGGGCCACGGGCAGACACATATTAAAAGGAAATGCTGTGGAGACCTTAGCCTTAAGCTAATGTTAGCAGTTATCATATAATCTCACTGAAAGTAAGTATTCGTAAATTTCCAGTCGGATACCAGAAAACATTGGGGAATGAAGGGGGTCACAATAGGATTCATGAAGTTAGTAATAAACAAATTATGAAGGAAAACACTAATCACAACTAATCACAAACAATTTGTATTAAACATTATTTCTCCCAGTGTATTTAATTGGCATTTAAAATTGTAAGAAAAACAAACGAAACGTTTAAAATTAATAACAACAAATTATCACAAATACAAGCCGTGACTGATTTGCATTCCCTCCCAACTACACTACATGATGTTGAATCTTTACTTCGCCGTCTGCTTTTTCTTTCTTTAAAACAAAAAAAGAAACAAAATTAAAATATTGTTTTTTTACAATCTACTTGTTACTATAATTTTGTTTCTTTATGGTTCGCCTTTGTTGTTTTACATACTAATTTTCGAAAATGTCCAATTGATTGTCTCGGCAATTAATAAAATATAATATTTAATAATCAAAGTGACTTGATTATTAATTAGATCAAATATAAAGAAAACAAACCCAAACACCACAGGTGTCTAAAGCGGGCCACGACGATATACATACTTACATGCTGACTCAAAAAAAGGGCTACGATTTCTTCGAATAACACGGATGATGACTATGGCTTAAAGTGCCACAGCGCAATGGTGGTGATGATTTCAATAATCAAATCAAAATGTTACTTGTAGAGTTAGTTGGCTACAACAGCCAGCCAGCAACAAAATCAAATATAAATGTTTAGTTTGCGTGGCGGCTCACTGGGGGGAAACAATTAAGCTTTATTTCCACTTAATGACCAAAATGCCGCCTGTGTTGATTGTACGCATTTATTACAACGTTACTATTACAAACACAACAACCGCAGCAAAAGCTGACAAATAAAATATACAATATACTCGCCGTTAATAATCGAACAATATGAATCGTGCCATGGTTTTCTGTGCTGTTGTTGTTGTTGTTGGACTCAATTCGTCTGTATGAGCGCTTTTGTGTTGTTCAGTGTTTAACAAGAGAAAAACACGTTACAGCAACAAACACCCCTCAGTTATCATTATTATTGATATCAAAAGGCCATTAACTGTCCAATCAAATATGAATTTCTATGCAGCACTACATGTTGCCAACGCCCCCAACTGTGAAGCGGCGCACTCTTATCCCACGGCTACACACACCAAGTACAAACAACAAAACATAAGATTGAATACAACATCGTTGTTGTGCTCAAACATCGTTTAACACTCACTCATTCAGGTTTCTGGAAAGAAGATATTTAAATTTTCGTTTAAGACAACAGGAACAGCAAGAGTTTGCTGTTGTTGCTGTTAAATTAATATTGTTTTTTTTTTAAGATCACTGAATTTGTGAAACCAACAACAGCACTGCTCTCGTTTCAGCTGATTTTTTTGTAATTTTGCAGCTCAAGTCTTAGCCCCAAAGAAATCAACAACTTTAATTTGAGCATAACGTTTATAATTTAAACTACTCGTACTACCACCAATTGAGTGTGATAAACATTTTAATTTGCTGAAACCGCGCATGTAAAAATCGTTAAATTATTACAAAAATTACACCTGCCTCCTTTTTGTCATCGAAAAATATTTGAGAAATTTTATGTTATGGAAAATATATCCGTCAAGATGATCACAATATATTAGAGTTGGGGGACGTCAATTGCGCTTGTAATTAAGTATACATGCAAATACGCAATTAAACTATTCGCTTTGAAATATTACACCATGCAAATACGCAATTGTTTTAATTACAAATTACAAGTAATTGTAATTGTACTTTTCCAATTACAAATGACATGCAATGTAAAATTGAAAAAATGTCAATAACAATTACAAATAGTTGAATGTAATCGTAATTGAAAAATTCCAACTACTTGTAATTTGAAATTTTTAATTACAAATTATATGTAATTGTAAAAAAAACAATTATAATTACATGTTATGTATAATTATAAGGAACATTATTGAATTTTGTTCAATTGAAAGTAATGATTATTGCCTAATTACATTTATTTGTTATTTGTAATTAATAATTTCCAATTGCAATTACCTGCAATGTGTAAAAAATAATAAACAATTTTTAATTACAAATTAGAAGTAGTTGTAATTGACGTTATTTAAATTACAATTACAATTACTTATAATGTGTAATTAAGAATATGCAATTACCCATTACCTCTAATTTTAACTGTAATTGAATCTCCCCATTTATTCAATATATGTTGTTTAAATCATGTCCAAAATATACCAGAAATATTTCTTGAGATTGATTGAGTACATGTTGTTGGGAGTGAATACATGGACTTTTTAATTTTTCCAATTTTTCACACCCCACAGTGGTAAAAAAAAACTTTTTTTCAATTATTCGGTAGCTCAAGAACCACTAAAGATATCACTTCAAATACATTTTTTTTAATAAAGTATAGAATATGAAATGATACAACCTCTGGATATCTTAAAAAATCTAACCGAAGGTTGGCTGAAGGAACAACAAAATATAAGGTGGTAAATATTAAAGTTAAAAATAAAAGTATTAATAAGAGGGAAGCCTAAGGTAGTGGTAGACTTCGTTCTCACCAACTGACGATTGATAATTGACAGGGCCGCCCCGAGGTTAGTAGGCGCCCGGGGCGAGATTCTGATATGACCCCCTACACATTTAATTGGTCTAGATAAACTTATATTTCTCATATAATTTTTTTTTTATACTTATATTTACAAAGGGTTACATATTATGTAGTAAAAATAAAAAATATAAGAGATAGAATTTTTTTTAAATAATACTTGGAATCAGGAAGTCAAGGAATGTAAATAAAAGAAGTTTCAATGAAATCTGGAATGGTAATCATAAACGTTTTATTTTTCCCCATTTTCTGCAGCTGATGTTGATTACAAAAATATCTTTTTTGGATAATTTTTGCATAATAGTTATCAGCCTTTAATTGCAAGGGCCCTTTAAAAATTAGCTCATTCTTTTCGTTTTTATTTTTGAATTCTGGCCAAGAGGATGATCCGAATTTATCAAGCCAACAGTTTTAGGAGAAGAAATTAATATCGTTTTGTCAACTTCATTCTCATTAATATCTTCGTATCACTAGTATTTCAACTTCATTAAGTATACTCACGTTCACTGATGACAGCCGAAGAACTAGAAGGACCAAAATAGAAAGTGAGCTTTAGGTCCTTCTTAAGAAGCACTTCAGTCATTCTCTAACTAATTGAATCTTTGTGCTCCAGACAGTTTTTTAAGCATGATGGTAAAAAATTATACAGTTCGTAATAATCCTACTGAATGTTTATGGTATGGTAATTGGTAGTCTCATATATAATACTATTGTTTTCGTGTTTTACTTCTTTACTACTTTTTTGTGGGCAATGAAAAAACTAATACTAAATTTTTAGCTAGCTAGCTGTTTTTAATTCGCACACTCGCCGGCGTCATTGGACGGTTCATCGTACTTTTGAAAAACGATCTTTACACCTGGCAACCATTGAGCCACGAGTGGAGCATACATAGGTGATCTTCTACAACTTATTGTTGTTTGTTTTAATAGTCATAAATTACTTTCGAATTTTTCGTCAAATATTCAATATTTGTGCTCCTATCCATAAAGCCGACGGCGATATTTCTTTCGCCCTTAGACAAGTTTGCGCCCTAATAATAATTAAAAATTTTCAAAATCTTACGAAATTGTAAACTGAAGTATTTAAGAAAGCTTTATATTTGAGCACTTGAATTTCTATATATCCAAAAAGTGGGGTGTTTTATAAAATGCCTATAAGCCTTTCTTAACAACTGGGCTGTCAACTTCTTAGAATGAGTAGCCAAGTGTTAAGTGTTAAGGCTTTAAAAAATCTCTGCTTTTTCGTAATCGGTGCTTTGCTTTGCACGAGGAATTTTACAATAAATCATAAATTTTGTTTCAAAATTTAAATACACAGTGTTCGAAATATACAATTTTTCTTTTCGCATTTGTTATACGTTGTCTTTAAAGTAGTCCAAACAAATTTACTAGTATCGAAGTAAGTTTACTTTACTAGCATAAGACATTAGCCACCACCTAGATCATGTGATTTTATACTGTAAGATATTTTTCTGTAGCTTTGCACGAAGTCCAAGGTCTACACAAAGCCACAAGTGGTGTGACGGGAGTTTAGATGGTGTCCGACTCCTAAACAAGAGGTATGAGCATTGCCTTGCCAGCTATTTCTAAAATTGCTACTTGATGTGTCGTTAAGCGCAACAAGGGAGTCAGTATTCACCCAGTATTGAATCAAATGATTTGAATAAATCTGGTAAACATTTTGTTAATACGTTTTGAACAACATCACAATACCCGATTTACTCTCTTTAGTTTCATAAAAATACTACCAGGTTTTGAAGTCAGGCTTAAATTAGTTATATTCTCCCTAAGTTCAAAGAATATTAATTACATACAAATTAGGTGATTCATTTTAAAGAAGAAAGAAAGTGGGAAAATTATATTTTAGACACAAGCAGAATGTAATGCAGTTTCTGCATCGCTACATCCGCATTGTAGCATTCTTCGCATCCATCTACTTTGGATTGTGTTTAGTTGTAAGCAAACATCATCTATTTAATCAACCAAACGGGTACATCGGGGAGCTAGTAGGTAATGTGCTAGTCTATCAGACCGGGTTTGTGGGTTCGATTACCACCAAATATTCTGGAATTTATCAGTCGTCAGTCTGAATTCACTACAGTCGAGAGCAAAAGCCTAGTGACGGCACGATACTCAATGAAAGTAAGGTATTCGTAAATTTCCAGCCGGATAAGAGGAAACATTGAGGAACTAAGGGGGTCAAAAAGGGACCCATGAAGTTTGTAGTCTGTTTCGAACTCCCACTACAAAATAATAATCAACCAAACTTATTTATTTATTTCTTAGTTGGCAGCTTCTTCAACAAAACTAAAGTTTTCTAAATAGTAGAAATTCAATTTATGTAACTGGTTAACAATTTTAAAGAAAATAATTATAGATTTTAAAAATATAAATAAAAATAAAAATAATAAATGGATCGATTATCAAAATAACATATTACTTACTGTTAACAGTTTTTTTAAACAAGGCATATTAATGTGAAAAACTCAGATGAAGAAATACGAGAAAAACTGTATTAAACGGTCAGTTGATGAGAACGAAGTCTACGACAACCTAAAGCTTTCCTCTTGTTTGATATTTTTCTTTTTTTTTTAATATTTGTTGTTGTTTCAGCCAACCTTCTGTTAGCAATGAGAACAACTTTTATTTATTTTTTTTTTTTTTTTTTTGCCCTAACATTATCTCTATCATATACATATCTATACATATAGTAAAACTGTAACAGGACCATTCTTGTACATTAGGGAAATATCTTTTTAACAATTTTTTAAAATATCAAAATTGGCATAGCACAGTCCGATATCTGTATCTGTAACCTTTTTCAACGAAAAAATTTGAAATGAATAAAAAAACACTGTATAAAATTATGAACAATCAATATTGCACTTGTTTAGAAAAACCAATTGGTGCGTGAACTTTTTTGATAATAATTCTTGCAAAAAAAAACCGACTTCAAAACAGCAAACTTAAAATCATGTTTCTTTAAGACGGTAATTATACAATGATTATATTATATTCGAGGAAGATTGTAGCGGGATTTTTTAAATGTCATTGCACAAACTGTCAATTCAGATAAAAAACTAATTTTTGAATTCAATAATCTAAAACAAATATCAGTCGATTTTCTACCGGGGGAGCAGTACTTCCGGAGTATATAGGGGCACAAGACCCCAGGGTTCTGTGCTTTTTCAGGTCAAACCAATGCCAAACGACTGTCTGTATACAGCGGATCAAAAGTTTGGCTATATACATAAAATTACACTAACTATTGCGACACCCTGTAATTTCCGAGTTCAAATTTTATACTTGTTATAGCGGTCGTAGCAATATAGGTTCATTGTAAATTTCAACCGTCTGTCTGTAACGGCTTAAAAGTTTGGTCATATACATACATCAAATTACATAAACTATTGCGACACCCTGTAATTTATAATTTTAAATATTTATACTTATTTTAACACACATAGTAATGGACATTCTGTCTAATTGTTAAGTGTTTGTCAATAACTATTTAAAAGATAGGGTCATATATATCAAATGACGTCACCTATTGGGACACCCTTTAAATTCAAATTTTAATGTAAATACTTGTTAAAGAGAACTTTGTCATACAGATTCTTTGTAAAATTTAACTTTGTGTCCATATACATCAAATTACATTAACTATTGGGACACCCTTTAATTTCCAATTTTAAATATTTATACTTGTTGTTATACCAGACATAGTAGTGAATATTCTGTCTATTTTTCATGTGTTTGTCTATAACGGTTCCAAAGATAAGGACATAATGGTCAAATTACATCAATAATGGGGACACCTTTTAATTTATCCAAATTTTATACTTGTTGTAATAGCGGACTAAGCAATATAGGTTCTTTGTACATTTCAACTGTCTATCTATAACAGTTGAAAAGTTTGGCCATATATATCACTTTTACATTAACTATTGGGACACCCTTTAATTTCCAAATTCATATTTTACACTTGTTATTTTAGCGGACTTAGCAATACAAGTTCTTTGTAAATTTCAACTGTCTGTTTATAACGGTTCAAAATTTTTACCATATATATATCAAAATAAACCAACTAATGGGACACCCTTTAATTTCTAATTTTAAATATTTATACTTATTATAACAGACATAGTAACGAACATTATGTGCAACTTTCAAGTGTTTATCTACAACGGTTCAAAAGATAGGACCATAAAGGTGAAATTACGTCACCTATGGGGTCACCCTTTAATTTTTAATTTTATTTTTTAATTACTTTTTGTTATTGGGAGCTATAGTGATACGCACTTTTTTCTAATTTTAAATGGGTGACCTATAAAGTTCATAATACACGTAAAAAACATGTATGTTGTATGGGGACACCCTTTAATTTTTAAACTTTTAAACTGTTTTTAAAATGGGACCAATCTGTAGCCATAACCTTTCTAATTTTTAAAATCGGTTCAGAAATGACCGAGTTATGAAGGCACAAACATACAAAAAAAAAAAAAAAAAAAAAAAAGCAACACACAGACGAATTGATAACCTCCTTCTTTTTTGAAGTCGGTTAAAAATTAAAAACGATTATGATTTTCGTGGTCACTATGACATGGTTGACCTCATTGTACTACGCCAAAAAGTTGGTTATACCCCTACTGTACATGAAATATTTTTTGAGAATTTGCTGCTGGTGCAACTAGTAATCGAAATAAAATACAAAACAGCAATTTTTAGAATTTTTGTTTGCCTGTCTGTGTTCGCATCATGTAAAAACTACTAGAAGAATTTTAATAAAATTTTGTAAGAAGGTACCTTGGTATATTGGTTCAAATAAAGGATATTTTTTTTTTAAAGAAAATAGAAAAAGTGGTGAAAAAGTGAGTATGCAATTTTACAGATTTAAATGTACTGCAAACTAGGGAGCACCATTTATTATTGAAAGCACAATATTTTAAACATTATTTGTAAAAAGAACTATACAATAAATAGATAATGTTTACAACTTAATACTACCCAAAGTTGATAGATACGAAGAGTGCTGATGACGAACGTAGCCTAAAAATGTGCATTCCGCACTGCTAATCTCTAAAAATTAAATTTTCCTAGTTTTTCTTTAATATTATCACCAAATTTGTAATTTAAATTATTCTTTATTCGAGAGAATATAAGGGAACTTAAGCCTAACTACAAATTTTCGTATGTACATTTATATAAATTTTATAATTGTATCCAGGGATTGGTTCCTATATATAAAGTAAATATATTAATATTAAAATTTGGTAGGGATTACTTTCAACACAGAAAAAATTCTTTTTCACCAATTAAAGTTTTCAATCAGTTTTAAATTAAAGTTCAATTAATTTTTTAATTGATTCAAACATATATTTGTTTAAAACAGTACCAAAAAAATTTCAAAATTAAACAATTAATTGAATCAATTAATTTAATTAAATTTTAACCTGAAACCAATTGAAACCTTTAATTGGTGAACATTTTTTTCTGTGAAAGCAAAATCGAACACACACAGAGCTGGTACGGAATGTAATTTTAAATTTTATGAGAAAATTATGCAAAAAAAAATCTTGTAGCGTCCTGCCGCATATAAAAAAGGAACTGTCATAATTACTACGAGGTTAAAGTTGAATTAAAAAAACTTCTTTAAAAAAAGAAGTATTGAATTTTTTATATTTTAAAATAAAACTTAAGTGCTTTATATTCTGCTTAAATTCACTCGTTTAGTTACCCTCTAATTGCTTATTTCCAAATAATTTATGTAAACCACAACAATTTCATTGAATTAGAAAATTTACCGAGAAAAGAAAATTTGTGGTAATTGGGTAATAAAAACCTGAAATATTCATAATGATCATATTTGCGATTAAGGTCGATCATAACGTTTGTATGCCGCATAGTCCACACAATAAAGTCATAAAATTTCACAAAAAACGCATAAAAAATAGAAATTGTTGTTGGGTTATGAAAGCGATTTGATCTTCCAACAAAAAAAGAAAAAAACAGGCAGCCAGGCAAACAACCACCTGATTATGTGAACAAATATGCGTGAGTACTCATTTATTCATTTTCATAATTCTTGGTAATTGTTTTTATTATTATTAATTTTTTCATTTTCTCATTTTTAAACACACATTTTAGTAACGAAATTGAAGAAAGAAAAAGAAAAAAAGCAAAGAGGCAAAACAAAACATTTGCATTGAATTTGTGGCAATTAAATGAGCACCATTTTAATTATTTCAATGAATATGTTTCGTTGGTTGGCGTTAAGAGTGTTTAAGTGGCATTTATTTTTTTCGTGTGGCTTTAGGTTCCAACCAACATCTTGGACATTTAAGTGTTCGTAGTGGCTAAATGAAATTATGAGAGCATGAATATTTTGTTTTTGGAATATAATTTTTTTTTCAACTGGTCAGCCTGCTTAAATGTAAAAATAAATTTTATATTCTTACGAATCTTGTATACGTCTGCTATTTCTGTTGGTCTATTTTTCTTTTTGTCTGTCTGTGCCTGTATGTCTCTAGCCTGGTCTATGGTTTCGCATTAGCTTTTTTCCACAATTTAATTTTTTCTCTGGGAGTTTCTAGAAAAAGACAACAGCAGACACATTGCGTGAAATACTTGAAATTGTGGCAATTGAGTTGAGCTGAGAGTAAGTATAAATGAAATGAAAATAAAATAAAACCAACATTTCTTTTTATGCAAATGATTAATTATCCGTGGAATTTTCAAGTCAATTAAATATTTTTATTTAAACCAAAACACTTACGTTTGCACTTAATGTTCATTTGCTTGTGCTTTTTTAATTGAATCTAATCATAAAAATTATAATTATTTTTTATTTTTAAATGTTCGTGTGTGTGAGTTTTAATTTCGTTCATAAAAGTCAACCAGAAGAAAAGATTTTAAATTTTGATCATTTCTGTTTAATTTAATTGCTCTGTGTAGAAGTAAATTGTTTTTAATTTAAAAAGCTGTAAATACATAAATAAGTATGTTGATGCAAACAATATTTGGAAAGCTAAATCCAGATTAATGGTATGTTTAGGCTATAATGGTTTTGAGTGAAGTTGAGTTTATAAAAGCAAACAAAGAATAAAACTCGCTTCTTAGCAAGGCGAATTTATTTCACTAGGTGAGACAACAACTACAACACAACAACAACTTCGATTTATACTAGCGTATATATATGTACAAAATTATGCATTTTTGACACCACATTAGCAAAAAATAATCAGCTGATCTATCGCTCACACCAATTGAATTCAATTCGCCTTAAAAACATGAATTGGTTTTACTAGGTGAAAGCGATATAGCATTTTGCTCCTTTCTTGTGCTGCCTTGTTAAAAGTTATTTATTATTATTTTTATTATTAAATTTGTTGTTTTGTTGTTAAAATATATTCGCCTGGCTTTAACATTATTCTATTTCCTCATTCGACAAACATTTATAACAGATCTAATCGCATGTGGGCCTTCGGAATTTCGTGCGAAATCATCTTAGGCGACTAGGGTTTTGTGAAGATTTGTAGCCAAATGCATAATCGAACGCCGATTTAAAGGGCCTTTAATAATCTAATAATTTGGAGGGAATGGAAAAGTTCTCTTAGAATTTAGCATTGTAGGTTGCCTTAATATGTTCAAATGTAAAGAAAAAATTAATACAAAAATTATTTATATATGAAAAAAAGTAATATGTTTTTAAACAAATGATTGATAACTTTTACTAATTTCGTGGTGTCATTCAGTACTTTTTTTCATCTACGGAAATCAAAAATAAGTTAGAAAAACTTCACGCCTTCTCTTAAATTGGGTAAACACTTTTAGATTCATTAGGACCCTCGGGCGAGACGAGCAACATAGTCGCTGAGATTAAATTTAAATGGTATCGCCCATTTCCTGCATGGGTCGATGGCCTTGTAATGTAGTTACCAACCTTAATATTGATCTACTCTTTTAAAACACCACACCAAATAGGATCTAACCCAGCTTTTAATAACTATAGTGTATATATAGGTTGGAAATAAGGGAGAGCGTTTTTAATATTTAATTAAGACCGCTTTCGAAAGGGTTTATGTAATCAAGTGTGATCTATTTATATGTAAATATATAACGACGTACATAAATATGTATACGTAAAATCAGTTGTAACAATATTTGTACCTCGTAAAAGTATGAAAATCTTAAAGTTTTTTTGCAAACATCCTGTCATCACTCCCATAAGCAAATTCACACACATAAAATATCAAACGCTGGCACGTAATACGCTTGCGATAATGATATTTTTAATGTTCCAATTAAAACAAATTATAAATTTCGCCAAAAATTCTCAGAATTTGTAATCAGAAAAAATTAAATTTTGGTTGCTGCGTTTTAATTCTTTTCTTATCGTATTTTTCTAAATTAATTGTTTATGAGATTTACGATCTTGGGGCAAAAATGCTGAGTGAGTGGCATGCCACATCACCATTATAAAGACAAATAAAAAATTTATTCATAGTTTTAGTTTCAGTAAATGAATAAATTATAAAACGATGTCACCGCAGCACCATCATCAACATCAACATCATCACTATCGTTGTCGTTGCCTTTGTGATGGTTTTTTGCATCTGTATTTGTTTAAAAACAATTTTCGCACTATATTTTTGTTTTAATATGAATTAAATTGAAATGAAATAAAATAAAAATCAGATCAACAGCAACAACCAGAGTAATATCAATGGTACTAACAACGACAAACAAACAATAGTAATAAGTTGAAGAAAAAAAATGCAATCAAATGTATGCTGAATGTGGTTGCAACAACAACAACAGCAACAGCAAGAAATAAATAAAAAAGATCTTCATGCGAACAATTTCAAGGAATTGCGCATATCAAGCGCGTCGGCACGCTCCGTTTCGGCTCACAATTAATTTTCCCTATGGGGCTGCAAATAAAGACGTTGATGATGTTACAGCTGCTGATAATGATGATCATAAACGTCGTCATCGTCATCATTATCATTTCACTCATTTTACCTTAGTTTGTAAAATCAAATAGACTAATAGAAGAAATTGTTTGTTTGCCACACAAAAACATCCCAAAATAAATTGCAAAAATTTAAATTTACACACACTTCTTAATAAAGACAAGTGTACATGTGGTTTTAGTGTGCAGACAGAATTCAGCACAAAAAAAATTTGTCTGAAGATCACAATCATGATTTGAAAGTGGTGGCAGTACCACTACTAGCAGTTGTTAAATGATAAAACAAAGTGGCAACAGTATGTTAATATGATCACACAATGCAGAACCTTAAAATTATTGTATGTTTTGAAATTTTTGAGTTGCATGTCTGGGGTTTAAACAGCGCACAAATCTTGGAGAAATTTTGAACCCACACGATTAAAAACTATTTATCGTAGTTCTTGATCGCCTTTTTAGTAAATCAGCAGAGCTGAGTATGAAATTTAGATCGTCCAAATATCGATCTATGAAAAGACGTTAAATATTACTCAAAATTTAAGTATTCATTTGTCATCCATTTTAAATTGATCAAAAGAGCGTTTGCCTAGAACAATTCTAAGTGTATCTTGACAAAACTAACAACGCAGCAAAAAATTACGTTTACTTGGAAGCAAGTTTGTAAGAAATATAAGCTCCCTTCCAACATGCTTCAGGAAGGAATGATTTTTGTTTGCGATATCCCACTTGGTCTGTCTCTTTGCTTCACCAAATTCTTTGTAAAAACTTATTCGCTTACATGCCTGCATTCGCCTAACCGAGAGAGGTCTCTTTGTTTTACAAAATTTTATAAAGAAAACTTATTCGCTTACATACCTGCATCCTCGTAAGCGAGAGAGGATGCAGTTTGTTATCAATATAAAATTCTCGAATGCGCTTATTGATGCTTTTGGAAGACATGAGCTTTATTTTACTGCTTACCAACACCCAATAATTTTTTGCTGGGAAACTGAGCAGACATAAAAATATTTACTAAATCAACACAAAACCGAATGTTTAGTTGATTTGAACAAATCAAAAATATTCATTAGGTTCAGATATAACCTTAATTAAATTTTTAATTGATTCACTTACACTGGTCAACACAATTTTTATTTTTTAATTTTTTTAATACTGAGAAATTGCTAACTCCTGCTTAGCAGGAGTATTTAATTTTTGGGCTGACTTCCTTCCCATAGAAAAAACTGGACAGCCTCTGTAATTAGCAGTGTGGTTTCCACCGCAATTGCTACATTTTTTAAAATTAGATTAATTTTTAGGTTTATCGCATTGAGCGGAACAATGTAGCTCGCCACACACTACGCAAACCGGTGGCAACTTACAGTATGCCTTAGTATGGCCATACTTTTGGCAATTCAGGCACTGTACGGGTCCTGATCGCTTATGTGGCTCCTCCACTGTCATTTTTCGGTTCAGTAGATATTTTTTTATTTAACTTTTAAAGTCCTTGAATTACATGATTCTGAAGCTTTTCAGATCATCTATAGAATTTTTTATTTAAAGAATGTCTGGACGACAGGAAGCTCAAGTTCAATTCACTAAAAAATGTAATACCTTTCCAGCACTGGAATTGCTATGGATTTCAGTAGTTTATGTTTGTGTGTCTGAAGTTCATGCTTTCAAGGTATGGGTGGTGTTGGTAGTAGTGGTACTATTTTAACTTTTTTTCCTCGATTTTAATTCAATTGTATCTTGTGTTTATACCATCGCTTTTTTTTCTACATACTTTCAATTGAAGCTCGCAAGTAAAACCAATTTTCTTAAATAATGATGTTGTTTTTGTTTGAAAACGTTTTTCTCTCCTCTGCATACAACATCAGCATCATTTACTGCAACAGTTTACAAGACAATTCACTTTTGTGCGAAATTAAGTAGCAGTTGTAGTCACGCGTGAATCAAATACAGATTTAAGATGGAAATTAAAAGAATTATATAAAACAAACAGCAACAACATTAAATAACTACGACAAATTTCACTGAATTTTAAATCGCATACATTTTCATTTAATTTTATTTTTATTTTATTTTATTTCGTTGTTTGGTTTATTTCTTAATGACAGAACGAGTATTCATGTTTGCCATCCAGCCAGCCAGTCAGCCAGTTTGCAAGTACATAATATCTTTTGCAGTTGCAATAGTAATTGCACTGAGAGTATTGGACCGAGAGTACGAGTACGAGTGCTGTGTGTCGAATGATCACCATAAATGCCACTGCCACTAGCAGTCATTCTGGATACTCCTTCCTAAGGGCTATAACTAATTACATTCGCAATTATTTCATGTTTTGGCCAATTTAGTGGGACAAATTTATCTGTGCGGTGTCATCTACTTAGAATTGATGGTGCAGCTGTAGTAACAACTACATAAAGGCACCATAAACAGCAACAAAAACAGCAGCAGCAATGTTTGTAACAGTCAACAGCAGCCTACACAAATTCACAAAAAACAAAACAACAACAAAAGCAGCAGCAAATGACAAACAATGTGATTTTTTAACAACAGAAAATAGAATTAAAAAATTTTAAATTACTACAGTGAGTGACATAAAATGTGTAAAACATTTATACCTTAATATAAATTCATACTTTCTATCTGACATAATACTCAAACCTCTTTTTTCCGAGTGCCTTACAATAATACCACCTAATATATATATATATATATATATATATATATATATATATATATATATATATATATATATATATATTTATACAGAACCATATATTCCATATTTGAAAAAGTTTTTAACAGAATAAGAAGAGTAATAAACAAAAATTTAACGACATAACAATTACACTCCATGGATACTCATGCCAACCAATTGCAATAAATAAGCAAACGATACCTCAGCTCTTGCACGGCAAATATCTTGATCGATGCCTAACCTGGAACAACAAAATTGAATCAAATTTTACACAAATGAAGTTAAAAGTCGTGCAAATAAACTTCTTTTTGCCCGAAATTTTAGCTTAAATAGTAAACCAATATGGTGTTTTAGAAATCAGTTATGTAGGATACTGCTTGAGTTTCAATCTTAGAAAAAGTTCAAAGGTTGATGGCTCTAAAAATTATCACAGCTGATAGGCTTTAATTTAAAATAAAAGCATTCACAAAGATCTGCTTTCTGGTAAAGCATAAATCAGGAAGTACCGCATACTTCTCTTTTTCATATTTGAAAAAGAGAAAAAAAATAAAATGCATAACCGATAGCCCGTCAAATCCCAAATGATCGTGGTTACATTCGACTGAAGAGAAGGGATATTTCTTCTCTTCTCTTCTCTTCTCTTCTCTTCTCTTCTCTTCTCTTCTCTTCTCTTCTCTTCTCTTCTCTTCTCTTCTCTTCTCTTCTCTTCTCTTCTCTTCTCTTCTCTTCTCTTCTCTTCTTTTCTTTTCTCTTCTCTTCTCTTCTCTTCTCTTCTCTTCTCTTCTCTTCTATTCTCTTCTCTTCTCTTTTCTTGTCATCTCTTCTCTTCTTTGCTTTTATTTTCTTCTTTTCTTATCTTATCTTGTCTTCTGAACTGTTCTGTTCTGTTCTGTTCTCTTCCCTTCTCCTCTTTTCTGTTAAGTTCTATTTCTTTATATTATTTACTCTTTTCTCTCCTTCTGTTAAATTTTTTTTTTACTATCACCAGGGCATGGTCGAATAAAGGGAGACTCTCCCTTTGTGCAAATTTTACTTAAACTTTCACACATTGCAATGGGCAGGAAAAGATATCCGAAGGGTGTTATTTCACATACGCACTGTTCGGGCAAACAATTAAATTTTTCCTATAATGTGTACTGCGATTCACTGCAAAATTTACCACACATGGATGGGCCCTTAATGAGAAGAGTGTTGTACGGGAACATTGTTGCAACCGGTAAACAGAGAAACGCATCACACATTGCGTCGATTTTGAGATATAGGTGATATAAATAGTTCGATGATGACTTGGAGCAAAGTCTCTTTTAGAGCATTTAAAAAAACTTAAAACTTCTTTCGAGTCTTGGAAAATATGTTCAGTCCATCGCACTGGATTTCCATGCTAAGAATGTCAAGAGCTTTCCGATTTCTTATTACCTACATCAAACCGAGATTGTGATAGTAGGCTCGTCCTATTATTGAATGAATATGAACGGCAAATGCTGCTATCATCAACAAAGAGTAGATAGGGTTGGGAAGATTAACAATGAAGGTATTTCAAATGAATCATATCTGCAGTATGACCTGCTGTTTGGCTAGACGTTCTTAAGTATGACTGCTTCCTCTATGTTGGATAAACCTGACCATTTGTTTGTCGTTTTTTAATTAAAACCAAAAAAATAGCGTAAATTTTTAAGTTTAACATTAATTTAACAGCCACTGTAAAATTGCAATTCAAATTATGAATGCACATGGAATTTTTAGAAAAAACTCCAGCCAATAACAAAAACTGGAAAATGAATGAAACTTATTGTTCATTACAACTCTATACATTTTTGCAATGAAATATTCTGCATCGCTTGAGATGTTGTCCTCTCTTCCCCCCCCCCTCCCCCTCGTTGTCTCTCGGTATCCACTGTAATGCCTGCTGACAATGATCGGTTTTATAATTGGTGATTTGAGTGTGAAGTTAAAAAAGTCATTAAGATTCTGGTGTTTTGAATGCGCAATCATTGAATTTAATTCTTCAGTTATGCTGGGGCTGTTTGCCAAATTAGATCCATTAAGATTTTTTCTAATTTGTGTTTGTGTGGCATGAATAAATTACATTAAAAATCTGTTGCAAATATTAGCAACAACAATTATTTGAAAGCTAGTAGCAGCAGTAAAATACAAGAAAGTAATCAACATTTTACACGAGTAAGTTAATTAATTTCTAGCAATATATCGTTTAAATTCTAATCTAATCTTTAGAAAAATCAATAACATTTTCCGTTTCTTTCTTTGACTCAATGAAAAAATCTACTTCTACTCATAAATGTGTTTTTTTTTTGTTAATTTTATTCTTTGTTATTAAAAATGTAACAGAGTTAGAAAAAGACCTACACACACAGAGAATCTTTTCTATGCCCATAATAACTAAAAATAATTCCAAAAGCTTAGTTGAGTGTTCAAAAGCATGAAATTACAATTCAACATCATCGTCCTTTCTTCTTTATAGCCGTCTCTTTTTAACTTCATAGCAAATATACCACCCACCTAAACATCCTCATCCGCACATTGTCAGCTTCTTTCTAACAGAGTTTAAATGTATGCGTGTGTTAATGTGTATATTTGAGCGTATATGTGTGTGTGTGTCTCTGGCCCATAATTCAGTTTCAATTTCTAACAGTTCAAGTACTTTTTAATTGGATTGCCTCTGCCTTGTTTGTTGGCTGCCACTGCCACTGCCACATTCGTATTCGTATTTTATTCAACTTTTCATTGTTCTTTTACATTTCATTTAAACTGACTTTTGGTCTGAATTGCTAGCTGACTTGCTGACTGGATGGTGAGATATGTATGTATGTATGTGTCTATCTGTCTGTTTGCTATTTAAGTCCTTATTTTATTTACTGTGTGCGTTTGAATGTGAGTGTAAATACTTTCCTTGGCATTTTGAACTTTTCTCAACTTACAATGAAATTGCTTCGTTGAAATCAAATGTTTTCCTCTTATAAAAAATTATAAATTTACGTTTAGTGTAAACACAAGTACACATTTAGTTATTTATATTTTATATTTACTAGTCTACGAGTATCTATAAATTGATATAGAAATTTTGGTGTCAGAAAAAAACGTACAAATTTTTTTAGAAAAATTACAAATTTAAGAAATTATTTTTATTCTGAAATAATTTTTTACATTTTTCAAATGAATAAGCTCAGATCAAATAAACCTTTTTCAGTTTAAAAACATCGCTATATGTAAAGGATGTTTCAATAAGAGCTCAAGATATTAGTGTTCAATAAAACATGGTTGTCTGTAGCAAAGTATTGAAATATTTATGTATTTAGATTTAGAAAGTATAAATTTGGGAATAATGTATGAAACAAAATATCTTGCATATGGCCGCCAAGTCTTTGCTGGCATATGCGTATTGAATACATGTGGTGGTATTTCATTGATACAGCGTCTAATCTCGGCTTTCAACGCTTCGATGGTAGCAGGGTTATTGGCATAAACCTGTGACTTCAGGCAACAACACAGCCAGAAGTCTAAAGGCGTTAAATCTCAAGAGCGTGGAGGCCAATTCTGGTCACCAAATCAGGAAATGACACGACCAGCAGCAAACTCGTGCAAGATCGTCAATGTTTAACGGGCGGTATGACATGTGGCACCGTCCTGCCGAAACCACATGTCGTCAAGATCAATAGCTTCCAAATGAGGCACAAGAAACTGTGTTATCATAACTTAACCATAACGGTCGCCATTCGCCGTTACTGCATTACCTTCTTTGTTTTCGAAAAAAAACGTTTCAATTATTACTCCATACTATAATGCATTCCATACAGTGACCCGTTGTGCATGCATTGTTTTCTGATGAATCATTCGTGGATTTTCTAAGCCCCAAATGCGACAGTTTTGTCTATTAACGAAACCATCTAGGTGAAAATGGGCCTCATCAATGAAATTGATTTTGTTTGCAAAACCAGCAGGTTGCTCCAGGATCCAATTGGTGAAATCTCTTCGCTGTTCATGGTCTACTGGCAGAAGTTGTTGAGTAAGTTGGATTTTTTAGGCACGTAGCTTTAAATTTTTAATAAGAATTCGCTGAGGAGTTGACGTCTCTAGCCTCTCTATCGCACTCTCGCGAACTGCCGTAATGTTTTGTAGTAAACGACCTCTACAAGTTCATTTAGAAGCAGTACTTTCGAATTTTTTGATTATTATTTTCACAATAGATGAATTAGGCACATTATTTCGACCGAACATTGAACGCACTTTACGAATAGTGGCAATTAAATGTTCACCATTTTGATCATAATTATTGACTGTCAAACATGGGGAGCACTTCAAATCATGTGCTCTTATTGAAAAACCCTTTACTTAATTTGCTATTTTAACACTGAATACTGCGTTCGTTCTTAGAAAAAATATGATCCAAAACCTTGGCCACCGATTTTACTATATTTGCTTTTACCTGGTTGAACAACAAATGTCATGAGGCTGTTATTTCATTTCTGTGGTGAATTCACTGCACACTAGTGTTGTGCGGGGTAGCACAAAATCTAGATTTACGACTCATATCTCTCGCCTACCAACTTCTAGATCATGTCTTATGAAGCGCTTCATTTAAACTGGCTCAAATTAATAAATCTCTCCGTTATGCCTGAAAGTACCTGATCTATAATACCTTGCAACCACCCAAATGATGAAATAAAATCAATACAATAACGGGATAGAACAGGGCGATTTAGTCTTTCTTTATTATCATTTGAGAGGTCCTACAAGTACGATATATTTTTAACTTTTATAAACCTTATCTTACGAAAGTAATTTGCAAAGTGTTAAATTAAAAACAAGAAAAATAAGATTAGACTAACCTTATTCAAGCATCGCACATTTTTACAGTAAAGTTTTAGTGATTTTTATTTTATTTTATTTTATTTAATTATATTTTTTTTATTTCCCCACTTTGTTCAAAATTAATTGAATTGAATTTATCACAACTTTTTTTATCTATTTTCTGCAGCAACAAAAAAATGAAACAAAACAATAAAAGAAATAAAACAAAAAAAATAACAACAACACCTTCAAAGGTTAATTAAAGTATTTTACAAACCTTGTAAAGTAAATTGAATGGCAACCCTTTCTGCACTCACACTGACACACAATCACAAAGATTGGTGGCTGTGTGTTAAACATGTAATTTTTATTTCCTTTAACCCATTTTAAGGAAAACTGCACACATACATACATGAAAACACACACTCTTTCACTCACATATATAATATATGTAGAACAACAATGACTATAAGAGCAACAACATCATCTCCAACCATCATCATTTTTATAAGTGAGTGGAAATTTGTTACATTATAATTATTTTCCACAATTGGACATATTGGTATGGTTACTGTGAATGCACTGCAATGGCAATAATGCCAACAACTACAATAAAAACAGCAGCAGCAGCAGTAACAGTAACAACAACTACACATACATAAAAACAGGCACACATACACAATACAAAAGACTTTTCAATTTAATTTCTTGCTGCTATTGTTATTGCTGACGATATCAATTGCAAGAAATAAAAGAGGTAGAGATTCCTTATTTGGTTTCATTGGGGCTTAAATGGGCGAAAATAAAAATAGAAATAAAAATCAGACGCCATTTTTAAGATTTCATATATGTCAGGACAATTTTGTTTATTTTTATTAGTTTGTGTGTGTGCTTTTTTCTTTCAATATTTTCAATATTTTTTCTAGTCCAATTAGTTGTCCTTTTCTTTCGCTTTTCAGTTATTTAGGCCAACACAGCGCATGTTTGTTTGATAAGTATTTCCTAGAGAAATTCAACAAAATTCAAATTTATGTTTTTATTTACCAAATTATTCCCCACACTTGAACTGGGCATGTCCCAAATTCAATGTACAACAATTTTAAATCAGGGGTATTTGATTGTTTAAATAAATATTGATTTTTGCAGGATTATGTTTTTCCAAGGCTGGGGAAAAATTACATGCATCCTTGTTACATGCAGTATTATTTGTATTTCTAGCTGTTTCTCTTGCCATCAGTTAGTGTGTAAAATGTTAGGGGCAGTTTTTAAAAGAATTGTTTTATAACACAAAAGCTTGGCTTGGAAATTGTTTGCAACAATTAAATGTTTTAATTAGTTTTAAATACAAATTTAGTTAACTATTTAATTGATTTAATTACCAACTTAATTAGCAAAAAAAAGAAAATAACAATATAATTTAAAAAAATTTGAATCATTAAAAAATGTAATTAAATATGTTTGCAAAACTAATTAAAAACTTTGTGCAAACGAATTTAGTTTTTTTTTTTTTTGGTTAATTAATTTCCACATTAAGACGTGGAAAAAGCCCACTCTACACTTAACACTAACATGATGCAAGTTTTAACATGATGTTAGTGTTAATGGTTTTCATTTTATGTCTAATGTGGACGGGAGGTTATAAATATATGTAACCCGGTCTATGAAAAGGTGGCTTATGACTCAAAAACAATATTTCGAAAAATTAGCTGTTAAAGATAAACAATGCATTTCGTCAGTTTCTTAGTAGTTTTTCTTTTGCATTATGAACAGTCATGCCCAAAAGGGCATGACTGTTTGCAGCGTTCAATCTCGTTTTTAAATTTTCCAACTCCATTTATTATCTTGATTCTGGATTTTCAAAAAAATTCTGTTTTTCTTTCATTTGTGCTCTTCTTTCTCTACATTTTTAGTACACTTCTAAGCAAGTTAGGACTTTCTAGTTTTCACCACGTGAAAGAGCGTCTCAAATCTATCGAAACCAAAAAAAAGTGGAAAATTTTTTTTTTGATTCATAAGCTACCTTTTCATATTCACATCTATTTTTAATTGGCTGTTTTTCAAGGCAAGGTTTTCAAACTAAGTTTTTTATATATATCGACTCGATTTTATTCGACTGATCCATTTCTTGGATTTGTATATTAGAAAAAGAAGCTGGCATCCAAATCTGCAGAATAAAATAATTTCGACAATTCGAAACGTAGGTAAAGTGTCTTAAGTATCCAAAATGCACAAATGTGCACCTAAAGCTTATCAAGATGGAACATCACATTTTATTGTGACTAAAATTGTGAATTTTTTCAATATTTCTTAATTGACAATACCGAGAAATTATGTTTTTCATTTCCAAGTGGGAATAATTCTGTTCTTATCTCAAATAATAATGAACCGGTTTTACTATTTTCGGGTCGAATACTCCTCTCTGTTCTCTAAACAAGCTGCAAACACGACCTTTATTCTAGGTCTTACCGATATGTTTTTTTTTCATCCTATTTTTTAATAAACATTTATTTTAATTTTTTTTTTATTATCTTTTCTTTTCTTTTCTCTTCTTTTCTTTTCTTTTCTCTTCGCTTCGATTCTATTCTTTTCTAAAACACTTCTTTTTTCTCTTTTTCTTTTCTTTTTTTCCTTTATTTCCCTTCTCTTCTATTTTCATTTCAATTTTTCTTTTTATTTTATTCGTATTAAATTTCTATTTTATTGGCTTTTTGCCAATAAAATAATAAAAATTCAAATCACTCAACCATGTTAGATGCTCATGACCTTAACTAGTTTGAAAACTTTACCTCTTCGGCTACTCGAAACACTAGCCTTTATGTGCCAAGGACTTCGTGTAGTGATTTCGGACTTTAAGACTTAGCTTCCAGCTAGCTAATAGTATTAGTGGCAATATATGTTTAAGATATTTCTAATAATATTATTATACAATAAATTCCTTTACAGCACTTTGTGAAGACACCATTTAATTGTGTTATACACTATACCTATACAATCTAACGCACACATATGCATTCATAAAAATTCAAAACATATATAATCGTAAACGTAAACGGAGAACTATAAATGTTGTAAGTTTATTTTCAGTAATTTTTATTTCCGTTTAATTGGCTCCCAACTCTTCCCTGTCCCTCATTTTTATTGTTTTTGCTTTTTTTCCAATACAAAGGAAAAGCAGGGCACGTGCATATTGTTTGGCTAAATACAACAAACATAATAACGACTTTTTCGTTGTCTGCTTTAAACTTCTAATATTTTACAAATGACCCAACGTCATGATCGTTAGTTGTTGTTCAATTTAGCGCTAGACGGTCAGTCAAGTCATTTAGACGACATTTAGTAACGAGTCAATTTATATAGAAAATTGGGCAAAAATTTATAATGTCTGTAGTCAGTAGCAGCAGACTAATACGCGCAACACACATACATACATACATACATACATACATACATACATACATACATACATACATACATACATACATACATACACCAATGCGAAGCCTTGATTGTTTTATTTCTGTGTGTACAAAGTTCGTTGTGGTTGTGCTAATAAAACGCCCATTCTACCAACAATTTACAACAAGAGTTTAAATAAAAATGTAACAACTGACTAAATAAATTTAAGTGAATAAATATTTTTAGTTGGCTTTTTGTTTTTATATATAAATGTGATGTAATATTTTGTATCATTTTGTTGTTGCTGTAAATAACGAAAAGAGTATATAATTATGTACATATTTGCATTTGCGTGAGTGTATAAATTAGTAGTGTTAGTATGTATTTCACATTAAATGGCAGGAGGAAGTGCTGCAATTAGAACCATATTAACCGTAATTAAATTTAATTGCTAAATTAAGCGTGATAAACAAGTCGAATAATTTTTTGATAATGATGGCAATGCAAACATTTTTTTTTTATTATTTACAAATTATTATTATTTTTTTTTATTGGACCAGCACTCAGGGGATGACCCTTACTCATGCAATGCATTGTGCCCGAACTAGGAAATTTGGTTATGGGAAGGAGGATAGATGGAGTAGTGTTTGTGGACATTTGACTTGAACTTTCTCATATTGAAGTTGATAGGAAAGACATTCGCAGGGAGTTTATTCCACATACGAACCGTTCGGGCGAAAAACGAATTCGCCCTATAATGCGTAGTGCGATTCACTGGCAAAATAGACTTTGTGGCGCTGGCCCATACATGAGAGTTGTATTACATATTCCGGATAGAGGTGATATAAATAGTAAGAAGATCAGATGGAGTGAAGTATGTCTTACACCGTTTTAAGATACCGAGTTACTTGAAAGCTTCTTTCGAGACTTGAAAAATGTGTTTAGTCCATCGAACATCGCACTGGATTTTCATGCCAAGAACGTCAAGAGCTTCTGATTCCTTAATATATACATGACTCATAGCTACAGATGAAGCATCATTTTCAAACGCACGTCTGTGCGTAATCATACAACGTTGAGTCTTACGGGCATTAAATTGTACTCTATTCACGCGACCCCATTCAGAAATTGTGGCAAGATCATGATTGAGCGTATCATTCATATTTTGTCTCTTGACTCCAATCTCCAACTGGTTCGGCCTATTATTGAATGAGTATGAATGACAAATGCTGCTATCATCTGCAAAACAGTAGTAGGTCATTTAAAAAAAGAAGAAATAGTGTAGGAAGTGCAAGGAGAAAGAACGGAGTTCTTTCTCCTTGCCTTATAAAATAAGAACGAGAAATTATTAACATTTTTGAAAATGTTTAACAAATAATAGCCAATATTAAGATTCAACCAACTTTAAATGAAATTTGTATTAAATAAAACAATCTCATGTTCGGTTATATCGGTCAGATAAATCATATATATTTTAGTAATTATTTAGCTTTTCTTTTCTTTGACTTTTTATTATAATTTCTTTTTATATCTTTGTTTTCCTTTATTTTACTTTCCTTTGATTTCTTCTGTTTTTTTATTTGCCTTTAATTTGGTTTTCTCTAGTTTTCTTTTATTTCCTTTTCTTATCTTATCTTTTCTATTTTCTCTCCTATTTTTCAATTTGTCTCTCATTTTTTCTCATCTATTCCCATCACTTCTCTTCTCTTCTTCTCTTTTCTTCTCCTCTATTCCCTTCTTTTCTTCTTCCCTTATTTTTTCTTTTATTTGCTTCTCTTCTCTTCCTCTTCTATTCTCTTCTCTTTTCTTTTATTTTATTTTCTTTTCTTCTTTTTTTTCGTGGTGGTTGTGGTTTAAGATCGATGTATGCAGAGATGGTGCATTGTGGATCAAGATGTACTGTTGCACTCTCAATAGAATGAGTTGGATGGTCTCCAACCCCTAAGCAAGAGATTAGGACATGGGTTCATGGTTTGCCATGATCTATAAAGTGCTACTCATTGTGACTGTGCAGTACATCTAGTGCGGTATCGATGGCTTCTTTTACATACGGCATGTTATCGTAGAGTGTACTGTACTACACAATGGGGTCGCTAGTCACTTGGTGGTAAAACCACCGTCGGATAAGAGCCAAATGTACATATTGTAACAGGACAGCTTCTCAACATGAAGTATTTTTGAAAATTTTGTTGCTGGTGCAAATATTGATCAATATGAGATACAAAACAGAAATTTTTGGAATTTCTGTCTATCTGTCTGGATGAATTTTGATAAAACTTTGTGAGAAGGTACCTTAGTATCTTGATTCGAAAATCATATTATTTTTACCCGTTTAAATATATAATTTGCAAGAATAAGTAGAGATGAAATAGTGAAAGTACGCAATTTACCGATTTAGTGGTTCTGAAAACTTGGCAGCACCTTTTATTTTTGTAAGCAGGAACTTTTAGGAAATCTTTATTAATAATAAGTAAAAGTAGTAAGAAATTAAATATTCAGTTACCGCCAAACTATACATGATCAATCACAATGTAAAATATTCAATATTCAGCAAAAATCAATTGCCATTCAAAAAAAGATTAACAATTGTTTAATTAAAAACCAATAATGAAGAGCCAATTAAAAATATTTTCCTCTCTGTCTCTTCATTACTTGGATGAAGAAGTGTTATAAAAAAACAAAAATATCATCAATTATTATGAAGAAAACAAAAGATGCTGGTAAAGACAGACAGGCGGACGGTTAGAGGGACGGACACTTATAGATGGCATTCACTCAATTCATGTATTTAAGAAAACAATACAAGTTAAGTACTCACTCGTACATTTGTAATTTGGATTTGTAAAAGCAGAAATTAAAACAAAAACATCTACCACCGCCACAGCAATAACAACAACAGCAAATAATTCAAAAATGATGTGGGAATTTTAATATCACCTCCATCCTTCCATACCAGTTCACATTTGAACTAAGCATGTATGAGTGTTCAGATGTATTGGAAAGTAACTGTGTAATGTTGGTTGGTTGGTTGTTTGGTTGGATATTGTGCTGCTGCTGCTGTTGTTGTTTTGCTTTTCTCTCTCTTTGTTTTATCTCATAAAGACATCAACATGACTATTAAAGTGGTCGGTCATAAAAACAAATTTAAAAATTAATTCATCATTATTAACATGTCACTTAAACTAGTTGACATTTTTATTCCTGTAAGTATGTGCGTGGATGTGTATATGTGTGCATGTATTTCTATGTTTGTGTGTTATTTCATAGTAATTAAATGCATGTTTAACAGACAACTAACGACTCTGCATAGTGGACTTTCCAAAATGGGAAATTAAAAGTGACAGTTATAAGGACTTGTAGGAGTATTTCTGCTGTTGTTGTGTTGGTTTTATGGTTGCACCTGCATATTGTTGTAGAAATATGTACAGCCTTTCAAACCACAATCAAATAAAAAGGGTATATTATTGATGAGATTTAAAACGAAATTGATTACAATTAAAAATATTCTAAGAATTTTTATGACAAAAGAGTTAGGGAACCCATCGAGACTTAGATATTTAGAAATATGTTTAATTTTAAAAGAAAGTAATGTAATAATCTTTGCTGTTTTTGGCATACTAAACAAGATCCTTGACAAATTATCCATTTCTCATAATTTTTTCGCAATGAAAATATGCCTGATTTTATTTTCGTCTCCTTTAAAAGAGATGTTAAAAATAAGACGAGACATTTTTTACGGTGTCCCATTAACGCTTGATTAAGGCAATAATATTTACCACTTTCATTACTCATCGAAATGAACTATTACTTCCATACAATGAAAAATTATTAAAAAAAGCAACAACATCATTATGCAGAAATTTAACTTTATCTTAGTTATAATTCGTAAGGTATTGAATCCAATAAATATCAAGACTTTGACCGGATGCAAGTGGGTTTTTTTAGCATTAGCTTCTTCTCAAGACCTACACAGGTCATCTGGTGACAAGTACTGTCAGAATTGCTGGCTACTACTGTGTGGTCGCTACTAAAGGAAAAGGCTCGCGGGTGGTCTACACTAACCACTTTAAAATTGCCCAAAATTCTTTGGAACTCAATTGACAATAAAAGGACGAAGACACTACTGTCTCTCGAGAAAAATTCGATATCGCTTCTTGTAGGCATCACAACGGGGCACTGTCTAATTGGACGTCTGTCGGATCATATGGGAATCTCTCGCGATGGGTACTGCAGAAGCTGTATGGATGAGGGGGAGAAAGAATCAGTTCAACATCTTCTTGTGTCGGCTCTTCAAGAACGCAGGCTCTAATTTTTGGACCAAAGTTTTCTTCAGAACCTGTTATGTCTTAGTGATGCGACACTGAGTAGCCTACTAGGATTTGCTAGAGGCTGCAGGTGGTTCTCAAGAACTGGAGATACTGGAGTTCTGTAGGTATTAGTGGCGGTAGATGGTCGTCGGGGCATTGCAATAGGCCTTAATGGCCTCTGAGTGAACTAAAGTAGCGCGGGCGGATCGTTTTACCTAAACTAACCTTGTGGAACAGCGTGCACCGATAGCGGAATTGGCAACATAATCGACGTCCAGTTTTAATTCAGACATACTTGCGTAATGAAGAGCTCTCGGCAGGTAAATCAAACGAGCAAGGTGGTGAGGAAATTCTATGAGGTAACTTAAAATTTTTGAAAATACGATAGTCCCGGTAAGATGCTAAGATGTTAAAACAACTTGTACTACACTAAATTCAACAAGATTATAAATTAAGCCTTTTGAGCTGGCGATATTAATCTTCAGTGAAACCCTGGAAAATACGACCAAACCTAACTGAGAAACGGAAAGAATCGTCGAGTGGGGTTAAGAAATAAGCTGGATTCAACCGAACAAGACATACAATAAGGCCTCAAAAAAGGGAGTGAGTTTTATTTCTGGAGTTCTCAAGACTTTAAAGGAAACGACTCCAGGAGACCGAGGAATGGGGAAAAATTTTAAGGTGACCCAGCCCAAATAAAAAACGGAAAGAATCTTCTAGTGGACTATAATAAATAAAAGAGACCTACAATTTAGTCCCGGAGAGGATGGTAAGACTGTTCCAAAAATTATCCCCAGTAGATATGAAAAACAGATTTAGGTTTCAAAACTGAAAAACTTGGATCCACTCTAATAAAGAAAGAAGAAAAATTCTCACGTGAATAGTATTGGAACATTACTTCTCCGACATAACATTCTCCGAAATTAGCTGCATCTGGAAAAAGACTAAGGAGTGCTAGTGCTTAAAAAGCATTTAAACAGGAAAGCGAGTAAGTTACATCGATAACATCGAAGTAGCCTGTGCTGATAACTGGGCGGCTGATATGACAAGGCCTAAAGTCGTTTAAAATCAACAAAACCGAGATGAAAATAGAGGATTGATGTTTTTTAGCTTTTCCTCTAAGAAACTGAAAAGGCTGTGTATGATTGTGTATTAATTTTTATTCTAGTTGCTAATAGACTGAGGATCGCAGGTGGGAATACAGGGAATATCGTTGCCTTATTGGATTTTTATCGTTAATGATAAGGAACGGGGTTTATAACTACTATTCGACGGTAGTCAATAACTGTGAAGGACTTAGTGTTGATTAGTGTGATCGACTATCACCACTAAGGAACGGAATAGGCCATAACTAAAATTGTCAGCTTTATAAACATTCCATTAAGTATTTGGATATCAGAAATAGTTTCCCTTAGGATTTTTTATAATCTCATTCAAATTTTTAGGTTGTATCCCAATTGTTTTTCGACTGATTTAAGAAATGCTGTTGTTCTGTGTGGACATTTGATTGTACAAATGATCACACAAATACATGCATAGGAACTCATACAGCCACCCTTTGTGTTGAATATAAAATTGTGTTTGTTGAAAATTTGAAAAATTTTAATTTAAAATTTTTCTTGCTGTTGTTCATGGTAAATTGTTTACAATGGCTGAGTTTATTTGCTGGTCGGTATGTTGATTCGATTCCTCGTTTAGGTTGACTGAATGATTCCTTTTAAAGTCTTGGAATGGCTTATTAGAGAAGAGTATGGTTGGAGTCAAGAATACCACTAGAGCTGAGGTATGACAATGACAATAATAATAATAATATGATGATGATAATGATGATGATGATTATGGTACTAAAGTTGCTGCTGATGTTGGGGATGATGATGGTGGACATTGCATATTATTTTGAGTTTGTCTGTTTGTTGTTGTGTGAATATTGTCGTGTCTCTTGTTTGTTTCTAAAGAAATTTAAAAATTCTCGCAATTTTGTGTTCGTTAAACTGTTTTTCCTTTTATTTTTGTGCACAAAATAAATTGAATTGTTAAACGTGCAATGTTTTTTTTGTTTTGCTTTGCTGAATGTTTAGAGTTGTCTTTTACCGCATATTTAAACAAATGATCAACAGATTTGGCTTAAAGCTTAAGCAAACATTTTATTCGTTTCTTGTTACCAGCACCATAATAACAACAATAACAAAAATAACAACAACAACAGCAAAACAATGTAGCAATGAGACAATAAACTTTGGTCATAAGTTGCCAGACGCTCCTTGGATGGTTGGAAGGTAGCCTGGTTGACTTCATCGTTTAAATACAATCAGACATACAATATGACAAGAACAACAACAACAATAACAACAGCGGCAGCACTAAAAACAATTCCAATTTGACCGTCATCATTGTTCTCCTCATCAATATTTACATTAAAATGGAAAAATGTTTGTATTAAAGGTTCCAAAATTTTATTTGTCGTAGCGCCTGTATAAGTGAGTGAGAAAATTTGCTATTAAACCATCCATCCAACCATTCAAGCAGTCAAACAACAAGCAACTACACAAATGGCCATTTTAGCGACCGACCCACTGTATGGATCAAGTAAAATATTATTGCCTTAATGATGGGAAAGAGCAGCAGAGAGCAGAGAGCGTTGAATGTGAAGGATGACATGTACAATTTATTATTGTCGCATTTCTCTCTGAATGTATGTGTGTTGTTGTTGTTGTTAAAAAATGATTAGCAAAATGTATGCTTTTATGTAAATTTTTATCAAGAATTTTGTCTCATTTGAATACCGAGTTAAATAACAACCACACGAACAAACAAACAGACATGGAACCATCCACACACACACATACATCCCCATAAATATTTGTACTCCATTCACTTCACTTGTCCACAATTGTGATCGAAAACAAGTCATGATGTCTTAATCTATACTTTTCTTAATTTCTGCACTTTAAATGCACCGTAAGTAAGTGTTCGTGTTTGTTTGTGTGTGTGTGTGTACACATACACAATCAGATCCTGTTCAATTTCATTTTGTAGCTCGTCTTTTTTATTGTTATCTTGTTGTTGTAACTACTTTTATTGCCATCATTAGTTTTGTTGTCCTGGCCAATAATACGGCCAACAACAGGAACAACAACATCAACATATTGACTGTCATTCTAATGCAAATTTATCTACGAATACAAACGAGTAGTGCTGTTTAAACTTCTGCTTGTATATTTCCTAAGAATTTTTGTCTTTATGTTTGTTGCAGTTGCTGTTGCTGTAAAACTTATAACAAATTAATGCAAAAATGTCACATTATTTGGCAATCGACTTATTAAGTGCTGGCCTTAAACTAACACATGTACGAGTATGCCTTCTCACTAAAACGCGTATTATTTCAGAACAATTCGTTGCAAATCCATTCCATTCAATTCATATTATTTTAGTTGAAAAAAAAATTAATATTTGATACAGCTTTATTTAAGAACAGGGTAACCACCAATTTATGCAGAATGATAAAATTTACTTAAGGATTAATATAAAATGATGAAGACCTCTGCTAGGAGTTGAACTTATATCTCTTTTAAAAGTGTGCAACAATGCAGCTTGTCCATGATAAAATTTAAAAAAAAATTGAGTGTCGAGAGTGGTTTGGTGGCCTAAAGCCTCTTAGACAACATTAAAGCGTAAGTTGGATGGAGTTCTGTCTGCTTTGCGTATGAAGAGTGATGACATTTGGCATCGTTTTGGGCCGAACATCGGTCATAATAGAATCCTGGACCTCATTAGTAAGGAGGTTAGGGAAGCTCAAATGCCGATGGAACGCATCAGTAGAAGAAAGGTAGTCGAAAGACTGCATCCGACACTAATTGCGGACGGCGTTATACACATTGAGTGTATGGAGAATGACATCAGCATTTTCACTGATGGTTCTCTTATGGACGGTAGAGCAGGAGCTGGTGTACACTCAGTTGAGCTAAACTTGTCCTGTAGTCTCCGTTTGGGGAGTACATCTCCGTTTACCAGGCAGAATTGCTTGGGCTGCTACATGCGTTGGATCACCTCTGGAATGTCAAGTGCAGGGAAGAAAGGTTCTCATTGCACTTGACAACCAATCGGTTATAAAACGCATGAAGCAGGTGAACGTGTACTCCAAACTAGTGCTGGAATGTGTTTTAAAGCTTAACAGATGCTCCTCGGTTAACGAGGTAAAATTGATGTGGGTTAAAGGACACATTGGCCCTGCTGGGAATGAAGCAGCAGATCAACTAGCAAAAAGGGGATCTGCTGAGAATTTCTGTGGATCAGAACCCAGAGTATCACTGGGAAATGGCCTAATACGAGCAAAAGTCCTACAATGGCTGAACTCACTTAACCTGAAAAAGTGGAGGGAGGCTACTACATGTATACAGGCTCGAATGGTGCTCAAAGAGCCCCTTGGCAGGAGAGCCAGCAAGGTTCTTAGATACAATAGAAGTACCTTAAGCTAGATAACTGCGTTAATGACAGGTCATGGAAACTTCAAGTATCATCTAGCCAAGATGTAAATCGAAGAAGATGATACTTGCAGAAGATGATACTTAAAGGCTGGTTGTAGCACGAGACTCAATGATAATAAGATTGCCGCAAGTTATGTCGGTTGTCTATAGTTATTGAGGACGGAGGGTGGTCGAAAAGGGACCCATTTAGTAGTGGTCTGCTTCGTTATTCCCCCCACATTAATAATAATAATAAGTGTCGAGAATATTGAGAAATTGGTTGCTTGACTTGCCAAACCGATTAACTCCATTTTTTTATTTATATTAAGATGAATTTTGTTTATTTTTTTATAATTTTCCTTAAACTGTTAATTTAAATGAATCGAAATATTGTCATTTTAGGAGAATCTATAAACTTTTGTCGCAATCAATACAACATTCCATGGGTTTATCGCATGGACGTAACAATTATAAGATAAATCCCAAAAAGTCATTTGTATCCATTAATATTTATAAATTTATAAAATGGTTATAATTAACCATTTCTATAAGATATATTTTATTCTGGTCATTCTGGTCATCGCAACCAATTTCTGTGAGAGGTTTGTTTTTTTTTTGGTTATAAATAATGGTTATAAATAACCACTATATCAAACAAAAATTTTTTTGGTTGCAGATAGCCATTATGTCAACCAAAAAGATTTTTTGGTGAAAAATAACCATTACCTAAGTTTTTTTTTTTTTTGGTTATCATATCTATAAAAGTAAAATCAATTATCGTTCGTTGGAAATCGCAACACTTAAGTTGTTGTCATTAGTATAGACATTTTTTATATGAATGTACTGATGTTCTTGAGACAAATTCAGTATCAGTAAATTTTTCTTTTGATTTTTTTATAATTTTTTACAATGATAACCAAAACAAAGAAATTATTTTTTGAATTGTTATTTCTAACCAAAAAAATCTTTTTAATAAAATGGTTATTTAAAATAAAAAAAAAAAATTGGTTGATATAATGGTTACTTAACTATAACCAACAACAAATATTTCTTACTTTAATTGGTTACGATAACCAAAATAATAAATATGCAATGATAATGGTTAAAAATAACCAATATTAAATAAAATTATTTTTTTCGTAACCTTTTTATCTAAAATAAAAAAATAACAATTATGTTCGGTTCCTGGTTTATCCTGGTTTACCAGGAGCTGAACTACTGTATTTGTGACCGTTTAAAATTATTCTTCAGCTTTTTCTTCTTTTTGGAATTGCGTCATTCGCTACCGAACAAGTGCTATCGAAACTTGAGATTCGATATCGTGTAAGCAATCGACTGATTCTTTTTAAATGTTAAAAATATATTTTTTTCACAATTTTTTTAAGTCAATTAAATGCACAGAAAAAATTATTTTACGAATTTCATTAAATTTTTAATTAATTCAATTATTTATTTAATAAGAATATTATATTAATCTTTTTTAATTGATTATATAATTCAGTCGATTAAAAAATTAGTCAAATTTCTATCTGAACCCAATTAAAACCTTTAATTGGACCAACAATTTTCTCTGCGAAAAACAAGCCAGTTGAAACTTATATTAATAAAGTGAATAAAAACAGTAAATTATAATGGCTTAATGGTTGAACATCCTCAATGTTGTGATTGTTTCCAAGCAAGCAGCGGATTGTATTTCAAGTATAACTCTGTTGATATTTTCATATTGAGATGCGACCTATTTTCATCAATAAGCCAGCTGCTGGTGTGACGGTAATATGGAATAGAAAAAAAGAGAGCTTAATAAAAGGCTTCAGTAAAAAGTTAAAAACGCTTAAAGTATCTTAAACAAGCAAAAAGGTTTTATCTGTCTATATCTATACATATAGTAAAACAGTAACTGATTTCCTGCCTGTTTGTCTGCCTTTTTCTTTATGCTCGCATCACGTAAAAACCACTGGATGGCTTTTAACTAAATTTTGTGAGGAGGTACCTTAGTACCCTGGTTCTATTATAGGATACTTTTTTTTTCGCAAAAATATCTTATTTCGAAGAGAATGTGAAGAAAAAGCAGTGAAATTACTCCGATTTTTTTTACCGATTCAAAGGTCTTGCATACTTTAAGGCATCTTTTATTTTTGAAAACAGTATATTTTAAGCAATGTTACGCAACAGATCGCGCTGTTTTAAAATGGGTAACTCATTTTCTGTCTGTCTTTTACAAAGCTCTACAATATTTTTTAGAATTTTATCAAGAGATGAGTACCTTTATAAGTTTTCTATATCTTTATCCAATTATTAATAAAGAAAGGGGGATCGAAGCAGACCGATTCTTTAAGGGGTCCCTTATCTATTCCTTCCGTCTTCCATGATTTGTAATTTACGACAACCTTACTTTCCTGGAGTCGCGTGCTATAACCGCCTTTACTCCAGATTTTATTGATATTAGACTGTCGACTGGTACCAGTCGGCCTTTTTTGTCATCACGGAGTCTCTAGTAACTATGACTCAGAACCCAGATCAGAATCCACAAAATTCACAGCAGATCCCATTTTGCAAGTTGGTATGATGCTGCATTCGTTGGTATGTAGGACATGCATTTTCTAGACAGCTACGTCCGTCATCAGTACTCTTCGTATTGATCTACCCGGTAGTTTCAATTGTTATTAATTTTCTATTTAAACAAACTTATCAAAGAAATAAAACATGAGAAATTTTTAATCTTACATTTATTTCATAGGAGATAGAGGTTTTTTCTTATTTTTCTTTATCTCTTTATAATTAAGAACTTAAGCCCAAATAACTAATTTATTAATTCAAAAATAGTTCAAATAAAATTCATATAATTTAATTCAAAATTTTTATTATTTTATTTATTTACTTTAGTTTTTTAATGTTTTATAAATAAAACATTAATAATTGCGCATAATTTTATAAAAAAAAATTCAGTTCAAGCCTGGAAATAATATTGAGCACTCGTTGTTTTAAGCACGGATTAGATTTAAAAACTATGTTTTTAAAAAAATCTTTAATGGTTACTCTGACTTAAAAAGCCAAAAACAATTGGCCTTTTTGATGGCTATAAGACACAAGAATGAAGATATACAAGAGACTCAAGAAGAAGCTCTTATTTATAAATTTATTTAACAACTTTTTATTGTTCTCAAAGTTTCAGTAACAACAATATAAATAAATATATATACATACATACATATATTAGTGTTTCATTATGTTGCATGTACATACATACATATGTATGAGTGTATGATTCAGCTTTACATGTTAGAGTTCAATGTCATTTTGTTTGAAATTTATGGGTGTCATGGCACACAATATAAATTGCACTCACAAATGGAGTTGTTACTTATAAAATACAGCAACAAAATGCAGATACAAATACGAGTACGAGTATGTTTATTTAAATAGGTGTATTGATTGCTAACAAATTTATTTTATTTAATTTTTTCAATTTGTTCTTGGCCGAATGTTTGTTTCTTTTTTTTTGTCTGTATTTAAATACTTCCAATTGTTCTAGTTCTTACTGCAGCAATTTTAAGAAGTTTATTTAGTTAATTATATTGTACATACTCGTACAAACATCTGTTGCTTGTCAAGAGATCTAAAAGATAAATTCGAAATTATATGTATTTTTTTTTTTTTGATATGAGTATGAAACAATGTTCGCTTGATATTAAAAGCGCACTTGGTATTGGTTCAATGACAATCAAATTAATAAACTTCATTCATTGTCTTAATGTAGCATTTAATTGTTTCCAAAACACCTGTGTTCATAATAAAAATGGGTTTTGAAATATTTTTCTAAATGGCTTCATTGTATTTATTTGTTAAAATTCCCTAGTTATATGTAATTAATGATTTTTAAATAAAGTCTATTTTAATACTCTTCTTCTATTACTTTAAGTACGATCGCTTGGTTTAAGTACGATTTTAAAACAGGATTTGTATCGGATATAAATTGAATCTCTATTACCCTTTTTTTAACAATTTCTCATGATTAGAAAAATTTTTAGATAAAAAATTACATGGCAAAAACCTGATATCTACAATAATGAAACAGTAAAAGTATCGTAGTGTTGTCAATCAAGCGGCAAATATATTTCTGTGATAGTAAAAACCATAAAATTAGGCAAATTTAAACAATCAAACGACCTAAGTCTGTTGCCATAAAAACCTTACTCTAGAGAGCACCCAATGTACACTTTTTATCGTCAAGTATTATGTTGACTTTAACGATTTTTTATTCTCACGCATTATTTAATGAAATTTAATATTTAACTAGCTGTACCCACACACGTTGTGTTCATCCTGACAATATGTTGTTCGATTATGCTTTAAAAGTAATTCACACCTAATTTTAAGACTCTTACGTATTTACTTTAGATAAAGGTACCCAGCCGGGGTAAAATTCTAAAATTTATTTAAAAATTCTAAAAATTATTATAAAGCTCTGTAAAAGACAGACAAGGAATGAGTCACTCATTATTTTAAAACAGCGCCATATATTGCTTAACATTACTTAAAAATACTGCTTTCGAAAATAAAAAAATCGGTAAAAAAATCGACGTTCTTTCACTGCTTTTTCTCTACTTTCGACTTTGGAAATAAGATATTTTTGCGGAAAAAAATATCCTATATTGGAGTCATGATACTAAGGCACCTCCTCACAAAGTTTTGTTAAAATCCATCCAGTAGTTTTTAGGTGATGCGAACACGAATTGAAAGACAGACAGGAAATGAGTTACTGTTTTATTATATTTATAGATATTGATCGTCATATTGATCATTCGAGACTTTTATAACTGTTCTGAGCGATTGTAAATAATCATAGATGAGCTCATTTACGAGTCATACGTCATACTTTTGACGAATTAAAATGGTAATCTACTACATTTCTTGAAGAGTCATTTATGACTCGATTTTTGAACAATTTAAAGTATTTTTTAAGTCATATTACATTTTATTTGTAATCATTTGTAAGTTCTTTAAGTATTATTTGCAGTCACTTTCGAGTTTTTTTTCACATAATTTTCCGTCGTTTTTATAACTTTTCGAGAGTCCTTTTAAAGTCATTTGTAATTATTTAAGAAGACATTTCCCTTTGCTTTTAAGGCTGCTTCTACATGCAAAGAAAAAACATGGTTGAGGTAACCATAATATAAGAGACACATATTATGATTAAATTATAATTATGTAGTCAAATCATATTATTATTAAACCATAACCATATTATTGTCAACCCTGATACAGATATAAACATATTAAAGTAAATTCGGACTACAATATAATAAAAGTTTATTATAATATGATCAAAAATAAACATACTTAATTACATTAAGTAATAATAGCTTGATTAAAAACTATGAAATGCCACAAATAAAAATACACTATTATTTATTATTTTATTTATTATTGATTTCATGCACCTACAATTTTTTTTATCAAATAGAGCAAAACACAATATTCACTTTATATTATAAATAGTGATTAAAAATGTATATAAATTCACAAAGAAAACTTTTGTTTAAAATTTTTTATTTTTATACAAAAAATTATATTTGGAATCGGTTATATATATTATCCAGATAGCTATTTCGCTAGTGCATAAGAATCTGAGTTTTTATTCAGAAAAATTGGGAAAAATCCACTGATGAGCTAGTTGAGCACTAGCGAAATAGCTATGTGGATAGGCTTTCCCCATAGTAATCAATTTCGATTATTATATTTTTTGAAAATAAATATTTTATACTCATAAAATATTTATTTAAATAAATTTTCAAAAGGAATCATGCGTGAATAAAAACAAATAATATTTTTTATTTTTTATTTAACACACATCATAAAAATCCAATGACTAAACAAAATTATTGTTTAGTAATTTTTCTATTACATTCGAATAAATTTTACATATTGTGTTTATTATTAATATATTATGGTTAAAAATAATAAATTATTTTAGAATATAACTTCGATTATGATATGAATTATAGCAAAAATTGTATAGTTAAAACCAACTGTTGATTTTTTTTTTTTGTTTGTGTAGTAACATTTAATGAGGGAATCTTAAACAAAATTTATTTATAGTGACAAAAGTAATGTTAAAAACAACTAAAATTTGTTCGACGCAACTATATATTGTTACAAAAAACATAATGTAGTTCTTGTGACCATATCACAACCATAGTATTTTTTACGTGCAGCTATAGAGCGGATGTTTTATGCTAAAATTTAAGAGTTTGACGCATTTCCCAAAATTTGTCTTTTATTGGTTGGAGTTGAAGCGGCTAAAAGTCCTCCTTTGCAATTTCTGGGTCACAGTTTTGTGACCCATTGACCAATTGGAATATCGAACGATAAACATCGATTTTAGCCTTCTGCTTTAAGAAAGTAATATTTTTCCTTTAATAATAGTTCAACGAATAAATCAAGTCGCATTTGATTGATGTATTAAGTTAATTAGATTTATTCCACAGTAAATAAATTTTTTTTGGCGAAGACAGTCGTCACAAGCTGTTTGTTGGGTATGGTTAACTTCGAAAAAAAAAAAAATACAAATTAAAAAGTGAATTGGTTCTAATCCTTTCAACTGAAAATTTTGTATGATGTTGCATTAAACGTTAATATTTTGTTTGTTATATTTTAATCATTAGCTGTTGTTGGCTGTCGACTAAAAATGTAAAAAAGATATGACCTACAGAAGAACAGAAATTTAAGTGGTCCTAATCATCTGATCGGAAGTGCAATTTTCTATTAAAAAAAAAATCAATATTACTTTAAAAAAAGAAATAAAGATTAATTTATATTTTACGAGTATTTTACCATTAACCTTCATCCTGCTGACACCTTTTTTCTAGGCACCACAAAAAAAAGTGCCATTTATATGATCTGCATCTGAAAAATATTTAAATTATCACTTTATTTGCAGCTGTGTGTTACACATAATCTTTTCGTTTTATTCAATTTTAAAAGAATGAAATTTCTTACTTCAACCTAATTCATCAAAAGGACACACAATCAACAAAAGAATGACAGTTTAACATTTTGCAAGAAGCTCGACATTAAAATATTTTAAATATTCACTCTGCTGCCTGCCACCACAAACTACATGCAGCTAATAGAGATTCTTCCTCTTCATTTTCTTATAAGATGCAGAACAGTTTGACTGCTTTTTACTTTAGAAGCAGAAAAATACAACAAAAAAAAACCCTCAGAACTTATGACAAGTCTTTGGTTGGGGTTTGTTTTTTTTCTGTTTTTTCTGTACTTTTCCAGTTTTATGTTTTTAATTCACTACTTGATTTGAATATCAAAAATATTCATTCAATGTTGCAAATGGTAGAATGAGAAATTGACATTTTTCAACTAAAATTCAAACCAAAGCAAGAAATGAACGAAAAAACAAACACACAAATAAACTAACAAACATGTCACTTAAGAGACACGTCAAACGCACCACGAAATGTAATTCTGTTTTTTTTTTGTGTTGTTGTTGTTTTGTTTGTTTTGCACCGTGAGTGAAACTTGAGTTGGTTGTTGGGTTTATCATTTCATTTGAATGAAACAACTTCAACTGCTTCCTTTGCTGCTTCATTTTCCTCATCACCATAACCATCGCCTGGCCTCGCCATCATCGTCATCGTCATCATCATCTTTGTCGTCGTCGTCGTCCTCATTCGCTTGGTTGGTTGGTTGGTTGGTACATTCATCTAAAATTGAAATGCAAATTATATTGTTAAAAACTTTGCGTTATATCAACACATTCAACACGATCTTTGTTAAGATTGCATAAATTTATTAAAACCCACAAAAAACAACAACTACAACAACAGCTACAACAATCTAAATGAAAAAAAGCAAGGAATCGGTGGAAAAAAGATAAAGAAAATAAAATATCAAATACTAAATCTGACTGACAACAGTCGTGATTTGAAAATTTTCCTCATTTGTTGCGAAAATGTTGGGGAAAGGAAAATCATTTTCATACGAATATGATAAATTTTATTAAAACTACTTTTTTTTTTCTTTTTAATTATTTACTTAAATGCCAGAATCCAATTGTATTTATTGGGTAGAAATTAATACATTCAGACAAATAAATTGTTTTAAATGACAACTTTGTAAGGCCCTTAATTTCTTGTCATCCTGGAGTCTGTTTCTTACTGGAATAGTAGCAAACAGATTTAGTATATGTGCTCATCTAATGAGTGTGCTCATATGCTCATGAGCTATGACCACTTGCTCATGAGCATATGAACAAAGAGTAGCTCACTGAACACATGTCTACTCAAACCATACTATTAGTGAGCAAACCTCTGTTTATATCACAAACGCAATGAGATATATAAGGCTTAGTATTTGCTAAAGTTCATCTCGTGTAGACTTCATTTATTAGCATTACATCAGCGTTATGATATAATCATCAGAGCTTAAGTGCAGATAATTATATTATGATGTAAAACGTCATTTCAATTGTATTTATTACACTGACGTTTATTTATTTTTTTTTTTTTTTGGAAAAAAAGGGGACAAGCGAAAAAGATAATTCTTTCTTGCCGACGTTATATTACAATTTATGATGAAAATTCATCACGTGTGGACATCGAGTTAATAAAAGAAGACCTTAAAATGAACATAAGTAAAGTTCTTAAAAAATCGGTATGTTTTGTTTGAATACTCGAACTGTGTTCATGTGCCACTCAAAGCATACAACTGCTTGAACTCGCTCATGTTCATTGTTATTATGTTCAACATTTACTCATACTCATAAGACTTATGGAAACTCTGCAAGCTCATTACATTTAGCCCGCTGGCCTTCGCTGTTTATTATTTCATTCATCGTTACTCGTGTGCAATGAAGAGACATGAGTTCAATGACATATTATAATGAGCGTCTTATGAGCCTCGTTTTTTGTGCTCATGCAGTGCTTTATTATGCAAATACAGGGTAAAGCAAAATTTCGCACAAATATAGTAGAAAGCTCTTTGAATGTATATTTTACTGATTGAGCCTCCTTTCGAAAATGGTGTTTATATTTTTTTACAGCAGCTTCCCATAGGCATCCCATATTAAGCGCACCAGGAAGGATAAACTGCAAAGTCGAGCCTAAATCTCCGTTAAAACGTTCAGATATCTCTCTTAATCTCACGAAAAGCTCCCACAAAATTAGTGTCATTAGCAGTAAATATTTTCAATGGGCAACCTCGTCTAGTAATCAACCGATATAAGGCAGCCAAGAACGCATCTGACGTTAAATCAGTCGTCGCAAAAAGGGGTATTTCGTCATTCTAGCCGGTCATTAGGCCAAAAATTAATTTTGAAAATGTAAAAATTTAAGCTCGCAGTTCGACAGACAACTAAATTCTGCATCGTACAGTAAATTTTCAAGGCTTTGCTTGAGTTTTGTCGCTTTGGGACACAGTTAAAATCAGAAAAGTTACGTAAATCATATACGATTTTGAGAGCTTTACAATATATATATATATATTTTTTTTTGGCTAAACGAATAAAGATTTTTTCTGTGAAAGGCTATAATAACAGCTAATTATATTAATTTATAGAAAAATTTTATTTTAAATTTTTGTTATTAAAAATTTCTTTCGAAATTAAAAAAAGGATTTTTATGTTAATTTTTTTGTCAAAAAAAGTGAAAAGGATTTTGAGAGATAGGGCCATCACGATTCTAAAAGTGTTATATATAAAGTTGCGTGCTTTTGCGCCATTTTTGCGATTTTTTTTTCAAATTTCACCTATTTTCTGTTTTTTCTCATCTCACATAGGTAGATACCACTAAGGAAGCTTTTTTGAATATAATATTTGCTAAACAAAAGTATGGGAAAAGTTAAAAAAATTAATTTTTCAGAGATAGGATTAGTTCTTCTAAGGGGAACTTTTTTCTTCTTGGTCCGATTTTTCTTATTTTATAGTTTTACAGCCTACGGCCATAAGAAATTTGTCTGCAAAGGGCACTCAGAAAATTTAAATTACACACACACACACACACACACATATATATATATATATATATATATATATATATATATATATATATATATATATATATATATATAATCATAACTATATGGCTACATTACCAACGTTGTATCTGTAGCCAACTTAGGTGAATTTCTATTTTTGGAAGCGACAATGTAACCGGAGAGGTAGAGGGAAGTTATTTTATTTTATACAAAAATATATAAAATTTACAAGCAAGAAGTTTCGAACAAATAAATTGATTTATGCAACAATATCAGAGTTTAGTAGCTGTCGTTTTCAAAATAATTAATTAGCTGACTACAAGGCGACGATTGTAGCCAACCAAAAATTGTTTTTCGTTATGTTATAAAGTGTAATTATAAAACAACCTTAGTTAAATTAAATAAAGCAAAATAGTTAAATCAACTAATATTTTTTCAATTTTTATTCTTCACTTCTCTGAAATTTCAGGTGCCTAACTTTTAAGGCCTGCGGCAGACCTTTGGGTAAGAAGCCCCTAACATGCCAAGAGTTGTGAAATGTCATTTCCAGACAAAATAGAATTCATTAAAAATTTTTTTATTACTTTCCGCGGAAAACGAACTACGCTAGTTGCCCTACAAGTAGAACTACCAATTCCACCAAAATTAATCCTTCTTTGTAGTTTATATTTACAAAAATATTTTTAGCACTTGTCATACAAATAAAACGGAAAATCTAATTAAACCACCGCAGGGCAGGGTGTTATTTAATAACAATAAATAAATCAAATAAATATTCATTGTGTTTGCAAAGTAGCAACGCGTGTCTTAACAATAAACTCACAAGTTCTCATAATTATTGGCAGCCAACACAATTTAAATCGTTACAAATCAAATAGAATTTAACCCCTCTGTATTAGAAAAAAAGTTACAAATACAATTTGATTTTGTTAAATAAAATGTAAATGATATGAACAAGATTGAAATTCATATAACGAGTGGGATTAGTTTCTAAAGTTTCCCAGCATCATCAGCCTTCGAAAGGACAACAAAACAAGCAATTACAAAAATATACACAATTCCTTTTTTGCCATTCCATTCTATTCTATTCTATTGTCCTGTAAATAAAACATCGAAAATAAAGTTTAAGTAACACAAGTACTAATCTGCTTAAAACCAACAACCAATCCATCCATCCATCTTTTTGATGTTTAAAGTTGTTGTATTGTGCGCATGCCTCTTTGCAAAACATCTAATAATCGGATTAGAATTGTTAACAAAGTATTGACTTTCTCAGGCCATTTAGAATGAACAACAGTCGGAAAAACACATTCATTTTTTGCTAAAGACCTAAGTTGAGGGTAGTTTACCACTCGTTCGCTTAATAACTGACTGACTGATTTGACGTCCTTCTAGGTGTGTTTGCTAGTTTGTTTGTTTTTAGTTTAAAAAATATGATTCATGTAAGTCAGTAGTAACAAAAAATCAGCCCTAAAATATTCCTTCCCAAATGCTGTTGATGATAATAGTGCCATTGCTTCAGATGATTATGATGATGATGCTAATGATGATTGTGAGATTTTCTTTTACCGCCGTTTATTTATTTACTTTTATTTGTTTCTGTCAGTTTTTTTCCCGCTTGAAGTTCTTTCTTTTTTTTTTATTGAAATCAACAAAATTAGATGATTAGCATTCGTGTGCAGAGTATAAATGTTTATTTAAAGATTCATTTGTCCAAATACAAGAATGATTTAAAAGGAGATAAATTCAACGTTTATAGCAGGTTTTGTGTTGTGGGAAAAGTAAATATGGCAAAATATTCATATTCATTCTCTAATGATCTAATAACAATTTATTAGTTTTTTTTTGTTCCTTTTTGCAGGCGTCGATGGGCGTTTTTTACAAGTAAAATACAAATATAATCATCGCGATGCAAGTGATGAAGTTGATCATTTGTTTGCTGTTGCATGCACACGCCTCTTAAAATTAATTAAGTAGTTGATAGTGTAAAAAGCTATTAAAAGAAAAACGTTGAGTTTAACAAATTCTTAAAAATTTTATTTATTTTATAAGTGACCTGTGGGCAAAGTTTTTACTAGGGATACATCGATTTTCAACAATATGATACCCATATCATATAGATACCGATATGATGTCGATACTGATACGCCATGTGGATCAAAATTAAAGGCAAAATAAATGAAGCCAAAATTAGATTATGTTTTTATTAAAATTTAATAATTATAGGATTTTTGTTTAAAAAACAAAATAAGGAGTAAATAAAATTTAAAAAACAATTTATTTAAAATTTTTTGAAAAAAGATAATTTCGCGAGTTTTGTTTACGAGAACTCATTTCAAAACTAAAGTACTCCTGAGTAATATTTTCTCATGGTTTGGTAAAAGATAAGGGGCCATAGCAGAAAAATTCGATTTTTGAAAGAGAAAAAATTTGGTGAAAATTGTACTCCTTATTTTGAAAAAAAAGTACTCCTGAGTAATATTTTCTCATGGTTTGGTAAAAGATAAGGGGCCATAGCAGAAAAATTCGATTTTTGAAAGAGAAAAAATTTGGTGAAAATTGTACTCCTTATTTTGAAAAAAAAAAACTAGGCCAGGGTATCGAAAAATCAAAAATTTTAATTTCAAATTGCTTATAACTCCCTCATTTCAAAACATAACTTATAGATTTAAACCATGAGTAATTTTTGAAAATCAAACAGGAATTGAAGAAATGCCAAGCTCTAAAAAATTTTCAGGTGCAAAGTGGACATCTCTGCTATACCCTTATCAAATTTGGCATCAATCGGCGCAGCCCTTTACAAATGTCTGAATTATTATCCTATGTATGTCTGAATTATGTCCCTAGATACCGTGACAATTATCCAATCGTACTCATACCACAACTTGTCTAATTAGAAGTCCTACGAGAAATTATGAATAATGTTTTGTGAATAGAGGACTAGATGCTCATTAAATATATATATGCTAAGCTAGTAAGTATTATATCGTATTATAAACAATCAGGTTACACAGAAAAAATTTTTTGCACCAATTAAAGGTCTTTATTATTTAAAAATTAAGGTTCAATATTTTTTTTAATTAATTCAAATATATATTTGTTTTAAACGAATAATGGAATCAAATAAGTATTAATTAAATTTTAATCAGAAACCAATTAAAACCGGTAATTGGTAAAAATATTTTTTTCTCTGTAAGGTTACTAAGGTTGCTATTTTTTATAGTATCGGCGATTGGACCCATTAAAATATAGAGTTGCTAGATCAGAATTCGATTTTTTTAGTTAAATCAGGAATATGCAAACCATCAACCTCTTTTCTAGCTTCATCTCTTCACCCCCGATCGCGAAGAAACACTCTAATGACTGGCGTCCTTGTGGCGATTTTAGGCGCCTTAATTCTGCAACAGTTCCCGACCGGTATCCTTTACCACACATGCATGACCTAAACATAAATCTGCGAAAAAAAAATATTTTCCAAGTTGGATTTAATTCTGGCTTATTACCAGATAACTATGGCAGAAGAGGACATTTACAAAACTCATATAGCGACACCGTTTAAATTCCAACTTCATCAAATTGCAACTTCACCGTACCACCCACAAGCTAATGGTGTTATTGAAAGGTTTCATAAGCAAATTAAAGCTACATTAATGGCTAAAGGTGATTCCTCAAGATGGTATGATGAGCTTACTACAGCCTAACTCGGATAACGATCCATTTATAAGGAAGATTTGAAAGCAATTCCCTCTGATAAAACGTACGAGCAAAGCATTCGTTTAGCAGAAAAAATTGTTGTTCAGCAGGGCCAATCTGATGCCTCTGATATTTTTTTAAGTTTAAAGACTGTTTTAGAGATGTGAGATCAAATATCGTTCATCACCTACAGTTAAGTTTAAGTAATATTCCAGAGTATCATAACAGTGTCAAGTTACGTGGCAAGTCATGTGTTAGTTCCCTTTCTCCCAAACTATCTTAGGAGACCTTAGGCATCTCTCTACTTCTTTTTTACGAGAACAAACGCTAGGAATGGTTAGGAACTCAACTTTCTCAAACGTGTCAAACCTTATTTTTCGTCAGCTTGTCACAACATACATATATGATGTATAGGAATGATCGTGTTTGTAGTAGTTTTAGAATGCAGAGAAGAAAATGATCTAGATTCATTCCACAGTAATTCAGATATTCGTGATTTGTGTGGAATATCAAGCATTGTAGATTAATAATTTACATATGTTTTTAACCCAACCGAAGAAATATTGCTAAATATGACTAAGATATTTTAACTGAGATCAATATTATTTCATAATCTAAGAAAGCATATTGATCGATCATCTACCAACCATATTGTTTAAAAATATTTTTTTTCAATGTTTTGGAAATGTTTAATTTTGTATGAATTAAAAATATATTTAAATAAATATATTCATTGATTATTAAAACAAATTCTGCCATTGAATTCGTCTTTTATGTTTCCGGTAAATCAAAAAGAAAAAACAAATCAATTATAATTAATTATATTCAATCTGCACATATAAATGATTTTCGAACATGAAGATACCCACCTGACCTGACATTCGAAAAAGATAAAAGTTCGCTACAGTGAAGAATTTCCGACACAAAAATGTTCTATAAATTAGCGATAATGCTATAACAAATGTTCGTTTAGTGAAAACATTTTCGACAATAAACATACGATAGGTTGGTGGTAAAGTTTAGAAAAAATAACATTTGTCATATGGGATTTTTCTCGAGGAAATCTCTAAACAAAATTTTCTATTGCACGTAAATATGTATACACAGATCTCCAAACATTAAATTTGATTTACAGTGTGATGTTTTGTTTTTGTTTTATTAAGTTAAGAAACAAAGAATTCGGGTACCACATTTCACTTTGCAACAAGAGTGTAATAACTCGAAATTTTTATATATTCACTTTTTGCGCAAAATCGACCTGCCGGGCTTATTTCGTGCACTATAAAGACCTCCCATTATTTTGGCTGATCCTTGATCAGGATAAGATAAAATTTGTTTACAATAAACAAAATTTTATATATTTTAGTTATTACACTATTGCTGAACAAGTGCATACATATCACACTTTATTTTTCAGGCTGAAGAATTGTCTTTCTGAAAATTTATTATTCTTATTTGACATAATAGCAGTTAAATTAAATAAAGCAAAAACTTGTGACGTAATGTAGAATTCTTAGTAATAATAAATAAATCAAACAAGTGCGAGTCAGACTCACATATGTATTGTTTCTTACTACGTTCAGTGCAACTGTAAAATTACAAGTTGCGATTTTTTTAAGTCTTAAGCTAGACTCGCCCATTTGTTTCGAACAAAACTTTTGTCCGGACAAAATTTTTTTTAATTGAGAGTTTTTTACACGATTCACCCATTTTGAAAAATTTGGTTCGGTTTCATCATAATTCTACATGGAGCAATAGATAATATTTTAACGTTTTACAAATACAAATTTTATATTACTTTAACGAATGTTTTTGTTATTCAAATACATAATACTGATTACTTGCAAAGCATATTTTTAAAAAATGCTAAACAAGGTAGAAGAAATGTAGTAAAACAATGTTAAAGAAACAAACGAAGAGCTTTTAAATATTGATTCCTAAGATGCATTAGGAAATACATTTTAAATGCTTTGCTTTACTTAATTACTTCTATATGTGCTATTGCTCATATCCTACATTCACTCTTTTCCGGGCTCTTTCATTTCTACAACAAGCATAAGGGCAATCTGTTCATTTAGCTCTATTATTTACTACGCAAAAACTATATGATGTGGCAACTCAGTTTAATTTTGTCCGAACAAAAATTAAAATTATTACACTTCTAGCTGCGAGTTGTCTAGACAAAATAACTTATCTCACTAACTGAGAGAAAAAAAATTCATATAAAAAAAATTTTGTCCAGACAAAGATTTTGTACGAAAGAAACACGTGAATCTAGCTTTATAGCGCATCCGTTATTGTTTAATTTTTTTATGCTACAGCATAAAACTCGATTAATCGTAAAATTTTAAGTCGATTAATTGTTCGAGTAAGAAAAAGTGAAAATTTCGATTAAAAAATAACTCGAACAAATTATATCGGTTAATAGAGTAAAATTAATTTCTATTATGATCTCCAATTTTTTACCGGTTGAATTTGTTCGTTAAATCGAACTAGATGTGTTTAGTAAACATAAAGAGAAATAAATGAAAATATCAAATGAAAATAAAATAAACAAATCAATCAAACATTTTTTTAAAATAATCTACAAGTTTTTATTTTTATTTTTTTTATTTTCGATTTTTGTACTTAATATTTGTGACGAATTTATACATACTCTTCGTTCTCGTAATATTACTAATGTTAGTAAAAAACGAATATTTTGCGATATAGAAATCATATTGTGTTATCGCCAATGTTGTCTTTTATATAGATTCGAGAAATAACTTTTGCAAAATTTGAGTTAAAATATGTATATATTGCTGAAGTCTCATTTCTTATATCAATAGCCAATTTTCGAAATCGATAAGCTTCTGTGACAAAGCCGAGCGACATGTGAGTCCTTTTTAAGTCCATCTCTAATGTTTTACTCTCCAAATATTCGATATACATACCTAGGCACGCTCGTTGTCAATTTCGTTACAAAAAGTCTTGGTCAAGTGGGTAGTTTCCAAACGAAAATCACGGTTTTTTCTTTTATCGGGCATTAAAAAATAAGAAAAGAATCATCAAATAAAAACACACAAGTTCACTTATACATTCATATAAAAAAAATTGATGATCAAATAAAACAATAATAAAAGCGAAAGCAGCAACAATAAAAGCAAAACAAAAAAAAAACAATAAAAATAAAAATTAAATCAGAGAAGATTTACATTAATTTGCAATTATTCATGCTGCGCTTTATTGGTGCGAAACAACACATATTTTTTTATATTTGCTGTAGTTCTTGCTATTGCTCTCCTCCTTACTCCCCCTTTGATGATAGAAATATATTACACACACATACTCAGTCAGCTCCACCATAATAATAAACACCAGCCAACAAAAGAGATTTATGAACAATTTTCATTGGGTGGTTGTAATAAAGTCTAATAAATTCTTTTTATTTCAGTTAAAACGAGAAAAATTATTTTATGCAAATTATTTTTGTTTTTTTTTTTTGTTTTGGTTTTTGTTTTTGTTTTTGTTTTATTTTCTTTTTTCCCATCAACAAAAAAATGATGATGGTTTTGCTGTATTAAGTACAGAGAGCAGAGAAAAACACCGAAGAGGAAATACAGCTTAAGGAAATAACGAAAAGAACATTTAATAAAAATGTATTTCTCGTTTGTAGAAAATTCATTAAAATTACTTGAAAAAAATGTATTAATTTTATTTCATGACTGTGGATTTATCTATGAGAAGGTGTACGAGTATGTGTGTGCCAGCAAACTCAGCAAGTTTCATATCAAACGATGAATGACTTGAAATCAAACTCTTTTTCAAATTCTAGTCGTATGAAAATAATTTGAAATTAATTTCAAAATAATAAATAGCTTTTTCAACAAATAAGTGAATGTTATCTTTGATATAAACGCTTGAGATTAAGTTGAGAATTATTCTTAAGCGTTTATCTCAAATCATGCCAATGTATTAATTATTTTTTTTATTATTAGGTTAGAAGCTTAGAATCTTGGATTTGTTTTCTAACTGAATACTATAACAACTTATTGATTTAGTGATCGAATTAGGTATAAAATAGAAGTCTGCAATCTAAGCTTAACTGCCAGTTTCTCAATGTGGAAATAATTCGTTTTTTTTTTCGTACAATTACATTCAAAGCAAAAGCAAAATTTTTGATTTTTTTTCGATATTGTGAAATACACAGAAGAAATAATATTACACGAATTAAAGGTTTTAATTAATTTTAGATTAAAGTTCAATTAATTTTTTAATCAGTTCAAAACAAAACCAAAAAAATTTCAATATTAAACAAATAATTTAGGCAATTAATTATTCCATTAAATTTTATCGAAAACCAATTAAATCCTTTAAATGATGAAAATATTTTTTTATGTGCAGGTCGTTAGGTTGAGTTTTTACCAATAGTTGAATTTATTTTTAATGCTTTTAATTTTATTTCTGTAAATTTGGAGCAAGTTCTATAGGTTAGGTTAAGAGAGAACTACACATAGTTATATGAGTTTCGATTCACAAGACCATTATTGATCCATAGTTACTGCTTTAATATGTTTCACTGTCCATAGCGCTATTCTAATAAATCCCCTTAATTAGTCCCGCTAGCTTCGTAAATTTGACATTAGCATAGCTTCCACACCTTTCAAATCCTTCATATTCTGAAAGAAAAAAGAACCAAAACATTTAATACGACTGTCTTATAATGCAGGACATTGACAAAGATATCGGAATAAGTTTTCATCTGTTTGCAACACAATCTTCAGATATCATAATCACAAAGTCGATTTTTTAAATAAATATCTGCGCCCATTATGTCCTGTTATAATACCTACATACATTCTCAGTTCAGACCTACTCTTACGTAACAGCTTATTCCGTTCTCCATTACTTTATTCCTCCAGCAAGGGTTTCGTCTATATGGATTTCAATGAGTTATTCCACATTTCATCACCATCAAGTCTGAATTTTTCTCTTATCCTCTTATACGTAGAATCGAGGCCAGGGTATATATTTGTCCTCACAACTGACACTTATGTCTGAATCAGCTCCAGCTCTTGCCAACTTGTCTACAGCTTCATTTCCTATGATGTTGTAATGACCGGGTACCCAGCGCAGTTTCAGTATGTGTTATTCGTTGATAGCTCTCTGCGACAACGGCTGACTACATCCGATCTAATGCACCTATTTCCAAGTGCTATTATAGCCGCCTGATTATCCATATAAATAGTGCTATCGTTTGAGAATATTAGTCTCGTAGAAAGTAACTTAGCAGCTTCAGACACCGCAAAGATTTCGGCTTGAAAAATGTTACATAAGTTATCCAGTCTAGAACTGTGTTTGATACCTACCTTCTCGCAATATACTACACTTTCAATAGATATCTCAATTCCTCCAGTGTAATTATCCAGAGGTTTCCAATAATCATTTATTGTTATGATTGCAGTAATCTCCTTGTCCCAATGGATTTTAGTCGTCAAATAATTCTCTAATTGATATTTTCTTATCAGCGAAGAGTGTTCATTACTTCTAATATTCAATTGTTTATTCTATTTCTATCTTAATTGAGCATATTATCTTATATAAGTTAAATGGGTTGATTTCATGTCTCCTGTGATGCAACGGTACGCAATTCCAATGATACAATATTGGACTAACTATAGCGGTGCATATCCAGTAGATCATTCGTGGATCAAGAACTATACCAAGTTATTTGTACCTCCTAGAGTTGGGGTACCATCGGTTATTTATACGAATAAGAGGGCACGAGTCTCAACCGCAGTGTAAATTTTATGTGAATTCATTCTTGTTTATAAGTCTTTTTACCATTTTAATTCTCAAAATGGAATATATGTATGGTGCTTTAAATATCGAAATAATACTTGGAGGCTTTCGTAAATGCTTAGATGAAAGCTGTGCCTTCTGCAAATAGACAAAAATGTACAATATGTATACTAATTGGACCAAAAAAACTGCTGATCTGAAATTTAGATTCTAATTGGGTTAACAATACTTATCTCAGTCATGCCATACTTGCCAAATGCTTGAGGACATCGTTGAATATCATCTTTCTTCAATGACCTTTTTTACTTATTGTTTCTTTATTCATTCATTAGTATTGAGTTGTCTTCTTCATTCGAATTTCCGATTCGAAATACATACTTTCTCGCTCAAAATCGGTTTCAGCTTAGTTATTAAGATTTTGTTTGGTTCTTCCAGCCTTGGTATCATGAAAAACCTGCTATGGTGGACTTAAAATATAATTTGTATTCATTACAAAGAACTATTTATAACACCACACGGTTGGGAACTCAACTATAACAATAGATATATTCAAATTTTGGAAATGGTGTTTATATACTTATTTAAATATATTTTAGACGATTATAAATAAATATATAATAAGAATTATAAAAGTTGACCGACTAAATTTAATTAATTTTTTAAGTAATCATTTTTGTTATAATTAGGATGAGTTAAATTAAATTTGAATTTAAAATTGATAACCAACAACATAAAAATATTTTTTCTCAGATGAACAGCCAGCAAAGTGATTAAATTGAAATAGTAAATTCTTGTTTCTGTTCTTCTTTCAAAAAGGTTTAACATTTCGAAAGAAAAAAAACAATATTATTTCAAACGTTTGAATTTGTGTTGCTGGGTATATACATATAAACAAATAGTGGTGTAATTAGTACGAG